>JANDEH010000009.1:13407142-14607142 GCA_024610705.1 Tetragnatha versicolor
ATTGAGATGGTATACAGTGCTCCTAGCAGCAAAATAAGAAATCTAAAAAATTAATAAAAAAACTAAAAAAGATAGAACAAAACTTCACTAAGAAAACTGAAATAGTAAATTTGTTTCTATTTTATACATTGGTAGGCAGTATGTTTTTTTAATATGATCGCGAGGGGCTTCTGCGAAAATTAATTCCGTTAATAATATTTTCAAACGCTTTAGAACCGCATATAAGCCGACACCCCCACTTTCAAATCGGAAATTTTTCCGAAAACTCTCGGGTTATACTCGGTAATGTACGGTATTTAGATCTCCTTTTTCCTTTGTAGGTAACCCCATTTACTGTGATTGTCAGATGAAGTGGACAGTGATGCGAAGTTCTATGGGCAAAGTGATGAGTGGTGAATGCCATGAACCCTTAGAGTATAGAGGCAGATCAATCCCGGGGCTGGTGCAGGGAGACTTTGCCTACTGCGGATAAAAACATCATAAGTTAGACTTGACTTAGTGAGTGTACTTAGTGATTGCTTAGTGAGTGTACAAGGAGTTTAGTCCATGTTAGTACAAATAAATATTTGGTTTTATATCTTCAGATATTTTCATTTATTTTTCTTCTTTTGACTGTTGAAGGAGGACAGCACTACTGTAGATTTGTTTGAAACCCGGAAACAGTTGGACTTTCGAAGATTTCAGTGTGAAAGGTAAGATTCCCAAAGTCTTTAAATCACATGTGTAACAAAATCAGAAGATTTAGTGAAAAAATTTATCTTTGACGAAATCCATTGCTGAAGACCACATTTCTAAAAATGTTTACAAGTACAATAACATTAGATGGGTATTATATTAGACTGTTTAAAATGTATCGCTTATTAGAAAGAAAAATCCTCCAATTTAGTATGGAACCATATATAATAATGAATTGTTTAGGTGGAAAGCGATTTTTTGGATATAAATTTTAATTTATTGAAACTTAGAATTCATCCTTAACAATAATGGTTCTGTCTAAAAATGTCTATGTTAGGTTCAACAGACAAAATTAGGGATCCACAAATTCGTTCGATTCAATACCGGATTCGATTCCTAAGGTTCAATTCCAACCTAGTATCGATTCCTTAGGCTCAGTATCGAAAAAGTAGAATCGAACAAGATTTTTCAAATTGGAACTGTAACTTTTGGCGTCTGGCTTTTTTCAAGATTGATTCAAGGTTGAGAATTCAAGATTGAAAAAAGGGGGTGTCATTCGGGGCAACTATCGAAATAATCATTAAATGATTGATCTACAAATCGAAAATAATCAACTTTGTTAACAAATATTAATTATTCATACAATAATTAATTAGTGAACAAAATTGTTAAAAACTATCGGTATTAAAAATTTTATGTTGTTGTTGTTGCCAATCCCCCTTGGAGTAAATTTAATTAAACCAAGTCCAAAAGATCTCTTCGCAGTAGAAGATTGAATATCTCCCCCCTCACTCTCCAGCTGCCTCGTAGAGGCAATTTTATTACGATTGCTAAGATTCGATCCCTTCGGGGGTTCGATTCCTCGGTATCGATTCTAAGGCATTCGATTCCGGAATCGATTCTCTCTGAAATATTTAGATCCTCAGCCAAAATGACTTAACAGAGAATTTGAGGCAATACAGAAGTGACCGTAAATCGGGGGAAAAAATCTCTTAATGAAGCCGCTGACTCCTTAGCTTCAAAAAAGTACCGTTCCGTTATATTTGCGAAGGAAATGAAAGAATTTCTTGGAGCGCGCTCTTGGATCTGGACGTGATAGAAAAAGTGACTAGTTAGCGGAACAAATAGGGGGAAATGTAATTACTGGTAGTTTGTTATTACGGACCTGGAATTACAGGAATTAACAAAAGAATGTCTACAATGGAGAAAAATTAATAAAGGTGAATAAAAAGGAAATTTCTCGTTAAAAAATCAATAAATTTTCACTCTCTGTTAGGGAATTAATATAGAAGGACTTAATTACGATAAAAAAAGCGACTAATTCAATAAAGGATTCACCTCTGGGTTGGTAGAGCATTTATCTTCGAACTGCCTGTAACACCTAAAATAAATACTTTTAAAATACAAATAGGGATTTTACCGCTGGATCGTCTGAATATTCGCCTGTTACTTTAATTGTAACTTTCTTTATTCGGTTTAGGTTATTCTTAATACTATCTATTAAATTTTTATGAAGACTAAAGGATAAGAATTAAAACCTTTTTATGTGTATTGTGCTTCCGAAAAATTCTTTAAGTACAAATAATATAAAATAAATTATATTTTAGATGAAGTTAATATTTTATTCCGTCATATCTTCAGGTATTTTTCTGATCCAGTGTCTTAATCACAATTACTCTCTCTCTCTCTCTCATTTTTATTTGCGTGTTACGAACGTGTTTTCTGACAAATCAGGATAAGAGTAGGAGTCAAATTTCCAGGTTTTGAAATTGCGAAGTTCATTTAGTCGAAAATGGAAAAGTACCTAAAATATTTGTTCGATGTATTTCATTCGATATCCTCATTGAAAACAAAAAGTATTTACTTACAATGATTGAATCGTCAGTTTGAAAAAGGGAATAAGTCCAAAAACCAAGTTTTGAGAAAATCGAAAAAAAAACCCTGTATGAATAATGGAATATTCGTTGTATAGCCACCAAATTTTTACTGGAAATTCAGAACCTATTTAGAAAAAAGGGGCAATCATAGAAACGAATATAAGAACATTCTAAAGTATTTTAAAGTTGAAAAAAGTTAATGGACTCATTCCCTTTTTAACCTTGTGGAATTTCAAGTGAAGAACAATCTTAAAAACCACTTAAATCAGTGTTTCCCAACCTTTTTTGGTCCATGCCCCACCAAATCCTTTCTAAATTTTTCATGCCCCCATGTCTTTTTTTTCTAAATTCCTTCTTGAAAAGTAAATAAAATCCGGTTGTCCTTATCCCACCTGAGGGAAAATTTGGTAGAAAATTTACGAATTGCCCCCCTAGAAAATTATATTGCCCACCGGTGGGGCGCGTGCCCCACGTTGGGAAACACTGACTTAAATTGACGTTTAAATTATATTAAACACAAAAGTGAGAAATAGAAAGATTTAGACCAATAAAATTTAAAAATTATTATGAAACTGGGTTAAGTATCAATGGAGTAAGTGAATATAAATGGAGTCAAACATTCCCTGGATAAAAAAAATTTAAAAACACTTTTAAATTAAAAGATAATAATAATTTTGGCCTAGTTTACACCACAAAGAATAAGAACAGAGAGACAAATTAACTTTAATTCCTAATTAACTGAAAAAATACAATGAATGGATATCGATTTTGCAACTTCAAGGGGATATATCTCCCTATAGGGGGAAGTTATTTTTCCTCTCTTTCTTTTTTCTTGTGTAGAGCAAATAGTGGAGATTGTTTGGAGCACAAATGTCATTTTTTAAGTATAGTAATGTTCCTACTTTTTCCACAGTTTGGTTCAAAAAGAAACACTCAGTATCTTAATGACTCACGCTATCAATTCAGTATCTCCCAACCTAGATCTCGTAACCATCATCCACGACTGCGGGTTCCGTTTACGAAACAGGGGTAATTTCCTAATTGGGATTGCCCCTCGCGTTTCCCTTCATTTCGTACAGAAATTAAAATTCAATATTCATCTCCTGCTGGTTATGGCAGCTTTCGATGGCGACGTTTAACGACCTATGAACGTGTTGCAGAGACAAGTTTGTTGACTGATGCTCTCTTTCAAACAGATATCGTCAACTAGAAATATTTCAAGGCTTTTTTCTTGGGGTTGGACCGAAATTTTTAACACTTTAATGTTGAATTTTTAATATAAAATGGTCAATAAATAATTTTTCCTAGACTATGTTACTTTCCTTTTTTTTCAATATATTTTTTTATTTAGAGGACATTAAAGAAGGAAAGAGTCATACTGAAGTGAAACAATCTTGTTACAAAAAAATTCTCCTCTGGAACCAATAAAGAATATTGAACTTCTGAAAAATTAAGTTAAAAATATATTTTCTCACATGTAAGAACTGGAATGATGAAAAAATACACTTTTTACCCTCGAAATCCGAAAGATGGTTTGTCAATACTTTCTTAAATTAGGCGCATTCAGAAGGTCAAGGTCGTCTATGTAACAAACAAGTATTTTTATTAAGTACAGTAAAATGACTTTGAGGTTATTTTTTCATTATTTTACAACAAGAGAAATCAGCAGCAAAGTTTGAGACATTTTAAGTTTTTATTGTTTAGGGATAGGTAGTCTAATCCATAGACAAAACAAATCTACCAGGTCAATCTTACATACCATCAAAAATAAATACCAGCTCATTTTCCAATTCTATTTGTGTGTATAGGTTTCTGTATTAATTTCATAGAATCACATATTAATTCTGTTGATTATGAATTTACATTTCATAATAAGATGGACTCTACACTGCAAAAAATAATCGTAGATAAACAGAAAAGCTCTGGCAGCAAAAGTTGCCAGAGCTATCCTTTCCACAGAATTTCTCTGTTGACTGAACTTGTTCTGTAAACAACGACTTTTCCTGCGATAATATTTAGGAAAATAACCCACTAAAATTTCCGAAGTTGGGAAAAAAGAGACCAGTCTGAAGAGAGAAAAAATATGTATTTAAAAAAATAGAATATTTCCGTTGGAATAGTTCCCAAAAGTCCCGAAACGGTCATAGCTCACGGAAAAAGTTCATTCAACAGAGAAATTCCGTGGAAAGGAAAGCTCTGGCAACTTTTGCTACCAGAGATTTTCTGTTTTTGTACGATTATTTTTTACAGTGTACATACAAACCTTCATCAAAAATTATTCAAACAGATAACAAGTTTCTTCTCATTTTGCATTAAAGTTTAAAATTTGAAAACAATATTAGGCTATTGACTATCCCGATGTTTAACTATTTACCCAAAACATAAACCCTCCCCTTGAAGACCCCAAATAAATAAATTTTCTTCTAATACCTTCAACAGAATCTAAAAGTTCGGACATGGACAACGCCGCTCTAAACGAAACCGAAACCCCCAAGGAAATAGAAGGATGATGATTACTTCTCATTTGAATAGTGATGCCTTCCGTATCACAAACGGCAGCTCTGACGAGACCTACTGAATAATGACATACAGGCCGCTTTACCATTAAGCTCAAATCAGATTCTAATTTTCGTTGATGCCGTGGAAGCAGAGAGAATCCCAACTAATTTTGAATTCGTTTTACAAGTAAGTGGGCGTTGGTAATGGTCTAAAAGGGATGAGGGAGTTTGAGTTTGAGTGGGTGTATCCATTAGTCTTTCAAATATTTGACTAAAATATTTTACTATGTATATTTCTGAATCCTTTGTAGTATTCATCATCCTCTTCCTGATACTGTTCCTGTATGTTGAAAACGCTAAAAAGTCTCTAAAACACCTTGAAAACGAAATATTTCAACTTTATTCTGATTTTATAATTCAATTCATTACAAGCAAAATTTTGAACTTTTGTGGATTTCAAAAGTATTACAGACGAATATTTTATCGAAAATTAAAATTTTTATCGAAAATTAAAATTTTTAACGAAGATTACTGAAACTACAACTGCGGTGAATTGGTATTTGTTGATAAACCTGGAATACGAAGTAACCAAATAAAAACGTAATCAATATATTCGTTTAGTTGAATACGGATGTAGTAACTATGATCCTTTGTCAATTTGTTTAAAAAATTCAGTATAAGAAAAATGTTTGCTGTTGCCATATAATGAAAAAGCCTTCATCTTTCGCTCATTTTGATTTTATACACATCAAGCAGACACAGATTGGAAAGGAATGAAATGTTGTCTTGTATTAATATTACAAAGTGAGGTAAGACCTCTAACTGATATAAAAAGGGATGATTACAGAATTATTGTCTAACTAAATATCAAAAAGTGGGAGAAGAAATAAAACTGGCACAAATTAAGAGTTGTGTAAAGTTGTCTTACTTAAGAAATATTAAAAAATGGGATAAGACATCAAACTGAAGCAATTTAAAGATTTATGAAATGTCTACCTATTTGAATATTAATTTTTAATATTAAAAGAAGGGGATAATAGATAATGTTACAGACATGTAGAAACTAAGTACGATTAAAAGATTTTTATGTAATTTGTAAATATCCCCTAGGGTGGGCCGAAAACACACTTTATTTTTTATTCATGTTCTAATAGCGCGGAAAGGGTGCTACTTGGGTCCAATAAGGAGGGTGTAAAATATTTTTTCGATTGGATAATATCTTAGGCTCCCGCATCGCACTTAAAGTTCGAAAAAATGGATGACTTTTTTACAAAACAACAAAAAATTCAAAGATTAAACTCTCAAATATTGTTCATGATTTTTTATGAGGAACTAATATAGTTATAGACATAATGTTTCAGGTTTCATTCTTTTATCACTCTTTCTTCGTAAGATATAATATTTTAATGTTCAAAGAAATCTTGTAAAGTTGTTTTTCCTGCATTTTTAAAAAGCTAATAACTCTAGAACTATACAACTTAAAAACCTGAAATTTGCTTCATTCGGTTCGTAAATGTTTTGTCTTTCATTTGATGTGCATCATGACCATCATTTTCAAAAAATATTTTCAAAATTTAAAAAAAATGAAAAAAAATTTAATAAAAAATTTTTTGGGAAATTTTTTTTGAAAAAAATTTAAAAGCCTTTTGACTCATAAAATGAACATTATTACCAAATTTCAAGTTGAAAATAAAATATTATCATGCATAAAAAAATAAAAGTTTCGAAATTTAGGCAAGTCCCTAAACAATAGGGTGGGCCGAAAAAACCTTTTATTTTTTTTTCGAAGTTTTAATAGCACGGAAAAGTTGCGAATTATATAGACAAAGAAAAGTAAAAAAAAATTTTCAAAATCGGTTAATATCTTCCGTTCGCGCAAAGGCCCCAAAGTTTGAAAAAATATGAAAAAACTTGATTTTTGCGATTATTTTTTTAAAAAAATCAAAGAATAAACTATCAAATATTGTTCTTGATTTTTTTATGTGAAACTAATATAGTTATAGACATAATCGTTCAGATTCCATTCTTCTATCACTTTTTTTTCGTTAGATATAATTTTTTTAATGTTCATACAAATTTTGTAAAGTTGTTTTTTCTGCATTTTTAAACAGCTAATAACTCTAGAACTATACAACTTAAAAACTTGAAATCAGTCCCATTTCGTTCGTAATTTTTTTGTCTTTGATTTGGTGTGCATCATGATCATCATTTTCAAAAAGTTTTTTTAAAATTTGAAAAAAGTGAAAAAAAAATTAATAAAAAAAATTTTTTGTAATTTTTTTTTGAAAAAATATTAATAGCCTTTTAACTCTTAAAATGAACATAACTGCCCAATTTCAAGTTGAAAATAAAATTTAATCATGTATAAAAAAATAAAAATAACCGTAATTTAGTCAAATCCCTAAACATTCCCTAAAATTATACACCAAGAGCGATTCACTCATGGAAAATTTATCAAATCACTTGAGGGTGTTCATATGACTTAAAACATGTAAAAAATGTCACATAAATTTCAGAAAATAAGACAATTAACAGATTCGGTTCAAAATCTTACAGTGCTAGTTCCCAACTTTAAGTTAATTCAATTTGCATGAATTTTTCCTGAATATTCCTTAGAAATGTGTTTATATCCAATTTTTTTATGTTCTTAAGTTTTTAATTTACTTTGATTTGACTTGTTAAAAGTAAAAACAATTAGATATAAACATAATTCTTAGAAATTTTCAGGAGAAATGCATGCAAACTTAACTAAATATGAAAAAACTTGATTTTTGCGTTTATTTTTTTAATTTGATGTTTTCGTAACGTAATAGTTTGCAACGTCTTCTAATAGAGCCTAAAAACATTGTGTTTTAATTTGGTTTAGATCAGTTAATATAATCCGATCGCGCATAAGCCCCAAAATTTGCCAAAATATTGAAAATTTCACACTTTTGCAAGTTTTTTTTATATCTTTAATATATTTTTTAACGTAATAGTTACACTATTTTTATTTTAAACATAATATTTTTGATTAAAAAATGTGTTTATTAAACACATTTCTAAGGAATATTCAGGAAAAATTCATGCAAATTGAATTAACTTAAAGTTGGGAACTAGCACTGTAAGATTTTGAACCGAATCTGTTAATTGTCTTATTTTCTGAAATTTATGTGACATTTTTTACATGTTTTAAGTCATATGAACACCCTCAAGTGATTTGATAAATTTTCCATGAGTGAATCGCTCTTGGTGTATAATTTTAGGGAATGTTTAGGGATTTGACTAAATTACGGTTATTTTTATTTTTTTATACATGATTAAATTTTATTTTCAACTTGAAATTGGGCAGTTATGTTCATTTTAAGAGTTAAAAGGCTATTAATATTTTTCAAAAAAAAAATTAAAAAAAATTTTTTTATTAAATTTTTTTCACTTTTTTCAAATTTTAAAAAAACTTTTTGAAAATGATGATCATGATGCACACCAAATCAAAGACAAAAAATTTACGAACAAAATGGGACTGATTTCAAGTTTTTAAGTTGTATAGTTCTAGAGTTATTAGCTGTTTAAAAATGCAAGAAAAACAACTTTACAAAATTTGTATGAACATTAAAAAAATTATATCTAACGAAAAAAAAGTGATAGAAGAATGGAATCTGAACGATTATGTCTATAACTATATTAGTTTCACATGAAAAAATCATGAACAATATTTGATAGTTTAATCTTTGATTTTTAAAAAAAAATAATCGCAAAAATCAAGTTTTTTCATATTTTTTGAAACTTTGGGGCCTTTGCGCGATCGGAAAATATAAACCGATTTTGAAAAATTTTTTTTCCTTTTCTTTGTCTATATAATTCGCAACTTTTCCGCGCTATTAAAACTTCGAAAAAAAATAAAAGGTTTTTTCGGCCCACCCTACTAAACAATCCCAAAAATTATAAAGCAAGAGCGATTCACTCATGGAAAATTCATAAACTCGCTTGAGGGTGTTCATATGACTTAAAACATGTAAAAAATGTCAAATAAATTTCTGAAAATATGACAAGTAATAGATTCAGTACAAAACCTTTCAGAGCTAATTTTCAACTTTAAGTTAATTCAATTTGCATGAATTTTAACTGAATATTCATAAGAAAAGTGTTTATATCCAATTTTTTATGGTCTAAAACTTTTAATTTACTTTGATTTGACTTTTCAAAGTAAAATCAATTAGATATAAACATAATTCTTTTGAATTTTCAGGAGTAATGCATGCAAATTGAATTAACTTTAAGTTGAAAATTAGCTCTGCAAGGTTTTGCACCGAATCTGTCAATTGTCGTATTTTCTGAAATTTATGTGACATTTTTTACATGTTTTAAGTCATATGAACACCCTCAAGCGAGTTAATGAATTTTTTATGAGTGAATCGCTCTTGCTGTATAATTTTGGGGATTGTTTAAGGACTTGCCTAAATTTCAAATTTTTTTATTTTTTTATACATGATTAAATTTTATTTTCAACTTGAAATTTGGTAGTAATGTTCATTTTATGAGTCAAAAGGCTTTTAAATTTTTTTCAAAAAAATTTTCAAAAACTTTTTTTTATAAAATTTTTTTTCACTTTTTTTAAATTTTTTAATTTTTTTTTTTGAAAATGATGGCCATGATGCACATCAAATGAAAGACATAAAATTTACGAACCGAATGGGACTAATTTCTGGTTTTTAAGTTGTATAGTTCTAGAGTTATTAGCTTTTTAAAAATGCAGGAAAAACAACTTTACAAGATTTCTTTGAACATTAAAAAATTATATCTAACGAAGCAAGAGTGATAAAAGAATGGAACCTGAAACATTATGTCTATAACTATATTAGTTCCTCATAAAAAATCATGAACAATATTTGAGAGTTTAATCTTTGATTTTTTTGTTGTTTTGTAAAAAAGTCATCCATTTTTTCGAACTTTAAGTGCGATACGGGAGCCTAAGATATTATCCAATCAAAAAAATATTTTACACCCTCCTTATTGGACCCAAGTGGCACCCTTTCCGCGCTATTAGAACATGAATAAAAAATAAAGTGTTTTTTCGGCCCACCCTAATATTCCCTTGTAAACATCTCCTGAAATTTGTAATCATTGCACTGCCTCATACCTTAACCCTCCGGCTTTTCCGTATTGTAGAAATCCTACCTCCCATAGAATTTCACGGCAAAAGTAGTAAGAAACTTTCCCCTTTCATAAAGTTAATTAATCAATTATCAAAACATCGTGCTAATTTTTCCCAATACTTGCTCTAAGACACAGGATTGATCCCTCCCAGAAAAGCCATTGCAGATAGCTTTGGCTTGTTTCTCAAAATTCCCCGGGAAATCACCAAATCCCATCGCCGAGTTAGAGTGTTATAGACACGTAATTTGTCCGGGGAATTCAGAGGAGTGTAGAAATAAAGGCGAGAGCGATTCCCCGGAATTGAGACGGGAATTTCACGGTGGGAATAAAGGGAAGCAATATTGACAGGTTTTTTCCTCGTTTTCCAGAAAAGAGAAGAGACAAGTGTTTGTCTTGTCAGAATCAAGTCCGAATGGTAGAAAGCTAGGAAGATAGATTCGGGTTTCTTTGTTTTATCTATCCGGAGCAGAATAGAATTGAAGGCTGGAGATAAGCATTGGTTAAGCTTTTGTCTCATCAGTCTTGGAATTGCGTCACCTGCAATGGGGGTGTGCGAGAAAATTAGCTGATAATGGAGAGGAATTCCTTTTCGTGGTGGTCAAACGTTATATAAATTGGGTGAACTACGAAACTACGTGTTTTTTATCTATGATTCCTTGTACCGTTTTACAATATGCATGTAAAGGAGTGTGGTGGAGATAAAGGAAGAAAGAGAAATGAGAAAGTGAAAAATATTGAAAAAGTGAAGAGAGAAAAAGAACAGAGAGAGGCCGAATGAAGGATAACTAGATAAAATATGAAGAGGTAGACGGAGAAAGGAAAAAAAGAGAATATTGAAGAGAAAATTAGAGAGACAGAAGTTATTAAAGATTCAGTCATCTTTAGTAGATAAAAGAGATGAGATCAACAATAAAGTTAAGAGAAGTTAGGCCGAAAATGAGATAGAAAAGCGAGAGAGAGAGAGAAGAAAAGAAATAAGGAAAAGTATAAGATTGGTGAGAGATAAAAAATAAGGGATTGTTAACTAGAGAGAAAAAGATTGGGATGTGTGTGGAAATAAGAGAAATACTATTTATGATAAGGATAAGATAGATTAAGTGAAAACAACTTGAAATGAAAAGTATGAGCAAGACTGATAAAATGTGTAAATTAGGGAAATAGATAAAGAAAGAGAGAGAGAGAGATACAACTATTTTCCTCAAAATACACACTTTTGATGCGCTCTGCCCCAACCTGCAAAGCCCTGCATGAGACAATCTCGAACCTGCCCGTTCTCGTATGACATTAAAAAACTCAACCGCAAATTCCTGAAGATCAGGACCCGCCTCTTTGCATCGGAAGCATCTCAGTAAACAACCCACCCGCAAAACAAGCCAAAGCTTCCGGCAGTCCCCGCCCGTGACCCCGTGAACCCTTTAAACGCAAAAGGCGTGCAGAAATCGATAGCGTTTGTCAACTGCATACCAGAGGATGAAAAGCCCTGTTGTGGCCTGGACAGCCCCAGATCGAGTTCCTTAGGCGAGGGGGACTCAACAACAGGAGGAATTATTCGAAAGCGGGTAAATACAGATGTTTCTTTTTGGGGGACCAAGCGATGGAGAGTGCGGGATCCTTGTTTTGACAGTCTTGGCTGCGAGCGCTGGCTTCTTTGGCGTGATTAATGTTACTGCAAATAGTTAAATGTATGGAATAGTGTCTCAGGCTGGAGAGGCTCCAGAACTGAGTCGGTGTTGCTTTGAATATCAATTCGATATCATTCACAAATTACGTCACAGGTCACACCCCTTCCCCGTATGTCACAAGTTGTCATCATTCACCCTTATAGTGTGATGTCACACTTTCGAAACTTTATATTTAACTGAATTGAAGATAGTAAATTTTCTAGTCGGTGTTGCTTTGACTATCAATTCGATGTCATTCATAAATTATGGCACGAAGTTTTTGCACCCCCTTCCCGTAGGTCACAAGTTGTCACAATTTACCCTTATTTTGATGTCACACTTTCGAAACTATGCATTTAAACTTATTGAAGAATATATTTTGTATCATTATTTTATTGAGAATTGTAGATGGTTTTGGGCAAAGTGATAAAACTGGTATTATTAATATAATAATGCCTGGATTTTTTTGTCATATTCCGTAACACAGATAATGTTTTACTTCTTAACCAAACAGAGGAAGAAGTTCCCATATTGGCATAATGTACTTACTAACTTAACCTCTTCGCACCGAGCTGGCACATAAGGCGTCCAGTCTTTTCCTCCATGCACCCATGTCCCAGGCCAACCCTCTTGCCTCAAGGCATAATGTAAGCAGCACTAAAATAAAAATTTTTTAGCTGTGTAATGGGATTTTAACTCCCCCTCCCTAGTTGGTCATATAATATCTTACATACATGACCTCCTCTTTCCCCTAACTCATAGTGTGATGTAATTTTTGTGAATGGTCCTAAAGAAATTTTGGGTCCTCTAAATGAATCCCATAGGCTAGATTCGGCATATTATTATAGAATAGGTATTGTCCAACCACCACGAGAAAAACTTTTGACGTAGTACAATAAATAATAATAATTTGTTCATATATATTTTACCTTTAAATGCTTTTTTAAGAGGTATTCATTAATTTAAAATAGTTTTACATGGGTTTTTTCGATGTTCCCAATTGGAAATAACTTTTACAATTTGTAAACTAAATTCATACAAGAATTTAAGATTTAATAATATTGATTTTAAAATGTCAAGTTACTGTTTATGATTACCAGATGATTTAATAACCAATATGTGCTATCACAAATATTTTTTATTAGTATTACATACATAGCCTTTTTTATCTACAAAGTTCTATTCGAAACCTCTTTTTCTACTATAACTCCTGATCCTATGGCTATTGCATTCCATTTTTATATATTTTTATATTGTAAGAAGTACATATTATTTTCACCCTTTTTCAAGGATACCAACACATCTCTTTTGTAATGCTTTTATTAAAAATCATGAAAAAAATTTTTTGTGGATATACAAATATACAAATTATACAAATACAAATTAAGTCGACCAACTATAGGCAAGCACCCAACAAGGTTATGCTCATGTTCAACTTGTATATAAAATTAAATCCTCTTTAAAACGAAGAGGGATATGTTTTTAATGGTCTCTAAGAGAACAGGAGTTATTCAAGATTAAAGGCTAAAAAATACGGATTTTTTTCAAACGTTATAAAAAATATTACCAAGAAAATTTAAGTTTATAAACATTTCCTCACCTTTATCATAGAAAAGAACAATTTCTGAAAGTTTCATAAACATCCGAGGGGCGAGGGGGTAAGGTTGAAAATTGAGAATTTTGGGTTGATCTGACATGAACTGACCCCAGTAGAAAATTTGAGAGAATACAACGAGAAATATTAAGCATTTTTTGAACCTGCTGTTTCATTTTGTTCCATCCAAATCAAATAGCGGTTCCTAATTATATATTTTTACATGATATTTTATTAAGAGTGCTAATAAAATTTTTAAATATCGATAAAAAGCCACTAACAGTAACAACAACGATTCATCAACATATTTCTAACTTATTTACTTTGTTTTTCTCATTAATCACTTGAGCATATCTCCCACAAAAGAATGGATAATCAATTTAATTTTGTGATAGCTAGTTTTACACGCTCTTTCAACTTTTTATCGAAATAATTGAATAACGTAGAAACTAGAATCTTTTGTTTGCACTCCAAGCCCCAATGTTAGTCTCTCTCTTCTTGTCTTTTAAATTCTTTGAAAAATCCGAACTTTTTAGAAAGACTTGTTTGATCAAGACTTGAAGACCAACTGAAACAAGTTGGATCTTCAGTCTGCTGAACTGTATCTTTCAATTCACTTATAAGGCATGATTTCTTTAGTTAAGTCTTTGAACTGGTTACGGGAAAGTTACTTGGTGTTTATTGAAGATCCGGGATTCCATGGTTGAATAAACAAGCTTGCCTCCAGAATGGAAGCTCCTACAAAAAACAAACTTGCTGGGCACACCGAACACAAATTCAATCAAAATAATGTCTGGCATAACTTCAGAACGTGTCATTGCTTTGTTACTGTTTCTCTTTTTTATTGTTGCAGCTTAGAAGCTTGACTTAAATTACTATTTTAGAGTGACCTGTGTGTGTGGTAGCTCTTAATACATACTTTTACATGAATTGAATACTTTTTTTTTAGTAAATGTCGCATAGGCTTAATTCCCTTGACAAGGATATTTTTGGGACGGATTATTAATTGGGACCTTCTAATCTAATCACTAGGATATAAAAAATTAGACCTTTGGTAATAATATGTATAATCGAGAATTTTCAATGAATAAGAATGAGAATGGGATATAGTAGTATTTATTATTTCATGAATATAGGGTCACTTGGGGTAAGTGGGACCCCTTTTTGGCCTAGTGCATTTTTGGAGCTCAATAGAAGAATTTTGAACGGGTTAAATTTGAACTTATTGACTAATTTCGTTTCTAAAATAAAGATTTACATTTTTCTTAATTGGTCTTCATTTAAAAAATGAAATGGATGTCCCACTTACCCCATCACTTGGGGTAAGTGAGTCATCCATCTCATTTATCTCATCCATCTCATCATCTCATCCCCCTCTTCCTTCATATGGGAAGCAAGCAAAACTTAAAACGAAGTAAGTGGGTCTTACTTGATAAAGTACAGAAATTTTCACCACAAAATATTTTATTGCAACTGTATCCATGAGTGAGAAATCTATTTACATTAAAATCAATATAACAAGGTAAGAATAGAATGAAAAGCAAAATAAGTATTTTAAAGAATGTTTTGAAAGGCCAAAGGGATATGTTTTACTTTAACATATAAAATAGTGTTCAAAAGACATAATAAGGTTGATTAAGATTTATTTTGGCACTTGAGTAAACATTGTAAGATAAAAAAGAAATCGGACACATTAAATGAAAATGAATACTATTGATGAGATATTTCACGTTACTCACCATAACTTAAATCAAAACGCAAATTTTATATAAAATGTCGATCAAATTATTTATGAATTTTAATAAATTTTTAAGTGGAGATTAAAGGTCTAGCTATACTATAAATCGAAATTTTCTGAAAATATTAGGAGAATTTGTCCCTATGACCCTCCTTAACCCTCTCGGCACCAGAACATCAAAAAAGAGAAAAAACTTTTTTTTCTTCTTCTTAATACATCCAAAATGTCCCTATTATTTGTCTGGAAATTTTTTTTTCTTGTGTGCTCTCCTTCCTAGTTATTTTTATGAGCCTCATATGAGGCCATATTTTTTCCATTTTAACAAAAAACCCTTGGTTTAGAACTTATTAAAAGACATGGTCATAATATTGGAAGGTTACGAAATAAGAAAATATCTACCAACCAATGAAAAATGTTCTACAGAAGCTAGTATTTTCTCTTCACAAGCATCACAGCTTAAAATGTAAGCATTGAGGTATAAATCACCTTGCTGCCATTTAGGAATGAATTCAGAGACCATGTAGAAGTCTCATATGTGATCTACATCAGGGTTTCTCAAACTGTGGGTCGCGACCCACTGGTGGGTCGCCAGTTAGATTTTGGTGGGTCGCGAGAAGATTTTTAATTTTTCTGAATATGAAGTATCGTTTTATAATTTTTACAAACGTGTTATTGACTTTTGAATTATCAAACTATTATTTGAACTTTTGAAATTTATTAAATTACCATATAGTAAAAGGAATAAAAATTTGAGAAAAACTACACTACTTTGTGTCGAACGGAAAAAGGAAATTAATATAAATACGTACTATGTGTTTCATTTTAATGTGCCGATAGTGAAAATCTAGTCGGTTATTAAAAATAGGATTTGAAAAAAAAATTCAGTGTTTCTCTCCATTCACACCGGAGCAACGCAAATTTTAAGAATTTTCTTAGGAAATGATGCAACTGCAATTTATCCCTTATTGCTAAATAAACAAGTTAAACCCCTGTTTTTTAAGGGTCAAATTTTAAAATTTTCTCTGGGGGAAGACCCCCAGACCCCCCTTTTTATTGTTGGGAGCATTGTTAACCCAACAATTAAACTATTTCATACACTCAAATTCAAGTATTTACTTTTAATTTCTAAAAAGTTAATTTATCTTTCAATA
The DNA here is from genome assembly GCA_024610705.1 of Tetragnatha versicolor. NCBI lineage: Eukaryota > Metazoa > Arthropoda > Arachnida > Araneae > Tetragnathidae > Tetragnatha > Tetragnatha versicolor. Next base: position 13,423,473 of record JANDEH010000009.1, read on the forward strand.
CGTGCATGTAATGATTTATTGTTGTAACTAAATAGTTGGTGAACACTCCGAAGTCGGAGAAGTTCAAATTCTGGGGGGAGGCATGAGATAATTATCACAGTTCAGTTAATTATAATTAACTGGTGTCGGTGGGTCGCGTTAGAATTTGTTTCTCAAAAGTGGGTCGCGATTGTAAAAAGTTTGAGAACCCCTGATCTACATGAATCAGTGAAGTCACTGATGAAAAGAAATAAATTTGCGTGTTTATATCATACAAAAATTGAGCTCATAAGTAGGAGCCTCATATTAGGCCCAGGGTGGCGAGATGATTAAATCCGGCCATGCCTTCAGTAATAGTTCCTATATCATTTGGGACCTTCTAGAACCACTTACATCATAATAAGGGGTCTCACTTACTAGATAAAGATGGGTCCCACTTACTAGATAAAGATGGGTCCCACTTACTCCATACTCAGGGGTCCCACTTACCCCAACCATGCTAAAACTATGGGGTAAGTGGGCCCCCTCTTAAACACTTCAAAATTAAAAATTTTGAAAAATTTCAAACTGCAGTATGTATTTTAGGTCAACCTCTGCTAAACAGTTCAATAAACATTAAAATGTAAGGAAAACTTACCTGGAAATACTTCTTTGAAAAATGCCTCTTGAACTCTCCAAAAAATCCATTCTGGGAATATTATTTTAAATTAGTTCTATAATCTTAAAAATAAATGAAACAAATCTCAAATATATGCAAAACTCATCGGTGCGACAAGCTATAACATAATCAATGCGAGTAAGTGTAAAATTTCCTGTACATATTTTAGTTTTAGGGGGGTGTCCCACTTACCCCAAGTAACCCTACTTGTTATGCTATTCATATACTAACGAAGGAATTAAAAACAGTCGACAATTTTAGCATGAAATATCCAGGTAAATTGAATCACCAGTTTGAATAAAGTAAGTCCAAAAAATGACAAATTGGCTTTTTGTGCGCAAAAAATATCTAAGCCTTGCTCTATACATGGGTGTTAAGAGGGAAAAAATGACTACCCCTATAGGCAAAAATAGCTCCTTTAGCCCCTTGAAATTGTTGAAATCAATGTTCATTCATTGCAATTTTTGATAAAATTTGAAATTTAAGTTATTCGTCTCTTTCTTTTCTTATTTTCTCTGTAAATTTAGGTAAAATAAAACTTGATTTAAATGTAACAGTGGTTTTTCCTTTTTTCATCTACTGAATGTTTGATTCCATTGATATCCATTTACTCCATTGATAGTGCCTAAATGACTCAGTTACATAATAATTTTTAATTTAGTTATTCTATATTAAAGTTAATATAGAATTGAATTGCCAATTTATAAGTGGTTTTTAAGATTTTTTCATTCATAAGTTTGAAAAAGAGATAAGTCCATCATATTTGTCACGTGAGACACAAAGAATGTCCCAGGTTAGTCCGGATACCATCCGGGGCCGAGACGAATAATTATAAATTTAGAAAGTTAGGGTTAACCGCACACGGGGTTTGTAAGCTCATGGGGAAATATATCTATCTAACTAACTTTACTCCCTCAAGGACACAATTATTCTCCCTCAAATTATTCCCTAACAATATGCAGAGCGACATAAGGAAAACAGACATAGAAAATGAGAAAATAATCGGGACTTACCTCCAATCCTGGTCCATCCTCCGTCCTTCTTGTAGAACTTTGTCCATCAAAGGTTTGAAATCACACAACTCACTTATAATTTAAATGGACTATTTATTTTTACGTTCTAGGTTAAATAAAACTACATATCTACACTTCTCCTCTTAACACAATACAGGGACCTCTCCCGACACCGACAATTCACTCGCATTCACGAGCTCCCTCAAAACCAACCTTCCTTTTCCCTACCAGAGCCAAGAATGCTCTCACCAAAAACCGGTTCAAACCTGTTCCCCCAACCCCCTGGTGGCGCGAATGTGAGAGAGGCAAAGAGAGAAACCGGGGCAGCTTGTGCTGCCCTCTAGTATCCCCACTACCAACTTCCAACATCCTCCCACCTTTAATTTGTAGTCTGGAGGAACAAATTAAACCTTTACAATACATATAGTCACACAAAGAATCAACTAACCAAACATAGTGACTAATTGACCATAAACCTACCCTTATCACTAATATTACCACCCTCTCAAAAATGATAAAGACAAAATATTCACATTCCACAAAGAACAACTCTAAATCATTAAAACCCTATACTCACATCCCATACAAGATACATTAACACTAACACCAATATCAAATAATACAAAATTCCAGGATACTTATCATAACACAATAAACCATTATCATACCAAAATATAAGTACTAAAAGGACACAACATAAACATTTATGAAGTATATTCACGGCCGTTTCGAAGCATTTGCCGCATTCCTTGTATCCTCTCCGGCAAAAGTTCATCCCCACTTGGGATCTCCAAAGGATAGAGTTCTTTCGACGGCCTGACGAATTGTCCCGAGTTTGACCACTCTTGGGTGACCGTCACTACTCGGGAGGATCTCCTCCACTCTAGCGAGTGGCCGAAAAAGTCTCTGTTTACCGTCCAAATATCACACAAAACCGTGTAGAGTTCCTCGCGGGTAAGTGTAAAACGTCCCACGACCCTCACCAACAATTCTTTCACCGTTTGAATAAACCTCTCCCACCATCCACAAGGTATTTTCAGATGCTCGTAGTTCAGCAGACGGCAGTTCCCCTTCTGGGGCACTTCCATATCGCAGGCAAACGATAAATTGCATTATCCACACCAGAACTAGGACTTTACGAGAGAGTCCAGACATCCTCTCAAAACTAAGCCTGCCTCCCCTGCCGCTCTGCATAACATTCAGTATTCCCAGGGGGTCAAAACCAGATTGAGTCACCGACAATATATCCCCTTTTCCCGTGGTCACGACCGGTTCAAACTTTTCTTCCACCCCCCAACTATCTCTTACCCCAAAACTGTCCCTTAACTTGTATTCGTTTTCCTCAATCTCATTACTCATGAGCTCCAAGCTCCCCTTAGGGTCCAAATCCTCCCTTTCCTCTGCATCCAAACTCTCCTCGTTTCTCCCATTCTTGCCTGTTTCCCTACTATTCTCCGTTCCCCCAGTCTCCAGATATTCCAAACTTTCATCCGATTCCGAATTATCCTCTAGATTCAAACTACGCCCTACTCCCACGTTAGCTTCTAATCCCCTTTCCGCTGTCTTCTCTACATCCTCCTCTACTTTTCCCTGTTTTTCCTTTTCCCTTATTTCCTCCTGCCTTTCCTTATTCTCCCACCATTTCTCCAGTACACTCGTGTTACTTATAGCCAGGTTGGAAAGCAACGGGCTATCTATCATGGGCGCGCTCCTCTTCGTCGATTCCCCACACACAGTCCAACCTAACTGGGTTTCAATAGCGGTCCAACCACTCTCTAATTGCCTTACCCTCCCAGTTAAGAGCCTTCCATAAAGATCTGCTCCAATTAGCACCTCAATATCGGGCGACTCACTGCCTATATCCGTGAGCCATATTCTGTGCCTTTTCAACTCGTTTAGGGGCAATTCCTTTAATTGTAGGCGCGGAATGTCCCCGCAGATTCGTTCTTGCCCCAAGAATTCAAATTCCCACATCTTTCGATTGTACTTCCCTGCTGAACACAGCTTAACATCATATCTCTGATGAGGTTTTGGCTCTGTTACAGTCCCCCCAAACAAAGCATGAGAAATACTCTCTGAGCCGGTACATTTAGCCCCGATTTCTATGGCTGTTGAAAGTCGTATATACGACCTCTGAGAGCCGCAATCAAAAATAGCCCTCACCCTTTTAGTGCGCTCCCCAGAGATGTCTAACTCTAACACCATCAATGCTACCTTGGTGTGAACACCTCTCTCAACAACCGCCGAGTTGGCTACGCTTGTAATCACCGACTCTCGTTCCCCCTCTACCTCCGGACAGAGCAAGATATTATGTCCCCTTCCACACGTTTGGCATTGCACATTGGCAGTGCAAAATTTTACCCGATGCCTAACGTCTAAACATTTCCAACATCCCCTGCTAGCCCGAACCTTTTCTCGTCTTTCCTCAAGAGGAAGTGACATTGCCCATTTACATTCCTTACTGTCATGTGCGCCTCCACAAAACAAACATGTTGTACCGGTAGCGGAATGCAGTCCTACTGCCGTTGGGATGGGAAATCGCTCCCTTGTTTGCTTAACCGGTTCCCTTCCCCCGATTGCATTCCCCCCGCTTCCTACACCTCTCCAAGTGTCCCGGGTTTTATCGCTTATCCGGTCCAATGGGACTCCCCTCGGTTGCGCTTCCACGAAAATGTCTACTTCCCTGGCTAGCTCCCTTGGTTTTAACCAACTTTCACCTTCTCTTATCAGTACATGTGACCTAACGTGTTGGGGCAAGGAGTCTTTCACTCGGTCCGCTACTATCAGGTCCTTTAATTCTTCCAATGTTTTGATCTCACGGCTTTCCAAATATGAGTCCAAAAGGGTTTTTAACTTAACCTCGAATTGTACCCAACTTTCCCCTGACTTCCTACTGCACCCTTCAAAGTTCTTCCTATGTTGAATTGGGGTTAGTTTGTTTTGGGCCAATACATATGCTTTTATCCTTTCATAATCTGCCAGATTATCGACACCCAACTGGCTCGTTAATTCCCCCATTAAACTCGACAACCTATTTAGCACTATTTTCCCCCACAATTCTTTTGGGACCGTATAAATTTCGAAAATAATTTCCACCTGGTGAAAGAAGAATATCCATTCCTCTGATTTCAACGGAGCTTTGGGTAACTGATCCTTAACTAACCGAGTAAATTTACCTAAATCACCCTCTGTTTCACTGAAACTACTCTCTCGGCTACTACTCCTATCCGCCTCCAGCTCTTTAAGTTTAAGTTCATGTTCTCTTGCTAACCTCCTTTCCAAGACTTGTTCTTCCCTAGCTTTCCTTTCAAACAAGGCTTTTAGACAAATTTCCACCCTTTTTTCCTCGTATACTTGAGCTGCCTGTATAGCCTGAATGACTTCCACTTTATTAAAATTCCCGTCTATTTCTAACCCTAATTCTTCGGACAGCTCCCGCAGCTCAGCTAAGCTGGCTCCCCATAAGAACGCCATTTTAACCCTAACTCAAACACAAAGATTCCAAGATCGAAAAATCCTGGCTGGCTCGCCACTTATGTCACGTGAGACACAAAGAATGTCCCAGGTTAGTCCGGATACCATCCGGGGCCGAGACGAATAATTATAAATTTAGAAAGTTAGGGTTAACCGCACACGGGGTTTGTAAGCTCATGGGGAAATATATCTATCTAACTAACTTTACTCCCTCAAGGACACAATTATTCTCCCTCAAATTATTCCCTAACAATATGCAGAGCGACATAAGGAAAACAGACATAGAAAATGAGAAAATAATCGGGACTTACCTCCAATCCTGGTCCATCCTCCGTCCTTCTTGTAGAACTTTGTCCATCAAAGGTTTGAAATCACACAACTCACTTATAATTTAAATGGACTATTTATTTTTACGTTCTAGGTTAAATAAAACTACATATCTACACTTCTCCTCTTAACACAATACAGGGACCTCTCCCGACACCGACAATTCACTCGCATTCACGAGCTCCCTCAAAACCAACCTTCCTTTTCCCTACCAGAGCCAAGAATGCTCTCACCAAAAACCGGTTCAAACCTGTTCCCCCAACCCCCTGGTGGCGCGAATGTGAGAGAGGCAAAGAGAGAAACCGGGGCAGCTTGTGCTGCCCTCTAGTATCCCCACTACCAACTTCCAACAATATTGATATTTTCTCTGATGATTGTTCTGTATTCAAAATAAGGTCCTAAATTTCCGGTACAAATTTTGTGGTTATACAATGAAAATTCCATTACTTATAGAGTTTTTTTATTTTCTCAAAACTTGGATTTTGGACTTATTCCCTTTTTAAAACTGACGATTCAATTATCATTCCTCTCTCATATGACCTCATTAAATTTAAATTTTTGAAAACTTTCAAAGTAATACATAGTATACGAGGTAAAATAAATATTAAACTTTTCCAATCAGGCATAAAAATGTTTGACGAAATATGGTTTTAATTTGATGCTTGTTCATCTTAAAAAAAATTTCTATTTTCCCGTCATTTGTAATGGGAAACTGGTCAGGAAAAATGATCAAAGGGTTAATCACCTCATAAGATTGTCATATTGTTTCGTAAAGATTGCTGTATCATAAAAACGGAAAAATTGTGAGCAAATATTTAAAGAAACTTATTGTGGTAATTTAAATAGTCTTTATATTTTCTCTCATTTTAGATTCCTGAAAGAACTAAAAATTATTTAAAATTCCGGGTGAATTTTACTAAGCTCATTGAAACTTAAAACCTTTCTAAACGCGTTCTTTTCCCTTATCAAAACGCATTTGAATGTGTGTGTTCAATAAAAAAATGGTATAATTTCGAAAATATTCGAAACGTGCGCAGTTTCATGAAAAGCCCATCCAAAATTTTCCAAACAAAAAACCAGTTTATGGGAGATAACAGCTTCCCAGTACACCACCATAAAAAACAAACCTTCTTGGCTCGGTTTGTTTCCATTGGGAAGCGCGGGTAGGTCCAAAACCGAACAAAAAGAATCTCCTTTTCCCAGCGAATGGGCGAGGTATTTCTGAGGTAATATCCGAAGGATCCGTATTTACTCACAAAATGACTCAGAAGAAACGACGAAACGCCCATCGCTGTGGAATTATCTCACCTTAAAAGAAAATACTGGAGTTATCTACGCTTGGGAGTCGTTGGAGAACTAATAGGGTGCTCGCTGGAAGATTGCTTTTAATCGCGAGCTCTTCAATAGCCGCGTTTGTCTTGCTTTTTGGCTCTTGGCGAGTAATGAGATGGCCAGCACAGAGCAGAGTTTCTCATCTAAGCTAACAGATTTGCGATAACCACGTTTGAACCTCGAGACGCAATAAACAATGCAAAAATTGCTGTCATCAATTCCATTTTCGTAAGAGCAGAGGTTTATGATCAAAAACTAACCTATTTCCAGTAGCCTGATTTTTAAATCTTAATTATAGTGCTTAGTTTTAACTTCAGCTACTTGTAATACACTTTTTAGTCTACATCTGGGATCACTTACTCTTAAATAGTAACATGTTTTTTTTACTTTTAATGTTTTGAGTATCAATCTTGACAATCACAACTTAATGCCTATTACTATTACTATTTTAGTAGAGAAATGGTAAAGTTAATTAATAATAAGTAGAGTAATAAATAGACAAAGGGGAGTTGAAAACCATTTAAAAATGGTTTGTTGAAAATTGAATCGTCAGTTTGAAGAAGGGAATAAGTCCAAAAAATGACAAATTGACTTTTTGTGCTCAAAACAATCTCCAAGTTTTGCCCTACACATGGGTGAAAAGAGGGGGAAAATAACTAACCCCTATAGGGAGATATCGCCCCTTGAAGTTGTGAAATCGATATCCATACAATGAAAATTCCATTACTTTTTTTTCGATTTTCTCAAATTTTGATTTTTGGACTTATTCCCTTCTTCAAACTGACGATTCAATTGTTGAGCCCTTTTTTTAGAATTTTCCCCTTACTATCCCCCCACCTTGATGGAATAAAGAGTTTTCCCCTCGACAACCAATATCCAGACGCACCATTTGCCTTCCCATTTTGAAATAGTAATAAAATACTAAATTTTCGTAGCCTATCCTCCAAAAACTGTCCTGGTTCTGATGGAATAGATGCAAAAACATTAAACATTCTATCACTCACCCACGTAAATATTTTAACAAAGTTATTAAATGACCTCGTGAATGAAAGCACTTTCCCAAAATCATTAAAAATTTAAATTATTACTCCCATCTTCAAAAAAGGTGATAAGGACGATTACTCTAACTATCGACAAGATATTCGAGCAAATAATTAAAGATAGACTATTTTCTTGCTTGGACACAATGAATTTCTTTTCAAATAGTAATCAGCTTTTTGCCTAATTCTAACACTGGAAAAGCTTTATTAGAGTTAAAAAACTTTATTTACAATAATGTAGATGTGAGCAAAAGAACTGCTGCTGTTTACTTGGATATTTCCACGGCATTCGATTCAGTGAATCATTGTATCCTTATGCACAAACTTTTTTCTGCGGGTATTCGAGGACCATTTCATAATATCCTGAAATCCTATTTATCAAATCAGTATCCGATTGTTAATATAAACAATTCCTTAAGTAGGTGCCTCCCAATAAATTCCGGTGTTTTTCAAGGTTCTACATTAGACCCCCTATTATTCTTAATCGTTATTAACGATCTGTGTAACCTTAATCTATACGGGTAAAATAATACGTTTCGCTGACGACATGGTCTTACTTTATTCAGTTGATAATACTATCGAAGATTTTAACATTATTATTACTTAGACTTACTTAAACATACATTCTTAACACCTTGTATATACAGAGCAAAGCCTGGGGAAGTTACTGAAGAATAAATTAATTTTAAAACAAATCGCCTCAAAATTGCCATCTTCATAGAATACCCATTTTTCTTGAACATAAATGCCTATTTAGTCGAAGGGAAATAATGCAAATGGCTATCTGCTCAACAAATAGCTAGAATCCTAATCATGCACTTGCTAACTAGCAAACAAATACATTACATATTCCCATGGGCTTAATGACTCAAAGTTAAATCTTCTGGGTATGGCTGTGAAGCTTACTTAACAATAGATTATTTTTACTTTCAGATAAAATTAAATAAGATATATTTTAAAAGTTTATAAAGGACTTCTTTCCAACAATCCAGTGTACTGGATTAGTTGTTGGATGGGTTATTTGGATGCTCGGGGAATAAACTGCAATTCATTTTGAGCGATAAATTTCCTATACCATAACTTCATATTACGTTCTAATTACTTATGATTCAAAACTTTCAGTTCTTGAACGAATCTTAATTGCCATCAGCATTTTAAAGTCATTTTTAAAGCAACGCTTAACCTCCACACATCATTAAACTGTTTAGCATTATTAAAGCAGATTATAACGGCACTAAGTGTCTGTGTCTCATATTAGGACCAAAATGACATAAAAGTTATGTGATCAATCTTAACTTTGAAATTAAAGTCTTTAACTGAAAGATGTTAGCTACTTAGGGGAATAGATATTTAACTAAAATAGCTTATAACAATTTTAAGTAAGCGTTTTTTAACGTGTATCACATTCGAAATTGAAAGGCATATTGAAATAGAAATACTAATGAAAAGAGGACAAATTCTAGTTATTTTGAAAAATAAATCTCTCTATTCTAAAAAAAGTTTTTGATGAACGGTTTCCAGAGAAAGGCTTTTTAATTACTGAACCGAATGACACATATCTGGTATCAAAATGTTTGGATTCTTTCCGGATTTCCGAGTAGGCTATTGGATTTTTTAAAAAAAATTCTCAATTTTAAAATATTTCCATTTTTTTAGATTTCGGATAAGGTTGCAGTTACAAAGCAAGAAACTATGAATTTTGAAACAATTGAAAATATATTTCACTGGTTTTATAACATTTAAATACATTAAATAAACATCTTTCTATTAATCACACTAATTTAAAAAATATATATTGGATTCTTTTTAACAATATTTATATTTTTGTTGTTCTAACTATTTTGATTATATTTAAAACTAATGTATAATTAATTTATCTTTTATTTTTTAAATAATAAATTCATATTTTTATATTTATCTTTGTCGTTGTGGGAACCTAATCATTACTATATTTACAATAAAATATAAACTCGCTTTCAGAAATTTTGAACTTTTGCATTTCTTTATTACAATAATAATTATTTTTATATCCTTTTGCAAGTTATGTTATTTAAGGTAGTAAAATGTAGCTTTTTTTATAATGCCAAAACGCAAAACTAGATATAGTGGGTGAATGTTTTAGAAATAAAGATAAAAATCGAAAATGTTTGAAGTCAGAAAGTTGGTGTCATTGCTATGAAACTGACACAATTTCGATGTTTATTTGTTCTCATGAAGACAAAATTCTAAATTTTCGTGATGTTTACGATAATTACTACATTTTTCACAGACAATCGATGAAAATCATTACGAATTTTAAGAAAGTAAAATTTATTCCGGAGATGTTTCAGTGCTTCTGAATGGATCTGTGTGAGAAAAACGTTTCCTAGGGAAATGGTAAAAGAAAGTTTACACTGATCTGTTGCTAATTTTCTTGGAATTAAATGGCGATCCGCCAATTCATATTGCCATAAAGGAATTTTTTCCATATTTCGAAAGTTAGGAAGGAATAAAAATTAAAATTTTGAGTTTACAGAAGTTGTAAGAAGGTTAACCCTTTCAATAGCATGCGGCAGTTCCTGGGTTCAATCCCCAGTTATTACACTAGCGGAAATAAAAATCCCAACACCAAGAAGGAAAGGAGATATCAAAGTCAAATTTGTTTCTATGATTGCACATAGTATTAATGTGAATTGATTAAAAAATGAGCCTTCCTGGATGTTAGGGGGCCGAGAAAATCGGTGAGGAGTGTTGTCTCCATAGGTGTCCATTACCGCCGTCACACGTCATGGTATTGAGTGACAGGGGCTCTAAATGACTTATGAGGGATTGGAGGACCATGTTGCATCCTCAGGTAGTCCAAATTCATATGGTGCACCAGCGGACGTTGCATACCGGGCTAGGTGATTTCTCCTCATTGACCGGACCTGTTTTGTGGGTGTTGGTTCTAGAGAACGTGAAAGACGGGGTAAAAATGCAACCTAGGAGGTTAAGAAGAAAGCTTGGACATTGCATACAACATGTGGTTGTGCATGTTTCTCTTGAAATTTGTCCCCAGGACAGGTCTGAAGGTAAGGGCGGTCTACCGGCTGCAAAATCTCAGTGACGCAGCTCTGGTTGGAAAAAGTACTGGTGAATCATACTCAGGAGTAGCAGAAATGGAATCAAATGCATCCCCACTCCGTTACCCTGCATCACCACTCCGTGGAATGATTAGAAAATCATCAGCTGAGTGCGCTCTCTCCATTGTGTCTTCAAACTCATACCCAACCGTCGTGGTGCTCCAAACCGAATCAGGATTCTCTCATAGACACAATGTTATGAAATTGGGATTTTCATTTCCTTATTTCGTGCACTATTGGAAACAGAAATGCCCATTTTCAGCCCCTTGTTTATTGACAAAGATGTAAGAAGCTATGCGGACCGAACGGACAATCCGCAGTACTGCAAACGACATCCATCCCACTGCCGCTTGTTCTCAGTATGATCTACCGGTATTTTGGCCAACCGGAGCTGCTTTATTGAGGTTTTTTAGCCGGTTGTCCATCCTTACCTTCAGACCTGTCCTGGGGACAAATTTCAAGAGAAACATGCACAACCACATGTTGTATGCAATGTCCAAGCTTTCTTCTTAAACCCCTAGGTTGCATTTTTACCCTGGCCTATCCGTTCGTAAGAACCAACGCTCACAAAACATGTTCGGAGAAGGAGGAGAAATCCCCTAGCCCGATATGCAACGTCCGCTAGTGCACCATATGAATTTGGACTACCTGAGGAGGCAACATGGTCCTCCAATCCCTTAAAAGTCATTTAGAGCCCCTGTCACTCAATACCATGACGTGTGACGGCGGTAATGGACACCTATGGAGACAACACTCCTCACCGATTTTCTCAGCCCCCTAACATCCAGGAAGTCTGATTTTTAAAGCAATTCACATTGATACTATGTGCAATCATAGAAATAAATTTGACTTTGATATCTCCTTTCCTTCTTGGTGTTGGGATTTTTATTTCCGCTAGTGTATTTTATTGTATTTTCCAAAAATATCAAAAATAAAGTCCAAACGCATGCGCATTTATCACGGCTCGTTACGCTCCTGAGACAAACGCCAAGGGTTTGAAATCTATAAGTTACGGGCAAAGTGATTAATTGGGCATTTGTAATAAAACCCGGGCAATGTGATAAATTATCTTTTTGCCCGCTTCCACTCTGGGCATTATTAATAATGACCAATTAATCACTTCGCCCGTATATGTTTAATTTTGAGGATACGGAGAACACAGAGGACGGAGAAAAACTAAAAATCGGGTCAAAATTTTTATTTTCCACTTTTAAAAATTAGCATGCGTGTTTCATTAAAAACGGATCATCGTTTGGCGATCAGAAAGAAAACTGTTTTAATCATCATTGCTGATCATAATTTTAATAACTATCTGTGATCATTATCTTTTAGCTAATATTTTTTGTACCACAATATATAAAATAATTTTTATCCTATGAAAGATTCACCAGAATTGATTCTTTGAATATTTTGAAAAATCCTGAAGAGAACGAGTATATATTCTCGAAATGTTAGATTGGCAATTTCGGCGAGGTATAAATGATATGTTTTGGCAGTGTTTGAGTTTATTTTTTGGTTAAATATTTTTCATGCCAAATTAATTATTATCATCGGTGTAAAACCGTACTACCGAAAAGTAATCACGTGATATTTTTATCGAAACCAATTCCGATCAAAATTCGATCATTAGTTTTATTTATACCTCAAACCAGGCCTTATTTTTAAATACTTCTCAAAATTTAATCATTAAACCAGGTTTTATGACAAGCGTGAACATTATTGGGGATCTAAAAAATCATTCGATTCGATTCCGGAATCGATTCCTAAGGCTCGAACTTGATTCTTTCGATTCTTGGATTTGATTCCTTAGGGCTAGTATCGAAAATGTATAATTGAACATCTATTCAATCACAAATCAAGGAAAATCAGTAATTATTATTAATTCAATTAATAACCAGAAAAATATTAATTAATTAGGAAACAAAATTGTTAATTATCTGTATTAATTAGAAAATTAATTACGATTCCTAAGATTCGATTCCTGCTGCCAAATATTATTTAATTATCAAAATACTACTTAATTAGTGAACAAATTGTCAATTATCAGTATTAATTAGAAAATTAAGCACGATTCCTAAAATTCGATTCCCTCAAGGGTTCGAATTCTTGGTATCGATTCCAAGGCATTCGATTCCATCTCGATTCCGGAATCGATTCTTTCAGAAATACTTAAAACCATAATCATTATATACAAACCCTGCTAATAATTAACACAGAGAAGAAAATCAAGTCATTCACGTTTGATTCCCCCTCAAACTTGCAGTAATTCACTTAGTAAGCACTCCCACCACTCTGCTACCAACTCAGACCATACATGGTTTTCCCCTCCTTTTTCAACCGGGATCAATTATGACTCAAAACTTAACTCCAATAGGACACAATCCGTCGTCTGGGCGCCAAGGGGTCAGGGGGTCTTAGCTAATGGATAGTTGGGGAAAATTTTCATTTTGCCAGACAACCGAAGATATCTGGATAAGGAAAAAGAGCGATTTCAACTACGTCTCTATAAAAACGTTATCGATTGCTCAAGAAGGGAAAGTACTTTTTATTCTTGAGGAAAATAGTTTCTTTATTTCCTAACTGCAAGTTGATTGTTGGAATGTGCTTCCGAATCTTCTCGAGTAAAAATGGTGGAATTTTTAGGAAGAGTAATAAGGTTTCTGATGGCCACAGAAAAACTGCTATTTCACTTATAAAAGTATAAAAAATAATGTATTGAAAATTTTTTATTGATTCAGTTTCATACTGAAAATTTATTAACAAGAGTTAGTAATACTATAAGCTAAGTATTAAAACTAGAAAGTATTAATATTAAAAAATGGAAATTCCTACTTATTTATTTTTTCCCTAGTTTTTAACCCATTTGTTAACATATCTTGTGGCGAATGGTTCGAGTCCCGCTCTTGCCACTAGGATTCGAAAGTGCCGCAGTGGCGGGAGTGGGATAAGAATTAAGAAGAAGCTCTTTGAACCCAGAAGATAACGAGTATAGCTAGCAGTGTATTACCAGGATTCAGATTTTATGATTTCCATTCTACACCTTTAACCTGTTTATTTTTAAATAAATAATACGAAGTGTATATTTGGACGGCCAAAACGGCCAGTGGCGCATGCGCTGTAGGTCTCGTGATGACGTAGCAGTCTCGGCGCTTAGTGATGGAACCAATGGTACGCCTAGCCGTGGAAGTTATAGTAGAGTTTAGTTGAAAAATAGCCGTGCAAATATACAGTGCCTAAATAATATTTTACTCAGTTTGTTGCTATCTGCCTACTGATCGTGAAAACACTGGAATCGTGCCCCCTTCTATTGATGGCGATCATGGTGAATAGTTGATCGCCACAATCTCTTATGAAACAATCTTCAAATCATTCTTTTATACAAACATCTTTTTATAACGCTTTTAATTTTATTTTTCTGAGTTGTTTTTAATGCTAGAAAAATGTATCAAATTTTTGATACTAAAATCCTACAACTTTTCAGTTTCGAGGTGTTTTAATTTAAGTATTTTAAGCAGCGTTCGAAATTGCGGTGGTCCGCTGGTCCGAGACCACTGAAAATCGGCTCGGACCATTACCGTTAGAAAATTACTAGTCCGCCGGACCAGTGGCAAAAAAATGTAATGAATTTATTTGAATCTATGTTTATCGAATTTCTGGGGTGTTCTCTTACAATTATTTTCTCAATAAAGATATATTTAATGTTATTTTCGTTCCTCTTTCTATTTTTAAGTTTTTTTCTGCAATACATTTAAACAAATATCTGCATTAAAACATTTCCCTTGACGTTCAAACTTCGTTTACCTTCACACACAGGGGTCCCGAATAAGATAAGTTTATATGTGTTCATAAAATTTCTAGAAACTGTTATAGGGTTTCTTGAAATTCAGAGGACAAGGGTAGGAATAAACAAGTCCAAATAATTTCAATGGAAACGCGGATCAGTCATTTTGTTTAAGGACCAGTAAGATTAGTAAAGTACTGGTACGAAGGACCAGTAGATTTTTCCCAATTCCTAACGCTGATTTTAAGTATTATATATTTAGATGTTCATTCATAAATCATCTACTTGTTTTATTTTCTTCGTTAAATTCGTTTTTAGTAGAAGATATGGTTGTAATAAATAAAAAACATTCGGTGTCCGAAAAGGAGAAAGACGTCCCACCAATCAATTTTTTCATTTTAAAGAAAATATTTCTTTTGTACACTTATTCTCAATCATCAATAGTTACATATTTCTAGTATAATGAATTTATATAAAATTGAATCATTAGTTAATACTAAAGACTAAAAATGACATATCTGTTGAAGGAAAGAAGCAAATAAAAAACTTACTAACGTAGCTATAAGTCCTAGCATAGTTATAATATAATTTTTAAAATCACGTGCACATGACTATTTGCCAAGTGCTTAACATAAAGTTAATATGACAACATTAAAACTTTTGAAAATGAACTAGTAGAACTCCAATTATCCGAATCACAATTGGGATCGGACCCCATTGGGATAATCTAAAATTCGGATAATCGGATTTTTCAAAAAAAATAGTAGGGGAGAGTGGGGCACATTCGCACAAATAGTGCATTTCGGCATATTTCTCTGGATCTAGATGAGATATTGAAACAAACTCGGATTCAAATGAAAGTTAAGACCTTTCCCTACATTTTAGAACGATAGTTGGTCGATTCATCAAGAATTTCTAACCTATATCATCAATTTAAACAACGAGAAATTTCGTGCGAATGTGCCCCATGGGTGGGGCAGTTTCGCACACGTGTGGGGCACATTCTTACACATGCTAAAAATTATACAATAGTTATTTTTACAAACTAAAAAGTTTATGGCACTTTAAAGAAGGATAATTAAACGAAATATTTGGCACTTTTACATATTTTTCCTCTAAATTGAAAGATTTTTTTACAAAAAGAAAACAGCTTCAGAAAATATTGAACATCTAAATTTTTGATGAGGAAAACAATTGTAGTAGTGAAGAGTATATTGCACATTGACATACTTCACGTAATATAATTAGTTAGAAAAAGTTCACCAATATTTTAACTGTCAGGTTTTATTCGAAAAGAAAAGTGAACCAACAGCTCGCTTATTAACACCTGAAACTGACGGTTGGGGAACTTTTAATACGATATTATCTTTTTGTATGAATGTTGAATCAGTACTTACTGGGAAAATAAAAGTTTCGTCATTAATTTTAAGGTTTTTAAAGTTTTTCATCATTAGTTTTAAATAAGCACCATTCAATTCCAAATTTTCTATTTAACCAACATAACAAAATTTTCTTTTTAGTAGCAAATTCTACTAGAATAAAATCACTTAAGTCCAAGTTAATTGGTATTAAAACAATTATCAGGGACATTTATTTCTTAAATGTTTAAATCTGGGTCTAAATTACTTAAAACTGAAGCTTGTTATTTTCTATTATCACCAAATTTTGAAACAATTATAATAAAAACAATTAAACTTCAAGTTATTAAATATACTTCACTTATAAACATATAAATTACTTTCATAATCAAAAATGGGAAAGATGAGGCACATTCGCACTGTCCGAATCTGCCCCATCTTTTGGTGTACGAACGTGCCCCATCCACCAGTTCAAGCTTACCACGTCCCAACAAGATACTTATAATTAAAGCAGGGAAATAAAACCCTTCTAGAAAATTACTTTAGTAGTGCCTCTACTGAATAAAATGCTGAATGTCCACTTGAGAGTTATTTTTGATTCATATTTTACTCCAACAAAATGACAAGAAAATTTACTTTGCTGCTTCTAACGCTAGCAAATTTCTAGTACGTATACAACAAAATGACTCAGAGCTTTGAAAATTAATGCAGGAGGTGGTGGTCATGCTTCCATCTACTGGTATTTTTTTCAGATTTTTGAATTAATAATTACTAGGGGAAATGCCGTCTGTCCGAATGTGCCCAATGTGCGAAATAGCCCCACTCTCCGCTATAAGATTCTTAGCAATCCGCTACTTGTTTCAAAGTATGGGAATTATACACACTCTATGCTAAGGTATTTTTAACATTTGTAGTTCTAGTAAATTACTTACTAAATATTATTTTATCTCTAAATTCAATAAGAATTAAACATAGACATCGCGTAAATGAATAGCTTCCTGAATAAAATCTTATTACTCATGTGAACTGTATTCTAAAACCAACATCGAAACTTTCACGCGTTTTAATACACGATGACACAGAATTTGCACCCGGATACTACAATGATACGGGCTGGTGATATTTATGACACTTATTATACACTCATATTGAAAGGATTGGATTCAACCCCTATGTCGAAATCTTTTGAGTCAAAATTCATATTGAATACACTTCCCCATTTCAACTTACGAACAGAAAGCCATTTACTATTTTTTCCTGCTAGTTTAATGAAGAAGCCTTAGATATTTTATAATAACCTAATAAAATAAAATAAAACATCCATATCCAAACGAGCCACTTGCATAATACTTAATGATACATACTTTATGAAGCTTAATTATATTTCCACTTATGGTGTCACCTGTGACAAGTTTTTGTAACGCACATTAAGATATCCGAGTTTCAATGCTATGTAAACTACCTAAAAGGATATGTATCATGAATAGAAATTCTGTAAGCAAGGTCAAATTGAATAATGGTGTAGCTGAGATAAAAATGAAAGAAAAATTAGATTTTTTTAGAGAAGATTGAAGTATATCAAATGAACAATGGGAAGAAGTATATTTTAAATTTCACTAATTTTAAGTACTTAATTTATTTCTTTTCAACTGATTTTCAGAATAAAAAGTTTCTCTACATTGTTTTTTGCTTATTTGAATGTTAGTAACTAAAAGGGGGAAAACAAAATTCGTTATTGATTCGTCATCGAATTTTTTGTTTTCCATAAACTTCAATAATAGTATCTTCAAAGTAAATATTAGGTACGAAAATTCGCGAAAGATAGATTTCTACTTTTAAAATCACTTTGTATTTTTCCGTTGGAATTTTACGAGAACATAACAAGCTATTCACACATTACGACACACATTTTCATGGATTTTATACCCCTCTCTCTTATTATGTCACACGTTGTCCCATTTCATTGTCCCCTTGTCCCAATGTGCTTTCGCACGCAGAATTACAATTTCATTTCTCTATTTTTACTTCTTCATATAAGTTATTCATAACTCATACATAATCCTCTTATTGTAATAGACAAATGTGATTTTACTGTCTACAGTTCTTGAATTTCAATTTTCTTAGCTAATTTTCTTAGATTTAAAATCATGTGTTTACTTTAGATACTTTTTAAAACTACAAAATCTACTTTCATCGTAAAAGAGGTGTTTCAAAAGGGGTCCAGCATAAAATAATCCTAATATTTCCTCACTTATTCTGAATGGTTTTCAATGTTCATAAATAGTTTTAATCAGTGATAATTAAGTAAGAGGTAAAACAGAGGAAAATTTGCAAAACGTTGTGAAAATTTGAAAATTATTGAACTTTTACACCAAGTTGAAGTTTTACACCAAATGGAATGTTAAGTATTAGTAATAAATCGATGCATTTAATTTAATAAACACATCTTTTAACGATACAAATAGTTCATTTTTAACTCTAAGGTTAAATGGGTTAAGAAGGAGTGTACCGTAAAACTTGTATCCATTCATTCAAATTTTAAAATTAAGATTTAGATTATGATGACGTTATGTTACTTATCTTAACAACCAGATAATCTGAATTACGTATGTAAACTCACCCATCGTAAACATTGGTTTACTCTATCCGATTTTTTTATTCCCCAAAAAATACAAGCTTCTATTTCCTGACAAAATTGCCCCCCGGCTTACCAACACCCATAAACAAAAGCATTACCAAATTCTAGAGTCAAATAAACAGGTTTAAAAAGCATTTCTCATGTGAGTTGCTTAGAAAACACCGTGAGAAAAACCATTCGTCGGATAGCCCAGCAAAAAGAGTGGGAAGTCAAGCTGCCCAGAAAATCAAAATATCTCCAGTAAAAAGGAAATTAGTATGCAACTGTCTGCAATTTCCTACTAAATTCCTTTGTCCACTGCCCCTGGGACGTCTGATAATACGTATTTATATTTCGTACACGTACTTCAATCGCTTCCAAGAACCCAAGAAGGGTCGAAAAAACAGAAGATATTTGTTAGGATGGAAATTCACACACATGGTGTTTAATGCACCAGAAAAAAAACAGTGCCGTTTCTAATCTTAAACCATTCATCAGTGATCTACCTCCGAGCGACTTTTTCTAGCTTTAGAACGGAAAGAATTTATTCTTGGTTAAGAAGGTGAAAAATAATTACAACTAATTTCGCTATCGGGTTCTACCACTTCTATTAGCATTGAGTAGCTTATGACGTTTTTCAACTTTAAAACTATAGTACCGACACAATATTTAACCAAGTTGATAAAAAATTGAACAAGTATAACAAACAACTCCTTAAAAAATTTAAAGTATAAAATCAACTTCAAGTACCAAATTCTTGTCTCTGAATATGTTCAGGTTATCCCACTCTCTGTGTAGTTACACTATATTGTTATTTTTATTATCACTTATTTTATATTTCATTTAGCATTTTTTTCATTATTAATAGCACATTTCTTCCCAGCTGCGCAACTACGGATGCTACCTTCGTTGAACCAGGTATAATCAATTTACTCTTACCTGTCTTCAAAGCTTTGTTTAAAATAATTGGTTGAGAACTAATTAATTATCGGGTTTTAGATTACCATCTTGGGCTTATTGGTTAATCTATGTTAGGATAAATTTTTTTGTTAAAATCTGTTTTATATTATTATTTGTTTAGCCTTTTTTTATAGTTTCTTGAATCTATCGACTTATAATGGAAAATTACACCTTTGAAATCATCTGGAAGTTATAAAAATTGTATTCTACATTAATTAGTTCAAAATGAAATTAGTGTAAAAATTATTATCATACAGACAAGTTTCATAAGCCTTATTAAGAACCATTATTATTTTAATATAGCATCTAGATTCTAGATGTTGCGCACTTTTAAAAGCAACAACAATGAACCTATTGAGTTAATTGTTAAAATTGAGCAATTTTCTTTTTATGAGGGATATGTTAATAAAGTCAGGGAATTAAAACTAATGACCGGACTTAATTAATAATTTTCCTAAAAAAATAAATTACCCATTTAGTTTCAATTTTATCAGTGAGAAATACAAATGAAAACATGAAATTATAATGAAAAATAATAAATGTACAAATTATATACCCCTTATATAATCATACGACAATTTTTTTCTAAATGGAATATTTTCACCCTCTATAACAGTGTTTCCCAACGTGGGGCCCACGCCCCACCGGGGGGCAATATCATTTTCTAGGGGGCAATTTGAAAATTTTTAACCAAATTGCCCCCAGGTGGGGCCAATCCAAGAAGAAAATTAAAAAAAACTTTTTAAAAAGAAGTTAATCAAAATCAGATCCTATTATCCTATCTGAGAATGTATGTCTGAAATCTTGACCAATATGTATCAAAACCAAGTTGAAACCCTGTTTTTAGAGTCTAATTTCCAAACCTTTTCTGGGGGGTGACCCAAAATATCTTTGATTTTAGAACGCTTATATTTGAAACTTTTTTACATTAGGTTCATCAAAATGCAAATCTTACCTAAAAATTTAGATCCAAAATTTCCCAACTAGGGGTACCAAACTAGTTAAAAACCTGCTTCCTAGAGTCAAATTTCCAAAAATTTGCTGGGGGAGGACCCCAAGACCCCCCTTGGTACTTACAACTTAATTACTCATAACTTGACTTGATTTAGTTCTTAGACATGCAAATTCTACCTAAAATTGTTCTGAAAAGCTTCATTAGACTTATTAAATATACAAAGGAGAGGGCTAAGAAATAATTTTGACTCCCACTAAAAATATATTTCTAAATATGCCACTGAGACCGGGGGGCATGGAAAATTTAGAAAGGCTTTGGTGGGGCATGGACCGAAAAAGGTTGGGAAACACTGCTCTATAAGATAAAAAATCATTTTGTTAAATAACAAAATTAGTGATACTCCTTAATAGTTATTAAGCATCTTGTTTTTTTCTTTTAAGAACACCAACAGCAGCGTACAAATATAAAGTAAAAGATACAAAGCTAAAATTTATAAATTTAAAGTCCATCTTGCGTTCATCATCTATCTTGCGTGGAGTATAAGGATGAAATATGTAAAACATACTAAAACCAATTAAAACAAAAAATTTAAACGGTGAAAGTATTTCATTTCACAGCTACAACGTAACCGTAACATCAAATCAATTTCACAAACATTTAAAAAATTCGATTGCAAATGAGGTATTTGCATGAGTGAGGGATTTGCTTGATTTTATACTTTTTTTGATACATTATGGTTTAAAACTCCTAAATTTCTGATTTTTAAGTTCAAAAATGTGTTTTAAATAATTTAAAATTCAATTTTATTTTTGCCAAAACGTCAGGAAAGTCACGATATCAGAAAACGGGCTCCTATTGGATGTGACATCACAGCGCATGAAAACCATTGTGTTTACTGTTATCACGTGATCAGAAAACGGGCTTCCATTGGATGTGACCTCACAGCGCATGATTTGTGATTCGAGAGTGTTTTCGCGCCCAAACAAAAAACGAAATTTCAAAAATTTACATCCCAGAAACTAGGCTACGAAAATACTTGATGTAAACGTCATTCTTCATGGTTTTTTACCTACTATTTTAATAAAATTTAATCTCAAAACGTGAGAATACCTCATTTTCAACATTTTTAAGTAACATATCTTACTTAAATGAAAATATTCATACTAGATATAGTTTACAATCCTCTTTTCGTAGTTTTATAGCAATGGAACAGAACACAAATTACCATCGTAAACTGAAATTGAATTAGAACAAATAAGTTAGTTGTTAAGCACGATAAAATGTAAAATATTAGAGAAAATATACAGGGTGTATCTGAAATGGTGCAACAAACTTTCAGGGATGATAGTACTCATCAAGACGAACAAGAATCGGTATAGAAAATGGGTCCCAGACCAAATCCCAGGGAGTTAAAAATGGAGCGACACCCAAAAAAATCATCTCAAAAATTGTGGTTTAATATGATATGAAAATTACCTCAAAAGTCTTCACTTTAAAATTTGTTTTATTATGAAAAAAGTTAAAAACACAAAAAAATGTGAAACTCTGCCAAAACCTCATTTTGTATTTTGAAATCATTTCTTTTGATTTAATAATATGAAAGATCATAGTTGAAAACCCTTAAGTCCAAAGTTTCACGTAAATACAATCAATATTAAACGCTTGAGATCCTGTTAAAGTTTGTTCTTTGGGTGCGCAAGCAGTTTTCTAGAGCTGTTTCCAGAACAGCTGTTAGCGCACTCAAAAAACAAACTTTAACAGGGTCTCAAGCGTTTAATATTGATTGTATTTACGTGAAACTTAAGACTTAAGGGTTTTCAACTATGATCTTTCAGATTATTAAACCAAAAGAAAGGATTTCGAAATACAAAATAAGGTTTTGGCAGATTTTTCAAATTTGTTGTGTTTTTTAACTTTTTTCATAATAAAACAAATTTTAAAGTGAAGACTTTTGAGGTAATTTTAAAGATCATATTAAACCACAATTTTTGAGACCATAATTAAGTTTTTACCAATAGTAGTTCTTCTACAAATTGAATTTTTCAATGATTTTTTTGGGTTTCGCTCCATTTTTAACTCCCTGGGATTTGGTCTGGGACCCCCTTTCTATACCGATTCTTGTTCATCTTGATGAGTACTATCATCCCTGAAAGTTTGTTGCACCCTTTCAGATACACCCTGTATAATGAATTATATTGTGACAATAAATATGAACTTAACTTTCATTGCAATAAAGGAAAAGTTTTCAATTTGTATTTTATTTGAGGCATTTCCCTAATTATATTGAAAAATAAATAACATTTGTCTTATATAAATACGTTTTCTTAATAATGAAACATAATAAAAATAATAAATCATAACATAAAAGTAATTAATAAACGCGGCGCTGATATGAATTCCCAAAAACCTCACAAGTTTCCTCTCGGAATTCATATGCAACAGGAAACCAAAGAATTGCTAAACTCCAAAGGCTAACTGCTTCACATTGAATTTCTGTATCTTCAATATTTCACTTAACAAGGAAGAATCAAGCAATTAGGGGGTTGAAAATGAGCAAAAAGAGGAGATTTTATTGCTAATGTATCCCCTTCTCGTTCTACTAATTAAACCCGTTGCATCAGGAGTAGCTGGAAGTCCATGACCTGATTGAATAAGTGCTACCATCTTACACCTGAATTTCAGTAGGCGGTAGCTGGGGCATCTCCTGCAGTTAGATGCAATTTCAACTTTGTCTGATTTCTTTTCGAGCTAAACACTGCACTTGGGATTGGGTAGATTTAATCTAAAGGGAATTGAAATTGC
Source organism: Tetragnatha versicolor (assembly GCA_024610705.1). Classification (NCBI taxonomy): domain Eukaryota; kingdom Metazoa; phylum Arthropoda; class Arachnida; order Araneae; family Tetragnathidae; genus Tetragnatha; species Tetragnatha versicolor. The sequence goes on from JANDEH010000009.1 coordinate 13,446,870, forward strand.
GATTGACTCGTTTGTTAGAAGGTTCTATTCTGAAGTTTCGGAAAAGTTAAATTGTTTACTTCAATAAGTAGGTAGCTGGTTTTGAACCTACGTACTTACTACTTAAACTTATTTACTACTTACTACGTATTTACTACTTTACTTTATTTTAAGTAAATTAGTTTAAATAACTAAACCAAGAATCAACTTTATAGAAAGTTTTTAATTTTAAACTTTTATGTTCACATCCTAACTTTTCTTTCATAAAAAGTTCTAATTAAACATACCTATACTTTCTCAAAACTAAATCGAAAGGAAATCAATTTTTGTGATGTTTTTACAAACTATTAATTTTGCTCTAATCACGATATTTTTTAACTGAAAGCTTTCTGTTTTTTGAACTCGCGTTTCATCTAGAAAAATTTCAACTGATTTTTAATTACTACAAAAAGCAATCAAAATAGATAGAGAACATCTAATAAAATTATAAAAAACATTAAACTCGGAATCTCCTTGGAACACAACTTCAAAAATTTACTTAAGGTTAACTAATTAAAACATATGGTAATACTCAATCTCATGACAGTCTTGTATGTCGTTAATTTTAAGACGTCTGTGCGTGATGATATGAAGCGTAGGTTTTACAGACTTATAACCCTTTGAAGGGCACTTTGAGAAATACTTTTTCCTCCTCTTTAAATTTGGGTTGGAGAATACACCTCAATAACTAGTTTTTTCTCTCGTCGCTTATATGCAATGAAAATACCACAACTTTATACTTTGTTAAATGTTGGTACTATATTTTTCATTGTATTCTCCTTTTACTATTTTCATGATGTACGCATAAAAATTATTTCCAGAAGAAATAAAAAATTTGGTTCAATACTGCAAATTTTAAATAACAGAGCATCGATGTTTTTTAATTCGAATCTAGACCTTTCAGAGAATTTAAAAGTATATTTTTAAATGTTTTTTTAGATGACCTATCTTATTTCCCCCTCATAATATGCAGAGATTGATATTTGGATAGGTACAGAGATTCACTTATGAGGAAACGTTTTAAATTTGTCTTTACTAAACTATCATTTTTTATGTTCGATCTTCTTAATCGAAAGATCTAAATTATTCTATATAAATGTCATTATTGTTGTTGTTGCTAATCTCACATGGATCAGCTTTGCAATTTAAATACAAATAAAGAAACCAGTCTTTAATATTCCTTAACAGGTTTAAAAAAATATAGGCACACACTTTACACATATTTTATAAGTCCTTTTTAATTCTGATTACAGAAAACTCATCTGAAGTTAAAAAAACAACAAACAAGTATATAATTTGTATTTGCATTGGTATTTATATAACATAACATAAGTCTGGAATTGGACTGAATAAAAGAAGAATCTGAAAAAGAATCTATATAAAAAAGAATCTTAATTGGACGGAATAAAATTGATCTTTCAATCAAAATCAATCAAATCAAAGTCTGCCTGGGCCTAGTGGCCCATCAGGCGGTGCCCATCTCCGTTTCTGTAGCCTTTGGGCCTGGGGTGCTAATTACTAGCGTATGTCCAGGCCGAGTGGCTAGCCCGACGCTGGAAAAATTGATCTTTAGTTGATACAATTTTATTCTAAATATAAATTTATGGTTTTAATTGGGAGAATACTGAAACATCCGTTGAATATTTCATAATTAAGGGGGTAGGAATTAAATTGTAGATAAAGTTCGTAAAATGCCCCAGATAGATGGTGATAAAAGCTAACATGATTTCTCTGATAACTTAATTTTTAAAAATGGAAGGTTCTTTTAACCACAGTCCATATAAATATAGTTTTTAATAAGCAAAATCTAATAAAATTTAACCCTACAATGCATGATTTTTTAAATTCACTTGAAAATCATTTATTTGACTTCTATTATGGTGTAAATTAGTAAAAAATACTAAAAAAATTAATTAAATTTTTTTTCTAGATTTAATTGACAAAAAACTTTGTCCTTGTGAAATTAATTGTGAAGTGAAATAAAACCAAATGCTCTAAAAATATAAAAAAAAACAACTTATCTTTTCAAAACAATTTTTTTCAAGCTGAAATTTTTTTTTATTTTAATTTATATGGTCCTTTTATTTTGGCATTTTCTGTGTCTTGACTTTCTTCTCACTAGCTACTAACAAATGTCTCAAAATAGTACCCCTGCTGCGATCTATTGCGATCTTATTGCATGGTGTTGCCGTTTGGAAATGGAAGTTCGAGTAGGAAATTGGGAAAAATGTCGTGTTGCCAAATGGCAACAGTATGCACTGTAGGGTTAAAATAAATTCTGTAAATGTTGCTTCATCTTTAACATATCACAGGTGCAATATATAGAAAAAAAAACTAAACCATTTGGGAGATTTTTCCGTTGGTTTAACACTCATAACGAACCAGGAATAACGAATATATAAACGAACCAGGAATTAAAATACAGTAAAATTTTAATTTAGAAAGTATGTTGACGATTTTTCATTAAGAGCAGATTTTTATTTAATATTTTACTCAATAGCGAAAATTCTTACTTCGATCATATCTAATTTTGAGCAATACATTACCAACAACTAATATTGTGATACCTGGGAAATAATTTTTAAACAATAAATATTTTTTAGAGTTAGTAAAAAATGAACAGTTAACATCTCCAGAAATCTATTAGTTGTTTGGGAAACTATAAAAAATCATTTATATAATATTTTATGCATATTTTAAAAAATATTTCTTAAATATAACAAATATTTTTCAGTGCAGTTTCAAAGAAATCGTCTTCAAGAAAATTCCAGGAATTTTCTTGAATGCATAATTTGTTATTAGATTACGTTTTAGAAAATTTAATTAATTTTCTATAATAAAAAAACTTTTCAAGGTATTGGAGCTCCCCCAACCCGTTTTAGGTTTTATTAATAACATATTTTGTGATAAAATGATGGTTCTTTGAATAGTCAACATTACTTTCTTATCTTACCGATTGCGTAAAAAATTTCTTAAAATAAGCCTGAAGTATTCAAGAATAAAAACCGAATGGGGGATATGTATTTATCCCATACATTATTAATAACTTAGAACCAATCAAACATGACACCCACATAATTTTTGAATGATGATGGTATTGCATTTTTAAGCTGACGACCTGCTTTTAGTAGGAGCTAATGGGTTTTATTAGAATCCAGTGATGACCCTATTCAAGGATATCTGCAGAAAATGACTGATAGAAACCTACACAGAATGTAGAAGGATAAAATATATAAATTAAGATGAATAAAAAATATCGTACACTGTAAAAAAATAATAAAGTTTAATACAGTAGTGCTACATTGTATGTGATAGTGTTCTAGAATATTCGATAAAATGGACACCCTTTTCATGAATATATAAGGAAATTATGGTAATAATTTTATTTTTAACTGTATTGAAATGACATTATCAATCTCGTGTGTTTAATCAGAAACAGGTGACTTTGTTAATCGGAAAATAGCATCGCCAGAGAACAGTCAGGTTCAATATATTTAAGTTTACAAGGTAAAACATTAAATTCAACGATTGTCTTTCTTTTCTTATTATTTTTGCTGTAAACTAAGCCTAAATAAAATTTGCTTTAATTTTAAAGTGGTTTTGACTTTTTTTTATCCATGGAATGTTTGACTCCCCATTCACATTCACTTACTCCATTCATACTGTCTTAATGACTTTGTTTCGTAATATTTTTGAATTTTAGTCGTCTTAGTCTTTATGTTTCTCAGTTTTGTGCTGTGAAAAAAAATATTTTAAATGTCAATTTAAGTGGGTTTCAAGATTTTTCCTTAGTTTTAATTTCTTAAGGTTAAAAAAGGGAATAAGCCCATTAACTTTTTTCAATCGTAAAATATGTATTAATTTACTTATATTTTTTTAAATTGCTCTGTTTCCTTAATAGTGTCCTGAATTTTCGGTAAAAATTTGGTGCCCATACAACGAAAATTCCATTACTTAGTAAACAGTTTTTTGGATTTTCTCAAAACTTGGTTTTTGGACTTACTTTTTCAAACGGACCAATCAAATGTAGTGCAACTAATTGTTTTAAAATCCTTAAGACTTTTTTGAAAGCTTCTTCAAAGTCACTTTCAAAAGTAGAATAAATATTTTACTTAAGTTATTAAAGGATAAAGAAAATTTTTTAAACTTAGATATTTTTGTATTTGGAACGCTTAAAAGTTTTAAATCAGCAAAATATGTTTTTCTTTTCCAACTAGACACAGGTTAAGTTTTTTCAGATGTGAGTGTCAGTTGAATCGTGTCAGTTTCAAGACGGAAATATGTTCACCAATCAAGTTTTTAGAAAATTGACGGTAGAACTTTCATACGTACCAAATTTTGACTAAACCTTCATTACTTTAATTCGAGTAAAGAAAGTTAATTGAAAAATACAAGTCTATAAAACATTTTGTCGTTGGTTAATAGATTTAAAGTTGAAAAATGTAGATTTTTGTATCTCAATCTATTTTCACCCAATTGAAACTGCTGGGTTAAAGTTGGAAAAAACTTTTAAAATGAAAATTAAATTACATTATTGGTTAGTATACATTCTAAAATATTAAAATTGTAGAACGAACAAGAGAAATTAGATTATAAAGCGAAAGTTGGAAATATTTAGAGCACAAAAAGTTGTTTTGCATGTACAACATTGTTTTTTTCCTTTAAAACTAGTGATTCCATTGTAATATACAATGGTACAATCAAATAGATTTTTCATAAGTTGAACCAAAATAGTATATTTCTAAAATATAAAAACTTGACCTAGAATGTCTGACGTATATTAACATATCCCTATTTTTGTTTTTATTTTCCACACTTGCTTTCAAGCATTCAAAATCAGTATGCATTTTCATATGAGGGGTGGATGAAGAAGGAAAAAAATATATTTTATAAAGGAGGTCATTCAAAAAACAAGTTTTAAAAATAATAAGCAAAATCGTTTTCAGCTGAAATTGTTGAATTCGTCTAAAATGGACGTATTCTCATCTCAAACCCATTTGAAAAAAAATATCGGAATTAAAACAAGCTTGAACAAAAAAGGATTAGATAAAATACATCCTTCTCCTCCTCCAAGCTGAAACCTTGCCAATATTGTTTTTACCAAGACGACTGTCATTTTTTACGAGAATCCCTTCACAACGATTCGAACAGCCCTTCTGGTCACTGTTTGAGAATCCCTGATTTAGAGCACCCTTGCCAGAGCTGTAGAAGAAGGAGTTGAAAAACGCCTGGGAGAAGAAGAAAAACGAATGGATGGAAGAATCACGTTCCTCCAAAGAAACACAAGTTCCCTCACGCATTTTTCACCACAAATCAATATTCACCTCTCCACTCGCTCGTGATCCTTAAATAATTATTAAAACAGACCCCCTGTGACGAGACTTGTTTTGACTCTTCGACGCCAGCGTGTCGAAAAAAAACTCCGCCGCTATCTGCAAGATTTATGTCACTCTTGCAGACAGAAAAAGAACCAAGTGAAGATGCAGACAACCTGCGGCTAACAGGTAAAAAAGGCGTCATGACGTCAGGTAGGCGGTAGTATAAGTGTACATGGGTCAAGGTCCGCTGTCCGCATTACAAGTTACGAATTAAAACGTAAGCAAGGCGCGTATGACGCCTTTTTATTTATACTTCAAAGGGTTGATTTTGTTTGGTCCGCAAACATGGCGCGAATTTCAGCCCTAGACGGCAAGCTTTGCGTCCTAGAGGTCCAGGATTGGAGGAGAAGGTAAAGGGAGGTTTAAATTCCATGCTTAGTTAAAACCAAACCGTTAACAAAAGCGGCTGGGGTGTTTTTGAAGCGAAAAAGAAGAAGGAATTCGCCTCTTTTTCTTTGGGAGGAGGTTTTTAGCAGCTACGTGCAAACATGTGGCTAGTCTGATAACAGGGTTGGGGACTGGCGAACTAATGATGAGGAATAAGAGGAATTAAGTCAATGAACGGTGCTCAGAATCAATCATGCGTCATTAGAGTGACCGCCAGGTCTTGATCAAGTTTTTAAGTTGTTTGCTACTCACAAGGAGTGACTTTCAAAAGGATGGAGCTTGAAAATCCGGATGAACTACCCAGGTCTGTGCGCCGCCGCAGAGATCAATTCAAGTAGACATGACCCCCTAAAGATTTTTTTTCTCTATTTTTCAGATAATGTTGAGATTTGAAGGATATTTTCCTCACATGTATTCGGATGCAAAATTTAAAATTACAATGAATATCTTTCATGATGAGGTAATTAAGAAGTTTGAAAGAGTAATGTTTCATTATGGAGGATAGAAAGGAACATTGTAGTATTAAAGTAATGAAAATATCTAAATTAAAATATAATGTGAAATAAAAATTAGAGTTTATGCTCTGATAGTTTAGGAAAAAGTAGATTAGAAATAAAAACTAAAAAAGATTTTCTCTTACATTTTAGAGAACTGGGAAAAGGGGAATCACAAGGGAACGAATTTTTTATAGACAGTCTAAAACGGAAAAATGTTCTTGCTTCTATCTTTCTTTTTCCTTTCTTATCTAAGAAGTTTCCTGAGAACAAAAAGAACGCTTTTATGGATTATCAAACAAAACCTTTATTATTCATTTATCTTTATCATTTAATAATATACATACGTATTATTAAAAAAAATGGTAAAAAAATAAAGGACCGCACAAAAACAGGTTTGAGTGTAATCAATTCAAAACGTTAATTCGACAGCTAAACAATTAAATTGTTAACAAAAACAACTCAAAACTTACATAATTTGAATTTTTAATTATTTTCCCACAAACTATAATAAGACATACGAGGGTAATACATAGGCATAAAACTATTAGATGACGATAACCGTCCCACTATCTAGAAAACTCACCCAAACTTTTCTCATTACCTACATAAAGAATAATAATAATACCCTTCCTTCCTAAACTAAAACTAACGGACTATTGGTTCGAATATTTGAATGCAATTCAATCAATGACTATTATACATTATTAATTAATTTATTTATTATCATTTTATTTATTATTAAGATTTAAAATAATTTAATTTAAACTTAGGTATTTTTTGTAACTCCAAAAATTTTCATTTGTTATTCAATCATTATTTTAGAATCAGTAATAAAGTGATTTTATCACTTGAATTCAGTAATAAATGTATCTTTGAAAATTATGTTTCTATTTATCGTTATTACTCAAAAAGTTATAAATTCATGCAAAATCTGTACATTGGAAATCAAAAGAACTGCTTCAATGAAGAATAACTGTTGTGGAAAAATGTTTGAAAAACATCAATAATCAACAAAATAAAGTATATGATGCTGATTTGAAATTTTTGGTACACAAGTAATTTTAATTAATAATGCTTACTTTTTATTATAATATTTTTAGAAATGATTTATTACACTCAAAAGATTGGAATTTTATGTGCTGTAATATTTCCATAAGTTAAATAAAAATAAATAAGTATTAAATTATACTATTAAATAAAGCAAATATATGACATAAAAATGCCTTTTTAAAAATGTGACTTAAAGTATAATATTCAAAATAAATTATGTGGTCCCTTAAGGTTACTTTTAAGTTCCTTTTATGGCTACAAATTTATATTTGAATCAAAGATGTATTTGGCGGTATTGAAAGTAAAATATTTCTCATTTTCTTTCTATTTAAAATTTCCTTTTTCCACAAAACCTCATGTAATTCATTCACAAAATTCTTCACTTTTTAAAATAATGCTTAAAAATTTATAAATAAAATTACACATGTGCTTAAAATAATTTTTTAATAAATAAAGAACAATATAATAAAGAAAAATATATACATATTAAAACAATACAAGCTTATTCTATGTCTAAGCAATACTCAGCCTTAAATTTAAGTAAATTAATAGTTCTGAAAAAGATGTTCAGTGTAAAAATGTAAAGATCATTTGGAAATCATTTCACAATTTTAACTTATTACTTCAATTCAATTAATTTCTTTCATTAAAAATTATTTTAATCATATATATAGAAATTGAATTTATTTCCGATTCATTGAGAGACAGCTAACATAAAATTAATCAATTTAATTCATTGGCTTGTACTTTCAAAATAATTTATTTTCATTTTCGATTTAAATAAAAAGGATTTCAAAAATATATTTTAATTTCTTCACAAAAACTTCTACAAGAAAATAAAATAGTATACGTATAGATACATTCATTTACGGCAAGTTAGCATGAATACAAATTTATCATAAACTAAAATAAATAACAAACAAAACTTAAAATAATTAAATAATACAAAATTTTGTTTTGACAATTCAATCGATAGAGCCGCAATAACTATTGTTTTACACTTTTTAAAAATATGTTAAATTTACAGAAAAAAATGTCAGTCAGGACGCTAGTTCATATAAATTTATTTCACAGATATCTTCTTTTTTAGCAGTTTAATTTCGGAAACTAACAGATAACCTAGTTCTTATTATTAGATATTTTTGCCTTTTTAATAGTATTTAAATAAATAAACTGTTACACTTACAAGGTGTCCCAAAGTGACTGACACATTTCAAAAATCAATAACTAATAATAACTCGAAAACTATAAAAGATAAAAATACACAGTTTGTTATATCCTACTCCTGGGAGGAGTCTTAGGTGATGCCTAATGTTAGGCCTGTGTGCAGGGAAATCAAAAAACCAATCGAGAGGTATTATGCAGGCGTTGTAAATTTTTTGACTGGTGGGTTTGGGTATTAAAACAAGTTTGAGAACAAGCAACTACAACGCAAATAAAATAAAAAAAACATTTTTTAAGAACAGATTTTTCCAGCAAACAATATGGGTAATTTTGAAAGATTTACCGATATTTTTTTACAGTGAACTATATGTTATGCGCAATGTGATGAATCCGGGCATTATTAATTATATCCGCTTATTTCGGGCAAAGTGATAAATACCCATTGATAAATGTGATAGAATTTATCGCATTGATCACCTCACTTTTGGCTTTATTAATGAGTGCCCGGTGTATCTTTTTTCCCTTAGCATATACACTCTATCTGTAAATTTAGAATTTCTGATTCCAAATAATTTAATTTTTTAATTTATTATTCTAAATTATTGTATTAGTTTTTTTTAAGGAATTTTTAGAATTTTATTTGTGTTCAGGCCTTAGCCCGCTTTTAAAGATACTACAAAATAGTTACACAACAAAATAGTTAATATTCATCAAAATAGTTAAAATTTGATCAAAATATCTTGAATATTCGCGGAGATATTAGCATGTGAAAATAGCACTTTTTCAGGGGTCAAAAAAGAAAAAATTCGCATATTTGCAAATGTTTCAGTGTTATTTTGTAGTTTTGTGTTTTTTTAGTTTAAAGAACACGAAGTTTAATCAAAAAATTTAAAAAATTTGCAAATATGCGAACTTTTTCATTTTTGACCCCTGAAAAAGTGCTATTTTCACATGCTAATATCTCGGCGAATATTGAAGATATTTTCATGAATTTTTTTTTCAATGAGTTCTTCATGACGTTGGCAACAATACTCTCACTGAGGTTTTTGCTCCATCTTCTTGAGTTTTTAAATTAATTTTTTTAACTTTTTAATTTCGCCGCTAGGGGCGTTGTAAGTCCTCTCATTGGATTCTCCTGGCTCACTTACCTAGGGGTAGACCTTACTTCCATGACCCTAGGAGGCGTTGGTTCCGAATAAAAGCCGTGCAACGCAATTTTGAAACACCCTGTATACTGGACACACAAAGAATACATGTTCCCAGGACTCTAATTCTCTTAAGTCACAAAACTTACATACTTGTTCAGGGTGTATTTTAAATATTTTATTTTCAAAAAATAAGGATTCTTGGTTAATTGTAAGTTGAAATAAAATTTTTTTAATTGAAATAGTATCTGCAAAGGAAACCATGTGTAATCTTCTATAAAAGGGTTACATTTTATAAATTTATAATGTTGATTATGTGTACCATTAGCCAAGCTAATCATGTCTGACTGAGCGTATTGATTTATAAAACTTTTTATAATTTGAGGAAAAAATTTTGTGTCAGTTCGTGCATATAGTTAACTAGACATTTACTACACAATTAGCTTTGCTCACTAAATTTAAAAAAAAATGTATATATTAATAAAAAAATTAAAATATTTATAATCAGTTTAAGCAAGTTATTAAAAACTTAAAAATAAAACTTAGAATAGATACAGGGATTTTAAACTTTCATAAAACGCACTTATTAAATAAAATATGTTGGAAAATTTTATTCATTTTTAAAAGGTTGCCCAGGGTGATTTGTTTGCGATGAAGATGACAATGATTCCCTCTTGGTATTGATAGGGATTGTACGATTTCTGTAAAATATTTTCATAACAGAGAAGAATTCCAATTTTGAGCTAAACTCGCTCTTTTATGCTCCACGTATAGCTTTTATTGGAAGCATTTGTGTTTTCTTTTTCCATCTAAACGACTAGCTCAGAAGTCGAAAAGTATATTAGGGTTTAATGCTTATAAGGCAGGGGTTCCCAAAGTGTGTATCAAGGCACATTAGGGTGCCACAAAAAGAGATGGGAAAGTTGCGAACTGGTAGGCAAAATGAGTTACCCTTATACCCTTCCATACACATTACACAAGCATTCGTTTTTTCTCAGCGGTGACCTCATACAGGAGCATAGCTAAGAGGGAACTGCGGGATGCACCCCCCAGAAAGTTGACAGTTTTCCTATATTGACGGGAAAAAACGATTAAAAGCACTTCATATCCCTCCCAAAGTTCAAATATCCTTTGACATTTTTCTGGCTCCTCAACAGACTTATTAGTTGCAGTATATTTTAGGCACAATACATTATTACAAGAGTTACATTAAGTATATGTTCTTTCTCACTATTATAATTAGAAGTACTTCTTGAAACTATATTTTACAAGAAGTAGTTCTTCTGAATATAACATAAAGAAAGATAACAACGTACCACATAACATTTTATGACCAGTTGTCTGGAAACCTCTTCTAATCTTTCTTCGATGGATGGTTGTAAACCTTTGTCCTAAGATAAAAAATGTTACATTTCCCTTCTATTAATTTTAAAAAGTTAACTTTTTGAAACAGTTTAAGTTCAAAATAAGGGTTGAGAAATGAAATCGCATTTCAATAAAGTAAATTTTTTAAAATCATATCAAGAGTAGTCTTTTCAGTTCTCTTGTTGTTGTTGTTGTTGTTGTCGTGTACCACTTGGAATACCCAAGCTCCACAAGGATTCAAGGCAAAGGGGGTGCGGCTCCTGAGAAAGTGAGGCCCATAAATGGCAGGAGTCCGACTTCTGCCTCATGAGATGATAGATGCTGCCACTATCTATCGCCACCTCCACAATTTTGCCATGCATCTGAAGGGGAGGGAAATATTCTCCAGACACCTGGACCCAAGGTAAACTGCGCCATGACCGACCTCAGGACTTTCGGACCCACAGATTTAACGAGCACGTACTCCGCATATACTCTCTCTCTCTTTTCTCTTTTTAAATTTAAATGCAATATGTTTCGCGAATTATCAGTATTACAAATTGGTCATCACGTTCATAGGAATGTAGTGATTTCCTTTTATTCATATTGTTATCAGAGCTATCGCAGATTTCGGACGTGTATAAGGATCGTCCCAACTTATTATTCTGCTTCTCAACGCTAACATTAATATTCAAGGTTGTTAGAAGCAGTGCTTAGCTGTCAGTCTACTCATAAGTTGAATTGGCAAATTGAATGGATGGAGAAAGAAAATTTTGTTTAACAAGAGCACGAGCTGAAAGAAAATGCCCGTGCGTTTCATTAGAAATAATTTTCAAGATAAAAAAAGTGATTAAAATGGCTTTCGGCCGTTGACTTTTTCTTCGTTATTCCAAGGCGCTCGGCTTCTTTTTCCTTCTGCCAATAGCTTTCAATGCGAGTGACGAAGTTCGAACCAGCCCAGTGACTACGAGCGTGGAACGGATTGCTTGTCATCGACTATTAAATTTTTTCACGACGCCGAAATCTGAGTTTAATTATAGTGGATTGCTTCTATCAACAGACCTTATGGTTTAGATTGAGCAGAATTAAAAGTACTGAAAAGCTATATTTCTTTTTGGGTAGAATGAAATTGTTTGATATTGTTAACTTTTTAAAAACATTATTTTTATCTCCATTTTAAAACACGTTTATACTTTTTCTACCCCTTTTCAGTTTTATAGACCATTCTCGTAAATTTAATAACGCAACCAATTTTTGACATGATATCAGAATTTAAATTGGGTATTTCATATATTTATTATAAAGTGGGTATGGCTCTAGAAATCTAAAAAATTGAAAACACAAATTTTGAAAAATAAAATTTCTTTCAAAACTTCTGAATTTTTTTAAATGTTAGATGAACACGTCCTAGTTGATATACAATAAGCGGCAGTAAAGTTTAAATACATTTAGTGTGGGAAAAAATTCCTATCTAAATTTTACGGCGATTAACCGTGATGTGGATTTTCGGTACGCAGAGTCAGAGTTCCCGCGTGTCCGCAGCTACATTGAGAATGACACCGAAAAATGTTTTTGGTACTGAGTCCCCTTAAAGTACAAAATTTAAACTTAATAAAAAATTAAGGATGATTTTTTTTAAATTTCAGTGTTTTTTTCAAAGTTAAATAGATTTCTTTTAAAATTTAATGGGCTTTTTCAAAATTAAGGAAATTTTTAAATTTTATTGGGTTTTCCAAAATTTAAACTAGGTTTAAAAAAATAAATGGTGTTTTTTCAATTTCAGTGAGTTTTTTTAAAGTTAAATAAGTTCTTTTTATTATTCAGTGTGTTTTTTCATTATTGAATGGTTCTTTTCAAAATATAAGACGTTTAAAGTTTAAACTAGTTATAAAAAATTAAGGAGGATTTTTTTAAATTTCAGTCGGTTTTTTCAAAGTTAAATAGATTTCTTTCAATATTGAATGGGTTTTTTCAAATTTAGGATATTTTTTAAATTTTAATAGGTTTTTTAAAAATTTAAACCATGTTTCAATAAATAAGAGGTTTTTTTATAATTTCGGTGGGTTTTTTCAAAGTTTAAAAAGTTTCAACTGTGAAAAAACCCACTTAACTATGGAAAAACTGACATTATTTTAACAGAACGCATTTAACATAGAAAGAACTCACTAAAATTTGAAAAACCCACTAACTATATAGAGAGAAAACCACTTAATTTTGAAAAAACCCACACTTTTTCTGAAAAAAAAAAACAGTTTTATATGGGTTTTTTCAGGGTTTTATTGAAAAAACCCCAAAAAACCCAACCCACTTGGGTTTTGGCCAACCCTGGAATAAACCCAATTTTTTTTTGTTTATTCCCGGTTTAAACCCAGTTGTTTTGGTTTTTTTAATTTTTTCCCGGGAATTACAGTGGCTAGAAGGGGATAGTGTGTCGTTCGCCAATACCAGCAATGCTAAAATTTTTCTCCTCGTTTCACTCCTCCGCTTGGTGTCGCTGCTGTTAGACGTGCATATAGGCGCCTGCGCATTGCGACTTTCAGCACCAAGCCGGCCAAACGTAAACATTATCGTTTACACGGCGTAAACAATAACATAGCCGCTGAGAATGAGAGTCGCAATGCGCAGGCGCCTATATGCACGTCTAACAGCAGCGACACCAAGCGGAGGAGTAATTTTTTTTTCAGTTTTCATCTTCGAACGACACACTATCCCCTTCTAGCCACTGTACCGGGAATAAACCCAAAAAACTGGGTTTATTCCAGCCCACAGACAATAAGAGACAGACCGGTCAATGGGCGACCCACGACACGAACGCCCTCAACCCGTGGTACCTGCACTAAAACTGTGGTTACAGTTAAGCTTTTAGGTCTGGCAACCATGGAGACGTTTTGCGAAGACGTAATCCATCGACCATGTGATCGCTATGTGACATATGATCACATGGTCGATAGCGACCATGTGATCACCAGCATCGCTATCCTTGGCGATCACATAAGCCCATTAAATGCTTATTAAAATTAAAAAATTTCATTTCGGCACAGCTTCGATAAGAGTCGATCAGCCGCCATATTTACCCACAGCTCAAATTAGATCTATATGGTTGTGTGTCATCATTTGAGCTGTGGGTAAACATGGCGGCTGGTCGACTCATATCGAAGCTGATCCTTCTTTTCTTTCAACAAATTTTTTAAATTTGCTATTATAATAGAAAATTGAAATTAAATCATTAAGGTTTGTTCATCAACAAAATTTCGTGATCGCACATGATGAAAAACTCGATTGTAAAAATACAAGCTTAAGGTAATCAAGAATCACACAAGTAAATAATGAATCTAAATGATTTTATTAAATCTCATATTTCAATGACTGCAAATATTTGTTATAATCCCTTGGCCTTTTAAGACAAACATGATGTGTAAATGAAGTTGCAATCCTCGTGAATCTAAACGAACACATCTTTTGCAAATACGAATCCCAGATCCCAGGCACATTCGAAATGAATTCTTGACAATAAAAGTATACAATACTAGCATTCATTTTTATCTGAATTAAATATATACGCCTATAATTAACGCGAATTCTATCAGGCTTAGAAATCAAGAATGGAACACAGATTTTCCAATACATTGCAAAATAGAGAAGAAACTAGATAAAATGTTAATGAAAAAGACACTATTAAAATGATTTATAAATCTTGAAAACAATTGAAAAGAGTACGATTAAACGATTTACACAAACTTCATGTTTACTTTCGAAATCGAATATTGTAAGTTTCGCCAAAAAAATGTATAAAGATTTCGATTGAAAAATATTAAATTAATCGATTAATTCCGGTACCGCTTGTCGGAGGCGCCACGTGAGCTCTCTGGATAAGCCCCGCCTATTGACCGGTCTGTCTCTTATTGTCTGTGTTCCCGCCTTTACATCTCTAATAATAATGAAACAATCATTAGGTCACTTAAATCAATGCCAATCATCCACCGGGTGTTAAATTAAGTTTGTACTTTCTCTTAGTTCTTATAAAAACACAAACTATAATGCAGTCGACTAAGCTTAGTTTAATCACCTCTGGCCGAAATTACATTCATAACAAATACCCGATTGACAATAATAAAAAATGATATATACAGGGGGTTTCAAAAGTCCATTTCGCGGCTTTTATTTGGAACCAACGGGTCCTAGGGTCATGGAACCCTATTGGAAAATTTTTCTGTGGTTTCATAAACCAGTATCAAATTATACTGGATCCAGTATAATTTACACTGGTTCCAGTATCATTTATACTGGATCCTGAATAATTTTATACTGGTTTATGAAATACCAGAACAAATTTTCGGATAGGGAAGTAAGGTCTACCCCTAGGTAAGTGACCCTGGAGAATCCATTGAGATGAATTACAGCACCCTCTAGCGGCGAAATAAAAAAATTAGAAAAATTAATTTAAAAATAACTAAAGGAGATAGAGCAAAAACCTCAGTGACAGTATTGTTGCCAAAGTTATGAAGAACTCACTGAAAAAATTTAACGAAAATATCGCGAATATTCGTGGAGATAATTAGAATGTGAAAATAACACTTTTTCAGCCCTCAAAAACGAGAAAGTTCGCAAATTTGCAAAATTTTTGGATTTATTAAATTTTGTCTTTACTTAGAGAAAACACAAAACTACACAATAACACTGAAAAATTTGCAAATTTACGAACTTTTTCTTTTTTGAGGCCTGAAAAAGTGCTATTTTCACATGCTAATATCTCTGCGAAATAAATAATAATAATAAATAATAAATATAATAAAAATTAAATATCTTGAAATATGAGAAATTTCTGCACAACTATTCAACTTTGTTTGGAATAAGATATATGTTTCTGTTGAGTTAAGATTTTTAACTAGTTACTATGCTAGAGACAAGCAGGGTGTAGGATTCCATATTTCCCACGTTATTAGACAAATAAGCTATAATGTATTGAACAAATGTTTTGCTGGACAATAAATAGAGACAGATGGGAAATCGTATAAAATATTACTTTGTTAAAAGTTTTACTTAACTCAATCAAAAACATTAACACTTTTAGTCTGAAAATTTACTACATAACCTCTAAAGAAGGGAATGAAATCATTTTTATAAGAAATTTAAAAAATTGTTTCATTTTAAGGTGCCGCGAAAATTCTGGTAAGTGTAGAAACCTGTCGGTAAATTCCGGTATAAAAATATAGCTTTACCCGTGTAATATAAAATGTTTTAAACTGGAATTTACCGACCGGTTTTTGCATTGAAATAAACTTTCGTATAACCCGTTTTAAAGGCAGTTAGTAGCGGCATAATTTTATATTTCATCCTATTGTTGGCCTATTTTTATATTTCAGCCTATTGTTGGCATATTTTTATGTATAACCAGAGGTGAGGTTCACAAATTGTGCTCCACCATCAATCAGGTTTTGATGAGTAATGGCTAAACTTTTACAATATAAACAGATGGAAACAGAGAAACATAGTTTTCCATACGATAAAATCTATGGGTTTTCGCTTGTTCATAAGCCCCAAATGTGTTGATAACATGACAAAACTCCCCCCTCCCCAATTCATTATGATGATATTGATAGTTGGGAAAACCTGAAAATTAAACAAATGCCGACTTGTATTTTTATGGGAAGTTTTCTCCAATGAAGAAAAGTTTTGTTCCGATTCAAACCGTTTTACGATACTCTTAAGAAAAGAGTTCGGATGTACACATTTTGGGTACACTTACTGACGAAACACCCTGCCTATCTTTCTAAAATTTTTCCGAACGCGATGTTGACTTTTAACATATCAAAAATACATTCTGTTAATAAAAAGTTGGTCTCGATGTTTAAATGTTTGGAAACCCGATTTAGAATATTTCTGAGTGAAAACCGTTGAAATTTCTTCTCTTTCAGAGAAACTTAACCTACTGAAAAGAAAGTATTTTACCAAAATAAGTTTTTTAAAATTTATCCCAATCTTAGTAAAATTGAATTTTTTTTAACAACAACAACAAATTTATTGAACTACAAATAAAAAGAAGAAAATTTACAAGTTCAACATAGTCACCTGGGATCTCATGGTCCATGTAGGTACCGTAATTATGTATAACAAAAATTTAAAATAAAAACTAGGAGAAGAAAAAAACACAGGAAATACAAACATGAGATGGATATAGTGGCAAACAGGGAGCCAATAGATTACATTTTTGCCATAATGATGAGTTAAAGTGCTTAAAATAATTTTAAATCATACATTAAACAGAACAAAAGAAATCATCAATATCCTCAATAGTAAACAGATATTCCTTTAAAAATTGTATTTACAAACATAGTATTCTTTATAAAAAAACTTAATTGATATTATTATTCCCTAATAAGTTAAATTATGAAATAATGATAATACATACTTAAATAATCTTGGAATACTCCAGTAATAAAGTGGCAATTCTATTTTTTTAAAATTGATAAATGTTTTAACTAATCGTTGCTTATTAAACAATTCATTCCAGTGGCGTAGCTAGAAAAAAAAATTCGTAGGGGGATATGAGGTAATTTTCTAGGTTCAAAAAGGAAAATTTCCGAGTCTTCTAATCTATCTAGGGAGCAAAATAATGTATTATATTTGATGAATAGAATTTTGTAGAACATTAAGAAATTTTCTATAAAAAACTTTTTAAAAGTAAGAATTTTCCACTCTTATACAAGTTGGATTTTACTTGTAGGAAGTAAAATACTTGGAGTTACTGATTGGAATCACAGTACACCCTTTAGTCATTAATAAACATTTAAAAAATATGTTGTTGTGTTTGTTGTCGTGTGCCACTTGAATTACCCGCAGTTCCCTTCGCGATCTTAACATGACCTGTAGGGTGTCTCAAAAAAAGCCTTTTTTCGAAAAACCTCGCTCCCCAGGGCTTTTCCCATTCCTTTTGGTCCCAAAAGATAGTGTGTGAAGTTTTAGCCCCCTAAGTTAACTCTAGGGTTTGCCTGTAGAGCCCCAAAGTTTGAAAAAAGTGGAAAAAATGACCAATTTTCAGAATTTTTAAAAATTATGTTTAAGATTGATAATGCTAATAAAACTGGTTCAAATGCGTCTATAGGACTTATTTAGATGGAATTTATTTATTTATGTGTATTAACTGTACCCTAAAGCCCCTATAATTTAAGATTAAAACGTACTACTTCAGGACGTTGCACACGCCAAAGCTTATAATGCACTATCGGTGGACGAAATTAATTAAATCCGAATATCTTCGAAGGAACTCCCTCAGATGATGCCATTTGCGGCTAAAATTATATTATAAATTATAAAAACCAGTGAAATAACAGTTTTGAGCCCTTCCACTGAGCTTTTAATGTAAAAAGTGCTTTTCTTCAAAATTTCTCGTTTCCAGCTGATGAAACCCAAAACTTATTCTAAAAAAGGGGTTTGCTGAACTTTTTTAGATACTAAACATTGGAACCTTTATAGGGGTTTCATTTTTTCAAGTAGAATTAAATTTTAATTAACACAGATCGGAAATGACATGAATATTTCCTATACCTGACATGAAAATCGATTTTCTTTTTTCAAAGTTAGGAAAATAGTTTAATACTTGTGAATCTTGGTTGAAATGTTAAATAAAGAAGTTTTTAATTAAAACTTTCCCCTAATACGTTCAAAGGAAGTAATTTTCCAAACTTAAAAAAAGAAAATGGATTTTCACGTCTGGTATAGGAAATATCCATGTCATTTCCGATCTGTGCACTCTAAAATTTAATTCTACTTATTAAAAATGAAACCCATACAAATATTTCAAAGTTTGGTATGTAAAAAGTACAACAACCCCCTTTTTTAGTATAAATTTTGGGTATTATCAGCTGGAAACGAGAAATTTTGAAGAAAAACACTTTTTACATTGAAAGCTCAGTGGAAGGGCCAAAAACTGTTATTTCACTGGTTTTTATAATTTATAATATCATTTTAGCTCCAAATGGCATCATTTGAGGGAGTTCCTTCGAAGAAATTCGGATTTAATTCATTTCGTCCACCGGTAGTGCATTATAAGCTTTGGCGAGTGTAACGTCCCTAACTAGTACGTTTTAATCTTAAATTATAGGGGCTATAGGGTACAGTTAATACACATAAATAAATATATTCCATCTAAATAAGTCCTATAGACGCATTTGAACCAGTTTTATTAGCATTATCAATCTTAAACATAATTTTTAAAAATTCTGAAAATTGGTCATTTTTTCCACTTTTTTCAAACTTTGGGGCTCTACAGGCAAACCCTAGAGTTAACTTAGGGGGCTGAAACTTCACACACTATCTTTTGGGACCAAAAGGAATGGGAAAAGCCCTGGGGACCAAGGTTTTTCGAAGAAAAGTTTTTTTTGAGACACCCTAATGACCTGGCTCCTGGCTGGCTGTGCTTTCTCACTTTTTAAACATTCGAAACAATATGAGGAACAATGAGGAACTTTTTATCTTCATCTTTGGCCGTGTAAGAAACAACTTTCCTAAAATACGTCACAGCTCTTCTGCATGAATAACTCTTTTGAAAGTTATATAATATTTATTATCTATCTATGTATAGTAGGGTGGGCCGAAAAACCCTTTTATTTTTTTTCGAAGTTGTAATAGCGCGGAAAAGTTGCGAATCATATAGACAAAGAAAAATAAAAAAAAAATTCAAAATCGGTTAATATCTTCCGATCGCGCATAGGCCCCAAAGTTTGACAAAATATGAAAAAACTTAATTTTTGCGATTATTTTTTTAACCAAATCAAAGATTAAACTATCAAATATTGTTCATGATTTTTTTATGTGGAACTAATATAGTTATAGACATAATCGTTCAGGTTCCATTCTTCTATCACTTTTTTTTTCGTTAAATATAATTTTTTTAATGTTCATACAAATTTTGTAAAGTTGTTTTTCCTGCATTTTTAAACAGCTAATAACTTTAGAACTATACAACTTAAAAACTTGAAATCAGTCCCATCTTGTTCGTAAATTTTTTGTCGTTCATTAGGTGTGCATCATGATCATTATTTTCAAAAAAAATCTGAAAAAATTTGAAAAAAGTAAAAAAAGAATTTATAAATTTTTTTTTTAATTTTCTTTTCAAAAAATATTAATATCCTTTCACTTTTAAAATGACCATAACAACCCAATTTCAAGTTGAAAATAAAATTGTAATCTAATTGTTAATGATTGTTAATTGTCTAATTGTTAATTAATCTAATTGTTAATAATATCTAATTGTTTTTACTTTTAACAAGTGAAATCAAAGTAAATTAAAAGTTTTAGAACATAAAAAATTGGTTATAAACACATTTCTAAGGAATAATCAAGTAAAATTCATGCAAATTGAATTAACTTAGAGTTGGGAACTAGCATTGTAAGATTTTGAACCGAATCTGTTAATGGTCTTATTTTTTGAAATTTATGTGACATTTTTTACGTTTTAAGTCATATGAACACCCTCAAGTGATTTGATAAATTTTCCATGAGTGAATCGCTCTTGGTGTATAATTTTAGGGAACGTTTAGGGATTTGACTAAATTACGGTTATTTTTATTTTTTATACATGATTAAATTTTATTTTCAACTTGAAATTGGGTAGTTATGTTCATTTTAAGAGTAAAAAGGCTATATTTTTCAAAAGAAAATTAAAAAACAATTTTTTATTAAATTTTTTTTACTTTTTTCAAATTTGTTAATTTTTTTTTTTGAAAATTATGATCATGATGCCCACTAAAGGAACAACAAAAAATTCACGAACAAAATGGGACTGATTTCAAGTTTTTAAGTTGTATAGTTCTAAAGTTATTAGCTGTTTAAAAATGCAGGAAAAACAACTTTACAAAATTTGTTTGAACATTAAAAAATTATATTTAACGAAAAAAAAAGTGATAGAGAAGAATGGAACCTGAACGATTATGTCTATAACTATATTAGTTCAACATAAAAAAAATCATGAACAATATTTGATAGTTTAATCTTTGATTTGGTTAAAAAAATAATCGCAAAAATGAAGTTTTTTCATATTTTGTCAAACTTTGGGGCCTATGCGCGATGGGAAGATATTAACTGATTTTGAAATTTTTTTTTCTTTTTCTTTGTCTATATGATTCGCAACTTTTCCGCGCTATTACAACTTCGAAAAAAAAATAAAAGGGTTTTTCGGCCCACCCTAATGTATAGTAGTACACTTATCAATACATTAATAGAAATATTTTCCTTAACCCTCCACCTATGTGCCCTCCACTGCCCATGGTAGCAAATATGCTACCAAAAGTTAAACTTGAATTTTTAGCATAAAGCAGCAATTTCCAGCATATTTTTAAGGTATTGCAGCAATAATTGCACCTTCAGGAACTAAAATTATACAGTTAAGATTCAATCCCCAGTTTCAAAATTAAAAAAAATTTTTTTACGAAAATTCAATAAAAAAATTCATCGTTATAGTCGGCTAGACTAAAAGCTCTCCCTCCGCTCTCTTGCGTTGCCTTCCTATACCGTGCTGATAAGCCCTAACAAGGGCGAAACTGGTCCACGGTTGGAGGTGACGCTTGAGAGCTGGAGTTTTCTCACAAAAAAAATTCAGTTTGGCATTTTTATTATATTTGGCCCCAAATACATGAATACGGCACAACAAATTTCCATTGTTATTTCTTGTAATGGGCATTAGAGGGTTTAAAAATACCCAGCAAGCAACTAATAACAATATCTTAAAAATAATAACGTTTAAAATCTCTAACATTAGAAAAAAAGTTTCTTACTTGGAAAAATAATACTTAATATTATAAGTAGTTACATTTAAAATTTACGTTCCAAGTGCGTATTTTTATTTTATTGTAATAATTAGGCTGCCACAACACAGATAAATATAAAATAAAATGAGAAATTTATATATCAACTTATAGTTTAAATCTAATTAAAATCATTCTAACAAACAAAATACAAAAAAATATCTCAAAAGAATTCCACGAACTCTTCTTTAATTTGTAGTAATAATAAAAATTCACATTTCATTCAGTTTATGTTTTCTATTCTTGATTTGTAACTGCGAATTTATCCGTAATCTAAAAAAATTTAAATATTTTTAAATTGATATTTTTTAAATTCAACAGCTTACTCGGAATCCAGAAAAGAATCCTGGCATTTTATACCAAAAATATGTTTTCGGATCAGTGTAATTAAAAAGTTTTTATCTGAAATCGTTCACCACAAACTATTTTTTAGAATAGAGAATTAATGTTATTTGAAATCATTCGAATGACCCGTATAGATTTTGAAAGTAATTTAAATTTTAGTTAAATTAATAAACATGAACTATTTTGTTTCCAGTTAAAATTTTATTTTCATAAGCACCATACATATTAAAAAGATATAATTTGTAATTATATTTAATTATTAATTTATTAATTAAAATATGTAATTTATAATATTTCTTTCTATTAATTTACCAAAATTAATTCCAATAAAAATGAAACTTCTCCCACTGCTTTGACTAATATCTTTTAATCGTGCTGCCATCTATGAAATATTTTTAATTATTTTATTATTAAAGGATTTAAAAGGAAAAGTTTCTATTTCATGAAAAAAAAATTTAAAATTCTAAATTTTCAGATAAATACAACGGTAATTATGAGAAATAATTTAATCGAATTGTTTTTATGGGGAACGTATGGATTCTTTCGTGATTTAGAGGAAAACTAGAGTAATAGAGTGCGAAAGCTATGGGGGATGCCGATTTTATTTTCTTAAATACTCTTTTATTAAAGGATTTAAAATGAAAAGTTTCGATTTCATAAAAAATAATTAAATTTCTAAATTTCATTTAAATAAAAATGAAATTACGAGAAATAATTTTAATCGAATTGTTTTTATGAGAACGTACGATTTCGGGATATTAGAGGAAGAGAGCAGTGGCGGCTCGAAGGTAAAATTATAAGGGGTGCTGCTCCGGCCTCCGGCGGTACCAAGTTGGCAATGGCAACGCATTTTAAGTGATTTTTTGCCAAATAGTATTTCTATTAAAAACGTGGAAAAAATCAAATAGTAGAGATGGGAACAACATAAAATTTCGATTTCACACTTAATAAGCATTAAAAAACTGTCTCTTACCTTTATTTAGCTGATTATTACGAAGATGAAGATTATCAAACGAAGATGAACATTTCAAATTCAATTTGTTCATTATAACAAGAAATAAAAACTTGGCTACAAAAAAGTAAACATAAATCTTTAACTTGCCGAAACATCCGAAAAGATTTTTTTCACTCTGTTGAAAAGAAAAAAAGAAGCTATAAATAAAAAATTAAAACAGTGTTGGAGTGAGAAAAGCTAAAAAGCCGTGATTTATTAGTACAGTAGAGCCCCGACTATCCGCGCTATTGGGTGGCAAGGGTACCGCGCAGTGGCGGATCCAGGATTTGGTTTCGGGGGGGCTAAGAATTTTCATAATCCAATTGAATCTTCTTGTTAATGGTAATACGGAAAAGGTAGTGAATAATCCTACTCACTAAAAGGGGGGTCTGGGGGTCCTCCCCCATAAAATTTTTGGAAATTTAAGTCAAAAACCCCACTTTTTCAACTCGTTTTGGTACGCCTCATCCGAATTTCGGATATAGATTTTTTGCGTTTTGACAAACTTAGTAAAATATTGGACGTTTTGGGGGGGCTTCAGCCCGAAAGCCCCCCCCCGTAGATCCGCCACTGGTACCGCGGATAACGAAAATCGCGGATAACCCGAAAAAAGACTAAAAATGATGTGAAAACACGAAAAAAATATTTCAGCTTAAAGGGTAACGTCAGCCTGGAATCATGGACGGGCGTATCTGGTCGAGCGCATCTTATCGGCTGTAGTTATCTACCCCACTCAATTAGTGGACAAAGGGATTATCGGCGGGATCAGCTCTCGCTATCCACAGGGGTCCCCCTTTTGGGGGACCCCTTTGTCCACTTATTGAGTGGGGTAGATAACTACAGCCGATAAGATGCGCTCGACCAGATACGCCCGTCCATGATTCCAGGCTGACCCTGGCCAAAAACTATGTTTTATTGTACTTAAACATGATATGTAAAACTTTTAAAATAGGTGCAGTACAGCAGAAACCTTTTCTCTACATCTAAAATGTCTTTAATCTCATCTAAAATTTGCTCTCATCATTAAAAACCTTTTTTCCTGGCACTCGCGGATAATCCGCACGCACCGCGGATCATCCGCTCGGGGATAATCGGGGTTCTACTGTAGTAGAAATCGTATTTTTCTCCTTCCCGCAGTTTTTTTTCACAGCTCTCTCAAGAGAAAAAGCTATCATTCTTTTGGTCAGGGAGCCCCTTTTCTCCTATAGAGCTAGGGTTTTATACCACGATTGGTATACCTGCGGGGGCTTATCGACCCGGAAAGAAATCTGTTGGCGAGACGGCATAGCAGAGAATTAATGATTATTAAGGACAAAGATTAAATAGGGAAAGGGATAATTTTTTAAATATTGTAAAGCAAATAAAAATTGGAATTTCGGGAAATTTTGGTTGGGGTGCTGCAGCCCCTATGGACGAGCCGCCACTGGAAGAATGAAATGTCCGCGAAAGCTATGGAGATACCGATTGTTGAAATTGATTTTTTAAAACATCAGTAAAAAGAACATAAATAATTTAAAGCAATCCCCAGGCCCGTAACTATACTCTAGTTTCAAGGCGGGGAATGGTTGATTCATGGGGGTGTGGTGTCAAAGAGGGGACCCCGATTTATCACTAGTCTGTGAGGCACATGCTGGCGCCCCATAATTTAAATTCCCCAAAATCTCAAAAGTACCTAAAATTAAAAAAAATTAACTTTTCATATTTTCTTGTAGCATTTTCAATATTTCTTTCCAAAGATCCAAAATAATAATTTAAACCCTCTGTTGGGTGAAATATTTAAAATAGTCAGTAGGCTAATAGGGGTAACAACCAATTACACTGGGGAACAATTTTTAACATAATTTCTGTTGAGTTCGATTTTTTTGCTGTTTTAGAGTTCAATGGGCACACTGATTATAAAACTGTTATTAGTTTTCTTCTACCACGTCAACTTTTTAAGATACAGGGTACCCCCAAAATGTGCATAAAAAGCAAAATGAATGACTTTGATCTCGATTTTCAGGGTAAAAAAACATTACTTTAGTCTTTAAATTACACGCTAGAGGACAAGAAAGGTTAAAGTTTCTAAAATTTGAAAATTTCTATCAAATGGATAGGTTTAAGGGGTAATTACCCCCCAAAAATGCACAAAAAACGTTAAAAATGATAGAGGTTATTTTACAATATTTTTCTTTTATTTTTTACGCAATTTCTCTTTAAAAGGTTTTAACCCTCTCCCAAGGACCCAAATTTTATTAAAATAGGCAGCAATGACTTTTACAAAGAGTGGTTGAGGTGTTAGCGTCCCCGCCGAAGCACCCGCGGAAGGGTTCGGAAGGCTCTGGCGCTTCGGGGTCAACCATTACTAATCAAAACATTACAGTCAAAAACCATTACTTTAATCATTGAATTACATCCGAGAGGACAAAAAGGATTAAAGTTTCTAAAATATGAAAATTTGTAGGAAATGGATAGGTTTAAGGGGTAATTACCCCCCTAAAATGAAAAAAGAACTTTTTTCTCTTATATTTTACGCAATTACTCTTTAAAAGGTCTCAACCCAAAACCCCTTTAAAAGGTCTCATAGGACCCAAATTTAATGAAAATAGGCGGCAATGATTTTTACTCAAAGTGATTGAGGTGTTAGTGTCCCGAGGGGCCAGTGAGTCTTCCGAACCCTTCCGCGGATGCTTCGGGGACACCCACACCTCTACCGCTTTTAGTAAAAATCATTGCTACCTATTTTCATTAAATTTGGGTCCTTGGGGAAGGGTTAAGACCTTTTAAAGAGGAATTGCGTAAAAAATAAAAGAAAAAAAATATTGTTAATTAACCTCTTTCCTTTTTAACGTATTTTTGGGGGTAATTACCCCTGAAACCTATCCATTTGCTACAAATTTTCATATTTTAGAAACTTTAACCTTTCTTGTCCTCTAGCGTGTAATTTAAAGACCAAAGTAATAGTTTTTTACCCTGAAAATCGAGTTCAAAGTCATTCATTTTGCTTTTTATGCACATTTTGGGGGTACCCTCCCTGTATCTTAAAAAGTTGACGTGATAGACAAAAACTAGTTACTTTTGGATTCGGGCTAAAAGGGTTTCAAAAACAAGTCACAGTTTTAAGTCAACGAAATTGCTGTTCCCCAGTGTTATTGTATGTAATGATTTTTTGTGTTGTGTCATGATGATGTATAACAGGGGTTTCCAACTGGCGGCCCGCCGGGTCATTTTGTGCGGCCGGCGAAGCTCTCTGAAAACCTTCCAAAAAGTAGCTTCAAAACACTTTTTAGCACACTAAAATTCAAAATTTTTTCGGGGGTGAACCCCCGACAACCCCCATATACCTATTTGATTATGGATAGCTTCGATCGTTTTCTATGGTGCAAGAATTAAAAGTTTGAAGTTTCGAGAGGTGGTTTGTAAAATCTGAAATTCCACCTGAGCGTAGCAAGGGGTATGAAGGATTTTATACAACCTTTATGAGGAGGGACAAAATGTAGTATCAAAAAAATTAGGTTAAACAAACTTCTAAGGAAAATTCACAAACATTTTCTTGAGGAAGACCTTTTAATTTAAGTATGATATTCAGAATATTAAATATATTCAGTATTCCTAGTTGTATAAGAGTAAAAAAATTCATATATTCTCTGGAATTTTGAAAAATACAGTAGTGCATACATATATGCAAACAACCTTAGTCCCTCTTTTGCTGGAAAAGTTTCATATTGAAGACTCTCACCCCAAAAAATTATCATCGTTAAAAAGGAGCCGCGGCCCGCCACTTGACTTGTGTTTTCGATTGCGGCCCGCGAGTACATAAGAAGTTTTGAAAACATTTTTGGGTCTCCAAGGGGGGGCCCTTTCCAGAGTGCCACCCCCTGGATCTGCCACTGTTTTGAATTAACTTTTACTTGCAGAAACCTTTCTAGTACAAAAATTTCAATAATTCTTTTTGCAAATAAAAATTTTTTTAATTTTTTTTTCTGTAAAATATCCAAATTATGTATACACTTCGCGACAAAAAAATGTAAAAACAAAGAACACATTCGGAAAAATGTAGCGAATTACTAAAAACAAAAAATTTGGTCATTGACATGTTTTTGAAATAAACGATCAATTGGGGTCACTCATAGAGTTAGTACAAATATAGAGACAGCTTACTCTTCTCGGTCAGGCAACCTTGCATGTCGAAAAAGTCGGACCTGTGTGAGTGGCGGAAGTAAATTTTTAACATGGGAGCTCCCGTAGGCGGGTCAAGTGTGAGTGGCAGAACGAAACCGAGCTACCGGTCACACTTTGAACAGCGTAGAAGATGTTTAAGCTGTCTCTATATTAGTACTAACTCTATGGGGTCACTAGATAGTGTTGAAATGAGCAATGGTTACCCCAAAGAGTGAATAACACAAGTCCGTGACAGAATGGCTTTTCGAGGCCCCTATGCGGCAATATTGTAAAATTTTTACTTGGCTTATTCACTGGTTTTGAAGAGAAACTGTGTCCTTGATTTACAGAAATAAAATGTTGGGCAGAACAAAATTAGTATTTCAATTATTTTTAATTTAGGAATTGATCAAATATACTCAGGGCTCGATTTCTAAAAAGAGAGGTACTGGAACGGTAAAATTTTATTGCTCTAAAAACTAAAAAAGCGAATAATTTTTATGCAAAAACTTAAGTATTTATATTTTCAAATTTAACTTCACAAAAAAAATTCAAATGTGTTGTACTAGATTAGGAAGAGTGTTGAGTGTTCAAACTTAATTATTAATTATACTTATCTTAATTATTATATAAGAAGAAGGTTTTATACAATTTTTTATAGAACACCTTTTTCGTACAGTGGTTTGTATTTTTTTCCAACAGGGTGCCTCTCGTAGGGGCGGGATGGCTTATCATCAGTGAACCATTAGTGTTGTATATTTGGTCAAATTTAAGGAATATAGAGAATACGTAGTTAAAGTCCTTAAATGGTAGAACTTTAACAAAAATACACTGTAGTAAAATATGTTACTGAAAAGTATTTAAAAAATTTTTAAATCCAATTTAAATAACTCGTTAAAACAAAATGTGAAGTCTATAATATAGTACAAAATTTCATTTGGTCCTCAATGTATTGCATCTCTCGCGATCTCTCCTTGCTTTTGACGGCTGAGGCAGAACGATGACCAGATGCTAGCTAAGCGTCCAGGTATTTTCTTTCTCGGTACAAAATAGTCTGAATTGTAATTTTTTAGACGTTTTAAAACAAAAGGGAAATTCTAAAATATTATGCACAAAAATGCGAATATAAAATAGAATATTAATATTTATCCGAAAAAGAGGTTCCGGAACGCCGTTCCGGCTGAAATCGAGCCCTGAATATACTCAATAAAACATTAAAAATAAGCTCGAAAAGCTAAGCAAATTGCACGTTAAGATTGAGAAATAAAAATTAAGAAATTAGCTCTCTTAAAATAAGCTAGCAGGTAGAGTAGTTTCTTGGCTGAAAGACTTTATAAAGCATGTGTAAAATTTTCAACTCAATACAATTATTTTTGCTGTTGACCTATGGCCCAAAAAAGAATATAAATTAAGATTGAATTTTGGGGTGCATGTAAAAAAAACTGTTGTATCTAACTAATATATTTTACATGTTTTATTGAAGGCATTTGGGCATCCTCCCCAACAGCAAATTTTTACAGAATTTCTTTTGATAGATAACATTTTTTTGTTTATATCCCAATCATAGGGTGCAAGTTGCTAGTAGAAGGCATTGTCATATCCATCTGAATTTTTTTCATGTTTTTTAAAGATATATGATAAAAATAATGGGATTTTTTTCGTTTCAACTACGAAAAATAAGTTTTTTCAAACTTGGGGTGGAATATAGAACCAGAAGGAATTGTAGAATTGAGGCGAAATTTTTACGTTTCATTAGCTCATTTGGCCAAAAATCTGCACAACCCTCAATAGATTTCGAAAAGAGTGTTTTTTCAACACACCCTAACGTTTCTCATCATGTAATAATTTTGGAAAGGATATAGAGTAAAAACAATCTTCACATAAACAGGCATTTCATAAAAAATGATGAAGTGTAAGCTTAAAATGGTACAATAAAAAGAACAAAACAATATTAAATTTCACTTTTATTGAAAATAATAAAAAAAACATCTTGCTTAGCACAGTAGCACTTTAAAGGTTGCCAAGTCCAAAAGTCCACTATAACTGAATTTTATAGAAATGTCTCTGAGTATTTAGTGAACACAACAGGATCAAAAGTATTACACTATAGGAACTTAGATGCAAAACAAAGGCTCCAAAATTAATTTCATGAAATAGTGAACATAGAAATTTTCTCAAAATAGAGTATATTGATCACCATTCTTTAGAATTATACTAATTTAAATACACACTTATAGGGTTCAATTAAATTTCTTTTCTAGTTAGACAAGGAAGATATCAAAAGTACATTCTAAATGCTGAAAACTGTGAAAGCATTTAAAATTTTCAGTGGAAGTAAGTAAACATGATTTAAGCATTAGATGACTTCGCAAACTTTATACCGATTCATAACATAGCCCTAAACATAATTGGAATTTAATATAAACCTTTTTTAAAGGAATGCAAAATAACAAACTTATTTCATCTTATTATACTAACAAATTAAAAACAGTGGGATTTTTTAATTAAAAGACCTTTAACAAATCTCAACTAATTACTCTTCAACAAATGACTCAAAATTTCAACAAGCTTAAAAAACAAAAAAATGCCAATCATACAGAGAAACTTTTAAAATTAACAAGAAAACCCATCTACAAGGTATATAGAAGCCTTGAAGCATTCTGCAAGGCTTTTTAACTCCTTAAATTAAAATTTTAAATTCCTATAATGAATGTACAATAATGCATTATTTACAATGTCTAATATTATATACATTTGCTTCTGTTAACAAAAATGGCATTTTTTCAGTGGATGATGATAGCTTCATGTAAATTTTCAACACACAATACTAGTTTTTAACTTTTATGTATCAAACTTGAGTACTACGACCTGCATGTAACTTTGGTTTAGCCCATTCCACAAAGTCGTCTATTAAAACTGGCCAAGCACCTAAAAATTAAGAAGTACATTAATTGCTAAAAGGTAAATAATTTTTTTTCTTCATACAGTCCACTTCGCTTAGTGTGATTGCTTTTGGCCAGATTTAACTGATAACAATATTTGATTGATAGTAATAAGCGATTTCCTAGAAACAAGTAGCAAGTGTTGTAACCTGAGTGTTTCCTTTAAAATCAAAATTCTGAAGTCTCAATCACTACATATTTAAAAAACAATAAGAGTATGAACTAGCCAACTTAATTTTATTATGAAAACTAAAAGAGTAGTACAGTTAAAAAAATAAAATAATCACTGAATAATTTTTTTAAACTTATTTTTTCAACTTTATCAAAATGATCGATTTATCTTTCAAGCTCTCAAATATTTCCTCTTCTTTCTGCTCTGACATTTGTTCGATCTATTAAACCAATCGAATTATTAATCTTAATTCCAGTAAACGAAAGGACAAATCAAAGTCAAAACATCTGCCAGGTGCATACAGCTGTGAAATCCCTTCACCAATCACAAACATGGGGATTTTGTGGTCATCCCTAACCATTCTCTTTCAATATATATGGAGCATCAAATATTTTCCTTTTCTCACAGTTAAAGCAAAGAACCATAATGGCATAAGTGTTCAACTGGTTAATACTGTTTTTCAGAAAAAATGTCCAGATGCTCTAAGATCAGAAGTTATCTTGTAAAAATTGACCTTTGAAAGGAAACTCAAAAAATTATATTTTTAAAAAATAGAATACGTACAAAATTATATTATATAAAACAAAGCATTTTACATTAAATTAAATAGGAGTGATCGGGACCGGTCAATTATGATAACAAAACCCATGATCACATTAAGCGGAATAAACTGTATAATTCAATGCTACACAAAATACCATAGTTGAAAACTACAAGGTTTAATTTTTTCAACACAATTAGAGATGGAAAATTTCCCGAAATTTAGGGAAGGCAGAAAAAAACAGATTTTTCCAGAAAAATTAACCTTTTTGCATAGAAAAGACGGTTTTTGAATACATATTTGTTTAAGAAGCTAAACAACACTGGGGAACAATTTTTAACATAATTTATGTTGACTTTGATTTTTTGGCTGTTTTAGAGTTCAATGGGCACACTGATTAGAAAACTGTTGTTAGTTTTCTTCTATCACGTCAACTGTTTTGACAAACAGCCCCGCCCCCTTTTTGCGTTTTTCAATGACTTAATGACTTTGAATTCGATTTTCAAGGTCAAAAATCATTACTTTAGTCTTTAAATTACACCCGAGGGGACAAGAATGGTTACAGTTTCAAAAATATGAAAATTTGTGGCCAATGGATAGGTTAAAGGGGTTATTACCCCCCTAAAAACGCAAAAAAATCGTTAAAAATGATAGTTTATTTTACGCTATTTTTAACACTTGTTTTTTACGCAATTCCTTTTCAAAAGGTCCTAACTCATCACCAAGGACCCAAATTTAATGAAAATAAGCAGCAATGATTTTTACAAAAAGCGGTTGATGCATTAGCGCCCCCGAAGCACCTGCGGAAGGGTTCGGAAGACTCTCTTTCGCTTCGGGGACGATAACACCTCAACCGCTTTTAGTAAAAATCATTGCTGCCTATTTTCATTAAATTTGGGTCCTTGGGGAAAGGTTAAGACCTTTTAAAGAGGAATTGCATAAAAAATAAAAGTAAGAAAAGCCTAAAATAACCTCTATCCTTTATAACGTTCCTTTTTTGCATTTCATGGTTTTTCTCTTTATTTTTTTACGCAATTCCTCTTTAAAAGGTCTTAACCCTTCCCCAAGGACCCAAATTTAATGAAAATAGCCAGAAATGATTTTTACTTAAAGCGGTTGAGGTGTTCGCGTTCTCTAAGCGAAAGAGAGTATTTCGAACCCTTCCGCGGGTGCTTCGGGGGCGCTAATGCCTCAACCGCTTTTTGTAAAAATCATTGCTGCTTATTTTCATTAAATTTGGGTCCTTGGTGATGGGTTAGGACCTTTTGAAAAGGAATTGCGTAAAAAACAAGTGTAAAAAATAGCGTAAAATAAACTCATTTTTAACGATTTTTTTGTGTTTTTAGGGGGGTAATAACCCCTTTAACCTATCCATTGGCCACAAATTTTCATATTTTAGAAACTGTAACCATTCTTGTCCTCTCGGGTGTAATTTAAAGACTAAAGTAATGATTTTTGACCCTGAAAATCGAATTCAAAGTCATTAAGTCATTGAAAATCGTAAAAAGGGGGCGGGGCTGTTTGCCAAAAAAGTGGACGTGACAGACAAAGACTACAGTTACTTTTGGATTCAGGGGCCAAAAGTGATTCAAAAACAAGTCACAGTTCTAAGACAACGAAATGGCTGTTCCCCAGTGTAATCATTCATTGTATAAAAAATCATTAGTCATATTATAAATTATTAAAAATTAACCTTTTACAGGCCAAATTCAGATCCAGGTATATTTTTTTTTGCATAATTTACCTTCTAATGCTTCAATTAAGAGATTTTATTAATATGAGAAAGTGATAAAAAAATTTTACATGCAATTTTCACGATGTTCCCCATTGGGAACATTGGCCACTTCCGACTATACTTCTCCCGGGGAAGAGCGAATAGACTTAAGTGATAAATCTATCGAATAATAACCCAAATTATATGGAATAACTTACAAATTTAACCTTAAAAGTAATTTATGTTTCGGATCAAGCAGTAATTTTGAATAAATTTTATAATTTTAAAAAATTTTAATGACAATTTGACTTTACACATCAGAAAAATACTCAAATTTTATATCATTATGCTTCTAAATTTTATACCCTAGCCCAGGGGTCGGCAACCTGCGGCTCGGGAGCCACATGCGGCTCTCCAGTTTCATACTAAAAAATTAAAAACTTATTATCAAACCTTTAAAAAATCAGTAATATATTTTTAAGTACCTAATCAAATCAATGATACTCACAAGGAACGGTGTAACCCAAAGTTCTCAAAATGAGTCAAAACTCTACTTTTAAGGGTAAAAATTCCAAATTTTCGGGAGAGATCTCCCAAACACTCCTCAAAATTTTGGAATATGTGCTGTTTTCCCTTGAAAATTCTGTGATTTATAAGGAGTGATCCTCATTTGGTCATAATAGAAGTTCTAAAAAACTACTTAAAGAAGAAAATTTCCAAAATTTTTCAGAAGTGGGATCTCCACCCCCTCTCTAAAGTTTGCTGTTTATTTTAACTATAGTATTTTTCCTTGAAAATTCTGCCACTTAAAAAATGAGAGGTGCTCTAGTCAGGGTGCCAAGTCGAAAAGTGCGAAATCTCTTATACCATCAATGTTTTGATGGTTTTGGATAGAGTTAATAGTGTAGATTTCAAAACCGGTTGATGCCACTCTGCAAGTGTTGAGCATTTTTTTTAAATTTAAATTTTTAAAATATGGGCCAAAAAAAAATTTAAAAAATCAAATAATAGTAATAGAGACTTATGATACATGTTTATAGGCTATTTTTCAGTGATGAATACGAATATTCCAATTAAAATTTAAAAAATTTAAAATATCTATTTTTAAAGTATTTTTGAAATTTTGGATATTCGAAAAAATTAAAACATCACTCAAAACCACAAAACAACTGCAAAAGAATTAATTTAAACGGTTTTCAATCACAAACAGCTTAAATAGTGACATACTAAAATTGGAAGAAATCAGACAGTAAAAAGATTATTTTTTTAAAAAATTTAAATTTTTTTGGGCTCAAAAATCGACTTTTTTTAAAATTCCTGTTAAAAACGTTTGAGGCATTTGCCAAGGTAATGTTTCCATGGATGTTGTAGTTATATAACTGTATAACATAAAAAAACCATAATTCATGATTAAATTATTATTTAATTATTTAATTTATTAAAATGAACTTAGAAAATATAGGGAAAATCCTTCAGTCAAATGAAACAGGAAATATGCAGACGATATTTCGTAATAAATTATCTTAAAATAATTGAATTTAAAAAAGACAAAAATTCTTTCAAAAAAATTTAAATTTTAAACAAATTTAAAAATTTTAAAATTTTTAAAAATTTTAAATTTTGTAGTATAGGCATGTGATACAACTTTATGGGCTATATTTTACTGCTTTTTACGAATATCTGGCCAACTTTTCAATAAAATTATAATTAAGTTGAAAAATTTGAAGCATTCATCTTAATACTTTAGTTTTGGATGCTGGGTGCCGAATGGTAAATAAAGTATCAACCTCAAAAACTCTTATACCATCAATGTTTTGATGGTTTCTGATAGAGTTAATAGTGTAGATTTAAAAACCGGTTGATGCCACTCTGCAAATGTTGAGCATTTTTTAATAAATTTAATTTTTTAAAGTAAGGGCAAAAAAATTTCAAAAAATCAAATAATAGTAATAGAGACTTATGATACATGTTTATAGGCTATTTTTCAGTGCAGAATACGAATATTCCAATTAAAAATTAAAATATTGGTTTTCAAAATATTTTTGAAAAATTTGATATTTGACAGGCAATCTGTGACTTAAAGCATAAGTTTTAGTTTTACTAAAAAATTGAAAATTATAAAAAAATTAAACTTTTCATGGGCCAATTTTAGAATGTAATTACTTAAGCTGTTTGAAATAAAAACTGTGGAAACTAATTCTTTTGTAGTTGTTTTGTGGTTTCGAGTGTTGTTTTAATTTTGTTCAAATATCAAATTTTTCAAAAATATTTTGAAAACCAATATTTTAATTTTTAATTGGAATATTCGTATTCTGCACTGAAAAATAGCCTATAAACATGTATCATAAGTCTCTATTACTATTATTTGATTTTTTAAAATTTTTTTGCCCTTACTTTAAAAAATTAAATTTATTAAAAAATGCTCAACATTTGCAGAGTGGCATCAACCGGTTTTTAAATCTACACTATTAACTCTATCAGAAACCATCAAAACATTGATGGTATAAGAGTTTTTGAGGTTGATACTTTATTTACCATTCGGCACCCAGCATCCAAAACTAAAGTATTTTTTTTTATTTATTTGTTTATTGAAATACAAACAAAAGAACAATTAAGATGAATGCTTCAAATTTTTCAACTTAATTATAATTTTATTGAAAAGTTGGCCAGATATTCGTAAAAAGCAGTAAAATATAGCCCATAAAGTTGTATCACATGCCTATACTACAAAATTTAAAATTTTTAAAAATTTTAAAATTTTAAAATTTGTTTAAAATTTAAATTTTTTTAAAAGAATTTTTGTCTTTTTTAAATTCAATTATTTTAAGATAATTTATTACGAAATATCGTCTGCATATTTCCTGTTTCATTTGACTGAAGGATTTTCCCTATATTTTCTAAGTTCATTTTAATAAATTAAATAATTAAATAATAATTTAATCATGAATTATGGTTTTTTTATGTTATACAGTTATATAACTACAACATCCATGGAAACATTACCTTGGCAAATGCCTCAAACGTTTTTAACAGGAATTTTAAAAAAAGTCGATTTTTGAGCCCAAAAAAATTGAAATTTTTAAAAAAAATAATCTTTTTACTGTCTGATTTTCTTCCAATTTTAATATGTCACTATTTAAGCTGTTTGTGATTGAAAACCGTTTAAATTAATTCTTTTGCAGTTGTTTTGTGGTTTTGAGTGATGTTTTAATTTTTTCGAATATCCAAAATTTCAAAAATACTTTAAAAATAGATATTTTAAATTTTTCAAATTTTAATTGGAATATTCGTATTCATCACTGAAAAATAGCCTATAAACATGTATCATAAGTCTCTATTACTATTATTTGATTTTTTAAATTTTTTTTTGGCCCATATTTTAAAAATTTAAATTTAAAAAAAATGCTCAACACTTGCAGAGTGGCATCAACCGGTTTTGAAATCTACACTATTAACTCTATCCAAAACCATCAAAACATTGATGGTATAAGAGATTTCGAGGTTGACCCCTTTTTTGCCATTTGGCACCCTGACTACTCTTTGGGTGCAATCCAAAAAGGCCTAAAAATTAGCTACAAAGCTATTTTGAAGAAGAAATTTCCAAAAACTTTTGTGGGGGAGGACCCTCAGATCTTCCAATTTTTCTAGGAATTTACTTTGTTTACAAAATTTTGAAATTAATTTACTGAAATTAAGTTACAATGTGTATGTAAGTCATCTAAAACTTGATGTAAAAAAGTACCCGAACCCGAAAGGAGGTATACTTCAGAAAAAATGTTCAAAAAATGCTCCCCAACTAAAATCAAACATAACTAGCATATACTATAACATTGAAGCAAAACAATTTAGTGGCTCTTTAAAAACTGGGAAATTTTTTAAATTGTAACTTTTGGATCTTCCATTTCAAAAGGTTGCCGACCCCTGTCCTAGCCTGAAAAACAAAACTGAAGAATAGGGATATCAAAATACAACTAAAACATGAATGATTAACATTATTTTTAATTTTTATAATTGAAAAACAAGTTCTTTTATTATACACGGGCAAAATATTGAAGATATCATGCATTTATTAATAGGATTTAAAAACAGATTATAATAATTAGTACTAAAATAATGATTAAAAGTTTGAGTAATGGATGAAATAATTGATTTTTGAATGTAACATTTATGTTTTTAAAGGGAAATTTCACTGACATTTCTTTAAAAGATATGAAACCTTTTATACTTTCTTTCCCCAGATAGAAATCATTTTCTGAATAAATATTTTCAAAATATTTTTCTTATGTATAATAAATAATACTGAGCTTGTGAGATGTCTGAATCTACTATAAATTTTTTTATTTGTACAAGAATAAATCACTGGGAACATTTGAACGTAGTTTATTCACATCCATCATTTCTCAAAGCTTAGATTCAAATAAAGAAACAATTACTCAATAAAAAGCATTCAAAACCAGCTACTTCCTCTTTAAAAGGGGATTCCCCTTTAACAATTATATAACCTTGTTATTCTTTTCTGAACAGAAATTGCCAAAATACACCAGTTCTATCGCTTCAATGATATGACGCCATACAAGAAACTCCGATTCCTAGTATAGCGGCGACAAGCCAATGTTCCCAATTGGGAACATGCATGTTTCACAAGTTTATACAAGCATGTTTCGCAAGTTACTACAAGCATGTTTTGCAAGTTACTACAAGCATGTTTTTAATATTTATTATTAATACTGAGGATATCTATTTAAGGTAAGTCTATTTCAATATCCTCACCAAATTTTGGAAACTTAGGACAACATTTAGATTTTTCACGAATTGTTATGTCGTGTGTTCTTTCAAAAATCATAAAAATGGCCGATTTTAAGATTTTTTCCTATTAAGATATCAACTTTGTTTGAATTTCAAAAAATTAAGTCATTTTTCAACTTTACATAGATAATTTTTCAACATTATACTGATAGTAGTTAATTTTTTTTATGATTTTTCAAACATGATGTTCCCAATTGGGAACATAGGCCTGTAAAAGGTTAATTAAAAATAATTCTTCCGAAATAAAAAAATGCAGCAATTTACAAGTAAAAACTACAGCTTTTATAACTATAAAATAATCTATGCAATATAAATATAAGGAATGAGATTGTAATAAACAACATTATTTTAATATTTATTCATTAAACATTAAGTACTTTTTGTTATAATATTTAATGTCAATATACATAATTGATCCTAACGTTTTGCACATAATCATTGCAATCATGTTTTCTTAGAAAGGTTGAGAAGTTTTAATTACATTCAGCCAATTTTTAAAAAATGTTGAAGTCATTATATTAAAAACATTAAAAATCGTTCTTTGTTTTGTTAAAAATTTTTGGAACTTTTTTAATTTAATTTTTATGATATTAATGTGTTCATTGTTCAATAAGTACTCATACACCATAAAGATTTTTTAAGCAACCCCGTAAAAAGCCTCATAATAATCACAAACTTTGAAATCTGATCTAATTTTTTTTAAAATTAAGATAAAGCAAAGAAACTTGAAAGTAGTAAGTCATTTCATATGCTTATGATAGTTAGACAATCTGATTTAAGGGTTAAAATATTTTTAAAGTGCTGCATTTTATAATTAATTTATAAGAATATCAAATTTATATTTTGTCTAATCCTAATTGGTATTATAGATATTAATTAGCATTGCATAATTTGTGTTTATAGAGAAAAAATAAATAACACATGGATGTTAAAATAATTTATCTTGCAGCTTTTTCCAAATTTGTGTTTTCATGTGAAATATTTAGTATAAAAAATATAAATGAGAAAACATTAGAATGTGAATGTAGAAAATTTTTAAATGCATACAAACTTAAAAATTTGCAATTTTCCTCAGACTGGAATCCAACTTTTTTGGAAAAAATGCTTATTATAAGGTTAAAACTTCATTCTTAAGTATTTTATTGTAAAAGAATATCATCTAAACAACATTTTAATTGATATCGTTTTCATAAATTCTAAATAAAGTATTTTAAATTAACATTTCCAATTTTTCTGGAAAGAAATAAACCCTTCGGAAAAACGTTTTCCCCCCCAAAGTTTCTGTTTTTTTCCGGCCATTCCCATCTCTAATCACAATACAGATTTTTTCAAATGAGGAACTTATGTTAGGTTGCAAAATTTCTTCTCCTCAGCTTGACTTTGTCAAGCAAATATACAGGGTGTCCCACGAGAAGTGGCCCACCCCTTTAACTTTTGAACCCCTACAGATATAGTCATGAAAGTGGGGTCTAGGTATAGTAAAGTGACCATGCCCTATCCGATGAGTTAACTTTCAACGCCCTCTAGCGGAAACTTTAGGAGTTATAATTTTTATTTTAAAAACTATTTGAGGTATGTGAAAAAAGTCAGTGACTAAGTTGTAGAGCAGCATCGATTTAGTAGGAAAAGACACCCTAAGCAGAAAAATATCTTGAATAAAACCCCTAAAACGCACGCTCAATCAGGTTGAATTTACGTAGTTTTTAAGTCTTAAAATGCTTCTCACGAGGCGAAAATGAAAATTTTTTATTATTATGATTTAAGTAAATGACTAAAAGTATTCTTAGTTCATTAAATTGAAAATTTCTCATTCAAACATAAATTTAGGCATTAAAGGGTGAGAGAAAAGTTACTCCAGGTTAATAAGTAAATTAATCTGGGTTACACATTCCATGCCAAATCATCTAGCAAAAACTCACTTTTGCGCCACTAAAAAACTAAAAATTTCACTAAAAATTATGCTCAATGTATGCATAAATATAAGTAAAAATACTGATTTTTAGCAAATTCTTTGAGAGTTAAGGCTGTTTAAAGTTTTACCCATCTTGACTTTAAGCAGATGCTTCAGTAATGTTCACTAGTACATTGATAGAACTCAAGCTCAAGTTTAGCTCAAGATAAGCTCAAGTTTAAAAAAAATATACCAAAGCAATAATTATTAAGAAACATAAGATGTAGAAAAAAAAACTTCAAACCTTCTTCATCATAATTGCTCATATCATCTGATATTATATTACAAAAATCTAAAAGTAGATTCCATGTGTCTTTGGGTATGGATCGCTTATGATGTTCCTAGAAAATAAATTTTTAATTGTATCCACTTCTTAAGTTTTATTTTTATTCATATTATTAACACATAACTAATTTTAAAAATTAGTGGCTTTTCTGGCTTCTAACAATTTAAAGTTCTATGAAAAGTAAAACATGCTGATTTCCAAAATGCCAACTTAACATGCAAGAGTCCAGTAACATAAATAAAAGTGTGCATTATTTTATTGAGCTAAAATAAATATCAATGAATTGGGTCTTTGTGAAAATAGGTCCCTTAACCCTTTCGGGACGGGGGTCTCAGCAGTGAGACAGGAGTGAAGTGGTTCCACCAGCCTACCGTCTCATGGGTGAGATGCCTGCTTTGAATAGACCAGAGGATGGGCGTCTCATGTGTTACACACAATTAAAATTTTATATTAGTATTTTTTATTCTCATTAGATATTGCCTTTTGTTTTCTACAGTAAAATTACCCCAATGAGAACATCTTGAATTTCATCCCCATAAAATATTTAGGATTTCTGACGCTTAGTTTTGAATAAATAGAAAGATTTTGGCAGAATGCATTAACAATGTAAATGTGTGAGAGAAGTAATTCTTTTCTATTTCTCAAACTTCAACACATGTGTTTCTAACATCCGAACATTTTTTTTGCTTGTTTTGAATACCAGGGAGATTAAGTGTTTATTATGACAGTTATAGCTTTTTATTTCTTTTAGATTTTCATTGCATTCTGAAGGAATTATTTATTGCTTTAACAGAAAAATCTATGTTTGAGTGTCTAGTTGAAATGAAGATTGAAATAGATAAATTATTTAATGTTTTTCTCAGAATTAACTATGTTTAAACGAATTCTGAGGAGTTAGATTAGTTGTGCTATTAAGTAAAAAAATAAAGTGGGTTTTGTTCCAAATATTTCATTTATCTTCATGAATAAGTTTTTTGAAATAAAATATCTTCATTTAGATGTTATCCCAGTTTTATTCATCTTAGATATGTAGAAAGGATTATATTTTTATTTAAATATTATTTTTTTAATTTTCAAAGGAAATAATAACATTAGGGAATTTACTTCAAAGGGGTTCCAATGAACATATAGCAAAAATTAAATATTTTGGACCACAATTTTTAATTTCTGCAATATTTTTCTGATGTTTGTCTTTGAAGCGCAAAGTGTCTGTCCCCCAGGAAAAGTTCTTTCTACTCGTGTGCCATTCTGTGAGAGTGGCTCAGTGGATGAGGTACCCAGCACGAAAGGGTTAAAGAAGGGCATATAAAACTTGGTTTTATCATTTTAGGGGTCATCCATAAATTACGTGAGGTGTTTTTTCCAAAATCTGGACCCCCCCTCCCCCCTTGGTGAGATTTAGTGAGATTTTGCTGGACCCCCCCTCCCCCCAAGTGAGATTTACCTACAACCTTTAAAAATAACTTTCTATCCAATTCGTTTGCATTTTGAGGAAAAGAACATTATTCCGCCTAAAAATCACCACAGTATCTTATCTGTGGGTATTATTCCTTTCTCAAACTTAAAAAAAATTGTTTAATTTCGAACTTAAAAAGTTGACGTGAGTTTTTCACCGACCCCCCCCCGACCCCCTTGGTGAGATTTTTCCAAACCCCTCCCCCCCCTTTCTGACCTCACGTAATTTATGGATGCCCCCTTATTTAATAGATATTGATGCTTAGATTTGGAATATCTTATGAGATAATTTTTCAGACTCCAATCCTTT
Organism: Tetragnatha versicolor; assembly: GCA_024610705.1. Classification (NCBI taxonomy): domain Eukaryota; kingdom Metazoa; phylum Arthropoda; class Arachnida; order Araneae; family Tetragnathidae; genus Tetragnatha; species Tetragnatha versicolor. The sequence goes on from JANDEH010000009.1 coordinate 13,488,311, forward strand.
TAGAGGGTTTTCAAAAAGGATGTCATTAACAAGTTTTCTGAATTTTCATGGCAATTTTTTTCTTCGGTGTGTCAGTTTTGTGGTCCAGGAAACATCAATTTGTTAACCTGTGCATAGTTTGGGTGTGCCTAAAGGTTTTTTTATTTAAGTGATAATTAAGGTTATTTAAGGGTTTAAACATTTTCATAAAAATAGTCTCAAGTCCTATATTTCTCTTGTTATTACCCTGATATACTCTATACATAATCTAAAATTCAAAGTTTATAAAGAAAATATAGGGTAGCACAAAACTCAACTAGAATGTATTATTTTTTGCCTTTCAGTGTCATGAAAGGGTTGCAAACTAGTGGCAACAAGAACCAGACGAAGACAGCAATTACAGCCACGTGTTTTATTGAGACAAAAAAAATTAAATGTGAAGGAGAACAACAGTTTTTAAGTTTTGAAATAAACAAAAAAAAAGAGAAAGACAGCAGCAACACTTATTACACATACCTAGTTAGTTATCAATGAAATTTGAAATTTAGATTTAAAAATATTTCCATTGAAAACAAGAAAAAAATGAACACAAATAGGAACAGTTATATTTTAAAATCATACCTTAAGAAATTGACACCATAAATCCAAGAACTTAAATCGACCAGGCAGGACTATATTCCAGTAAGCAATTGCCATGTCTAAATCTAGTAAAATCAAAGAAATGAACTATTAATGCTAAATTTTTTACTACTTCAAGAAATCACAACAAGAATATATCATGTCTATCTTTTCTACCCCTTAAAAAGTACTTTTTTTTGCAATTTCTAAATGTTGGGATGTTTATTTTTGTTAATAAAACAGAAAATTTCGTGGAATTTTTAAATATCAATATAAAAAAAGTCTATACAGTAAAGCTAAGGCCTTGTAGAGATCCAAAAAATTTGTTGGGAACCAATATTTCCCCACCTTAAAATAGAAAAATCAGGAGGAGTAATCAGAAGACACTTTGATATTCCTCAAAGCACTCATGTAATCTTTAAAAGTTTGAATACCTTCTTTAATTATTTCCATTTAAAAAAGATAAATATATAAGCACACATTTTTATTATAAAATACTTTTTTTAGGCTTACAAGCGAAAGGCACTAAATCACTTTTGATGAATATTTTGAAAGTGGTAGAATATCGCCAACAAAAGAGAGGAGCCTTGGGCCATTCCTTAAATCTTGCAACCTGTAAAGTGATCAATTGGCATATCACAAAAGAAAGCAAATGTCTATTGCCAAATTTGAGCCAGAAGTGACTTAGTGCCTTTCGCCTGTAAGCTGACGATATACATCTAACAGGAATTAAAAATGCAATCAAATTAAGTTGCCCATTCTCTTAAAAAAACTTAAACTCATTGTGACACCCAAGTGGGCTAAGGCCTATGATACCCATCATGTCTTGGTTAGGTGGTATGTCTAACATGAGACCCCCAGTGTTTAGATCCCAACCACGCTTGGTCCTCAGTTTGACCCACTGAAGGAATGAAAGGTTGAGTCAACCTTGCTGAGCCCAAGAATTAAAGCTATAACTTGTGTCGTGGAAGTGCAACACGTACTGTGATACTGGGCGCCTGCCCTAGTCTATAAAAGAGTAGTTTTGCACTGGTGAGACGCCTGTCCCAAAAAAGCCAATAAAAACTTCAATCAGAAACAGACAGTTATTCACATAGTACATAGAATTTTTTTATGCAGTTCATTTAGTTAAGCACATAATAATTAAATGAACACTTTATAAATAATTTGCAATATTTTGTTTAACCCTCTGATTTGTTAGAAATCGCTTCAAAAATTGTGTAAATTTTTTATTGCATATTTGAAATCTGTATACAGGGTGATTCAGAAATAGTCATCAATAATTGAGGGGTAGGTAGAGGGGCCCTAGACAAGCATTTTTCGAATAGGGATGGTGGGGCGCAGCCTTACCGTTAAAGAGCTAGGACCTAATGTAGTGCGAGCGCGTTTCAAAAGGCCATTTTTAGAAGGCCAGTGTGACGAAACAAAACATAATAAAATGAAAAACATTATTGCATGAGGTACAGGAGTATCTGTACTACTTAAATCCTCAATGTGATAAAAATTGGACCACTTGCTAAACTGTGGGGTGAGTTTTAAAACATGCAATATTAATATCTTAGTCAAACAATGGAGTTCCCTTAATGGTATTTGGAAAAATTATGATCGGAGAAGGAATTTTCAATGATCAAACAGTTTCAATGATCACTGTTACGATCATTGAAAATTCCTTCCCCGATCATCATTTTTCTAAATACCATTAAGGGAACTCCATTCTTTGACTAAAAGATTAATATTGCACTTTTGAAACTCACTCCACGGTTTAGAAAGTGGTTCAAAGTCTATCGAATTCATGGTGTAGGTAGTAGGGATACTTCCTTACCTCATGCAATAGATGATTTCATTTTATTATGTTTTGTTTCGTCACACGAGCCTGCTAAAAACGGCCTTTTGAAACGCGCTCGCACTACATTAGGTCCTAGCTCTTTAACGGTAAGGCTGCACCCCACCATCCCTATTCGAAATATGCTTGTCTAGGGCCCCTCTACCTCCCCCCCAAATATTGATGATTATTTCTGAATCACCCTGTATATTGGGGAATTGAAAAACGCAATCTTTCTTTCTAGAAAATATTTTTTATATAGATTTATTATAATAAGACACTAAGATGCCAGAAAAACCAGATGTTATCACCAATTTCAGAAGTTATTACCAAAAATTTTTTAAAACAAATTTCAATTAAATTATAGTTAATGTCTATTTAGTTTATTGAATCATGATCAGCAGTCTAATCATCAGCAGTCCAAAACATCTATATCACAATCAAAACTAAAATTACTTTCAGAATATCATAAGTCATCAGGAATATACACTGTCAATCGCTAAACGTTTTCTAGCTTTCTTTTAGAAATTTTTCCGATTAAAAAAACGGCCAAATGAAGTTTGAGCGGTAATGCCCAATTCCTTCAAATGCTGCAATTTAGTGGACATTTAACGATATTTGTTGACCAAAACATAAATTAAATGTCTAATACTGAGTATAATTTATTTCAGTGGTTAAACGGGAAAAATCGAGATGCGCTCCTCAATTAAGGAAGAAAAACACATGCCCATAGCTGCCAACCTGATGGGGGAAAAATAGGAGTACTTTATAGACTTTTTTCTTAAAGCAATATCAGGTGGGTAGGACCGGAAGAAAAGGATAAATATGAATGGATAGATGTGAACATTTTGAATAAACTTTACAGCTTGGCGTAAATTTAAAAAGAAAGCATTAAGAGCGCCGAAATTAACAGTTTTAAAAGAGCTTCATTTTGCTAGTTCCGACCTAGTGTTTGGATTGCACGTACGTATCAGATGACAAAGTGAAATAATCTCTAGAAATTAGGGAGTTAAAGGTTTTTTCTCCTGGAAATTCCAGCACATTGAAAAGCGATTTTAGGCTAGGTTTACGAGGATTCTAGATGTTTTTCCTGCATTGAAAATTAGTAAGGCAATACTTAAAGTTAACGGCCCAATTTTGTGCTTAAAATACAAAATTGGCCTCAAACCTCACAAAAACTAAATTTATTAATTTTGATTTAAGACAGACAAACAATGACTTAAACATCAAAAATTCCATTCTAGGTCCTGCAATGGTTTAATTCTGAATTGTAACTGCCATTTACTTCAGCAAGTAAAAAGCATAAAATAATTAGGAATATTTATAGACTCTAATCTTAAATGGAAAACTCATGTTAAAGAATTGAGTAGAAAACTTCGCTTTGTTTTAATAAAATTTCATCATCTTAAAAATAAAATTCATAAATCATTTTTGTTCACTTTATATTATTCATGGTTTTACACATTAATAAATTATGGAATAATAATTTGGGGTGGTGAGTATAAAACAAATTTATTTCCATTAATATCAAAACAAAATGTTTAAGTTATTAAGTTCTCCTTTAACACCAAATTTTAAAAATTTAAATCTTTTACCAATACGCCACATTGCTTTTTTTTCGTATTATACTCTTTATTTCATAAAAAGGATTTATGTAAGTTAAAAGAAAATATTTCAGTCAGAAGACCAACATTTATTTATCAAACTCCTAATTTCCGCAAGGAAATTTTTCGTAAGCACTTTTTCTATCTAGCACCAAAACTATACAATAATTTACCTATAGATTTACAAATCATTCCAAATTTATGCACTTTTAAACGCTCTTTATTTAAATTCATAATTGAAATAGAAAATTTAGATGTTTTTTTCTCGATTTCTTAAAAGAGAAGCAAAGTTTTTATTTATGTACTCGCTGTGCCATTTCATTTTATTTTATGTTCTTCAAATATGTATAATTCTATTTATTTGTTTGATAATGCCTAGGCTTTTGTTGTTGTTTTTTGTGTTCATTATATTTAATTTCAATTTATTTAGTAACATATCTTTCGCCAGTACGGGTTCTTTCCATTTGGCGATTAATATATTTTTTGATTGTGTTTTATGTCCTATTGTGTGTGTTAATAAAGATTATTATTATTAAAAAAAATATTGTTGTTCAGGCTAAGGGGGTTTAGAACCCTTAACCCCCCTTATATACGACACTGTACTGACTAATATAAATACAACTTAGAAAACTTTAAGACACCAAAAACCTGTATACCTATCAAAAATTGGAAAATCTTTAGCCATGATATTTTTGCTATGGGTAAGAAAAAGTAATCGAAATTTGGGGAAAAATATCTTATGAAATTAACTAGACTAGTTAACTACTTTGGGAAATAATCAACTACTAGTTACAACTACTTCCAAGAAATAGTTAACTAGTAGTTACAACTACTTTTGCCCAGACTAGTTGGTAGTTAACTACTTTTTGACTAGTAGTTGCCGAACACTATGGATAACACACACATTTCAGATATATTTTAATTAGGTTGTCGAAACTTTGAAACTGCTTTCAGAGTTGCATCGGTATTAAATTGTTTCAATATTCAGTTCTTGATATTTTAGCAGATATTTATTAAAGGATTGAAGAACTTAATTAACTGTTAATTATAACTGTGTATACTTTAATCTACAAATGGTATTAATAAGTAAATATAATGATATTAATAAGGAGAAAATTGAGCATTACAAAAAAATATATTTATAATAAAGATTAAAAAGGATAATTGCCTTACCTAATCCTTTTTGACCAGGATTCCTAGCATAGTTAAAAGTGAAATTATAAAAATCTTTGAATTTAAAGTTATCTTTAAGTTCATTTTCAAGAGAAGGAAGTTTATGCTTCAACTTTTCAATAGAATCACACCTAGAAATATATATGAGAAAATTAAAACAATAAGCATACTACACAGTTTTTCAAAAATATAATTGAAGCAGCAGTTCAATGAATTAACTTTTACCTTCTTAGATGCATGGGTGAGAGTTAAGAGTACTTTTTAGGATATGACTTAAACTTTTTCCCCTTAACATTTTACTAGCTTCAAATTTTAAAAAATTAAATTCTGCCCTGGCTTAGTGGCTTATGAGGTAGAGTTTATCTTTGTTTCTGACCATTTACTGCTCTGAAAAAAAGGTCTTAGGTGGGTTTCTCTCTATCTCAAGATGAAAAACAAACTCAAAGTATACTATAAACCAGGGTTGGAAAAAACATGCTTTATTTTTTTAACATGTTATTTTTGTTTAAAACACATTTTATTTGTTTTTTTACCCTTGACACAGAAATGCTAAGAAAACATGATTTTTAAAAAATTAAATTTGATTTTTCAAATCAAAATTAGATGAACAAAGCTATACTTTTAAATACACAGCAAAACAGTTCGTCCCTTAAAATCCTTTTTGTTAGTTTTCATGACTGAATTATGATCGTTATCAAACAATGCATGCCTGTGTCATGTCGATGGTTTGTACTCAAGCTTTATACTTGACAAGAACTTTTAAGCTCTGGGTGATGCATGTGTTTTAACCCTCTCGGCACCAGAACATCAAAAAAGTGAAAAAAACCTTTTTTTCTTCTTCTCAATACATCCAAAATGCCCCTATAACTTGTCTGGAAGAAAATTTTTTTCTTGTGTGCACTCCTTTCTAGTTATTTTTGTGAGCCTCATTGAGGCCATATTTTTTTCATTTTAACAGAAAATACTTGGTTTAGAACTTATTAAAAGACATGATCATAATATTAGAAGGTTAGGATATAAGAAAATATCTACCAACCTATAAAAAATTTTCTACAGAAGCTAGTATCTAGCTAGTATTTTCTCTTCACAAGCATCATAGCTTAAAATGCAAACATTGAGGTATAAATCATCTTGTTGGCATTTAGGAACGAATTCAGAAACCATGTAGAAGTCTCATATGTGATCTACATGAATCAGTGAAGTCTCTGATGAAAAGAAAATAAACTTGCGTGTATATCATGCAAAAATTGAGCTCATAAGTAGGAGCCTCATATGAGGCCCGTGGTGGCGAGAGGGTTAAACAATGTTTTTTTCTTTATATATGTTTAAAACAACTGTTTTACACATAACAACCCTGCTATGTAAAAGCTTCTGTAAAGAGAGTAGTAGTCAGTGATCAGTTTACAAACTTAACACAAAAATGCAATGTTATCATAAAAAGTTGGGAAACTGCCATCATAAATCACAGATTTTTCACATCAACTTCTTTAAGAAACATAATACATACCTGCATTTTCCTCTAATAAGGATAATTTTGATTGTAACCAAAAATCAAACTACAAAACCTTAATCTTAAAATGAAACTACTTTATTTTCTAGTTAATTTCTTAAAAATGTGATGTGGTCAAGATTAATTACAAAAGGTACTAAGATTAATAAAAGAAAGAACCAAATTACCCCAATTCAGTCATTCCGGAAATAAACTCTTCCTTGGAAAATTCACATTGGACTGCAGCTTTAAACTTCCATGCAGTTATTAGCACTAGTTTACTGTCAGGAGGCAAACCTAAATCATCTAGGAATCTCATGACACCATCTGCTGTTATTTTTTCACTTTCATGGGGATCTTTAGAAAAAATATCAAAGGTTACAAATTAAAACTGGATGAGCAGAAAATATATTAAAAGAAAATAATAAACACAAAATAATTTTTCACAAATTAAAAATGAGAATATCTTCTGTGTTGCCTACTTTTTATTTAATCGCAACAGTTATACACTACCCTACAATAATGGACCGGACACCAAGGTGTGATGCTTCAACTGAAAAATACACGATTTAATTTGAAGTGATTGACTTTACGTGCTGCAATATCATTATTGACCTTTCTAGGCATAATCTAAACAATATTTTGAAACTCAGCTTTGGAAATCTTTGTTCACTTCTACCCCTTGATAATATTGCTCTCAGTTGTTGATTTTGACCGTAGTCCCTCATTCCTTAAATGTCGCGTTTAGTTGTCCCAAAAAGGTTTCATAGGGTTTGTTTTGGGTCTCCGAAGGGGCCAGAGAAAAAATTTCACATCTATATATTGATCCCTCTCCATGAACGAGGCTCAAACATGGCAGGAAGCATTGCCTTCCGGGAAGTTACTTCTGCCCATTTTATGAAACTCAAAGTAGGTGGGAGAATCTAACTGTCCAAAATATTCATTTCGGCATCAGTATTTAATTTAACATTAACAGAAGTTAAGGGTTCTACGAAAAATGCCCCCAAACGAGATTACACCATCTCTGAATTTGACGATTTGTGCAATGAACTCGAGAAAAAGACTTCCCTTGGTCATTTTTTAAACTCAAGGTTGCCCAATCGACTGGGGGAGTGTTTTGTGTAACTTGAAGCTTCATAAAACAGCCTTCTAGTTGTTTAAAGTCCAGTTACGACGTTGCAAACGCCAAGAGAGTTCCTTTATTTTTGGATGATGTGATGCTTGGCTTGTTAGCTATAACAAAACTATGGATAGTAAAGACGGGCATTTCTTTTTACAAAGTATTGCAGCGGACCTAACCTCTGCAGCTTGTTTAAACTCATTTTGAATGATTTGAAATGTTTTTTGTGGTTTTTACGATCTTCACACTTAAGGATACGCTGATGCCATTAAGTCACTTTTGAGGGACAAACAACAAGTGCAATTAGTGTCCCAACTCCCTTAATCTTTCTACAACCCCGGAAATTGGTCATGGCTTTAATAACTCTTCCGAAATTGAGCGAATAGACTTGCCTCTAAAATGACTACTTGCTTCATCACTTCTTTCTTAGTCCCCAAGTTTATTTCTTTTCAAAATATCATCGCAATTTCATGCAGAACTAAAGTAGGAACCTCACCAGGTCACGCGTAAGCATTGAAATGTAAAAAAATTGAGATTCAGTCGAATTTCATGCAAATTGTTAGGTGTTCGTAGGGATCTAAAAAATATTTCTATTCAATTCCGGAATCGATTCCTAAGGTTCAATTCCAGAGGTTCCAATTCCAACCTGGAATCGATTCCTTAGAGCCAGTATCGAACAAGTAGAATCAAACTTTTCTTTTTCAATCACAAATCAAAGATAATTAGTAATTTTTATTAATTTAGTTAAATAACCAGCTAAATATTAAATAATAATCAAACTACTAATTAATTAGTTAACAAAATTGTTTATAATTATCAATATTAATTGGAAAATTAAGTACGATTCCTATTATTTGATTCCTTGGTATAGATCAGGCATGGCCAACCCGCGGCCCGCAAAGCTCTCTGAAAACTCTCCAAAAAGTAGCTTCAAAACACTTTTCAGCACACTAAAATTCAAAATTTTTTCGGGGGAGAACCCCCGACCCCCATAATACCTCTTAGATTAGACTTTGCCAACCCGCGGCCCTTTTTGAAATAATTTTGTGGTCCGCAAGAATTTTTTTAGTAAAAAGTTAAAGTTTTAGGGTAAGTTAAGGCCCCCAAATTCGGACAAAGGGTACCAAAACACATTAAAGTCTGTTAATTATAGTCGTATTTCCAAAAAAAATTTTTGGGGGAGGACCCCCAGATCCCCCTTTAGTACAGTAGAGCCCCGACTATCCGCGCTATTGGGTGGCAAGGGTACCGCGGATAACGAGAATCGCGGATAACCCGAAAAAAGACTAAAAATGATGCGAAAACACGAAAAAAATATTTCAGCTTAAAAACTATATTTTATTGTACTTAAACATGATATGTAAAACTTTTAAAATAGGTGCAGTACAGCAGAAACCTTTGCTCTACATCTAAAATGTCTCTAATCTCATCTAAAATTTGCTCTCATCATTAAAAACCTTTTTTCCTGGCACTCGCGGATAATCCGCACCGCGGATCATCCGCTCGCGGATAATCGGGGTTCTACTGTACTTGGAACTCCATTGTTCACAACTTTTTTACGATATTAGTTCAGTCATTTGCAAATCCTAACTAAAAATATATTTTAATTTATGAATTGAACCAATTAAATATGCATGGCATGAGAGGAAGATTTGGGTGTACTTTTTCCCGATGCAAAAATCTAGCTGCAATTTTTAGAGAAAATTTGGGTCCTCCCGAAATAAATTTCTATAAGCGCCACATGCTTCTTATAGTTTCGAGTGATTCCAAGTGTTTTTTAACGGCACCTGTTTAGTTCCTATGGATATACTACAGAAGGTATTCTTGGGGTTGCTCATTAAGGTAAATTTAAATGAATATATTTTATTTAGGAATCTGTCAAACTAAGCAAAGGATCTAAGAAACTCCCTAATTTATGTACCTAATTAATTCAATTTACTTCACTGTCATTCTGTGCAGCCAATATCCTAAAATTTTATATGCAGCCCGCGAGAGTATTGTGGTTTTCCAAAGTGGCCCTCAACAACATTTGGGTTGGCCATCCCTGGTATAGATTTTCAGAAATATTTAGAACCCTAGGTGTCCGGTCCATTTCAGTAGGGTAGTGTATTTGGGATCAAGGGACTTTAAATTAAATATTAAGAACATGTTTCCCGTTATTTTCCTCATTTTAACATCTTTAAGAGTTTGTGTTAGTGAGAATAGTGGCAAGTATCAACTTATGCACTCATTTTATAACTCAAACACCATGAGTTTTAAAACGAAAGTTGATTGGCAAAGCTGGTTACACAGTTAAGTAATTGTTGCTACTCCAATCACCATAAAAATGGAACATTTTTTTACAAACAGATTGACTTAAATACTAATTGAAATTATAAGTTATATTCATAATCCCAAAAGTCTTTAATTAGAAGTTTTTCCTGGGTCCCTTGATTTCCAATTAATGTTAAAAACGGTGGACAAATGTTGGGTTTTGGTTTATATCACCAAAATAAAAAATGCATGCAGAAACTTTCTTTGAGAAGGTAGGGCATCAGTCCTTTCTCCACACAAACAAGATCTACAATCCAGAGGATGGGATCTTTTTTGCAAAACGTAAAAGAAAGTTTTACTCAAGCCTAATTGCCCAAGACATGCCAAGCCAGAAGCTTAATTTCTTAAGCTATTGAATAACACTTGAAAATTTCAGTCCTTTATTTTTTCTACTTAGACTTAAACTTTATTACAGCTTGAAAAAAGGAAGGAGCAAAACATAGGGTTGAATCCGAATCCAAACTGAATGGAACTTTTGGACTATGATCTTTCTAAGAAAATGAAGCAAAAACCATTCTCAAACAACACAAGATGTAGGTGGAAGTTGATTGGTCATTGATAAGAATGTCTCAAAGATAAAATCCAAGCTGTGGCTTAAACATGGGCACTGGAGGAAAAGAGGAAACATGGAAGACCAATGATGACTTGGAGAAGGATGGTGAAGGTAGAGAGGGACCAGGCGGGCTGGTGAACAGTAGAGTCTCTGCATGCACCACTGGTCATAAATAGGGTTCTAGATATTGCTGAAGGAATCAATTCGGGAATCAAATCAGGGTTCATACACTTTTTGAGATAAAAAATCAAGGACTTTCAAGGCAATGTGAAATTCAAGGCTAGGTATATGTCCCAAATGCAATCAGGATCCGGAAAAAACCACTTATTATTACTCACCAACTCATAACTTATATTTTGCAGTAATATCCCCCCTTATTCATTCCTTCTCTCTAGTAGCGAGCGATGATTGACATTCTATGCGATCCACGAAAACTTGTGGGTCACCGAGGGTTCGTCTCCCGGGCTTCGTTAATTAAAAAGACTTTTCTTATCAGGGTATTTTTTAAGCCAGAAAAATTGAGGCTAAGTTAAAATTCAAGGATTCTCAAGGCTTATAGGGTAAAATACGCTTTTTCAAGGCCTTGAAAACGAATTTTGAAATTCAAGGACTTTCAAGGCCACGTACGAACCCTGAATCAAACCCCCTGAAGGAATCGATTCCTAAAAATTAAAATTAGTTTTAAAATAAAACAGATACATATTAATAATTGTGTTAACTAAATATTGTTTTAAAACTAATATTTTTATAATAATTTTAATTAATAATTAACTTAATGAATAATCATGGGTAGATCCAGGTTTTAAATTTTGGGGCCCATTTCATCATTTTTTGTGAAAAATGAAATGTTTTTTTTGTGAAAAAAACTGTTATTGTGAGAAAAATTGAAGCAATGATAGTTAGCAAATCAGTGCGTAAAAGTAAAATTGACTCACAAACCAAGAAAACCGTGAAAAATTCAAATATTTTATTCTTAATTTCAATTAGGTTATCGTTATCAATTCCAAGAAATTTAAAGAATCACAAAAATTTTCCAGTTTCCAAATTTTTTTCTCCCTCTACTTTCATTCCTATCATGTCATCGATTCTTTTCTATACAAAATAGTTCAATTTTTTCCAGAAAAAAACGTTGGTACAGCTTTAGAATAAGTCTGCTTTTTGAACGGTTGTCAAATTGGCGGTATTTCATGGCTGACAAGCTGTGAAATCGTAGGTCAACACGGCGGCCGGGTTTTATATACGGCGGCTGGAACCAAGGTCGCCAAAAGCGGACTTATTCTAAAGCTGTTCCAAAAGGTTTTTTAAGCCTTCCCAAAATTTCCGGAAATTCTCCTAGTCAGGTTAGTTTCATGTAAAATGTAAAAGGACAAAAAAACACTAGTATTAACAAATATAGAAAAGTCTCTTCAAAAGGGCGCCTGAGCAAAGGGCGCAGGGCGAAACGACCCTTGTCTAGCACGGGTCTGAATATAAGAAAAGTTGTGAGTAATTAAGCCTAAAATACTAACGGGGTGCTCTCCAGAAAATTTTTGGAAATTTGACTTTAAAAACAAGGTTTCCACTTGGTTTTGGTACACCTAGTCCGAATTTCGGACATACGTTTTTAGATAGGATTAGGAATAAAGTTAATTGTTGAAAAATAAAGTTACTAGTACAAAGGTGGGGTTTGAGGGTCCTCCCCCAGAGAAGTTTTAAATTTGACCCTGAAAAACAGAGTTTTAACATATTTGTAATATTCATAACTTTCGGACTTGTAGGCCATGTTCCAGAACTGTGCCCGACATCATCAGTGGAATAAAAAGCGTCAGTTCACCGATTTACCAGGTAGACGTGATACATTCTCATTAGATTCATCTGATTGGCCGGTGGGAGTATCGGGCGGGAATGACATAAGTCCTCGCTGCACACTCCTGAGGGCCGGATGCCAAAATTTCTGGAGTTGGACGCCTTCTTCTTTGTGATTAAAATTTTGGGGATGTTTATAAATCTCAATTGTTTGGAGCCATGGTGAGGAAAAGTTACCGGATTTCCTGCAACAACTAAAGTCTAAGCAATGTCCATCCAAACATAGGGTAGGTGGGGGTAAAAACCCGCACGAGGCAAAACCACGCACCGCGATTTTTTATTGTTAATGATCGATTCAAAAATTGAAAACCAGGTTGTTGGTTTGTCTTATTGTGACCTATTGTTCTGCGAAAGTTCGTACCCCTAAGTCACTCATGAGTTTAAAAAATGCTGTAAGTTTGTTTTTCATCATTTTGATGTAATTTTTCTGATCTTTTACTTAAAAATTACATAAAATAGGGCTTGAGGAGAAATACAAACAAATAGCCCAATGATAAGATAGCAATTTAACTTCAGTTTCCTTTTGAAAAAACTGCCTCAACATGTCTCTAAAAATAATAAGGCTTGTTTTTCAAAACAAAGTAAAATGGGGCAAATTCACGCAGGTGTTTTGGGGCAAATCTACGCAGCTTATAAAGCTCAGGAATTCGTCCCAAAAGGGAAATGGGACTACTTGATCTCTAATGAGGTTAATAAAGGTGTCCGAGATGCCAACCCCCCTACCTGAAACCATCCTTTCTCCCTTTTGAAAGATATCTGGTCAATTTGAAATTAATTGCTACAACAGATTGACAATTTTCATTAAAACGGATTATATCTATGTTTAATATTGTTGGTTAACTTAAAAATAGTAAAACAATATATTAGAAATCCTTTATCTGCGAGCGGATGATCGCAGATATATCGAGATATCTTCGAGCGGATTGCTACGAAAAAATTTTTTATTGATGAGGGTAAATTTTAGACGACATTAGAGAGATTTTAGATGTAGAGGAAAGGTTTCTACTGTACTGTACACATTTTAAAAGTTTTGCATATCATATTTTTTTGTACAATGAAATATAGTTTTTATGCTGAAATATTTTTTTTCGTGTTTTCACCTCATTTTTGGCCTTTTTTCGGGTTATTCGCGATTTTAGCTATCCGCGGTACCCTTGGCACCCAATTCCGCGGATAATAGGGGCTCTACTGTATTAAGATGATTATCTCCAGTGTTTTTATGATGAAACACTTTGTTTATCCATGTTTATTTCATTTGGACACAAAAATTCAAAAGTGCGTGTCTTTGCCCCATTTTTGCAAGCAAAGACCCGCAATTTTTTTTTCTACTAAATTGTCAATTTCTCTTGAAATACTATCGATAAGAGTATAAATTTGGATTGGTTTTGTAGGTAACATCTCAATCTAACACCTCCAATTGAAATTTCGGGATTATCTACCCCCTATCGATCACAATGCTAAAAATACTGAAAACTGCGGGGCTTTGCCCCCACCCACCCTACAATTCACAATGGAGATGGAGAAAAACAGAGAGCTACCATTCTTGGACGTACTGGTAATGCGTAAAGACGATGGAAGCCTTTGACACTAAGTCTACAATAAGCCCACTCATACGGATCACTACCTAAATAAATCCTCAAATCACCACCCTCAGGGCCGTATCCAAGGGGGGTTTTGAGGGTTCAAACACCCCCCGAAATTTTGACGTCAATTTTTTACTTACTGTTTTTCCATAAACATTTGCCCCTAAACCCCCTTGAAATTTTGAAACTTATTATATCAGTCGTTCTTTGAAAATTTTGGGACTCACAGGGAGTGGCCCTCTTCGGGTTAGTCTAAAAATGAGTGAAATCAGAAAGGGGCCGTATCCAAGGTGAGGGGCCGTTCAAATATTATGTAAGCACTTTTTTGGTCATTTTTAACCCCCCCTCCCCCCTTGTCAGCAAAGATAAGCAAACCTCCAAGCACCGCGCAGGTTGTTTTGAACGTAAATTCAACAGTGTTTACAAGGTAAGAACGAAGACTGCATCTGAAAGGTAGGAGTCTAAATGCTTTCGTGTCGTTCCACGGTGAACTTTGTTGCGCCATTTTGCCGAGCCCCAGTCTTTCAATGTTTTGCGTATGCATGCCGGTGGTTGGATCAACAAAGGACGGCCAGGATGCGTATTTCCAATACCGCACGTGTAGGAATCCCACCAGAGGCAGCACTAGCGCTCAAAGAGGATCTGGAGAATTTGGCGCAAATACGATTTGATGCTTTAGGCTCTTTATCGCTCTGTTTGCGGTTTTGGCGATAAGTCTTGGAAAGAGGTTTTACGGTATTCTTTTTGTAAGAGGGCGAACAAAAAATAATAAACAAGGATTGAAAAGGGTAATAAAGGCGATTTAATGCAATTGTTATTTGTTAACTTTAGTAATAAATAGTAATATGCGTTCAATTTTCATCTGAAGCTGTAATTATTTAAATAAGAAAATTTGTAACATTCAGTTTGTGTGTTATATTTTGCTGTAATTAATCTAATTGCCTTCCTAATCTAATTTGTCTTGAGCTTTCAAGTAACACATTTTAGCTGGATTTTAATTGTCTTTCAAGCGTCAATTTTTAAATTTTTTTTTCTTAAGTATAGTTTCCGAGTAATAAAAACTTGTGAAAATTTATAGCACGATTTATCTATAATAATATTTTATGTATAATACTTATTTTAAAATGTAACAACTTTTAAATAAATATTAAATTTTACAGTTTATAGTATTTTAAAATTCAGGTAAAGATGTATGTAATAACATTTGTAAAAATTTACCTTCCAGCTCAAAGAGCCGAAAAATATTTTGAGATTCGATAAATCCCCATTATTTAAGCGTTTTAATAAATTATTGGCCCCTTTAAGTTAAATTCTATGAAGACGAAACATTTCAAGGAATTAATATATGATGCAGTTGGAACTGAGAATAAAAAAAGTGACTTCCTGTTCTATTTCATTTGTTCTGAGCATCATTTTGTTTATTTTTCCCTTTCACGCGTTCTTCTATAGTCGGCTGGGAAGAAATTTTGGTCCATGCCCAGGCATTTTAAGTCTAAGATGGAAAAGTACTTAATTTTTTATGATGGGGATCATGTAGGAATGATTTTCCTAGGCTCTTGAGGGGAGAATAGTTTTCTATAATTTGTTGGTCTTGAAAAACTGTTTAGCTGTCGGCGCTGCGGCTCAAAAAACGGCCTGCGACGAACAGCTGCCGAAAAGAAATATATTTCCTAACAGTTTTTTTATCAGGGTCCTATATAATAAATTATCTCATAATATAATTTCCGACCAAAAACAAATTGTCATTCAAAAGGAGCTCTTATAATATTTTATTAAATTTAAATGAAAACTTTTTTTTAATCCGACCCATTTTTAAAGTCATGAAAATGAAAGATTCGTAAGAATGCAAATTCGTATTGAGCGCCAAATCGCCTAAGAACATAAACAATGCAAACCTATAGTCTTCAATTCTTAATGGCTTCTCCACCAAACATCACACTTCCGCGCTAGTGCTGCCTCTGGTGGGATTCCTACACGTGCGGTATTGGAATTACGCGGCCGGGATCGACACAGGATCGCCGGCGGTAGGATCGACTATTTTGCAAGTAAGTAAGAGCTAAAAAAGTTATTTTTATGCACTTTCCGAGTGATATCCGTAGTTTTGGTTCATCCAAGAAACTGATTCCCCTTTTTCTGAACCCTTACTGTTTCTGATTACCCCTACAACGAGTTTGGTTATAGTTAGGGCAGGGGGGGTTTGGGGGGGGGCGGCAGCCCCCCCCAACCACATGAAACTTTTATTTTTTATTTTCTGATGTTATAAAGATGTTTCTGATGTTAAAAAATGTGTTTTTCGGCAATTCTGAAGAAATCCCGTATTTTGGCGCGTTTTGGCGAAGTTGGCAAAAACGATGGACGGGCTAATACGAAAGTACCAGCAGTTTTTTCTCCTTGAAAATTAGGTGACTTATTCAAGGAGCTGTCCTTTTTAAGGGTTCAAAAATGAGTCGAAACACTACTTTTCGGGGTTAAAATTTCAGAATGTTTGGGGGTCCCCAGAAAAAAGTGCTTACGTCAGATTTCCTACTTCAATTTTTTGTTAATTTATTTTTGGTTGAGTTTTGAAATTATTTATGCAAGAAACAAGATATTTTCGAAAATTCAGTATCTTACGTAAGCATCTTTCATATCCCCCCCCCTAGTCAGGAAAAATAAGCAAAGAGCAAACCCCCCTTAGGTGCTTACGTAATATTTGAACGGCCCCTGAGTTAGGAGTTCTACTCACACTTGCGGATCCAGGGGGCTAGGAGACTTTAGCCCCCTCCCCAAAAGGAATAAGAACTAACAGTGAGAAAGAGGGGAAGTGGGGACTCAGGGGGTGTAAAAAAGGGAAAAACTACTCTAAAACGAGTTACAGATAGAATTGGGAGAATCCTAGAAAATCACAGAATCAAACCTATTTTCAAGCCAACGTGACAGTTACGTAACAGAGGTGCCAAGTTTCAAAAAAAGCTTTCCGTAACCAGAGCTGTTGTACGATTTAGTAACACCAGACTTGTTGGCTTCTGACCACGGTCAAGTTGTTTTTTCTACATTGCAATAACAACGCGAGAAGAACCCTGACGTCCACGGCCTTCCACGAAAGCATCGCGGGAGAAGCGGTACACTCCGCAAATTAAACGAAAGCGAAACTTTCACGAGGTCACGATTTTCCGGGATAACTTGGGATTTTTCTTGAAAATTATCTAGAAAGTAAAAAATAGTAGGGACTATCTGAATTACAATTAGTTCGCAGGCCGCGAATCAATGAAAAAGCGGGACATCGCAATTTTCTGCTGAAGAAACTCATGCCTGGAAGAAAGGTTCAACTTTCCGACCTCCCACAAACAAAACCATAGACCAATAGCAGGCCTAAATTCTACTCAACATTGATGGAATCGATATTAAAGCTTCCCCAGGTTGCCATCCAGGCTACGAGTTGCCGAAACTGGACGAATCCTGGAAAAATCGTACTTTGCAAGGAAAAAAGGGAAGCAAATACATTTCTAGCCTGGATTCAATTCAACATCGATGAAAAATATAGGAAATCTCCCTACACTGTCAACTTCCCTTTTCAGCGTCATGATCATTCTTGCCACCGATTGGTATAGACGTCCAGCGCTTGTGTGTTATTACAGGTGTTTTAACCAATCAATGGACGCTGTTCAACTCAGTCTTCTACAAGAGCAGCCAAGCCATTGCATCAATTACGCCGCTAAGTTAGCTTTTCCGTAAAACTATGTAGCATGGTGTCACTAAAAATCGTACTGTGCAAGAAAAAAAAGTGGAAAGAAATAAATTTTTTAAAGTGCAAAATTTCTTGAAATCCGTAATTTTCAGTCGGATTCCCTAATTTACGATCAAATCCGTAACAAGTACAGACAAATCGTAATACTTGGCACCTCTGCGTAACCTATACCGTTTAGCTAACGACCCACTATCGATAGCTGGAGTGTACCAGATCCCTTGTTCCTGCGGTTCAGTTTATATCGGCACGACAAAACGCACCATTAAAACCAGTCTTTCAGAACACAAACGACAATGCCACCTTGGGCAATATCAGAAATCCTCCGTGGCAGAACATGGTCAGAAAAGTAATCATAATATTTTGTTTAGCAGCACCAGAGTTTTATCCTCAACCTCGCATTTTTACCCCGTCTTTACAGAGAAGCAATTTAGATTTATAAACATCCCTAAAATTTTAATCGCAAAGAAGAAGGTGTCTAACTCCAGTACGTCATTCCCGCCTGATCCTCCCACCGGCTAATCAGATGAATCTAATGAGAATTTACCACGTCTACCTGGTGAATTGGTGAACTGACACTATTTATTCCACTGATGATGTCGGGCAGTTTCCGATGAAGCGTTTGGTTTTTATTTTTATTTCTGGAACACGGCCTACAAGCCCGAAAGTTATGAATTTAACAAATAATAGAACCGGCCGTTAAAGTCTTAATGTTTACAGAGTTTTAACTTGTTTGACAGAGTTTAACTTGTTAATGATGAAGCATATAGTACCTACATCAGACATGCTTAAAATGCTTTCCTATGTGGGTTTCCACAACCCTCAGATCATCAATTCAGAGAATGTTTCAATTATAACTGAAATTAGTTTTACATTATATTATGATTAGAAAAACTATTTTCAAATCTTCCTTTTAATGTGATTATTTTATTTAAAATTTTGCTTGTTATGGTGGTTTGTTTGTGTGTGTGCTTTCATTCGTTTCCGTTACTAACCACTGCCTGTCATATCCTAGCCCAAGCTATTTTGGTAGGACTGCTTTTGAGGTAAGACTCTCTTGCATCATTTAAACAGGTGACTGATTTCTTTTAGAAGGAATTTTAACTATGTCTATAATACAGATGTTATGGTTACAGCAAGTAGGGATTAGGAGAAAGAGCGGTAGAATGTGGATATCAATATAACATCTAAAACAAAACAATTTCCGGTAAAATCCTAGGAGAGCCCACACCCTTGGCGACAAACTGAAATAAACGAGAACAAGCTGGCACCAAGCGAAATCTAGTGTATTAGAGTAGGGTTACCAAGATGGAGGAATTATGGCCAACTTTGGCAAGGGTGTGGACTCTGCTAGGATCCAACCCAATTTCCTTTATTGCCAATAGAATATGAAACTACCTAATACGCCATTCTATAGAGGAAAAGTTCTCACATTTCAAAACGTGGACAATGCTCTATATTCCTCAAGACAGCAGTAAGAACAAAGTTTTCCTACTAACTGCTAAGAACCTTTTCAATAGCAATTTGAAGCTTCAGAAGTTCCCATAGCTCAGATTCTTAAAATTTATCTAATTAAGAGAGATCAAATTATCTTACCTTTATACCTTGAGTATAAATTTTCTAGTTTCTTTTTGTCAATGGAAGGTTTTTGCTCCCGAAAATAAAAATCGGGATTTTGGAAATAATTGTCCGATGCTACATCTAACTTCCAATCATGTTGAGAAAGGCAATAAATCGCCGTCTTTTCACCAGTCTGAGTGAAGGCGATGAACTGCTTTACTTTCTCCTTTTGAGAGTATTTTAGTTTATGCTAAAAAACAATAAACATTCGTAAATACAAAAAAAATCAACATGAAGAAAACGTAAACAACTTTTCTTACCATTGTAAACAAAAAATTTTCCAAGTATAGAATTTATAACAAGTGGACGAACAAACGAAAGTAAAAGTGGCTGATGCATGCCATCGTTTAATTTCTAAAAATCCAAAAAATTTTCAAATTACATTCAAAACACTACACTCAATAAATACACGGATTTTTTAAGATATCGGTTACATGTTACATTATCTTTGGAAACATGTTGAAACTGTATTTAACATTTGCTTGGTAGTAAGGGACAAAATAGCAAACCTAAAATCTTACGTTGATTGTTTGTTTCGAAGTGTATATTTGAACGGCCCAAACGGCCCGTGGCGCATGCGCTGTAGGTCTCGTGGTTACGTAGCAGTCTCGGCGCTTAGTCATGGAACCAATGGAACGCCGGGCCGTGAAAATTAGAGTAGAGTTTAGTTGAAAAAAGGCCGTCCAAATATTCAGTGCCTTGTTGATTGGGGTGGGTTTTGGTTTATGGTACTCTTGACTAGGCGCAAGTTCAGACTTGCGTATGCGCCAAGTTTTTAGCGGTAAAGATGAACAATATGGTAACCCTAACTTATGTTAAAAAAACTATTTGGCTTCTAAATGTGCCGCTAAACAGCCAAAATTCGCCAAGCATCCGCACCTCTGAACTTGCGCCGAGAAGTCTTCGATGAACACGAGTTCAATAAGTAACTGAGAAGAGAACGCATTCTCACTTGAGAACAGACCCGTAGCTACGGGGTGGCCAGGGGGGGCTGAGCCCCCCTAGCATCTTCATTTGCCCCCCCCCCTAGAAAATTTTCACAAATTCTATCCACCAGCACTGCCACGGGGGTAGTCAGGGGGGTCGGGAGGGGCAGCTTCCTCCTTCTAAAACACGAGTTATTTCCTTAAGTAAAACCCTTTCCTTAAGTTTAAGGTAAAACCCAGGTTTTTAGGGTCAAATTTTTATGGGGGAGGACCCCCAGACCCCCCTTTGATACTTGTATCCCCATTATTACAAAAAAAAACTGTTTTTATATTAATATAAGAACAGATCACAGGAATTAATAAAATTCTCTTAGACGAAAATTAACCAAAAATGTATAACAAACCACATTTTTTGGGCCCTACCCAAATAAACTTCTATATACCCTAGCTATGACAGAAAAGGGAGGTTAGGTTGATACTGTTTGATACCCTTTATAAAATTATGCATATTTTAAGATTAACAAGAAGGGGTCCACCTCGATTTTCAGTGCAGTTCTTCTATACTTTAACCCTAAGGATCTAAAAATGGGTCAAAACAGTACTTTAAGCTTCAAATTTATAAACTTCAAAAAAAGAAAACATAAGATAACAGAAAATGTAAAACTAGAAAAATTTAGGACCCAACTCCTCCCGAAACAAAAGTCTTATAACAGCTCCTAAGACTATAAGACTACTATAAGACTGAGGGTCTTGTGGGTTTTGTCCCCCCTAGTCAAACAGTTGAACGTAATGCCTATGATACCTCCTGAAAACTGAAAACCCCTTGCCCCCCCCTGAAAAAGTGGGCGCCCCACCAAAGGGAAATTCCTGGCTACGGGCCTGCTTGAGAAAGGTTCTTACTAGTTCAAAGAAAAGTTTTCGATGAGCACAAAATGAAAAGAAAAAAACTTGCAAAAAAAAGGGAGAACGAAGTTCTCGCTTGGGAGGGGAAAACCCTCTGAAAACTTAGTGGGGAGAAAGGGATTAGCTAGTATGGCTTAAGGGAAGAACTCTTAGCCACCTTGAGCACCTTGCCTCCACTATTAAGGCGGCTTTAGACCACGCGGTTCGCGACAGCGATTCTGCGACATCCGGTTCGCGACAAAAAATTGACCCTCTTCCCTTAATTGAACAGCGCCATCTTTCGAGAGGTCGCTGAGTTACTGCGGTTGTCGAAATTCCCGAAAACCGCGGAATCGCTGTCGCAAACCGCGTGGTGTAAAGCCTCCATTACGATAGTAGATACAATTGCTATCGAATTCCTTTGGTTTCACGTCAGATTTAAATCTAATCGCAAGCCCGCTTTCCGAAGATCCTGGGGAATTGTTGAGAGATGGTCTGTTTGACCCTTTCTCAGACACGTTTTGGTTTTGTTTGCTGTTCATTGCTTTTATAACTTCCTCATTAAGCCTCATTAGCTTGTCTTCATTGCTTTCTTCACTTTTTGTTTACTCACATTGTTTATCCGTCCACTCTGTTTCCAAAGTTTCAGGATAATCCAGTTCATCCTCAGGTTGCTCTTGGTTTATGTCCTTTGGCTTAGATTGGCACTCTTGATTCTCAACTTCTAGTAGTTGACTAGACGTTAATACAGAAGGAAGGGAGAAGAATCCTAACCAATCGCAGAGCGTTATTCCGATTACGTAGCGCATGACGCAGTTTAGGTTTACTATAGCTTTCCAATAGTTATAAGGAATCGCTAACTTGGCGACGTTCTCTTAGGTATCAAACTGTGCTGTATACTTTGGTTGACTTGGTTAGTTGTTTTTCAAAAATCAGTTCTGGACCCGATGGAAATAGTATACAATAGTTTACAATAGTTTCACAGGAAACTATTGTAAAACGATCCCTAATATATTAAAATATTTAAAATTATGAACATCAGGACATCAAAATTTATTCACTAACATTATAACTACACAAAACTCTCAAAATTTTTAAATATAATAAAAAATTCTAACAAATTTTCATTTAATTTATTAATACTAAATTCTTTAATTAAATTAAATAATGTTATCAAATTTTAAAATATTCACATTATAACTACAAAACTTTTCTCAAAATCTTCAAATCTAATGGAAATAATTAATTAAATAAAATCTAAATTCTTTAAATCAAGTACAAAAATTATAATAATTAATTAAACAAAATCTAAAATCTTTAAATCAAGTATCAATTTGGTAAAATAAAACAAGCGTCTACTAGGATTCGAACCCACGACCACTGGTACAGCAACCGTGCGTCCTGCCCACTGAGCCACGGCTGCACATCATTTCGGTTGAAATTACGTTTTTTAAACTCAGTACCTCCAAAGAAGCCAAATTCTCGCCAAATCTCTGCCGCCAACTCGAGCATGCGCACAAACCAATTTATCGGCGAAAAGAATAGCGCGATCTGATTGGTTAGGATTTCTCACCCTTCCTTCCGAAATACCGGCAACATAGTAGTTGGCCCTGATCGGTGATCCTTATGTAGGTTTCCAGCGATTTCGCCAGCAACTTTACTGATTCTTTGATTTGAAGAATTGGATTTTCTATATCTGTTTTAATAACTTTCTTGACCTCTTTTTGTACCTCTCGGCTAACCGCTTGGGATGATTGTTCCTTTGTCTTTTCCGATTCTAATTAAAATCTTATTAACATGATCACAGAATAAGAAAGGAATCCCTGTTCTCTTTTTTTTAAATTCAATTCTTCTAACAAACTTCACAAAATTTGACGTGAAATTTCAGGTAGACTGAAAGATTTTTTCTCAATTAAAAAATTTTTAAAAGTAATTTCCAGAAACGCTTAAATACCTTTTTTAACGTCAAATAACAGACAGAAATAAAATTTTTTATTCACTTTAGGATATTAAAGTTTTAGATTTGTAATACATCACAGAAATATAGTCATCAAAGTCATAAAAACCTACTCTCCTCTCCAAGAAACAAAGCTCATACAAAATATGTCAAATTTACGTAATTCTACTAGAAGTAAACAAAATTTGACCATACGTACGACATAACAAAAATTGGATGACTCTTGAACGTTTGGGTTGCGCTCAAAATGATGGAGTTTTACATGATCCCATGGAGCAAACATTCAAGATTCGTCCAATTTTCGTCATGTATGGCTTGTACGGCCATTATTGGCAATCTTTAGTCTTCCCCGTGAGTACCCGGTACCCGGAGTACCCTATCTCGGATGTCTCAGGGCTCGAAGTGTATATTTGGACGGCCAAAACGGCCAGTGGCGCATGCGCTGTAGGTCTCGTGATGACGTAGCAGTCTCGGCGCTTAGTGATGGAACCAATGGTACGCCTAGCCGTGGAAGTTAGAGTAGAGTTTAGTTGAAAAATGGCCGTGCAAATATACAGTGCCTCTCAGGGCTTTGTCCTAATTTTTTGTAGTAAGGTCTCAGCTCTCAGCCACGTCTCAACTTTCGACAACCGTTGTAGATGTACTACCACTGTCTAAGTCCATTCTTTGAATTTTGACCCTGAAGTCTCGAAATAAGATCCCTTATTACCTTTGACCTTTTTACACTCCCTAATTTTCTGTCAATTTAACTACGATTTTATGTTTTAAAAATATATAAGTATGCTAGACCACAGGGCGTCGTCACCGGGGGGGACGCCCCCCCCCAATAATTGCGAACATTGTTTAAAAAACTCTGTTTTTCACTTTTGAGGGCGACAGAAAATTTACTGAATGTATGTTTCTCCGACTTTTAATCATAAAAGATGGTGCCAATCAATGGCACCTATAATTTAAGAGGCGGGACAAGAAAGGGACGGACACCTCGTTTTTTAGAACACAATTTTATTTAGAGTAAGGAGTAAGTTGAAGCAAGTGAGAAAATGGGAAAAAATTATCCCAACAAAAAATTGTGTTTCTAGCTAAAAAAATAATTTAAAGAGACCCCCTCAAAAATCCAGCTACAGCACTGGTTAAAGCGTAAAAAATGATTTTGAAACAGTATAATCTTATAACACTTAAAAGGAGTTTAAACCTGTATTTAAAAGGTCAAATTTCAAAATTTATTATTCAAGCATTATTTTTGAGAAAATAGGTATTTAAATTCACTATGTAAATATAAATTTTGATTTTCCTTGTTACAACTTGTAATTTATAAATATAGCTTATCAGCTCACAAAGTAAAGAAAAAAAATTAAAAAGAAAAAAAAGGAAAAATTTGAATAATTTTTCTACTTCTCGCCAAAAAATGTTTAGAATGAGAATTAGTAAAAAAAAGCGTAAAAAAAGAATATCTTTCAAAAAATTACTAATTTTTTAATTTTAAATTTTGTAGTTGAAGACGTAAAAACTACGTAAACTGTCTAATTTTAGCTTAAACTCATACTCACCCTTTGATTTAACTATATTTTCTGGCAAACTTTTTTTACACAAAAACTTAAAAAAAGATCGATTTTTGAGGCCAAATAAATTGAAATATGAAAAAAATTAAACTTATTATTGTACGATTTTCTTCCAATTTAAGTATGCGATTATTTAAGTCATTTCTAATTGAAAAACGTTTAATTTACTTCCTTAAAAATTATTCTGTGTTTTTGAGCGATGTTTTAATTTTTTCAACAGTACAAATTTTGAATAATTCTTAAAATTGATGTTTTGAATTTTTAAAATTTTAATTGGTATACTCTTATTTAGCACTGAAAAATAGCCTATAAAACATGTATCATAAAAGTCTCGATTATTAATATTTGATTTTTTGAAATTTTTTTCGGCCATTCTTTAAAAATTAAAAAAATTAAACTTCATGATGATCGATTTTGTCCGATTTTTAGTATACGTTATTATTGAGGTCATTCCCAAGTGAGAACCGTTGAAAAATAAAATTTTGCAATTTTTTTACCGGTTTGACCCTTTTCTTTCAGTAAAGTAAATTAACTGGCTGGACTGGATTACATGGGATTTAAAAAGTGACGAAAATTAAAATATGTGTTAGTGTTCTTTGAAACTACTATTTTACAATTAAAAAAATAAAATTTAAACTTCTATATTAAAAAGGATTTGTGAATGAATTTTGTAAATAGTGAAAAAATTGATGAGATTAATTCTCAGGTGCATGCTGCCATCTGTTAATAAGAATTAAATGAAATACAAACTTTCTCTGCTTCTACACATTATTCGTGCTGCTATCTACTGGAAGCAAAACATACCTTAGTTTTTGGACGAACTGAATAATCGGGTTTTCTGGTAGTATATTATTCATAGAGTAGTAATATTCCCAATAACTCAAAAATCCCCTAATTTCCCGCAATTTTTTTCCGTTAAAAAATAATATAAATCTTTCCTTTTTAAAATGATACTTGAAATATGCTTCCATAACTCTGATTTTAAAAACCTGCAAAAGAATTTTAACATGTTTTACTTGAGAGAAACACTTCCATTGAAGCAAAGTAAAACCTGAAATTCTATATAAATTTAAAAAGAACTTATAGTCTTTTTACTTATTTTTCACTATCCGTGTTCCTCGAATCGCACATTTCTATAGGAAATTAGAGGAATAATGAGTGAAACGAAAATTTGCACCTGTCATTTCGTGTGAATATTTCATCCTTTTTCATCTGAATTTATGAAAAAAATTGGTGATGATTCTATTTTTGTGCTTAGTTTTCACAAAAAATGACTAAAAATTAGGAGCAAAAATAATAGAGTGGGAAACAAGTGGGGGGATCCCACTTGTTTCAGGTGAAAGTGAAATGGTCAAAAATCTTCCCGTGGGGGTTCGCGAAGCAATCCATAGGCGCTATGCGCGGACTAAAGTAGTCAAAAGCAATGAAAAATGGGTTATTGCGGGCAAACGGTAGGAGGTATGAATAAAATTTCAGTTTCAACTATTATCATGTTTAAACAGGCTTATGAAATAGGGGAGAGTGGGGTAATAAGATTCAAATGGGGTTATAAGAAACATTAAAAATTCCACAAGATTCTCCTTTAAGTTTATGAAGCTGATTTTTTTACAGAATGTTTGCATCATTAATAGCTTTCTTTGAAAAAATAATGAACTTCTTCTTCAGTAAAAGGGGAAGGGGAGTTTTTACTTGCTTCTTATTACCCCAAGCGACTGTATCTTATTACCCCGTTTAGGGTAATAGAAAATAAGCCAGTTATTTTGCTAACAAAAAACAATTGAAAATCAAATGAATAGTTTTCGGCAACAACTGGTCAAAAAGTAGTTAACTACCAACTAGTCTGGGCAAAAGTAGTTGTAACTACTAGTTAACTACTTTTTCTTGGAAGTAGTTGTAACTAGAAGTTGATTATTTCCCAAAGTAGTTAACTACTAGTTAACTAGTCTATTTAATTTCATAAGATATTTTTCCCCAAATTTTCGATTACTTTTTCTTACCTATAGCAAAAATATCATGGCTAAAGATTCTCCAATTTTTGAAGCTCTTTTAAAACCGTTAATTTCGGAGCTCTTAATGCTTTCTTTTAAATTTACGCCAAGCTGTAAAGTTTACTCAAAAGTTAGCATCTATCCGTTCATATTTATCCCTTTCTTCCGGTCCTACCCACCCGATATTGCTTTAAGAAAAAACTGCACGTGTTAATTGGAAAATTTTTCCTCTCCTCCTTCTATATGATGCATTGATTGATGCTATGATTTACTTAAACAGAGCACAAGATAAAAAAAATTAAAAGGGAAACCACAACTTAAAGGGTTGCATTTATATATCAATTGCTGGGATGAAATATATTTCAAGGTTGCTAAATATGAAAATGTATCACGAAAAATGGCATTGTTAGTAGATGTAACATATTTTTTTAAAGTTTTGATCTTTCAATATTTTTTGAAGTAGTTGGAACTAGTAGTTGGTGAAAAAAGTAGTTAAACTACTAGTTCAACTACTCTAAACCAAAAGTAGTTGAACTACTAGTTAACTAGTAGTTGCAACTAGTAGTTAACTACTTTTAGAACTAGTGCCGAACATTACAAATGAAGGTATTAATATAATTTACTAAGAGTATTTATAACCCCAGTAATTTTCAAAAATCTTCATTAAAAATATTTCGATGTATGCCTAGTTAAAAATTAGTCTTATATAAGTAAAGTAAAAGTTGAAAGTTATGAGCAACGCTATATTTTTTATACAAAATATTTGAAAATCATGACAAAATTAATCAATCAAATGGTGTTTCTCTTATTTCATTGTGTGATACTAATTGGTTATTCTCCCCCAAAACCAACTCAATTTTTTTGCAAGCTCAGTTTTTTTAAGGTCATTCCACTTCCTGTGTATAAACTCAGCGATACCTCATTTCTTCAAGTTTAAATGGTTCAGGAATTTTATGAAGACACCCTCGAACCTACTCCCCACCCCCTGGGTTTCAATATTGTTTTTAACTAACTTCACGGAAAATTAAATATAAAAAACCGACTTAATATTTTAATTTACTCACCATAACTTAAATTAAAACGTAAAATTTATATGTAAAACGTAAATTTCGTCTTTCAACCCACCTATTTCAGGAAAATTAAGTAGAAATAAAATGAAATAAGAACAATAAAATATTGATATAATTAAGAGCATAATTCGATAATTTAATTTTCATGCATAAAATGCTAGTTTATTATTACCCCATCAATTAATTATTATTACCCCATAAACTTATCACCCCATAATTTTGATTAAATGGGGTAATAAGAAACATGGCACTTTTAAGAATGATCCACAACCCTAAATTAAAGAACAAAAGCTGAATTATAAGGGTGCCCTTTTAACCTCCTTAAACCGAGTTTATGCGGAGTACGTGCTCGTTAAATCTGTGGGCCCGTCATGGCGCAGTTTACCACGGGTCCAGGTGTCTGGAGACTATTTCCCTCCCCTTCAGATACATGGCAAAATTGTGGAGGCGTTGATAGATAGTGGCATCATCTATCATCTCATGACGCAGAAGTCGGACTCCTGCCATTTATGGGCCTCACATTCTCAGGAGCTGCACCCCTTTTGTCTTGAATCCTTATGGAGCTTGGGTATTCCAAGTGGCACACGACAACAACAACCTCCTTAAAAGTTCACAAATAAAATTCCATAAGAAATTAATAGCAAAAACAATACAAATTGAAATAGTTGAAAAAGCATGACTTTAGGTGGATAATTTTGCTGACCTGTTTATTTCAAACGGGAATTTTTCCCTGAAATAATTATTCTAAAACGATAAATTTTTTATGGGATATAGAATATGTCTTGAAGATATTCTGTGATTTTTTTCAAATTTTTATGCCCACACACAAAGCTGCAAATTTAATGTTTCTTATTCCCCCACTCTCCCCTATGTATTAAGCTTTTATCGTTAAAAGGTGGTCTTCGAAATGCGACAATAATAAATTTTTAACTGTTTCATTTTTTTATTGTCGGATTTCGAAGTTGATCTCTTTAGAAGAAAAAATATCGCACTTTTATCAATAAATTAAAAAAGGATAATTGGCTGTGTATTATTTATGCCCCCAACCTGATCTCTGAAATAATGCATTTTTCAAGAAAGCTCAGGCTCGTGCCTTCCACAAAACAAGATTCTGCAGTTCTCAGACTCAGACGCCTTCCGAAGAAAGGCAACCTTACAATACCCTTTATCATTTTTACTTATGAGTTTTGAGTCATCCTGTATATTAGGGTGTCCCTTATCTGAATAAAAAAATTTTTTCTTGTGAATTTGAAAACATTTACCCTCTTCTTTTTTCATAAATGCCTTGACCTATCATGTATTAAATTTTATCCTTTCACGATTATATTGACCTGTTCAAAATCTTAATTAAAGATGGTCATTGGTCAGTGTGTCTTTTTTGTCTCTTTTACGACAGAATTTTTTTCTCTTTGCGAAATTCAAAAGAGATATCCTCTACTTTTTTATAAATGCCTTGACCTATTCAGATATAAATTTCATCCCTCTACGATAATATTAACCTGTGCCGAATGTTAATTGAAGATGGTAAAACCAGAGCTAAATTACCGGCACGCGCCCGCTAATACTCACCACTTTTTTCAGACTTTTTACCAATTTAATTAGTTGGCGATTCTAGTCACCAGATTACTGGATTTAAGTTACCAAGTAATCGACAAATTTTTGCGGTGCTGTTTTTAACAATCGTGAAATTAAACTTTAGCGGCAGACGACAATTCAGACCGATTAATATTACATTTCTATGGCCAAACTTATAAATAAAATAATAAAAAAGTCTGAAAAAAGTAAGAGAAAAAGAAAAAAGTGGTGAGTATTAGAAGGAGCGTGCCGGTAATTTAGCTTGTTAAACCATCTTCAATTGAGATTCGGCACGGGTTAATATTATCGTAGAGGGATGAAATTTATATCTGAATAGGTCAAGGCATTTATAAAAAAGTAGAGGGTATCTCTTTTCAGTTTCGCAAAGAGAAAAAAATTCTGTCGTAAAATAGACAACAAAGAGACACATTAACCATCTTTAATTAAAGTTTTGCACAGGTTAATATCATCGTAGAGGGATAAAAGTTTATATCTGAATAGGTCAATGCATTTATAAAAAAAGTAGAAGGTAACCGTTTTCAAATTCACAAGAAATTTTTTTCTGTGATATAAGGGACACCCTACTGTATATCTACTTGGATGTAAAAAATACTTTAATTTACAAACGTTTGTCTACATTAAACCTGCTTGGGGACAGCAATTCCTAAGTTCCTAAGATGATCATCTATTCACCTTCATTGCATTCACCTTCTATCCACAACTAGTTTCTGGAAAAGTTCTTTTAAAAATTGTTTCTTTCTTGGTTCAAGAGCTAGAGGTATTCATCCTACTGACTATTTTTTATATTTATTAGTAAAGCCAATCAGTTAGATTTGCACAAAATGCAAAAATCTAAAAATATATTATGTTTTTTCTTAATTTAAAATGGTTATTATTAGAAAATTAGTAATTAACTTAAGTTTTTCAACTTGAATGTTGTAGTTCATTTTCTATATAATTCATTCAAAAACAAATTCAATTCAAATTTTGTCATAAAATAAAAATAGAAATTTTAAGGACAACGAGGAGTTTAATAGGACTTGTAATGTATTATAGGACACACTTTCTTTTCTTTAAAATTATTTTTAAGCATTTGATACTTAACCCTATCACTATTTTTAACTAAAATAAAAATAATATTTTTTTTAAAACTAATCAGTAAAAATATGATTAAATGATCTAATAGACATTCACAAAATTAGCATAGTTTTATTTTTAAATCACCTTATTCAGTTATGTCCCTATTCTTTACTACTCTCCCCTCCTAGTCTAGATACTCAAAATATTAATGATAAATAATTATCAATTAAATAATAATAAAAAAATAATAACAATGATCAACTTGTGCTTCATGAAATATTCTGTTACAATTTAGCATAATGGCTAGAGCATGATCTCTTGATAGTTTCTACAGATTTTTTCTTACTGAAAACATATCTGAAAAATTTACTTGTTTGATAACAAAATTATTCAATTGGATTTACTAATGTAAATATTTCAAAATTTATTTCCTATCTCTTTAAGATTCAGTACTAGTGGTATTCTATTATATAAGAATATGGAAGGTAAGCTGGAAGGAAATAATCAGCGTTTTATTAGAATGTGCAATAAATAATTCTTTAAAATTTTCAATAAGAAACATTATAAAAATTTTCAAATTGATGTAGTCTTTCTATCTCTGTAAAAAAACTTTTAAAAACAACTTATTTATGTCTTTTAAAAGAACCAAAAATTTATTTGTGATAAACATTCCAAGCAAATTACAATTCTTATCCAAAGAACAGAAAAATATTCCTTTTACAATTAATAGAAGGCAAAAGTATTCCTTTAACAATCAATACAAGACAACTTATTTAAATTCATATAAACTTTGAGCAATACAATACTATAATAAATATAACAAATGTATGATTAAACTTCACTAATTTATTCAGTTTTAGATAGAAAAATTAAAAGGAAAATCTTAAGGAACTTACAGTGTACTTTATAGTTCAGATTATTTCAGCGATATTTAATGGTGGAAATTCTTTTGCGGGCAACTATGGCCGCTTTTCTTTTGCTCAAAAGCATCCTTTTCTTCTTTGGGGTTGAAATACGTTGACCGAGATTATGGCGAGCAACCAGGGCAGCTTTTCTTGGACTTGGCTTGCTCAACTTGTTCTCATGGACCTGTTCAAGACGATGGAAACTACGACGGAGACTTGAAACCTGTCCATAAAAATCGCTCCACTGGCGTCCTAGGTCTTCAAGAGAAGGCTGGTTTCCTCCTTTTCCATTTTCACACTTGCTGATTAAGTCTTTAAACTCCACCAATTCATCAATTAGAACTTTGGTTTCGTTCATAATGTTCCTGATTTCACTTTCCTCTTCAACACAAAACCTTTTTACTTTTAAAGTTAGACGCCAGTCCTTTAAGCGGCATTTTAAGCTTGAAATGTGGGACTCAGTAAGCTGTCTTAAAGTTGAATACTTGAGTCCCATCCTTAAAACTGATCAAAGCAACCGACCAAAGACAAGCAATTTTAGTATAAGAAATCTGAATATCAAGGAAATCTGAATTGTAAACAGTTAAGATATGTAAGTTTGCAGTTACAGTTATCTAGGGAAACCTGCAGATATACTCTTATCTAAGGCTAAGACACACAAACAACAACAAGATGGAGAAGCTTTGGCCTCAAGAGATTAATTGTATTATATAATTTTAGATAAGCTTGTCCTTTGCCTTAAACCTGGAACTGATAAGTAATATTACCGGAAGTTTATAATTTGGGTAGCTAATTTATCATTTTACACCAATATCATCTGAGGTAATTTGCATATATAGGTTGTAATGTCTAATAATAACACTAATCGACAGTGGTTTCCTAACAACAACCAAATTACTATTTTTGTTACTAACTCATATAGTTATTCAAATATCTGCAAGTAAAAAAGCTCCATCACGTCCCATTTTAGTGTAACAAAAAGTTTTGATTTTTTGCTTTTTTTCTCAATTTTTGCGTTTTAAGGGCCATTTTTGTCCAATACCAACACTGCAATCCCATCAAATTAATTTATTTCTAGTATCCCAGTATGTAGACATTCTTTTAAAAGTGTGGCTATGTTTTCGTTCTGCAGTTCATTATGAAAATTGACGCATTTTCAGTGTAGATTTTGCACATTTATGCACAATACGTTTTGCTAAATTTGGGTACGGTTAAAATTACAATTAAACGGTAATATTTAACAGAAAAAAAGGGGGAAAGGTTTTTCCCCCTGATTTGGATTCAAATAGGTGACTAAAATGAAATCTGAGCTCCTCCCGTGTGCGGCGACCACCTCGCAAGTCAGCCAAGCTGTGGGGTAGCAAACGTCGCATTTCTCTTCTCCTTGCCGTGTGCCGCACGGGAGATCTTTCTCCCGGTCGAAAGAGACGCGCGAGCGAAGAAGACGCTCGCCTACCTAATTATAATTTTTTCCTCCTGTGTATATAAACTTTGTTTTCCAGTTTCGTCCAGCAGAAGCAAGCGGACGTGTATATAACCACTAGGGTGTCTCAAAAAAAGCCTTTTTTCGAAAAACCTCGCTCCCCAGGGCTTTTCCCATTCCTTTTGGTCCCAAAAGATAGTGTGTGAAGTTTTAGCCCCCTAAGTTAACCCTAGGGTTTGCCTGTAGAGTCCCAAAGTTTGAAAAAAGTGGGAAAAATGACCAATTTTCAGAATTTTTTAAAATTATGTTTAAGATTGATAATGCTAATAAAACTGGTTCATATGCGTCTATAGGACTTTTTTAGATGGAATATATTTATTTATGTGTATTAACTGTACCCTATAGCCCCTATAATTTAAGACTAAAACGTACTACTTTGGGACGTTGCACACGCCAAAGCTTATAATGCACTACCGGTAGACGAAATTAATTAAATCCGAATTTCTTCGAAGGAACTCACTCAAATGATGCCATTTGGGGCTAAAATGATATTATATATTATAAAAACCAGTGAAATAACAGTTTTGAGCCCTTCCACTGAGCTTTTAATGTAAAAAGTGCTTTTCTTCAAAATTTCTCCTTTCCAGCTGATGAAACCCAAAACTTATACTAGAAAAGGGGTTTGCTGAACTTTTTTAGATATCAAACATTAGAACCTTTATAAGGGTTTCATTTTTTCAAGTAGAATTAAATTTTAAACAACACAGATCGGAAATGAAATGAATATTTCCTATACCTGGTGTGAAAATCGATTTTCTCTTTTCAAAGTTACTTGTGAATCTAGGTTGAAATGTTAAAGAAAGAAGCTTTTAATTAAAACTTTCCCCTAATACGTTAAAAGGAAGTAATTTTCCAAACTTAAAAAAAAGAAAATGGATTTTCACATCTGGTACAGGAAATATCCATATAATTTCCGATCTGGGCGCTATAAAATTTAATTCTACTTATTAAAAATGAAACCCCTATAAAGATTTCAAAGTTTGGTACCTAAAAAGTACAACAACCCCCTTTTTTAGTATAATTTTTGGGTTTTATCAGCTGGAAACGAGAAATTTTGAAGAAAAACACTTTTTGCATTAAAAGCTCAGAGGAAGGGCCAAAAACTGTTATTTTACTGTTTTTTATAATTTATAATATCAATTTAGCTCCAAATGGCATCATTTGAAGGAGTTCCTTCAAAGAAATTTGGATTTAATTAATTTTTTTCACCGGTAGTGCATTATAAGCTCTTGCGAGTGCAACGTCCCTAAGTAGAACGTTTTAATCTTAAATTATAGGGGCTTTAGGGTACAGTTAATACACATAAATAAGTATATTCCACCAAAATAAGTCCTAAATGACACATTTGACCCGGTTTTATCGCAGTATCAATCTTAAAATATAATTTTTAAAAATTCTGAAAATTGGTCATTTTTTCCACTTTTTTCAAACTTTGGGGCTCTACAGGCAAACCCTAGAGTTTACTTAGGGGGCTGAAATTTCACACACAATCTTTTAGGACCAAAAGGAATGGGAAAAGCCCTGGGGACCGAGGTTTTTCGAAAAAAAGTTTTTTTTGAGACACCCTAATAACCACGTATTAAAAAGCTGTTAATTTCATATTTGCCTGTTTGTTCCTGACTAATTTATTGCGTCCTACTCTCATCTGCTTCTCCATGGGATATATAGGTAGTTAGTTTCTAAACCCGAAACTGGCTCTCAGCATTGCACCACGATACTTCCCCACTGGTGACCTTTGGCCAACAACATTGAGCATGGACTTCTGACGACTGAGCTCCGGAACTTGAGCAGCTACGCATACTTTTGGTGAGTCGTCCATTATTCTATTGAATTTTACCGTCGGTTTGTTTCGGGTTGTCCTTCAATGGCGGATGATAAAGATAAACAGGGTCCCGTGGTGCCAGTAACTACAACTGAAACAACACTTGCAAACACTTCGGTGAACGTAATAACTCCTCCTTCTGCTGAAATTAATAGGGTAGGTGTTAAATTACCTCAATTTTGGGATAAACATCCAGAGTTATGGTTTTCTAGTATAGAATCTCAATTTAACTTGTCAAACATTACTAATGACAATACTAAGTTTCATTATATTGTATCAACATTGAGTTCAGACATTCTTAACTTCGTTAGTGATGTTGTTGTCAATCCACCTTCAAGTGATAAATATGAAACTTTAAAAAAAAGGTTAATTAGTGAGTTTACCGATTCGGAGCAAAAGAAAATTAAGAACTTTCTTTCGGACCTTACTCTCGGTGATGATAAACCTTCACACCTACTCCGTAAAATGAAGGGATTAGCAGGTGATAAGTTAGATGATAAGTTCTTAAAAACACTTTGGTTACAAAGACTTCCACAAAATGCTCAGGCTATACTTTCTATATCGGATGAATCACGTGATTCTTTGGCTTTGATGGCTGATAAAATTCAGGAAGTGACCGATAATAACCAGGGAAGTCATATAGTTTCTATCGAAACGGACACTAAATCTCAAATTACTAAGTTACAGGAACAAGTTGATAACCTAACTAAGCAGGTTAATAAACTCATTCGCTTACGATCTAATAGTCGCAACTTTAGTCGTGGTAGGGATCGAAAGAGATCAAATACTCCCTCTCAAACTACTGATCCGCGTGACTTGGAGGAAATATCCAATAGTAAGCGTCGACTTTTTGTTAAAGACTGTCAAAATGGTCTTGAGTACTTGATCGATACAGGTAGTGATATTTGTGCCCTTCCACGCCCTAAAATAATTACAAACCAGGAAAATGCTAACATTAAGCTGTTTTCCGCTAACGGATCAGCAATAAAGGCTTACGGTGTTAAAAACTTAAGTGTTAATTTGGGTTTGAGACGAAAATTTGTTTGGCCTTTCGTTATAGCTGATGTTACTAAGCCGATCATCGGCGCTGATTTCATAAAGCATTTCCGATTGCTCATAGATTTGGGTAATGGTTGTCTTAAAGATTCTATAACATCTCTGACAGCTTCTGGGTCAGTAACTGCTAAAAACTTTTCCCAAATTACCTTGATTTCTAACGATACTAAGTATAAGGAATTACTTCAAAAGTATTGTGATATAACCAAACCATATCCTTCGGATCATGTGGTTAAACACAATACCGTGCACAGAATTGAGACGAAGGGGCAACCAGTTTCAGCTAGACCACGTCGACTACATCCCTCTAAATATAAGTCAGCAAAACAGGAATTTCAATTTATGGTCGAAAAAGGTATTTGTCGACCTAGTAAATCAAACTGGTCTAGCCCGCTCCATATGGTTCCAAAACCAAATAGTTCTGAGTTCAGACCCACCGGTGATTATCGCGCCTTAAATCGCATTACAATCCCGGATAGGTTTCCTTTGCCCCACATACATGATTTTGCGAATGAACTTTATGGTAAAAAGGTGTTTTCTAAAATAGACCTTGTACGCGCGTATCATCAAATACCCGTTCATGTAGATGATATACCTAAAACCGCGATCACTACACCATTTGGGTTATTTGAATTCCCCTTTTTACCCTTTGGGTTGTGCAATGCCGCACAAACTTTTCAGAGATTCATTTCTGAGGTTTTGCAGGGATTAAATTTCACTTTCGCGTATCTGGACGACATTTTAGTCGCAAGTTCATCAGATACAGAACATTATTCCCACTTAGAAACCGTATTTCGCAGACTTTCCCAATATGGCATTAGGATAAATTTAACCAAGTGCATTTTTGGTGTTGAGGAATTGCCTTTCCTAGGATTTCTGGTTAATGAGCAGGGTATCAAACCGTTACCAATTAAAGTTGAACCAATCTTAAACTATGAACAACCCTCAAATGTCAAAGGTCTAAGACGTTTTTTGGGGTTACTCAATTACTATAGACGTTGTATACCTAACGTGACCAGACGTCCCGTTTTGAACGGGACTGTCCCTTTTTAGAGTTACGTGTCCCGGTGTCCCCGAAATGAACTCTGGGACGCAAAATTGTCCCGTTTTCTGAAATCGCGCGAAAATTTGAGTGTTTCTGACGAATTTTTGTTAATTTGTAACTACATTACATCGCAGAAAGTAACCGAATGGAATAATAATCTAAGTGTTTCCACGAAAACTTGTTGCGTGGAAGTATTTAAACACTTTCAAGCTAACAATCTTCAGCATGAAAACTTTTCTATTTTAATTTAATATATTTTATGTTTACCTGGTACAAATGCTCCAGTAGAAAGAGTATTTTCTATGATGAACAAATTGTAGCCATCTGAGAAGACCCAGTTACAAATTTCAGTTCTAAAGGCGATGTTGATAATTAAGATGAATATAAAAAAACGTGCCAAGAGTTTCATTCTTACTTAAAATCATCACCAGCCATATTAAAGCAAATTTGTTCCTCTGATAAATATAAGTATAACTAAAGGTTTCAAGTATATTAATTCGTAACTTTTAAGCTAACTAACTTTTTCTGAATAAATAACTTTTAAAAAGTTTTTTTATTGACTACCTGTTAATTAACCTAAATAAACCAATGTCCCGTTTTGAGTCAAAAAATAAATGGTCACATTATGTATACCACATGCTGCTCAAATCCAAGCACCCCTTAATGAACTATTAAAAGGTCCTAAAGTTAAGAGCAAAAAACCTCTAGAATGGACTAAAGAAACTACAGAGGCATTTGATAATTGCAAACGCCAGTTAGCTAACGCAGTTCTCTTGGTTCACCCAAACCCCGAAGCTAAATTGTGCTTGTTTACGGACGCTAGCAACACAGCTATTGGAAGCACTCTTAGTCAGGAAGCATTTAGAAATGGTTTCAAACACCTTGAACCATTGGCTTTCTATTCAACCAAACTTTTACCTTCTCAACAAAAGTGGTCCGCGTTTGATCGCGAATTATACGCCATCTACGCGTCTATTAGACACTTCAGGTTCATGTTGGAGGGCCGACCCTTCACGATCTTTACGGATCATCGACCTCTAACGTTTGCGTTTTCTCAAAACTCTGAGAAGTTCTCACCTAGGAGAGTTAGACATCTTGACTACATTGGCCAGTTTTCAACCGATATACAATTTATAAAAGGTATTGAGAATACTGCGGCCGATATTTTGTCTAGGGTTGAGACAATTACGTTTCCAAACACGATCAATTACTCGGAGATTTCTAAAGAACAAAAAAAAGACCATGAATTAAAAAATTTCCTTAATTCTCCCAATCAATCTGACATTAACTTAAAGTTAGTAACTTTACCTGAATCAGACACCCAAATATATTGTGACGTTTCAACCAATAAAATTAGACCATTTATCCCCAAAAGTTTCCGTAAGGTTATTTTTGAACAACTGCACAGTTTATCGCACCCAGGGATGCGAGCGACCGCACGATTGTTAAGTAGTCGTTTCGTGTGGCCAGGTATAAAAAAGGATGCTAAAGAGTGGAAAAAATGTTGTGTCCCTTGTCAACTATCTAAGGTTCACAAGCATACAAAAAGTCCCTCTCAAAAGTTTTTAGTCCCAAATCAAAGATTCCAACACATACACTTAGACTTAGTAGGGCCGCTTCCCCCGAGTGAAGGTTTTTCGTATTTACTGACGATCATTGACCGTTTTACTCGTTGGGTTGAAGCTATACCTTTGCCTAATATCACTAGCGATACGGTAGCCAAAGCATTTAATGCTCATTGGATTAGTCGATTCGGTGTCCCTCAAAAAGTGACCACCGATCAAGGTCGACAATTCGAGTCGAACTTGTTTCGCTCGTTCACAAAATGTTATGGCATTCAACATATCCATACCACATCCTACCACCCTCAATCTAATGGGTTAATTGAGAACTGGCACCGTAGTTTGAAATCCGCATTGAAGGCTGCCCTTACTAACCGATGGATGGACGTACTTCCATCTGTATTGCTGGGACTACGCTCGGTATTCAGGGATGACCTAAAATGCTCCATAGCAGAAATGGTCTATGGCGCACCACTCCGACTCCCTGGAGAATTCTTCCATCCTGTTGCGAGTCATATCAACGACTCGGAGTTCCTAATGAACCTAAAAGACTCCATCAAACAACTGACTCCTATTCAAACTTCATCGCACAACAAGGTTAAGATATTCGTCCCAATGGACTTATCTACTTGTGCCAGTGTGTTTGTGCGTAAGGACTCTGTGAAACCGCCCTTGAGCCCACCTTATGAGGGCTCTTTTCCGGTTATCTCCAGAACTGGTAAATTCTTCAAAATTCAAATCAGAGACAGAGT
The DNA here is from genome assembly GCA_024610705.1 of Tetragnatha versicolor. Taxonomy (NCBI): domain Eukaryota; kingdom Metazoa; phylum Arthropoda; class Arachnida; order Araneae; family Tetragnathidae; genus Tetragnatha; species Tetragnatha versicolor. Next base: position 13,527,416 of record JANDEH010000009.1, read on the forward strand.
CACTGTTGTCTCCATTGATAGAATAAAACCTGCCTACATCTTGGCGGAGGACATTGCGCTAGCAATCCCTCCGGTCATCAAGGACTTAACCACGACCAGGTCAGGTCGAACCAGTAGACCTGTGGTTCGTTTTCAGGTACGCTGACACTGGAAGGGGGGTACTGCGGCGACCACCTCGCAAGTCAGCCAAGCTGTGGGGTAGCAAACGTCGCATTTCTCTTCTCCTTGCCGTGTGCCGCACGGGAGATCTTTCTCCCGGTCGAAAGAGACGCGCGAGCGAAGAAGACGCTCGCCTACCTAATTATCATTTTTTCCTCCTGTGTATATAAACTTTGTTTTCCAGTTTCGTCCAGCAGAAGCAAGCGGACGTGTATATAACCACGTATTAAAAAGCTGTTAATTTCATATTTGCCTGTTTGTTCCTGACTAATTTATTGCGTCCTACTCTCATCTGCTTCTCCATGGGATATATAGGTAGTTAGTTTCTAAACCCGAAACTGGCTCTCAGCATTGCACCACGATGCTTCCCCACGTGTGTTGCAGAAGTTAGAATGTGGCTCTTTTTAAGTGAGTAAAAGTCAACAGCAGTTCTATGCAAATTACTTTCCCTATAGTATGGGGAGGACATTCAGATTATCTTGTATATTTAATATCAATGACAAATATAGAAAAAAACATTTCAAAAAGTATTTAAAAGGACATTTTTCCCCATTAAGTGAAAGCAAACTTTAAGTCAATATGAACCTCTGATTACAAAAGAATTTACAAACCTGCTTTTGAATAAAAATTTAATAAAAACATATTATCAACTTAGAAATGGTTTTTAGGAGAGTGGTAAGATGATTTTAAGAAAATAGGACCTATAATAAAAATGTTTGAATCGCAATAGATGGTTCTCTTTAGTCTTACCAAGCCATAGGATGTTCATATTCATATTTTACGTCCACGTTTGAATTTATTTCCGGAAAATCTCACTGTAGTCAATCATAAACAAGGGTAAAGATTCCCTTAGGACATGACTCGATACATAGGTCACTGAGAAATAGGAATTTCCGGCTACAGCTCTTGGTTCATTAAAAAAGGTAGATTCGATGCCACTTAAGAGACAAAAAGCGATAAAATGACATCGTATTTAATGAATGTTTAATGGTTTTATGTTTTATATTATCTGAAACATGTATATAATCTCAAATATGGTAGTATTTTATGCTAAAATAATGGGATTAACTGTTAAAAAGTGAGTGGTTTTAACGCTTTTGTCCATTTCTTATAGTATAGGTCCCATATTTGTAACAAAAAAACTGTAAGTGCTGCAGCTTTTTCACAACTATTTCCGAATTCTACACCCTGAAATTAGTCGGAAATACCTAATCTCATTTTTGTTAGGGAAAAAAATTTAATTTGGTCGAATAGTGTAATTACTACCTAGTTTTTACGAACTTCTTTACGAACACTCCTATTTTTACAAACCGTTAGCTGCTCCAGAAAGTACCCCATATACACCATGATAACTTCAATTTCCATCTAGGAAATAACGTTTTTGAAATAAAAAAACTTATTACTTCTTACCCGACTTACTGATTGACGTTAGACGACGCTGAAAAGATTTTTCTACTCGAAAATATTATAGAAAGTTTAGGGCCGGGTAACACCTAGTGGTAAGAGGTCTCTAATTGGTTAATGACTCTAGTTGAATCAGTTAAAATTTAATTTAATCAAATGAAACTTTTTCGGGTAGGGGTTGTTTTAGTTGAGAGATAGTTCAGAGTGATTGTTTTGAGCAAAGTATATTTTTTTATTTTGCCTAATGTTTCGTAATTCATTCTCTAAGTTCTAATTAAAACTAGTTATTAACTTTTGAGTGTTGAATTTATACCTAGTGCTTTTCAGATTGAACTTATTTTGGTATGATATGTATTTATATTTATAATATTGTGTTAAAATACAGTTACTACATTGCAAAAAATTTCACAGTAGTTTTACAGCTAAAATAGCTGGCAATATGGGTGCCAGCCATTTTTGCAGAGATTTTACAGCAATTTTGTAATTTTTGACTTCAACAGCAATTTTGTAAATTAACAGCAATGAGGTATTCTCACGTTTTGAGATTAAATTTTATCAAAATAGTAGATAAAAAAACATGAAGAATGACGTTTACATCAAGTATTTCCGTAGCCTAGTTTCTGAGATATAAATTTTTGAAATTTCGTTTTTTGTTTGGGCGCGAAAACACTTTCGAATCCCAAATCATGCGCTGTGAGGTCACATCCAATAGAAGCCCGTTTTCTGTTAACGTGACTTTTCTGACGATTTGGCAAAAATAAATTGAATTTTAAATTATTTAAAACACATTTTTGAACTTAAAAATCAGAAATTTGGGAGTTTTAGACCATAATGTATCGAAAAAGTATAAAATCAAGCAAATACCTCACTCATGCAAATACCTCATTCTGTAATTTTACAGATTTTTGTGTTAACATTACAGCGATACTGTAATTATTCCGCAGAAAAACTAGAAAGCTATGTGCACCTCAGATATGTCTTGTTCTTTCATGTTTCTACAAGTATTCAAAATGTGGCATATTATGAACCACGCAGTGGCGGATCCAGGATTTGGTTTTGGGGGGGGCTAAGAATTTTCATAACCCAATTGATTCTTCTTGTTAATGGTAATACGGAAAAGGTAGTGAATTATCCTACTCAAATCAATAAAAGGGGGGTCTGGGGGTCCTCCCCCAGAAAATTTTTGGAAATTATAGTCAAAAACCCCACTTTTTCAACTCATTTTGGTACGCCTCATCCGAATTTCGGATATAGATTTTTTGCGTTTTGACAAACTTAGTAAAATATTAGACGTTTGGGGGGGGCTTCAGCCCGAAAGCCCCCCCGTAGATCCGCCACTGTAACCACGGGAGGTACCGATCTACGAAGGTTATACTTCCTAGTTCTAGAATCATCAGTCGGTTCTTACACCTCATCTAAGAGGAGAGGATTTTCATCAGGAGAGATTTTCATGTTCTTGTGGTGTTTCATCCTGAGCCTTGTGATTGTGGTTGCAGTTTTTCTGTCAATATCTAGCTGTGTGATTTGATTTTTAGCTTTTACTGTTGTAGGGGTTATTAGCTTGAGTTTGGCCAGAGCATTGTTATCTGCCAGGGAAGTGGGGATGTGACTTTGATCTTGACATCTTCCGGAATTGGCCAGAGAATCAGCTATGTCGTCGAACTCCAGGTCGCAGTGGGAAGGAATCAATTGGAGGATGCACTTTTTGTTTAGGCCGTTGACCTGGTGCAAAAGACGAATGATGTCTTCAATATAGTATGTATCACCTTTATGGATGGCTTGTAGTGCTGATCTAGAGTCACTAAAGATGGTAATGACATCTAGTTGTTGCGTGGAGGGGAGATTCAGGTAGGACACAAGCGCTCTGCGTATGGTCATCAGTTCTCCCGTTAGGCTTGAAGCCACTTTACCTGCCCCCACTGCAATTTCAATTTTGTGCCAGTCTGGTAGTAAGAGGAGAACACCAGCACCTCCGTTGTTGAAAGATGAGTCAGATGATCCATCAGTATAGGCAGAGATATGGTTGTGTGATGTAAGTGAGTCGATGGTCTTGTTTCCTATTTCTTTCAGTTTGTCTTTTGATTCACTCTTGGTTTTATAAGATAAAGGGAAATCATGGTATTTGGGTGTGCAATTGTAAATGGTGGTTCTTTAACGATCTTGATATCTTCAATCTTTAGATTGATTTTCTCCCTTATAATATGATCAAATAGTAGTGTGGATGATCTCTTCAGTCTTGTTTTTTTAGTCCAGAAGGTAAAGGTTCGGTGTGATATATGTTGCTCATTGCGGCTTTGAATAGTGTTTGAATTCTGCCGGAACCGGGCAGCATATAAACTACCTTCACATTGCTACCAACCATTGAGTTTGGAAGAGATGCTTCAAGGGGCTTTTCAGAAGGGATTTCTTCATTCTTAGTTATATTTCCATGCATATATGCGTTTTTAAGATTTCTTTTTTAAAAACTAGTATAGTTCGAGTAATAAGACTGGTAATTTTTAAAGAAATTACAAACTGAAAAAAATATTGCGGTCATACAAAAGAATAATAAATATCATAAATTTCCTTTCATTAAAATATTATTTATTTCCACTATAAACTTATTTTTAGCTTAATATTTTTATGCCCTGTAAATTTTGACAAATTTGACGTTATTTTTCTGAGTCGGAGTTGGGGGCATGATTATATGATTTGGAATACTTAAGACGATTATTTTACATATTTCATCCAAAAAACCGTTTAGATAATATTGAGAGTTCAATAGTATTTTTAAAAATGTCACTTATACTAAAAAAATTTTAACACTTTTTTAAACTTCTTATACCACCTTTTAATATATTAATGAACAACTTTTATGATTATCAAAGGATAAATAGATCTTGCCGTTGAGCTGATACTGGAAACACTTAATACTTGCTTTCTAGTAACAGTTTTTTTTGCTAAATTTTTAATTAAAATAAAGGAAAAGTTTGCTTACCTTATCCATCTTCTTTCTACAATCTAATATATTTCCAGAAAATAAAAACTTTTAAATTAACATACTGGATTCGCAATGATCATAGCAGATAAACGTAAGTTTAGCAAATGCAATTCCGCGTTACACAATGAAGTCCTTTAAAATCGGGACCTCAGGGTTGAAAAGGAGATTTTAAATCAAAATAAATTTTAATACAATTAAAAAAAATACAAAACACTATGACAAAAAATATATACAAAAAGAGAAAAAAAGGGGGGACACATAAATCCATAAATTTTTTTTATCCCAAAGGAGCAACTTGCTCCTCCATGGGTTACAGGAATTTTAAAAATAAATGTCTGTTTAAAAAGGTGACACGGACGTTTTGCCTACTAGACATTTTTTACCCCCCCCCCTTGATAACAAATTTCCAATCAAAAACCTACCTACAAAAAAGAATAAAAGGGCGAAGGATATTTCCCAGTAAACGAAACGACCGTAGAACCATCAAAAACAGTGGATGAATTATAAATAAAATCACGTAGAAATAAAAAAAGAAAAAAAACGAGAATGGCCTAGCTGGCAATTATGTGTATTAAGATAAAGATTAGAAGTATACAGATTGAAAATATACCTGGACAAAAATTAAAATAGTGTTTCGACATTATTTTGGTCTTGAATAAAGGTTATAAAACATTTAATGATTCATTGATTTCTAAAATATTTATTGATTCGAACACTTAATAGCAAAGCTTTTATTTAATTGAAATAAAGCGGAATAAGATCGGATAAAAGATTTGTCAGAAAACCAAGCTATTTTCCGAAAAGAGAACTTTCTACCAATGAATATAAAAAACATCGGCGATATTTTAAAAGCAAACAAAAAAGAAATGTAAAGAAAAACGGAGCGAAAGGGGTATAAAAAACATCCGAGCTATTTTCAAAGCAAGTAAAAAAGAAATGTGAAGAAAAACAGAGCAAGAATGGGCATAATTGATTTCTCGTAACGCCATCTTTTGAATGCCCTCGTAACTATATTCGTCCTATGGTTGGTAGCAATGTGAAGGTAGTTTATATGCAACCGGGCATCATTTCCGGGGGAACCGACGGAGCATCATGGACCAACTCTGCTATAGAGGTGCTGAATGATTTAGGTCTTAAGATTGGTATTATTGAGGAATTTGAATTCAATTTATTTTAATTTAGTGATGATACAAAATTCTTACCAAATTAATAACTTTAGACATAGGTTAATGTTATACAGATTATAGTACTATTATCCTGTAAAGGTAATGTCACATTTTAAAAAGCATTCAATAAACAAGAATTTCATTTTCTTTTAATATTTATTTTGATGACCAATTAAAATTACTATGTATATTTAATTTAAACTAATGCAGGTGGCGCTTCAAATTTACAGCTAAAAAGGCAGTTTTTTGAGATTACAGCTAATGCGTAAAATATTAACAGCAGTTTTTGCTGTTAAATTTTTCGTTTCTTTTTTGCAGTGTGTATCTGGTCACTATAAATAGTCTGTGTAATTAAAATAGGCGGTTGGATGTCATCAGTTGAAGTTCGTCGCCATGGTAACGAAGGAGAAAACATAAGCGGTTCTGCTTTATTTTTGCACATCAGTTAAGACAGGGCGTAAAATCAAATTGAAACTTTGAATCTTAATAATTATAAAAGTAATTCGAATCGAAAACGAAACGACAATCTTTTTGAAAAAAATAATTGTATATTTGTTTAAAATTTTGCACTTCTACCGTGATTAGTTTTTCTTTTATAACGAAAAAAAGTGTTCCGATTATTTCATTGGCTGCTGCGACACGAGTTAGATTCAATGACAATCTCGGGCGGTTGTGGGCTTGGCGTGATGTTGGAAAAAATAAGACTGGTGGAAACCATGTCAACGCACAGGGAAAGGTGGGGGAGACTGGGGAAATCACGTGACTTTTCAACCGCCTATTCTAATTACACAGACTATAGCACGGAAGTTGCCAGTAAACTATAGCAGGTGGCGCTTCGAATTTACAGCTAAATATGGCAGTTTTTTGAGATTACAGCAAATGCGTAAAATATTAACAGCAGTTTTTGCTGTTAAATTTTCCGTTTTTTTGCAGTGTATGCTAAAAATTTGTATCGCCTTCAAATGTTCCCATTTCTAGCTTCTGTAAAAGCTATAGTGACCTAAGTAACATAAAATATGACTGAAACTATGTAAAATATCCTAATTATCTGCTACCAACAGAAATTCAATGGCATTCATCGTATTTATTGAAAAACATGAATCAAACATTAATCACTGCACATTTTAAATTTTTGACCAGTCAACTAAAAATTAAAATATGTTGTGTTACTTATGGTAACACTTACAGAAAAATTAGAAAATAATTCTTAAGGTTTATTAGAACCTAATCAGCAAATATTTCTCTCCCAGCTTTGATATTTTAGCTTTTCATCTTGACTTTTCAAAGGGAATTATACTTTTAAAGCATTTCCCCAAAGTTGATCGTTTTATACAAGCGTTGAAGACTCAGATAGCTCTAAAGTTGTGTATTGAGTTTTTGTAATAACTTCTACACACATTTTTAATCCAATGAATTTCAATATTATATATATACTTTTTATTGTGCTGCAAAGAGCCAATTAAAACATTTTGATTCCATAATTCATTCTCTCTTTTGCAACTTGTATGCTGCTTAAGTAAAATTTTGCATGAAAAAGGGGATTTTCCTTGAAGAAAAATGTCAAAGAAAGTTATTTAAGGAGTTATCTAACAATTTGGATTGTTTTCATCAACCGAAATGAATAGAAAAAAACCTTTTTTTTTATTTTGATCATGCGTAAGTGCGGAAAAGTTGTCTAAGGTGGTAGAGAGTACTTGTGATTTTTTTTTCAGAACGCGCAAGTCAAAAAGGTCGAAAATTGGTTTTTCGCCCTCATTCCTACTCTAATCACACAATGTAGGATATGCATCTGGCAATACTATGACTGTTCATGCACATGGCACATGACACAAAACTTATAAATCATTAAATAGACTTTTCTATGTATCAGATATCTTTCACACAACGAATGTCTTCACTCGAGTTATGGACCCTATATGATGTATGCTACCCGACAAAATTTGAATAACAGCCTAAATATCTATATTATGTGGATAGTGGGCTCTAATTTGAACGAGGAAAGAAGCGATTTTCGACAAAATTTGAGCCCACAGAAAAACGTAATACAGAGATTTAGGCTGTTATTCAAGTTTTGTTGGGTAGCATACACCACATAGGACCCATAACTCGAGTAAAGACATTCGGCGCGTGTTTAGAGTAGAAATGAGGGGCGAAAAACCAATTTTCAGCCTCTTTGGCTTGCGCGCTCCATAGGATAACATGGGGAACCTTCAGGGTCAATGTGGCACCTAAAGATACTATCCGAAAATTCTGAAAAAAAATCACAGGTACTCTCTGCCACCTTAGACAAATTTTCCGCTTAACGCATCATCAAAATCCAAAAGAAGTTTTTTCGATACACCTTTTATAATGAACAAGAATATGGAGGAAACTGACCAAAACTGATATGTTATTGTAGGGGGTAATTCCTGCTCCAGAGTGCTTAAGGTATCCGACTGGTCTAAAATCCTCGTTTTTGTCAAAAAATGTGAAAAACATTTTATGATATATTCTTGAAGGCAGTTTGATAAGGTTTCCAAAAATCTCTTACTTTTTATTCTAGCTAAATTATAAAAAGAGTTACATAAATTTTAGTATCTAAAAAGCTATCTCATACTGTGGCTGGAAATATCTTTACACGCGTTTTGTGAGGAATGGTATTTTTGAGCAGTAGGGTTCACGGTAAACGTGATTTCTCCTATACTATTTTAAGTATGATTACAAAACTTTCTGAGTTCGTTGTTCATATTATTATGAATGTTTTGTTCTATTATCTAAAGTAAGTTCTTAAACAAAACTATTTTTCAAGTGGTTTTACATAAAAAATCAGATTTTTTTGGTAAATTTCCATAGAAGTGGTTTTGAACATCTGTATCTCTTAAGAAAAAACCCATCAATACTTCATTTAAAGTCCATTTTGATTGAGATATGGTATCTCCGGACTGATAAAAATGTTGAGGACCAGGTTTGTTGCCACCAGGTTTGTTTGGTTATTAATGAGGGAATGGGGTATTTTCTCCAACTCCCCTTTCAGAGCATTTTTTAGCGCTTGAACTGTTGGGAAGGTATTGGAAGAAAGAGAAAAGAGAAGAAAACAAAATTTAAAGAAAAGGGAAAAACGAGCAAGGAAAAATAAGTAAAATACCTAAGATAAAAATAGAGAGAAAAAGGGAGAGTAAGAGTAAAAAAAGAGATTATGGAATGAAAGAAGACTGGAGGAAATTTTTGAAAATAGGAAAATCTGTGGGATTTTGAAATTTTATTGGTAAATTTTTTGAATTATAGTCCCATAAAAGTATTTCGTCTAGATGCATGGCCCCCTGGCCGGTCCAAAAGACCCATATAACTGGATTTGAAACTATTCCTAGGCTTCTTTTATGCTTACATTTTAAATTAAAAATGTCGTTTTTCAGAAGTTGTAAGGTAGGATTAGCATCTTCATTAACTAGTGGATAATGTAGAGTAATGTCAAGTTAAAAAGGGGGGTATGGCGCATCCAGAAATTTTTTGAAAATCAAACCTTTAAAAGCATGGTTTTAACTCGGTTTTTATCCTCTTAGTCCAAAATTTTGAAGGTGGCCTGAACTCCCTTTGAACCTCCTTTGGAGTTATCACGCGAGCCCTAGGGGGTGCATCCCAAAGTTGAGAACCATTGACTTTAACCTTTTAAGATGCATCAATCTGTCGATTAGTTTAACCAATCTGTTAAAAATAAGGTTAATTCCAGATCCAAGTTTCAGCAAGGGATACAAAAGAGGTCAAAGAAAAACAACGAAGTTTAAATGCGAAAAGCGATCATTATTCCCTAATCAGGCAGTTGAAGCCACACCTCCCCAATTTGGCTCATCTCAATGAGAAAATTAAGCATTTCAAATAACGGAAAAAACAACTCTGTACCCGGGCAACTTTGATTAAGTGCCCATCTGCCCATCCCTAAGTCCATACCTAAGGAAGTCTCCTCTAAATGCCTGCCAGAACAGATTAATCTTGGTCCATCGGAAGCACTGTGGAGAAGAAGGCGTTGATAATTTAGCTTGTTTCAAAGTGCCTCCCATGTAGGGCAAGTGGTGGCCCATAATTGATGAAGTACCATGCTCTCCTGAGGGGACTTTAACTGATTTCCAGGAACTCAAAAGTTGTCAACTGTGTTTAGGAATGAATTAGATGCCAGTCCCTCTCCCCCTGCTTTTTGCGAGCCCGCATTTCTGGCCCTAATTGAATAGATAGCTTTTTTCGCGTCTAAAAGAGGCTGCAGCAAAAACTTGAACTGCAGCTGGTTCATTTCCGTGAGTGGCCAGTGAAGATTATTGATAATGAATTATGAACAACAGATGCTATTATTTTGGAAGGGTGGGCAGACGCGATTTAAGAGGCGCGCCTTCTTTTTATTTAAAGTGCGTCTCTCCCGCCGCGAAAGTGATTTCTGATTTATTACAAGTTTAATGGAATAAGCCCCTTTGTTTTTGGAAAAGACAAAAATGCACGCGCCTCGGAAATTATTTGCGAGCAGAAAAAGAGTGAGTTAAAAAAGAGCCGATTTGAGCGCGCACAGCAGAATTTGATGGATGTTTGCTTAATACCAACATCGTGATATGCCTGGCCTGAAAGTGGGGGGATCCATCTTACCGTGATTTATGGTAGTACTGATCGCGCGCTACAGCTCTGGTGATTCCAAAATGCATTTATTTATCAAGACTGATGTATATTTATATATAATACTTATTCTTTGCCGCGAATACTTTGTTGTATTTTAATTCTTTTCCGCCCGTCTATCGAATTTGATGGTTTAACCTGGGGAAAGCGTGTTGGAAGTCAAGCAGGTAGGCGAGAGGACAAAGGCCGTGAGCTTTGAAAAATTCTTATGTGGCTCGAACTGAGGGTAATATTTTCTATAATCTTTTCTGGAAAATGTACTGCTCTTTTTAAAACGGGGTTAGGTATTGAATTTGTACTTTGCGTTGAGTGTATGTTGTACAATGTTGGGATAATTTAAGGACTTGATTCAGAGAAACAGAAATCGTTGTTAAAGGTATAACATCTAAATAATGCTGCAGAGTTTTGGTTGAAGGCTAAGAAGAATGAGCTTGGTTTCAATTCACATGAAGTTCAAAATTTAGCTGAGTTAGAGCCAAGTAATGTTTTCTTCTGTCGATGCTATGGAGATATCGAGGTAGTTCTTCTTTCGTCCCGAAACATTTCTGAAAAGGAAACAAAATACTCAAATTAACCTTCGGACTGCACATATTTGTATATGCAGTCCGAATATTTATTTTGCGAGAAATAATAAATAGGGTTACTTGGGGTAAGTGGGTCACCCCCTTAAACTATAATATGTACAGGAAATTTCACACTTACTCGCATTTATTATGTTACAGCTTGTCACACCGATGAGTTTTGCAGAAATTTGAGATTTTTTTTTTTTTTTTTTTAAGATTATAGAACTAATTTAAAATAGATTCCCAGAATGGATTTTTTGGAGAGTTCAAGACGTATTTTTCAAAGAAGTATTTCCAGGTAAGTTTTCATTAAATTTTAATGTTTATTGAACTGTTATGCAGAGTTTGACCTAAAATACATACGGCAATTTGAAATTTTTCAAAATTTGTAATTTTGAAGTGTTTAACAGGGGTGTCCCCTTACCCCATAGTTTTAGCATGGTTGGGGTAAGTGGGACACCTCTTTATTTAGTAAGGGAGACCCCTTATTATGATATAAGTGGTTCTAGAGCAGTGGTTCCCAAAGTGGGTTTCGGGGAACCCTGGGGTTCCACGAAAAAATTTAGGGGTTTCCATGGGACAAACTTTATTTCATTAAAAAAATTAGAATGGTATAAAAAAATAAGAATTGACAGCGCAGCCCCCCTTGATCCAAAAAATGTTTTCAAAATGAGTTTGAAATCTACTTTTACCAGTCGAATTTCAAAATTTTTTTCTGGAGGAGGACCCCCAGACCCCCCCTACGGTATAACAAGGGGATCTTGTGCGATACTTTTGGAAAATACCTAACATTTTGGCATTTTTTGTCAAAAGATAAAGGTTATGGTCTGGAAAATTCTCCTCTTGGCCCCAAAAAGCTTCTTAAAATGAGTTAAAACTCTACTTCTACAAGTCATATTTCAAAATTTTTCTGGGGGAGAACCCCCATACCCCCAGCGGTACTAGAAAGGGATCTTGCGTGATACTTTTAGAAAATCCCCAAGAATTTGACATTTTAGCCAAAAGGTAAAGGTGATTATCTGGAAAAGCGCCCCCTAGACCCGTGCTGGATCCACGCCTGGTTTCATTTAATATCATATATTAAATTTTGAGAAGTCGTTGATTAAAACATATCAGGGTTCCGCGATCATTGGTAAAAAATTTGGGTGTTCCACGACCAAAATAGTTTGGGGACCACTGTTCTAGAGGGTCCCTTATGATATGGTAACTATTACTGAAGACATGGGCGGATTTCATGGGGTTTATAGGGACAATTTCCCCTAATATTTTCAGAAAATTTCGATTTATAGTAGCAAGACCTTTACTCACCACTTCAAAATTCATAAAAATACCTTGTCATATTGATTTTGATGTGAGTATATTTCTCACTCATGGATACAGTTACAATAAGGTATTTTATATTAAAATTAACTGTACTTTATCAAGTAAGACCCCTTACTACTTTTTAAGTTTTGATTGCTTTAAATATAAATAAAGAGGGGTTGACCCACTTACCCCATCTCTTGGGTTAAGTGGGTCACCCATCTCATTTTTGATAAAAAGACCAGTTAAGAAAAATGTAAAGCTTTATTTTAGAAACTACTGATAAATTTATGTTTATCGATAGACTCTTTAACGAAATTAGTCAACAAGTACAAAATAAACCCTTTCAAATTTTTTCTATAAAGCTCCAAAAATGTACTAGGCCAAAAAGGGGTCCCACTTACCCCAAGTGACCCTACTAGGTTAGAAATTTTTGATGCCGAATTAAGTTTTAAATTGTTGCTTAGCTTGAGTAGAATTTTTTATGGATATATTCTGCTACTTAATAAACCTACAAAGTGCTATAATATGAAACATTAATTTTAGTTCCTGTGTTAAAATGGATAAAATATAGCTTTTCTAATTGATCTCTTTTTTATTATTGGAAAATAGATAAAAACATTTAAAATTGTTTGATAAAAAACCCCTAATATAAAACCTTTAAATATATAACGTTCACTAATTCATTATTTTTGATCTGCTGGGTAATTATGCATACCTTGCTTGAACGGATAGTTGTAATTTCCAATGGATTTGTTGAAAATTCAGCAACTAGTTTCACATATAGTATCTCTAGAAACTCCCATTCTCTACAAAATTAAATTTTACTGAAAAAAGAATTGACGTGTTGTTAATGATATTACATTCCTTTAGAAATAACGGCAATTTTGAATTTGACACATATTTTGAAACTATGACTCAGTTTATCAGCCTAGCAATACTCCGGGGAAGGAAAAACTTTCCATAGCTCATGTCAAACTTGGTATAGATTATAGAACTTCAGAATATTCAAAATATTTTTGAACAATTTAATGGTAGCCATAAACACATGTTATCATCACTAATATTAATTTTGAATTTAATTATTTTAAAACAGGGTTTGAAATTAATAGTTATTATAAAAACGGAGAAAAACAAAAGAACGAAAGATTACCAGTGATAGATACCTCGATTATTCTGAAAAATAATGAAGATAACGCCTATCTATGAAAAATTTAATTGGCGGTTTTGGCAAGGTGAAAACGATATGTTTTGGTGCTGTTAGAGTTATATTTTTCATCATGAATTAATGATTATTATCTGAATAAAACCGTATCGCTGTAAACCAGTGGTTCCCAACAGGTGGTCCGCGGAACATTGGTGGTCCGTGAGGCCATCGGAGGTGGTCGGTGAGAAGATTTTTAAATTTACCAAAAAAAATGTGGAAATTAAAAAAAAAATTTCCCTTATCAAACATTCCAGGAAGAAGTAAAAACAACCACAGATGCAAAAAGGGACCTTAGATGTTTCATAAATAAAAAAAAATGTAAGGTTCTCGTTCTCTCCTACGTGTGACTCATTTGTTCATTTCACTAACTTATTCGACTGTTGTTTATTACAAAGTGGTGATTGGTCCATTTTTTGCATCTGTGGTTGTTTTTACTTCTTCCTGGAATGTTTGATAAGGGAAACTTTAAAAAAAAATTCCAAATTTTTTTGGGGTAAATTTAAAAATCCTCTCACGGACCATCTCCGATGGCCTTAATGTGATACCAATTCTTGTTCGTCTTGATGATTCCTATCAACCCCCTCTTTGTTTATTGCGCAATTTCAGACACACTCCGGATAACTCTAATCTTCCTATCCACAGAAACTAAAAATTCTGAGGATCTGAAAAATAACCCAATCCAATTTAAATCATCTCTAAAGTTTAGAAGATCTCAAGAAAGTTATTTTCAAAATTTTTATCTATTTACTGGTGATTAAGGTTTATCGACTAACGCACTTACCCCTCCACAGAGGTATTTTACAAAACCATGACTAACTACCTTAAAAAATATTTGATTTCGCTTAAGCCCCACCCAGTGATTATAAGGTGGCTTTGTGAATCAATAAAACTTCCACTTAAAGTTTTCGGGAATTGTTTTTAACTTTCAACTAAGAAGGGGGTCTGGGGGTCCAACCCCAGAAAATTTTTTGGAATTTGAATTTTTAAAACAGGGTCAAACTCATTTTTAGTGTTATGATTAGACAATTTCAAAACCAAATTCATATTCTTCAATCAATGCTGTTGCTGAATTTTTTTCTGGGAGATGGGCTCTAAAAAGTGTTCCAAATCATCGGGAGTCCATCCCCCTCTTATATGCGCCTCTTATGTTAGATGCCAGTGGTAAATTGGCGCCATCCTTTATGAATAAAGGTTGGAAAAACACATTCAGAAAATTTTCGGTCTTTCCTCAAAAGTTAAAAATTAAGTTTTTTTAAACAATGTTCCCAATTATTGGGGGGACGCATCCCCCCCGGGATCGACTCCCGTGCACGTACCGACCATAGCGAGAATGTGGCAAAGTATTGGATCAGATTAATTAAAACTGAGAGGCTCCAGGGTGGGGCCATTAAAGAATAGTATGATTGGACTTTCACATTCATTTTTTTCAAATCGAAGCGTGGAAGTGTTGGAAGATACTAAAAATTGCATACAATCGTCAGGCAAAGTGACTCCTAGAAGAACTCGAGGTATGAAAAAAGGAAAACTCTGATACAAATGAAATAGGTTTAATTCAGTAGTAACGGGTGTCTATCCCATGAAGAACGGGAGGCAGTGGGCAGAAGAAGAGGTAACAGGACCGTTTGCCACATTGGGAGGTAGTTTGTAAAACTACTTAACATTTTTATGGGGAAATACATTAAAAATTTTAATTTTTATTAATAAAGCTGAACTTTTTAATTTTATAATTAATTTGAACGATATAGACCGTTATTTTCAGATTTAAAACCTAGCGACTCTAATTAAAATAACAACACTTTTGCCCAATTTTGTTTGTTATTAAATCTTTGTTGTTTGCATTTCATTTTTATGATATTCAATTTTCAAATTTAAAATGATTCCTTCAGAAATTTAATGTTTTTATATTATTTATGTACGTTTATAAATTTTCGATATTTGTAACTCAGCTTTGAATTATTTAATGTTTTTGTTTTGCTTCTCAGAATGTGTTTTTTTCATACATTTATCTTAAACTTATTTTCGTGAAGTTACATTTTATTTATTACATTATTTAAATATAAATTTATCAGTCACCGAAACGGGACAAAATCCCCTTGGTGGCGCATTTGTTTTCTTACTTTTTGTACTTAATTAGGTTATGTAATAATAAAACTTATTATTTCTATTATTAAAAGCTTTAGTAAGGTTTTAATTAAATATTAGGACATAATTTAAACTAATTTTAAGCTATCAACAGTTATGTAACTAAATTTATGTAAAAGTTCTAGTATGAAAGACTCTGCAGCCACCCCCCTCTTACTAAAATTTTTTATGTCTTCGAGAAGAATCAGGAGTTCTCTTTATTTTTAAGACATACTATGCGGGTTTCGTCATGCGCTTTCAAACAGTTTGATGAAGTAGCTTAATATGACCCCGAACATTCACCAAATACCATTTCTTTATTTTAAAGAATCAGCGGCTTACCAAGGCGGCCCTTAAAATATTACCTTAATTTGAATGTCAGGTCTTTCTGAAGCTGGCTAAAATATGTTTCGCAATACATCATTCGCATAAAAAGTCGAAGAGCCATAAGCTGCTTGAAAGCGAGACTTGCCCCGTGAGTCGTAAATTACACGGAATTCTTAATTTAGGTTATTGGCAATGACACTATCGAATAATTTATCTTTTTACGGCTGGTTAGTGTTAAAAGATAATGCATAAAACTGTTGTGGGGGATCTAATCGGAAAAGAGCTTGTGTGTTGCAAGAACAATGGGGGAAAACAACTTATATTAACTCTGGACATTATTAAATTAAAAATGAATTATATTCACTATGTAAAGTAATTAAGAAGTTTGAAAAACTATTGAGGTCTGTTTTCTTGAGAAAAAAATCACAGCACAGCGGAAAAGGGCATCTTAATTGAAAACGACAATAAAAAAACAAAAACTTCAAAATTCTTTGAATAGTACTACCACAATTGCGTTCACACAAGCATATTACTTTACAGAATACTTTGGCTTTTACTAAGCTCAAAACCTATAATTCCTATATTACAATATAATTCTAAGAGTTAACAGAAAAGTTTTTCCTTTTAAAACAAAATTCTGAATTTTTCTGACTTTCAATATTTCTCATCATTGGTTAAATCTTTGATCTGTGTTCCCATCTTTTAATGCAAATATTGATAAAGACTTTAAAACAAAAATAATGAGATTAGTTTCTAAGTAGCTAAAAATTAGATTTCAAACTGCCTGAACTTAGTAATAATTCATGGCTGAAGTATCTAATTATTTGATCAAAATTAATTTACTAAAATTAAATTTTAACCTGAGGTACAAAACTGTCTTGCGAATATAAAATTTTTGAAATAGTCTAGAAAACAAATATACTAATTTTCTTTACTATAGATGCCTTGGCCCTTCCAACAAACAGAGCACAAACATAAAAGTATTTACATTATATTCGGCTTAGTCAGTCATAACCAATCAGACCAAAGACTTAACTGTAAAAAAATAATTCGTTTTACACTAAATTTTCCTTTGTATTTTGACGAAAATTTTCCGTATGCCTAGAAAACGTGATTTTTCTGTGAGCTTCCACAAAAATAATTTATATTTAGTAAAATCAACAATAAAACATGCATGTGCATTAGGGTGGGTCATTTTTCTATGGCGAAAAAAAAATTTTACAAATTCTATCGGGCACAGCAAGAAAAGGGTGCCAAATGGTCTCAAACTAACATGGGTAAAATATTATTCCATTATAACTCTTTTTGCCTCCGGATTGGCCTCAAATAGAACAAAAAAATGTAATTTTTCATATTTTTTTTAAATTTTATAAATTAATTTTTTTTGTCGATAACTCTTTAAAGTTCACAAATACGGGTATTTAAAAGCAATTTTAATCACATTAGTCACCTTCATGCATTATTAATACAAAAACTGCCAAAGTTGCAATATAATATGCTATCATATTAACAAGAATCGTAGAATATGAATCTCTTTTTTGCCAACAAACAGTGGATTTTAAGTGGTACATATTTTAAATATTGGTAGTTAAGATACATTTTCCCTCAAGTTTGGTCAGTACAAAATGGTATTTTTAATTTTTAAAAGTAGAAATAGTTATATTTTTCATAAATATGCCGCGCTTTCAAAATTCAGCTGAAAGTTATTTCACTGGTTGGTCTTGGTATCCAAATATTATCCCAAAAATTTGTTGAAACAATTGTCGAATAGATAGTTCGTTCATTAGGCAATATATCAGTTATGATTCGCCTCAGTCATGATTTACCTATTTTTTTGCTATAACAATAAACTGAAACCCAGGCCCATGAAATTATACTTCTTTGGAGGAAGGATTGACACAAAATAGCTCCTTAGCATTCCCTTATGCGTTCATAAAAGTTCAAATATAGCAAATTTAACTGTTTTAGATAATTATAACTAAGTTTTGAAAAGTAATAAGGTAAATGTGGGTATAGTGGACACTGTACCAATAGTGGCCACATAGCTGATTAATTTTAAATAAAACGAGTTAGAGGCATCGAACAGCTTCAAAATTCAAAAGCATAGTAGATTGTGCAATCAGGTAAGCTGATAAATTACCACCGATACCACCGATCAGCATGGGAAGGATATTTAAATATTTGAAAATAACAACATCGGTCGAGTGACTGAAATTTGATTTTGCTTATTGAATCGCGTAAGGAAACGGGTAAGTCGAAACTGATTTTTTCGTATTTATTACCGCTTGATTAACTTTTAAATTTATATCAAGATAAATAAGAGTCTATAAAATAATACTGAATAAAATTTATTTGAAAATGTTGACTTTACGAGGATTTATGGGAGTGTCCACTTTACCAACACATTATCTTAGATTTTCCAATAGTGGCCACCGCAATGGCTTCTAATAGAAACATAAATAATACTTAATTTGAATCAGTTTTTCTTCATAAACTGTTGACTGTGCTTTAAAATGAGTGTTAAATAAATTTGGTTTCATTCTGGCTTCGGGAACCAATGTTTCTAAAACTTTGAATTACATGCTAAATTCCTCTCAAATCAGCTACAGCGTAGACTTTGGGCCGAAAACTATCAATTTTTTTTAAAAATAAAGCTAATTTGATTGAATCTAAAATACATTTCGTTGGGAAGGAAGATTTAATTAGAACTAGACGACTATACCAAGAAAAACCCCTCAATTTCATGCATAAACCCCTCATAGGCAGAAAAAGACAGGTGTCCACTATTGATGCAAGAGGTGTCCACCATAGAAGCAACAGCTTCATCTATGTGGCCACTATAGATGCAATTTGGAGTACTTTTAAAGCATAATCTAATTAAATGTTTTAAAGGTAAAATCGAAAGAAGAAGATCCAATTAACCTAAAAATAGGATGATAACCGTTTCGAAGCAAATAGATTGGTATTTATTAAGAATTTAAGCAAAAATTTTCCTTAAAGTGTCCACTATACCCACATTTACCTTATTTAAAAACTTAGGGAATAATACTGAGCTTTGAACTGAAAACGCTGATCTACGGCTCTTCTTAAGAAAATGTTTCAAAGTTTGACTCTCAAATGTGGTTTTAATTTATTTTTGGACATTAGGGACTCATATAGAAACACTTGGGAAGGACTATTCCTAATATGGTAATGAAATTTCAAGGAAAATACCAACTTTTAAACTATTATCCAAATGTTTTCCTTGGGGTTGAAACCTATAACCCCAAAAAGGTACCAACCTTCTGACATATTAATTTTTATTAAAAATTTAGTGTTTTTAACATCCTACTTAACCGGCAATACGAGTTTCCCACATTTTTTTATTCCAGCAAGAAATTTTTGATTGCCAGTTCTAACCATTGAGATATTTCAAAATATGTTGTATTAGAACTCAAGTATTTCAAATCTGGTTTCAATTATAATTGTTTTATAGTCTTCGATGATGATTTTTATACCATTGTGCACATTTACATTCATAATGGATTCGTGAAATCGAGGTAAAAGCTTGATTTTCGTTTGTCCATTTTTACATGAAATTACTATATATTAATCGAAACTTCGAGGCCAATCCGGAGGCAAAAAGAGTTATTATAATCGAATAATATTTTACACACGTCAGTTTGAGACCATTTGGCACCCTTTTGTCGCTGTGCCCCTGGGAAAATGTGAAAAAAAAATTTTTGACCCACCCTAATGTGCATTGCACAAGTCTAAATTTTTTACAGTGTTGTTTAAGACTAGGAAAAGTATGAAAGCAGCGAAAAAAAACAAGTTGGATAGATTGGGCAAACCCCGCGCTGGGCAAAAACACGCACCGAGATTTTTAATTGATAATAATCGATTCAAAAGTTGATCACCAGATGGATGGTTTGTCTTATTGCTGGGTTGGCTGGATTGGACCCAATGGGTTTTTTCAAAAAAACCCAGGTGAAAAAACCCACTTTTTGGACCCATTATTGAGTTTTTTCAAGAAAAATCAAGATTTTGGCAGTTTTGGCAAGATATTAAAAAAAACAATTAACGAAATAGCATACCAAACACTGCAGTTGAGTGGTTTTTTTTTCAAAATTTTAACCGGGCTTCAATTAGTTAGGGTTTTTTTCATTATTGAATGGGTTTTTTCAAAATTTAGGAAGTTTAACCCCTTAACAGTGCCGCCCGAGCTCAGCTCGGGCAACCACTACGTGCAGAATTTGTGATGCCCGAGCTCAGCTCGGGCAGGAGAAAAATTGACGTTTCCCTTTGTGAAGCCCAAACTGAGTTCGTTTCGATGAAGATAGTGACTTTTCGTCGTTTAGAGATTGTGAGACATCATGTTTGAATAATCTTGTTCCTAATTTAATAAGATGTGTGCGTAATCCAATACTTTTTTATGTGTATGTTAAAATAATTAGTACACTTGTAATTACATTTAAATTTTGACTTTTTTATAAAAAACTTTTTTCTAACACTTATATTAATATAAAGAACAAAATTAAACAGTCAAAAAATTTTTCTGAAATAAATGTCACTGTTAAGGGGTTAAAGTTCAAAGTTTTAACTATATAAAAATTAAGGAGGATTTTTTAAAAAAATTTTAGCGTTTTTTTTACAAAGTTAAATAGATTTCTTTCAATATTGTGAATGGGTGTTTTCAAAGCTTAGGATATTTTCAAAATTTAAGTTGTTTTTTAAATTTGGGTTTTTTATTATTGAATGGTTTTTTCAAAATTTAAGAGGTTTAAAGTTAAAACTAGTTATAAATAAATTAAGGAGGATTTTTTAGATTTCAGGTTCTTTTCAAAGTTAAATAGATTTCTTTCAAAATTTAATGGGTTTTTTCAAAGTTTAGGATATTTTTTATATTTTATTGTTTTTTTTAAATTTGAACTAGGTTTAAAAAGTTAAATGGTGTTTTTTTTCAATTTCAGGAAGTTTTTAAAAAGTTACTTTGCCATTTACCTCACTGTTTGGTCTATCATCTTTCCACTCCGGGTGAGAAGTAGAGTCAAGGAAAACAGACCTTACTCTACTGCTCTTCGACTAACTCGCTATTTGGAACATTGTGGCATCCCGGCAGGGATGCCACAATATTCCTAGAATCACAACGCGCTCTCTAGAATCAGTTGGGAGGAAGTGGCATCAGTGCACAGGATTAGATGGAAGTTCAACCCGCCTACAGCAGCATGGTGGGGAGGTTGGTGGGAGAGACTTGTACGGATGGTAAAGGGGATTTTAAGGAGAGTCTTAGGCCGAACCTCCATGAGTTACGAAGAATTGAATACTTGCCTTTGCGACTGTGAACAAATCATAAATTCCCGACCCTTAACATACGTATCTGAAGATAATAGAGATCTCTCTCCAATCACTCCCATGATGTTTTTACAAGAACTGCCTCAGTCTGGAGGTCCTGATCTGGATGAAGTCGACTCCAAAGTATTGAATAGAAGGATTAGATATCGGAATAGAATTACACAAGACTTGAGGAAAAGATTCCGAAATGAATATCTGGGACAACTACGAGCAGTCGGAGAAAAGAGGTTTCGTCAAGAATTTGATGTCGGCGATCTTGTTCTCCTGGAAGAGGCGAATAATGGCCGTATTCATTGGCCTTTAGCTAGAATTGATGAAGTTTTACCTGGAAAGGACAACGTGACACGCTTGGTCAAAATACGCACGGCGAATGGGTCCTTTCTCCGGCCAGTCACCCGGGTGTATCACCTGGAAATATCAAAGCACAACACCGACGGGCCGGGAGTTCCCCATCAGCAGCCGGCCGCCTCTGGGGACCGTACGGGAGTCTAAGATAGAAGTCACTCAAGTCCAATATGATGAAGGTCCTCGTCGATTGGCTCTAGATTGAGCTCCATCCGTAGATGAAACCTCAATGGCGGGAGTATGTTACAACTCGACGATCTAGTGAACTATAAACATTTAAAGAATAGCGTTTGGCAACTGTAATTTAAATGATGTGAAATTGTGATATGATGGATTGTAGGTTAAAAATTTTGGTAGGTGAAGTTAGTTTTGAAATTTATGGAATTTATCTGTTTTGGCTTAGATTAGTTTGAAATTGTTTGTCTTTCTGAATTTTTTGGCAAGTTAAATCTAAATTAATTAAGTATGAATTTGCCGTTTACCTCACTGTTTGGTCTATCATCTTTCCACTCCGGGTGAGAAGTAGAGTCAAGGAAAACAGACCTTACTCTACTGCTCTTCGACTAACTCGCTATTTGGAACAGTTACTTAACTTTTAACCTACTTAAGTAGATCCTACTTAAGTAGGTTCTTTCATTAATTATAGTGGGTTTTTTCATTATTGAATGTTTTTTTTCAAAATTTACGTCGTTTAAAGTTCAAACTAGATAGAAAATATTGGAGGATTTTTTAAATTTCAGTGGGTTTTTTCAAAGTTAAATAGATTTCTTTCAATATTGAATGGGTTTTTTTTCAAAGTTTGGGTATTTTTTAAATTTCTGTAGGTTTTTTCAAAGTATAAAAAGTTTTAACTTTGAAAAAACCCACTTAACTATGGAAAAACTGACATTATTTTGATAGAACACATTTAACATAAAAAGAACTCACTAAAATTTGAAAAAAAACCCACTTACTATATAGAAGAAAACCACTTAATTTTGAAAAAACCGACACTTTTTCCGAAAAACCCAGTTTTATATGGTTTTTTTCAGGGTTTATTGAAAAAACCCGAAAAAACCCAACCCACTTGGGTTTTTTAAAAAAACCCGGGTTTTTGCCAACCCTGTCTTATTGTGAAACATTGTTCCATGAAAGTTCGTACTTCTATGTCACTCAAGTGTTTAATAAATGCGGTAAGTTTCTTTTTCAGTACTTGGATGTAGTGTTTCTGATCTTTTACCTAAGCATTGTATAAAATAGGGATTGATTAGAAATACCAACAAAATTACCCAATGATATTGAAGACTTTAAGCTTCAGTAGCGTTTCGAAATAATTGCCTCAACATGTCTCCAAAAAATATGGCTTGCTTTTCAGAACAAAGTGAAATGGGGTAAATGCCTGCAAGTGTTTTGGGGCAAATCCCCCCAGCT
The DNA here is from genome assembly GCA_024610705.1 of Tetragnatha versicolor. Lineage (NCBI taxonomy): Eukaryota > Metazoa > Arthropoda > Arachnida > Araneae > Tetragnathidae > Tetragnatha > Tetragnatha versicolor. Next base: position 13,550,366 of record JANDEH010000009.1, read on the forward strand.
TCAAAAGGTCGATGACTTGCCCCAAAAAGAAATTAGAACCTATCGGATCCCTATAAGGGCGAGGAGAATGCCATTCTTTCAATTGTACCTAATTGATGATGATTTCTGCATAATACTAAACGGCTTTACATCCCTCCATGTCCTCAAAAAGGGGAAAAGGAAGGTTTGAGGTAGAGGTTTGAACTCTTGGAGACCACCAACCCTATTATCCAAATTTAACGGGTAAGTGAAAAGGTAAATTCCTCTTAAATGAAAGATTTTTAATTCATTCCACGTACATTTTCTCGTGAGATGGCTGTAATACATTAAAGAGAATTGCTAAAAAGAGATCATTGTACAAAATGTACTGATTGTTCATTTTGAAAATAATTATAATACACCATATGGTGTTAGATTAAAGAGACCAGAATTTTTCTTCGACTCTATTTGTTACTTAGAGTAGTTTCTTTAAGGTCTCGATGCATTCATTCATATTATACCTTGTATAAATGAAAAAAAAATTCAAAAGCTTTGTTTACACAAAACTAAACCCGCATATTCCACACCTGCAAATCTAATTGACGCCATCCACAATGATAGGTTATGAATAAAGCACACAGCCTTCTTACATCTATTTTAAAATTACCTGAAGCACACAAGCGCCTTTGAAGTACTACAAACGGCGTCTAGTATTTTGCAGTAAAAGGATTGGAGGGGACGGAAAAGTATTTCTTGGATGCATAGCTCTCGCTTTGTGTCCTCATTCGATATTTATTTCCGAATATCTGGCTGAATATAGAACATTTGTTGAGCGCTTTCCGTAAGCCCAGCCATATACATTTCTCTTCGCACAAACCAAGTGAAAATATACAAAGGGAGGTAAAAAATGACGTAAATACCACAAACTGAGCCTTTAGTGGACATCAAAGGATAATAGTCGAACGTGATGCTTCCAAAGCATTTGCTTCTCCATGCATGAGAAAAAAAGATCCTCTCTCGGAGCTTCTTTAGATTTGACAGTAGGTCCTGTTTATGCTATTCACGGCAGCTACTGGAGACGATGGGGAAAAGGGGAACATATCAAACCAGTCGGGATGAAAAACCCTTTACATAGGATTCCCTGCAAATCGGAGCGGGCGAACTCCACCAGAGAAATATGATTTCCTAATTTTTGTATTCACAAAGCGTTGCGTCGCGGTCACTGGGTTTTTCGATTTTCGGTTTATGCTATATATTTATATCTTTTATCTCTCTTTATCAATACATATTTGTCGAGAAGATCGGCGTTTTATCACCTAGTACGGTTGAAAATGGAGGTGGCTGGTATTTGAAAGAGAGGGATGATGGACTTCACTGGTTATTTATTTTCCTCTTTTATTATGAGGCCACTTTTTCTTGGGTTAGTTGCTTAGGAAACATAGAAAGGAAGCTATCCCTTAAGCATCAACCACAGCTATCCCCACTTTCATCCCTACTCTCAAGTTTCAATCGAGTGATAATATCCCTTTCTTTGATCCCTCCCACCTGTCTAACTAACTTCTTTATCCTCACCAATTCATCGTCATCGTAACAGTATAACTTATAGGCTCTACCTTTTGCTATCATGGTAATTTCTAAAATAGAGAGAAAATTATTAGTTAGTGGTTGCTGCTGGTATCTAAGATGATGCAACAAAACGAATCCATCTACATTCAAACACAGTAAAACCATATCTTTATATCTTTCTAACATTTCCTTAACTCTCTGCTTGGCTTAACCCTTTATTTACCGACGATACTTACAAGTACCGCCAACTTTAAAATTACATAGAATAACCATCCTTGCGAATATATTGACGATAATTTGCAGGAACACTCTTTCAGTTGTCCTCTTCCAGGATAAAAAGCAGCGAAGGTTCTATGATGAGTATTTTAGCGGGTAATGCGAATAGATTTAACTGAAGTTGTAAGTTTAGCTTCCATTTCGATCGGATTCAAATGATTGTCATTTTTGTTCAGGCAAAAAAGTATTTAAAGTCAAAAGTTAAGTGTATTATTTTTTAAGACTTATTACTGTGATAAAAAAAGCTAGGTTTTTCTTGTATTGTGAGAATATTTTAGCACTCCGTGTACTGACAGTACCCAAAAGTATCAATTTAAGTAAGTGGCTCTAGCGGATTCAATTTTCCAAAGATGATTATTTTATTTATGTATATCCCTTAATTTTCAATTTTGTGACTCAAAAAAAGTATTTGCACGAAAATTGCAGCGAATCATAATGCGGTAAATAAAGGGTTAAACACAAAAATTTACCTTAACACTCACAATGACCAATTTTGTAAAATTTATATGATACACATTAACACCAATTTTTTAGAACCCTGATACTCATAACGGTTCTACTTCCTTCAGAGAAAAATTAGACAACAATTCAAAGAAACCATATTTTATCTGATAAATAAAATACATAAGGTATAAAAATAATTATTACAGTCTTCTAAGATAGATTATGATACATGTGTTCATATGACCTTACTTGAATCCCCTTGCCTAACAGAGAAAAAACCGCTGCATACTTTTACCCGACTGCGCACTCTTACCTTCCTTCCCCTAATACTTATAAAAAAAATAAGAGAAATAGTACATTTTGAAAAGATTAAAAACCACTACTGACTAGATTCAAAGAACAGTGCCATACACAAACATGACAGCCAATGCATAACACTCAACTTACAACCCAAAAGTACTTCACACCTAATCAAATTCCAGTCCTCCTCAGATAGCCTAAAGTTTCAGACCAGCACAAGTGGCACCAAGCGAACAAAAGAAGGCCAAACTCTGTTCCAGCACATTAAGAGTTAATTACCCGCAATGTAAAAGCGCTCTTGGGGGGAATTGAATAAGACCCATATCGTCTCATAATCCCCCGAAGCAGCCCCACGGAGCCCTTCGCAAACTTAGCTCCCTTTTTTGGAGCTCAGGTGGCCGGTGTTAACAAGCAGATTGGAGCTTCTGCCGTGAGACGTCCCCTAATTTCCCCAAAGGACCCGATGCGCAGCTGTTAAATCATACACATCAGTGGGGGAAATAAAAATCTAGCCCTAAGTGATGATGTCTGGAGCTATTATTGGGCCACTCCTTTTTGGCCTCTGGTGGGGAAACTTGGACCGTTTTTCGGCTGTGTTTTATTATTTAGAAACCATATAGCGGGGGATGGGGAAAGTTTTCTTGCGGAGGGTTTTATGGGGAACCAATAGAGCGGTATAGAAGGAAATCAGATTGGACTGGTATTGGATGATGATCCTTATTTTCCTGTTTTGGTTCTGATGTATGTAGTTAATAGCATTCAAATTCATTGAGAGGCAAATCGGGACAAAAAGAAGACCAGTTCATGAAAATGATGTAGGGATAGATAGGAGTAGTTATGTTAAATTAGAGTGTCAAAAAACTTAAAAGGGAAAGTCAGCACGAAACACTTCATTTTCTTTCGGCCTTTACAATCGCCTTTCGCAGTTTGATGATTTCAAAAGCAATTTAAATAAAGATGCAAATGTTACGGGCGATGTGATAAACTCAATGGCAGTTATCAATGAATATTTATCATTTTGCTAAAAATACTCGGGCATTAGTAATATAATGACCGGAATTACCAGATTGCCAGTAATACAAACAGTTTTAGGAATCTGGTCTGTGGCAAAAATTTAAGTACTCCTGGTGTAGTTAATTATGCATACTTTTTTTTAGATTTAAAAGTAATTGGTAAAAAGTGATGCGTATATTGGTCCATCGTAAAACTAATATACAAGCTTAATGGGTTGTGGGTTGTTTAAAAGATCCCACATTTTATGAGACGTTGTATCAATCTTAAAACGTTGAAAGTATGAAGCTTCAAATTGCTATAAACTTAATATTCATAGCAAATTTATTATTTGTTAAAAATATTAAAATTTTTGAACAACAGCATAAAAAATTGCTTCTAAGATATACTATTTGCCAGTTGTGTAAAAATTAAAGAAATGTAAGGCATCTCATTAGTTAGTTTCAGGACCCTTTTTTGTAAGAAATTTGTTTTCGGGATTCAGAACCGACAGTAATAATTTTCAACCACCCCCAGGCTTTTAAATATAAAATATCAATTCTAGTGACTAGTTTTTAGGCTATTGTTGAAACATAACCTTTTCAATGTTCAATTCCAAGTTTCAACGTTCCTCATAGTTTAAAAGTGTAGTTGTATAGCAGAGCATTTTAAGAGTAAATACTTCCTATTTTAAAGACAATATTTAATTAAGAACTTGAAAAGGCTTTCCTGAATAGAAACATTTAAGAGTATTATATGAATATTTTTTGTATTTTGTTTTTCAAGTAAGAGAAAAACATTTGTTTTAAGTAAAGATAAACAAATTCATCCATCTACAATAAAAGCAATAAAACGGCTTTTTTTCCTTAAAAGTGTATAAAGTTCTCTGTTCTTAAGACTGTCTTGAATAAAAATCTCGAATTTTCTTAAACTGTTAAATTAATTCAAGAAAAAAACCTAAAATAAAAGAAGGATTAACAAAGGTAATGGAAAAGAAATTTTGTTAACTCCCCAAGTTGAAAACAAATACGAAAGACAAATCAATGAGAATTAGCGAGACGAAAATAAAGTAAACAGATAAAATCTGAAAAAGCTAATGAGGAAAAAACACAAACAAAAACAGCAAAATTTGAAAAAAAAAATCGCGTGGGAATCGCGAATGCATTGGGATTATGCAAGTAAAATTAACACACTCCGTAAAAGAATGAGTGCGTTTTAGGCTGAACTTCCAGTCATAATTTACATCCTTTTAAGCATTTCTTTAGCCAGATTTAAGAAAAAAACCAGCTACAATTAAATAAAATGTAAAATATCAGAGAAAGTTTTTTGAAGACTTGGTAATCTCTCCCCGACTTTCTACCGCCTGCAAACCTAGAAAGTAAATTACCTTCTCTTCTCCATATATAGACGTGTTTTTTGAAGCTGTTTTTTCCTTCTCAGTCATTCCACCGTCACTTCCACTAAAAATTTAAATTCTGGTTGAAACCACTCTTTACCTAAGTGTTCCTACACCTTCTCTCTAGATCTCAAGGGAGATCCAGCTACTTTTGGTACAGAGTAAATGAATTGGAAATTTGTGCATTTTGGTGGTGAAATGTGAGTGCCATTCCTTTTGGAGCGAGATTATCAGAGACGGGTTCCTTTTTAGCGTTTTAGACTGAGCCACTTTATTCCAGGGTGGATAGCGAAAGACAATTATGCTAAATATCCGTTTGCGTGATAGAATGTAACACTATCTATGATAGGTTGTTGAAAGGGCTTTTCTCTAATGTTACTTCAATGTTTACTGTTTAGACTACTTACGTTACATTTATATTACTCCGCGGTTCACCAATAAAAGTTCCTTGTTAGAGTCAAACTGTTTTGAGCATGCTTTTCCCACTATAAAATGTGAGAAGAAGGTGTTTATTTTAAAGGGGATTTAATGTGTGTTATTTTTTTTCATATTTACGTTACTTAACTTGCATTGAGATATGTTTTCTACACAGAAATAGATTCGATTATATACGATGCACTTAAATAATTATTTCGAATATTATAAAACTACTTTAAAAATTCGTTTAAATTAAAAAAAAATTCCTCAAACTTTTACATTTATTTGATTCAAAGCAACCTGTGCTTTTAATTATGTTTCTTGAAAATTTACATAGTACTCTGTAGTTTTTTTACAGAAGAAAAAACATTTCTTACATAATTGAGAACATAAACATCAAACATAATAACATTTAAAAACATAAATTAAAAAAAAAGTACGCGAAATTTTTTAAAGAATGGTAAGTTAAGGAGAATACAAAAGTACTCGGATTTGACATAATTATGGTGTTTTAGAATTTTCATACTAATGGTTAAAGCCTTCTTTAAAACATCCTTTTACTAACATACTTCACTCCATAATTATCCAAAATTTTGAAATGAATTTATGAAAATTTAATTATTTAATGTCTTACATGTGTGCTCTTGAAATAAACTATTATTAGGATTTAAATTAAATTAAAATTAAAACCCTTCTCAATGAGACAAAGGGGGTCCATCAGGTATTGCCCATCTCCTAATCCTAATTAAAGTCACTTTTACAACTTCGAGAGATTTACAGATTATAATCCTTCAGTTTTTAACCTACTATTCTAGTTGTTCATGATAAGGTAGTCTTCTCTTACTTTCCATACTTAACAAACCGAATACTTAAATTTAAGTCCAAGGTCCATGAAAGAGAGATTTCAACTAAAAAGTACTCCAAAAAAGGAACTGAAATGTTCCGAAAAGCAACCAGGAGTAGTATTCACACTCTAGCCGTCAATTCCCTAGGGATGATTTGTCAACGGAATTCAATCTCTTACAATCATTAGATCATTTAAGCTCGATCCTTTAACTTAATGTTACTCGAATTCTTTCGAATTGGCTTTAATGACAAGGAACGGGTAAGGGCTTTCTTCCATTGGCGGGAATTGCTCCTAGAGATTTCGGTGCTTCTCGAAATGGCTTTTATAATCCAGCAGTTTGAAGAAAAGTTCAGAACGTGAAAAAAACGATTTTTAGTGCCTAGATGAAAATAATGTTTCCTACTAGATGGCAGCACGTTGAGAAAAAGTTGGTAAAAGAGAAGGAAGCATTTCATAAGGACTTTATTAGAGAATTACTTAATTTTATTATTCTATTCAACAGACGTAATCTTAGTTTAATTTTGATTCATGAGATTTGACGGTTGTATTCAAATTTTTACGATTAAAGTATTAAGTGTACTTCACTGATCCAAAAAACAATTCGAACGACACTTAGTTGTGCAAGCGTATGGTGATAATAACTTTTGCAAATCTTCTTCGGTGGAAATTTTATGTTTTTTTTAATCATCATACGTAAATGCGATAGGGTGCTTAAGATTTTACACCCTGTTTTACATAAAATCAAAAATTTTAAAAAGTAGTTAAGATCACAAAATATTTGTTTTTCATCTAAAAATCATTTGAAAATAATCGCCGACAAATAGAAAACCATTTAGAATTAATTTAACATGCATTAAAATGTATTCACTTTAATGAAACCTGATTCAAAAACGACGATTAGCTACAGACAAACGTGACCGTAGGTACAACACTTATGGTGTCCGAAGGTACAACATCAGGTGTTTTTGCATTCAAAATTCTATAAGAAAATAGAAGAATTGAGATCTGACGATTTCTAATATCAAAACTAAAAAGTCAAAATCTCAAGAATTCACAACATATATCCCATTTTATCATTTCATAATTGAAGGGCTTGGTGGATGAAGGGGCTATGTAACAAGGCCTGTCCCAAAAGTAACGAGACTGAATTCCCTAATTCTGATGGAATTCGGTCTCGTTACTTTTGGGACAGGCCTTGTAACATCTAGCCCTTCAATTTTTTTTAAATTTGTACAAATTCACCTGAAGGTATGGACCCGTATAGGTAAATTCAACACACACAAGGACAGTAACACTAACATCCATGCCGAACGGGGATTCGAACCCCCAGACGTACGGCTTTGCAGTCAGATGCTCTAACCACTAGGTCATTACGTCGGCAGAAAAGAATATATAGGGGAAGAAAAGTATTAGTGTAGTGATGCACTAAAAAAACCTTGAGCATCTAAGAACAGTAAATTTAATATATAAAATTTAAACAATATTTTAAATAGCTGATTTCACGTTAGCAACTAGATAGCATCTGTTTACATTTAAAATCGACCACAAATTCAAATTTACATTTTTTACCGAATTTTAAAATGCGGTGGCCAAAGGTACAACGCGCGCGCGCGCGTCCGTAGGTACAACACTCTCCCCTATACTTTTTATTTAATTTTTTTCTTAAGATAACCACAAATAATTAAAAATGTCATAAGTATTTTTTAAGAAGCATATAAAAGAAGTATAAAGGATTTTAAAAATGCGTTTTTCTATAATGTTAAGAACTAGTGTAGTAATCATAATAAAATGTATAACATAAAATTCTATTTCCCTATTTCTAAAATATTTATTACATTTTTATATGATTAGTAATGAAATAACTATTACTCAGGGAATATTTGAAGAGGGTAACTATTTACTTACCTTTCTTTTCTTTTGGTGTACAAAATTTTGTTTCACTCCTTAAATCTTAGAGGGTATTTACGTAAGCGTTAAAAGCATATGATGGCATGCAAGACTTATTTTTAGAACTGTATATTTGAAATATTAAAGTTGTGATTTCAAACTGCATGATTAGAAGAGTTGCTATTAAAAATATTAAGCCCCAGGTGTAAATTTCGAAGAAATTCACTAACTCTGTATTTATGCATAATAATCATAATCATATTCCGCTAACTTTACGTTAAAGTTTTAAAACATGAAGTGAATTGAAACTTTTAACACAATAACTTTCTTACTTGAAAATAACAATACAAAAAATAAGCAATTTCCAATCTTTTAAATATATTAACTCAAATAAATGTTTCAGGTCTTTTAATATACTGAAAAAGTCTTGTGTATATCCTGAATGTTTAATTAAACGGAGAGTATTTTCTCCCAATTTATAGATGATTTCTTAGTAAGAAAATAATTCATAAGGACAAATAAGTATTACATTTTAATCAATCAGTTTCAATATTAAAATAGTTCCAGCATGAAAACGTAACAGTTTTAAATACTTTGGCTGATACAAAACTATAAAGTAGAATGAAAAAAAAATATTTCATACATTAAACCACAAACTTTTACATACTATACAAGCATTCAAAAATGCTTAAGTTCATCCACAATTGTTCAAGACTTTAAATTTGACAGAAACTTATAAAAGATCTGCTCTATAAGAAAAGAGGTGAAAAGGAAACTTTCTTTTTAGTTTTTCTGAGGCTAAAAATTTCGAAGTATGGTCGAGCTCTAATATAGGTGAATAAAGTATAAAAAAACTTCCTCTCACACAGAGCTAACTTTACACCAGGAAATAAAATTTTAGTGTGCCAAAGGTATAGTGTAAAAGCTTCATTATCAGATCGATACCCTTTCTATTTTTATAGAAAGTTTATCGTGAAGGCAAGAGGATTTTCATTCTGTAGGGTTATACCTGAGATTTTTTATGTTTTCTTCTTGAGAATATAGGAATAAAAAATAGGATACTCAGTACTCCTATTTGCCCTTCGTCTTTTGTCCATAAATAATGAATCGTCGAGGACTGTGACTGTTTAGTGTCCTTATTGTTCTTGATTAAATGGAAAATCAAGATAAACCTTTTCAAGATAGATACACACATATTTTGTTAACAGAAATCAATGGAAGAAATATTACTGTGTATTTATAAATAAAGATCTTGATATCATAAATTTTAAGGATTTTTTAAGGAAAGGAATTTTAAGGAATTTTAAGGAAATTTTAAGGACAACGAGGAGTTTAATAGGACTTGTAATGTATTATAGGACACACTTTCTTTTCTTTAAAATTATTTTTAAGCATTTGATACTTAACCCTATCACTATTTTTAACTAAAATAAAAATAATATTTTTTTTAAAACTAATCAGTAAAAATATGATTAAATGATCTAATAGACATTCACAAAATTAGCATAGTTTTATTTTTAAATCACCTTATTCAGTTATGTCCCTATTCTTTACTACTCTCCCCTCCTAGTCTAGATACTCAAAATATTAATGATAAATAATTATCAATTAAATAATAATAAAAAAATAATAACAATGATCAACTTGTGCTTCATGAAATATTCTGTTACAATTTAGCATAATGGCTAGAGCATGATCTCTTGATAGTTTCTACAGATTTTTTCTTACTGAAAACATATCTGAAAAATTTACTTGTTTGATAACAAAATTATTCAATTGGATTTACTAATGTAAATATTTCAAAATTTATTTCCTATCTCTTTAAGATTCAGTACTAGTGGTATTCTATTATATAAGAATATGGAAGGTAAGCTGGAAGGAAATAATCAGCGTTTTATTAGAATGTGCAATAAATAATTCTTTAAAATTTTCAATAAGAAACATTATAAAAATTTTCAAATTGATGTAGTCTTTCTATCTCTGTAAAAAAACTTTTAAAAACAACTTATTTATGTCTTTTAAAAGAACCAAAAATTTATTTGTGATAAACATTCCAAGCAAATTACAATTCTTATCCAAAGAACAGAAAAATATTCCTTTTACAATTAATAGAAGGCAAAAGTATTCCTTTAACAATCAATACAAGACAACTTATTTAAATTCATATAAACTTTGAGCAATACAATACTATAATAAATATAACAAATGTATGATTAAACTTCACTAATTTATTCAGTTTTAGATAGAAAAATTAAAAGGAAAATCTTAAGGAACTTACAGTGTACTTTATAGTTCAGATTATTTCAGCGATATTTAATGGTGGAAATTCTTTTGCGGGCAACTATGGCCGCTTTTCTTTTGCTCAAAAGCATCCTTTTCTTCTTTGGGGTTGAAATACGTTGACCGAGATTATGGCGAGCAACCAGGGCAGCTTTTCTTGGACTTGGCTTGCTCAACTTGTTCTCATGGACCTGTTCAAGACGATGGAAACTACGACGGAGACTTGAAACCTGTCCATAAAAATCGCTCCACTGGCGTCCTAGGTCTTCAAGAGAAGGCTGGTTTCCTCCTTTTCCATTTTCACACTTGCTGATTAAGTCTTTAAACTCCACCAATTCATCAATTAGAACTTTGGTTTCGTTCATAATGTTCCTGATTTCACTTTCCTCTTCAACACAAAACCTTTTTACTTTTAAAGTTAGACGCCAGTCCTTTAAGCGGCATTTTAAGCTTGAAATGTGGGACTCAGTAAGCTGTCTTAAAGTTGAATACTTGAGTCCCATCCTTAAAACTGATCAAAGCAACCGACCAAAGACAAGCAATTTTAGTATAAGAAATCTGAATATCAAGGAAATCTGAATTGTAAACAGTTAAGATATGTAAGTTTGCAGTTACAGTTATCTAGGGAAACCTGCAGATATACTCTTATCTAAGGCTAAGACACACAAACAACAACAAGATGGAGAAGCTTTGGCCTCAAGAGATTAATTGTATTATATAATTTTAGATAAGCTTGTCCTTTGCCTTAAACCTGGAACTGATAAGTAATATTACCGGAAGTTTATAATTTGGGTAGCTAATTTATCATTTTACACCAATATCATCTGAGGTAATTTGCATATATAGGTTGTAATGTCTAATAATAACACTAATCGACAGTGGTTTCCTAACAACAACCAAATTACTATTTTTGTTACTAACTCATATAGTTATTCAAATATCTGCAAGTAAAAAAGCTCCATCACGTCCCATTTTAGTGTAACAAAAAGTTTTGATTTTTTGCTTTTTTTCTCAATTTTTGCGTTTTAAGGGCCATTTTTGTCCAATACCAACACTGCAATCCCATCAAATTAATTTATTTCTAGTATCCCAGTATGTAGACATTCTTTTAAAAGTGTGGCTATGTTTTCGTTCTGCAGTTCATTATGAAAATTGACGCATTTTCAGTGTAGATTTTGCACATTTATGCACAATACGTTTTGCTAAATTTGGGTACGGTTAAAATTACAATTAAACGGTAATATTTAACAGAAAAAAAGGGGGAAAGGTTTTTCCCCCTGATTTGGATTCAAATAGGTGACTAAAATGAAATCTGAGCTCCTCCCGTGTGCGGCGACCACCTCGCAAGTCAGCCAAGCTGTGGGGTAGCAAACGTCGCATTTCTCTTCTCCTTGCCGTGTGCCGCACGGGAGATCTTTCTCCCGGTCGAAAGAGACGCGCGAGCGAAGAAGACGCTCGCCTACCTAATTATAATTTTTTCCTCCTGTGTATATAAACTTTGTTTTCCAGTTTCGTCCAGCAGAAGCAAGCGGACGTGTATATAACCACTAGGGTGTCTCAAAAAAAGCCTTTTTTCGAAAAACCTCGCTCCCCAGGGCTTTTCCCATTCCTTTTGGTCCCAAAAGATAGTGTGTGAAGTTTTAGCCCCCTAAGTTAACCCTAGGGTTTGCCTGTAGAGTCCCAAAGTTTGAAAAAAGTGGGAAAAATGACCAATTTTCAGAATTTTTTAAAATTATGTTTAAGATTGATAATGCTAATAAAACTGGTTCATATGCGTCTATAGGACTTTTTTAGATGGAATATATTTATTTATGTGTATTAACTGTACCCTATAGCCCCTATAATTTAAGACTAAAACGTACTACTTTGGGACGTTGCACACGCCAAAGCTTATAATGCACTACCGGTAGACGAAATTAATTAAATCCGAATTTCTTCGAAGGAACTCACTCAAATGATGCCATTTGGGGCTAAAATGATATTATATATTATAAAAACCAGTGAAATAACAGTTTTGAGCCCTTCCACTGAGCTTTTAATGTAAAAAGTGCTTTTCTTCAAAATTTCTCCTTTCCAGCTGATGAAACCCAAAACTTATACTAGAAAAGGGGTTTGCTGAACTTTTTTAGATATCAAACATTAGAACCTTTATAAGGGTTTCATTTTTTCAAGTAGAATTAAATTTTAAACAACACAGATCGGAAATGAAATGAATATTTCCTATACCTGGTGTGAAAATCGATTTTCTCTTTTCAAAGTTACTTGTGAATCTAGGTTGAAATGTTAAAGAAAGAAGCTTTTAATTAAAACTTTCCCCTAATACGTTAAAAGGAAGTAATTTTCCAAACTTAAAAAAAAGAAAATGGATTTTCACATCTGGTACAGGAAATATCCATATAATTTCCGATCTGGGCGCTATAAAATTTAATTCTACTTATTAAAAATGAAACCCCTATAAAGATTTCAAAGTTTGGTACCTAAAAAGTACAACAACCCCCTTTTTTAGTATAATTTTTGGGTTTTATCAGCTGGAAACGAGAAATTTTGAAGAAAAACACTTTTTGCATTAAAAGCTCAGAGGAAGGGCCAAAAACTGTTATTTTACTGTTTTTTATAATTTATAATATCAATTTAGCTCCAAATGGCATCATTTGAAGGAGTTCCTTCAAAGAAATTTGGATTTAATTAATTTTTTTCACCGGTAGTGCATTATAAGCTCTTGCGAGTGCAACGTCCCTAAGTAGAACGTTTTAATCTTAAATTATAGGGGCTTTAGGGTACAGTTAATACACATAAATAAGTATATTCCACCAAAATAAGTCCTAAATGACACATTTGACCCGGTTTTATCGCAGTATCAATCTTAAAATATAATTTTTAAAAATTCTGAAAATTGGTCATTTTTTCCACTTTTTTCAAACTTTGGGGCTCTACAGGCAAACCCTAGAGTTTACTTAGGGGGCTGAAATTTCACACACAATCTTTTAGGACCAAAAGGAATGGGAAAAGCCCTGGGGACCGAGGTTTTTCGAAAAAAAGTTTTTTTTGAGACACCCTAATAACCACGTATTAAAAAGCTGTTAATTTCATATTTGCCTGTTTGTTCCTGACTAATTTATTGCGTCCTACTCTCATCTGCTTCTCCATGGGATATATAGGTAGTTAGTTTCTAAACCCGAAACTGGCTCTCAGCATTGCACCACGATACTTCCCCACTGGTGACCTTTGGCCAACAACATTGAGCATGGACTTCTGACGACTGAGCTCCGGAACTTGAGCAGCTACGCATACTTTTGGTGAGTCGTCCATTATTCTATTGAATTTTACCGTCGGTTTGTTTCGGGTTGTCCTTCAATGGCGGATGATAAAGATAAACAGGGTCCCGTGGTGCCAGTAACTACAACTGAAACAACACTTGCAAACACTTCGGTGAACGTAATAACTCCTCCTTCTGCTGAAATTAATAGGGTAGGTGTTAAATTACCTCAATTTTGGGATAAACATCCAGAGTTATGGTTTTCTAGTATAGAATCTCAATTTAACTTGTCAAACATTACTAATGACAATACTAAGTTTCATTATATTGTATCAACATTGAGTTCAGACATTCTTAACTTCGTTAGTGATGTTGTTGTCAATCCACCTTCAAGTGATAAATATGAAACTTTAAAAAAAAGGTTAATTAGTGAGTTTACCGATTCGGAGCAAAAGAAAATTAAGAACTTTCTTTCGGACCTTACTCTCGGTGATGATAAACCTTCACACCTACTCCGTAAAATGAAGGGATTAGCAGGTGATAAGTTAGATGATAAGTTCTTAAAAACACTTTGGTTACAAAGACTTCCACAAAATGCTCAGGCTATACTTTCTATATCGGATGAATCACGTGATTCTTTGGCTTTGATGGCTGATAAAATTCAGGAAGTGACCGATAATAACCAGGGAAGTCATATAGTTTCTATCGAAACGGACACTAAATCTCAAATTACTAAGTTACAGGAACAAGTTGATAACCTAACTAAGCAGGTTAATAAACTCATTCGCTTACGATCTAATAGTCGCAACTTTAGTCGTGGTAGGGATCGAAAGAGATCAAATACTCCCTCTCAAACTACTGATCCGCGTGACTTGGAGGAAATATCCAATAGTAAGCGTCGACTTTTTGTTAAAGACTGTCAAAATGGTCTTGAGTACTTGATCGATACAGGTAGTGATATTTGTGCCCTTCCACGCCCTAAAATAATTACAAACCAGGAAAATGCTAACATTAAGCTGTTTTCCGCTAACGGATCAGCAATAAAGGCTTACGGTGTTAAAAACTTAAGTGTTAATTTGGGTTTGAGACGAAAATTTGTTTGGCCTTTCGTTATAGCTGATGTTACTAAGCCGATCATCGGCGCTGATTTCATAAAGCATTTCCGATTGCTCATAGATTTGGGTAATGGTTGTCTTAAAGATTCTATAACATCTCTGACAGCTTCTGGGTCAGTAACTGCTAAAAACTTTTCCCAAATTACCTTGATTTCTAACGATACTAAGTATAAGGAATTACTTCAAAAGTATTGTGATATAACCAAACCATATCCTTCGGATCATGTGGTTAAACACAATACCGTGCACAGAATTGAGACGAAGGGGCAACCAGTTTCAGCTAGACCACGTCGACTACATCCCTCTAAATATAAGTCAGCAAAACAGGAATTTCAATTTATGGTCGAAAAAGGTATTTGTCGACCTAGTAAATCAAACTGGTCTAGCCCGCTCCATATGGTTCCAAAACCAAATAGTTCTGAGTTCAGACCCACCGGTGATTATCGCGCCTTAAATCGCATTACAATCCCGGATAGGTTTCCTTTGCCCCACATACATGATTTTGCGAATGAACTTTATGGTAAAAAGGTGTTTTCTAAAATAGACCTTGTACGCGCGTATCATCAAATACCCGTTCATGTAGATGATATACCTAAAACCGCGATCACTACACCATTTGGGTTATTTGAATTCCCCTTTTTACCCTTTGGGTTGTGCAATGCCGCACAAACTTTTCAGAGATTCATTTCTGAGGTTTTGCAGGGATTAAATTTCACTTTCGCGTATCTGGACGACATTTTAGTCGCAAGTTCATCAGATACAGAACATTATTCCCACTTAGAAACCGTATTTCGCAGACTTTCCCAATATGGCATTAGGATAAATTTAACCAAGTGCATTTTTGGTGTTGAGGAATTGCCTTTCCTAGGATTTCTGGTTAATGAGCAGGGTATCAAACCGTTACCAATTAAAGTTGAACCAATCTTAAACTATGAACAACCCTCAAATGTCAAAGGTCTAAGACGTTTTTTGGGGTTACTCAATTACTATAGACGTTGTATACCTAACGTGACCAGACGTCCCGTTTTGAACGGGACTGTCCCTTTTTAGAGTTACGTGTCCCGGTGTCCCCGAAATGAACTCTGGGACGCAAAATTGTCCCGTTTTCTGAAATCGCGCGAAAATTTGAGTGTTTCTGACGAATTTTTGTTAATTTGTAACTACATTACATCGCAGAAAGTAACCGAATGGAATAATAATCTAAGTGTTTCCACGAAAACTTGTTGCGTGGAAGTATTTAAACACTTTCAAGCTAACAATCTTCAGCATGAAAACTTTTCTATTTTAATTTAATATATTTTATGTTTACCTGGTACAAATGCTCCAGTAGAAAGAGTATTTTCTATGATGAACAAATTGTAGCCATCTGAGAAGACCCAGTTACAAATTTCAGTTCTAAAGGCGATGTTGATAATTAAGATGAATATAAAAAAACGTGCCAAGAGTTTCATTCTTACTTAAAATCATCACCAGCCATATTAAAGCAAATTTGTTCCTCTGATAAATATAAGTATAACTAAAGGTTTCAAGTATATTAATTCGTAACTTTTAAGCTAACTAACTTTTTCTGAATAAATAACTTTTAAAAAGTTTTTTTATTGACTACCTGTTAATTAACCTAAATAAACCAATGTCCCGTTTTGAGTCAAAAAATAAATGGTCACATTATGTATACCACATGCTGCTCAAATCCAAGCACCCCTTAATGAACTATTAAAAGGTCCTAAAGTTAAGAGCAAAAAACCTCTAGAATGGACTAAAGAAACTACAGAGGCATTTGATAATTGCAAACGCCAGTTAGCTAACGCAGTTCTCTTGGTTCACCCAAACCCCGAAGCTAAATTGTGCTTGTTTACGGACGCTAGCAACACAGCTATTGGAAGCACTCTTAGTCAGGAAGCATTTAGAAATGGTTTCAAACACCTTGAACCATTGGCTTTCTATTCAACCAAACTTTTACCTTCTCAACAAAAGTGGTCCGCGTTTGATCGCGAATTATACGCCATCTACGCGTCTATTAGACACTTCAGGTTCATGTTGGAGGGCCGACCCTTCACGATCTTTACGGATCATCGACCTCTAACGTTTGCGTTTTCTCAAAACTCTGAGAAGTTCTCACCTAGGAGAGTTAGACATCTTGACTACATTGGCCAGTTTTCAACCGATATACAATTTATAAAAGGTATTGAGAATACTGCGGCCGATATTTTGTCTAGGGTTGAGACAATTACGTTTCCAAACACGATCAATTACTCGGAGATTTCTAAAGAACAAAAAAAAGACCATGAATTAAAAAATTTCCTTAATTCTCCCAATCAATCTGACATTAACTTAAAGTTAGTAACTTTACCTGAATCAGACACCCAAATATATTGTGACGTTTCAACCAATAAAATTAGACCATTTATCCCCAAAAGTTTCCGTAAGGTTATTTTTGAACAACTGCACAGTTTATCGCACCCAGGGATGCGAGCGACCGCACGATTGTTAAGTAGTCGTTTCGTGTGGCCAGGTATAAAAAAGGATGCTAAAGAGTGGAAAAAATGTTGTGTCCCTTGTCAACTATCTAAGGTTCACAAGCATACAAAAAGTCCCTCTCAAAAGTTTTTAGTCCCAAATCAAAGATTCCAACACATACACTTAGACTTAGTAGGGCCGCTTCCCCCGAGTGAAGGTTTTTCGTATTTACTGACGATCATTGACCGTTTTACTCGTTGGGTTGAAGCTATACCTTTGCCTAATATCACTAGCGATACGGTAGCCAAAGCATTTAATGCTCATTGGATTAGTCGATTCGGTGTCCCTCAAAAAGTGACCACCGATCAAGGTCGACAATTCGAGTCGAACTTGTTTCGCTCGTTCACAAAATGTTATGGCATTCAACATATCCATACCACATCCTACCACCCTCAATCTAATGGGTTAATTGAGAACTGGCACCGTAGTTTGAAATCCGCATTGAAGGCTGCCCTTACTAACCGATGGATGGACGTACTTCCATCTGTATTGCTGGGACTACGCTCGGTATTCAGGGATGACCTAAAATGCTCCATAGCAGAAATGGTCTATGGCGCACCACTCCGACTCCCTGGAGAATTCTTCCATCCTGTTGCGAGTCATATCAACGACTCGGAGTTCCTAATGAACCTAAAAGACTCCATCAAACAACTGACTCCTATTCAAACTTCATCGCACAACAAGGTTAAGATATTCGTCCCAATGGACTTATCTACTTGTGCCAGTGTGTTTGTGCGTAAGGACTCTGTGAAACCGCCCTTGAGCCCACCTTATGAGGGCTCTTTTCCGGTTATCTCCAGAACTGGTAAATTCTTCAAAATTCAAATCAGAGACAGAGTCACTGTTGTCTCCATTGATAGAATAAAACCTGCCTACATCTTGGCGGAGGACATTGCGCTAGCAATCCCTCCGGTCATCAAGGACTTAACCACGACCAGGTCAGGTCGAACCAGTAGACCTGTGGTTCGTTTTCAGGTACGCTGACACTGGAAGGGGGGTACTGCGGCGACCACCTCGCAAGTCAGCCAAGCTGTGGGGTAGCAAACGTCGCATTTCTCTTCTCCTTGCCGTGTGCCGCACGGGAGATCTTTCTCCCGGTCGAAAGAGACGCGCGAGCGAAGAAGACGCTCGCCTACCTAATTATCATTTTTTCCTCCTGTGTATATAAACTTTGTTTTCCAGTTTCGTCCAGCAGAAGCAAGCGGACGTGTATATAACCACGTATTAAAAAGCTGTTAATTTCATATTTGCCTGTTTGTTCCTGACTAATTTATTGCGTCCTACTCTCATCTGCTTCTCCATGGGATATATAGGTAGTTAGTTTCTAAACCCGAAACTGGCTCTCAGCATTGCACCACGATGCTTCCCCACGTGTGTTGCAGAAGTTAGAATGTGGCTCTTTTTAAGTGAGTAAAAGTCAACAGCAGTTCTATGCAAATTACTTTCCCTATAGTATGGGGAGGACATTCAGATTATCTTGTATATTTAATATCAATGACAAATATAGAAAAAAACATTTCAAAAAGTATTTAAAAGGACATTTTTCCCCATTAAGTGAAAGCAAACTTTAAGTCAATATGAACCTCTGATTACAAAAGAATTTACAAACCTGCTTTTGAATAAAAATTTAATAAAAACATATTATCAACTTAGAAATGGTTTTTAGGAGAGTGGTAAGATGATTTTAAGAAAATAGGACCTATAATAAAAATGTTTGAATCGCAATAGATGGTTCTCTTTAGTCTTACCAAGCCATAGGATGTTCATATTCATATTTTACGTCCACGTTTGAATTTATTTCCGGAAAATCTCACTGTAGTCAATCATAAACAAGGGTAAAGATTCCCTTAGGACATGACTCGATACATAGGTCACTGAGAAATAGGAATTTCCGGCTACAGCTCTTGGTTCATTAAAAAAGGTAGATTCGATGCCACTTAAGAGACAAAAAGCGATAAAATGACATCGTATTTAATGAATGTTTAATGGTTTTATGTTTTATATTATCTGAAACATGTATATAATCTCAAATATGGTAGTATTTTATGCTAAAATAATGGGATTAACTGTTAAAAAGTGAGTGGTTTTAACGCTTTTGTCCATTTCTTATAGTATAGGTCCCATATTTGTAACAAAAAAACTGTAAGTGCTGCAGCTTTTTCACAACTATTTCCGAATTCTACACCCTGAAATTAGTCGGAAATACCTAATCTCATTTTTGTTAGGGAAAAAAATTTAATTTGGTCGAATAGTGTAATTACTACCTAGTTTTTACGAACTTCTTTACGAACACTCCTATTTTTACAAACCGTTAGCTGCTCCAGAAAGTACCCCATATACACCATGATAACTTCAATTTCCATCTAGGAAATAACGTTTTTGAAATAAAAAAACTTATTACTTCTTACCCGACTTACTGATTGACGTTAGACGACGCTGAAAAGATTTTTCTACTCGAAAATATTATAGAAAGTTTAGGGCCGGGTAACACCTAGTGGTAAGAGGTCTCTAATTGGTTAATGACTCTAGTTGAATCAGTTAAAATTTAATTTAATCAAATGAAACTTTTTCGGGTAGGGGTTGTTTTAGTTGAGAGATAGTTCAGAGTGATTGTTTTGAGCAAAGTATATTTTTTTATTTTGCCTAATGTTTCGTAATTCATTCTCTAAGTTCTAATTAAAACTAGTTATTAACTTTTGAGTGTTGAATTTATACCTAGTGCTTTTCAGATTGAACTTATTTTGGTATGATATGTATTTATATTTATAATATTGTGTTAAAATACAGTTACTACATTGCAAAAAATTTCACAGTAGTTTTACAGCTAAAATAGCTGGCAATATGGGTGCCAGCCATTTTTGCAGAGATTTTACAGCAATTTTGTAATTTTTGACTTCAACAGCAATTTTGTAAATTAACAGCAATGAGGTATTCTCACGTTTTGAGATTAAATTTTATCAAAATAGTAGATAAAAAAACATGAAGAATGACGTTTACATCAAGTATTTCCGTAGCCTAGTTTCTGAGATATAAATTTTTGAAATTTCGTTTTTTGTTTGGGCGCGAAAACACTTTCGAATCCCAAATCATGCGCTGTGAGGTCACATCCAATAGAAGCCCGTTTTCTGTTAACGTGACTTTTCTGACGATTTGGCAAAAATAAATTGAATTTTAAATTATTTAAAACACATTTTTGAACTTAAAAATCAGAAATTTGGGAGTTTTAGACCATAATGTATCGAAAAAGTATAAAATCAAGCAAATACCTCACTCATGCAAATACCTCATTCTGTAATTTTACAGATTTTTGTGTTAACATTACAGCGATACTGTAATTATTCCGCAGAAAAACTAGAAAGCTATGTGCACCTCAGATATGTCTTGTTCTTTCATGTTTCTACAAGTATTCAAAATGTGGCATATTATGAACCACGCAGTGGCGGATCCAGGATTTGGTTTTGGGGGGGGCTAAGAATTTTCATAACCCAATTGATTCTTCTTGTTAATGGTAATACGGAAAAGGTAGTGAATTATCCTACTCAAATCAATAAAAGGGGGGTCTGGGGGTCCTCCCCCAGAAAATTTTTGGAAATTATAGTCAAAAACCCCACTTTTTCAACTCATTTTGGTACGCCTCATCCGAATTTCGGATATAGATTTTTTGCGTTTTGACAAACTTAGTAAAATATTAGACGTTTGGGGGGGGCTTCAGCCCGAAAGCCCCCCCGTAGATCCGCCACTGTAACCACGGGAGGTACCGATCTACGAAGGTTATACTTCCTAGTTCTAGAATCATCAGTCGGTTCTTACACCTCATCTAAGAGGAGAGGATTTTCATCAGGAGAGATTTTCATGTTCTTGTGGTGTTTCATCCTGAGCCTTGTGATTGTGGTTGCAGTTTTTCTGTCAATATCTAGCTGTGTGATTTGATTTTTAGCTTTTACTGTTGTAGGGGTTATTAGCTTGAGTTTGGCCAGAGCATTGTTATCTGCCAGGGAAGTGGGGATGTGACTTTGATCTTGACATCTTCCGGAATTGGCCAGAGAATCAGCTATGTCGTCGAACTCCAGGTCGCAGTGGGAAGGAATCAATTGGAGGATGCACTTTTTGTTTAGGCCGTTGACCTGGTGCAAAAGACGAATGATGTCTTCAATATAGTATGTATCACCTTTATGGATGGCTTGTAGTGCTGATCTAGAGTCACTAAAGATGGTAATGACATCTAGTTGTTGCGTGGAGGGGAGATTCAGGTAGGACACAAGCGCTCTGCGTATGGTCATCAGTTCTCCCGTTAGGCTTGAAGCCACTTTACCTGCCCCCACTGCAATTTCAATTTTGTGCCAGTCTGGTAGTAAGAGGAGAACACCAGCACCTCCGTTGTTGAAAGATGAGTCAGATGATCCATCAGTATAGGCAGAGATATGGTTGTGTGATGTAAGTGAGTCGATGGTCTTGTTTCCTATTTCTTTCAGTTTGTCTTTTGATTCACTCTTGGTTTTATAAGATAAAGGGAAATCATGGTATTTGGGTGTGCAATTGTAAATGGTGGTTCTTTAACGATCTTGATATCTTCAATCTTTAGATTGATTTTCTCCCTTATAATATGATCAAATAGTAGTGTGGATGATCTCTTCAGTCTTGTTTTTTTAGTCCAGAAGGTAAAGGTTCGGTGTGATATATGTTGCTCATTGCGGCTTTGAATAGTGTTTGAATTCTGCCGGAACCGGGCAGCATATAAACTACCTTCACATTGCTACCAACCATTGAGTTTGGAAGAGATGCTTCAAGGGGCTTTTCAGAAGGGATTTCTTCATTCTTAGTTATATTTCCATGCATATATGCGTTTTTAAGATTTCTTTTTTAAAAACTAGTATAGTTCGAGTAATAAGACTGGTAATTTTTAAAGAAATTACAAACTGAAAAAAATATTGCGGTCATACAAAAGAATAATAAATATCATAAATTTCCTTTCATTAAAATATTATTTATTTCCACTATAAACTTATTTTTAGCTTAATATTTTTATGCCCTGTAAATTTTGACAAATTTGACGTTATTTTTCTGAGTCGGAGTTGGGGGCATGATTATATGATTTGGAATACTTAAGACGATTATTTTACATATTTCATCCAAAAAACCGTTTAGATAATATTGAGAGTTCAATAGTATTTTTAAAAATGTCACTTATACTAAAAAAATTTTAACACTTTTTTAAACTTCTTATACCACCTTTTAATATATTAATGAACAACTTTTATGATTATCAAAGGATAAATAGATCTTGCCGTTGAGCTGATACTGGAAACACTTAATACTTGCTTTCTAGTAACAGTTTTTTTTGCTAAATTTTTAATTAAAATAAAGGAAAAGTTTGCTTACCTTATCCATCTTCTTTCTACAATCTAATATATTTCCAGAAAATAAAAACTTTTAAATTAACATACTGGATTCGCAATGATCATAGCAGATAAACGTAAGTTTAGCAAATGCAATTCCGCGTTACACAATGAAGTCCTTTAAAATCGGGACCTCAGGGTTGAAAAGGAGATTTTAAATCAAAATAAATTTTAATACAATTAAAAAAAATACAAAACACTATGACAAAAAATATATACAAAAAGAGAAAAAAAGGGGGGACACATAAATCCATAAATTTTTTTTATCCCAAAGGAGCAACTTGCTCCTCCATGGGTTACAGGAATTTTAAAAATAAATGTCTGTTTAAAAAGGTGACACGGACGTTTTGCCTACTAGACATTTTTTACCCCCCCCCCTTGATAACAAATTTCCAATCAAAAACCTACCTACAAAAAAGAATAAAAGGGCGAAGGATATTTCCCAGTAAACGAAACGACCGTAGAACCATCAAAAACAGTGGATGAATTATAAATAAAATCACGTAGAAATAAAAAAAGAAAAAAAACGAGAATGGCCTAGCTGGCAATTATGTGTATTAAGATAAAGATTAGAAGTATACAGATTGAAAATATACCTGGACAAAAATTAAAATAGTGTTTCGACATTATTTTGGTCTTGAATAAAGGTTATAAAACATTTAATGATTCATTGATTTCTAAAATATTTATTGATTCGAACACTTAATAGCAAAGCTTTTATTTAATTGAAATAAAGCGGAATAAGATCGGATAAAAGATTTGTCAGAAAACCAAGCTATTTTCCGAAAAGAGAACTTTCTACCAATGAATATAAAAAACATCGGCGATATTTTAAAAGCAAACAAAAAAGAAATGTAAAGAAAAACGGAGCGAAAGGGGTATAAAAAACATCCGAGCTATTTTCAAAGCAAGTAAAAAAGAAATGTGAAGAAAAACAGAGCAAGAATGGGCATAATTGATTTCTCGTAACGCCATCTTTTGAATGCCCTCGTAACTATATTCGTCCTATGGTTGGTAGCAATGTGAAGGTAGTTTATATGCAACCGGGCATCATTTCCGGGGGAACCGACGGAGCATCATGGACCAACTCTGCTATAGAGGTGCTGAATGATTTAGGTCTTAAGATTGGTATTATTGAGGAATTTGAATTCAATTTATTTTAATTTAGTGATGATACAAAATTCTTACCAAATTAATAACTTTAGACATAGGTTAATGTTATACAGATTATAGTACTATTATCCTGTAAAGGTAATGTCACATTTTAAAAAGCATTCAATAAACAAGAATTTCATTTTCTTTTAATATTTATTTTGATGACCAATTAAAATTACTATGTATATTTAATTTAAACTAATGCAGGTGGCGCTTCAAATTTACAGCTAAAAAGGCAGTTTTTTGAGATTACAGCTAATGCGTAAAATATTAACAGCAGTTTTTGCTGTTAAATTTTTCGTTTCTTTTTTGCAGTGTGTATCTGGTCACTATAAATAGTCTGTGTAATTAAAATAGGCGGTTGGATGTCATCAGTTGAAGTTCGTCGCCATGGTAACGAAGGAGAAAACATAAGCGGTTCTGCTTTATTTTTGCACATCAGTTAAGACAGGGCGTAAAATCAAATTGAAACTTTGAATCTTAATAATTATAAAAGTAATTCGAATCGAAAACGAAACGACAATCTTTTTGAAAAAAATAATTGTATATTTGTTTAAAATTTTGCACTTCTACCGTGATTAGTTTTTCTTTTATAACGAAAAAAAGTGTTCCGATTATTTCATTGGCTGCTGCGACACGAGTTAGATTCAATGACAATCTCGGGCGGTTGTGGGCTTGGCGTGATGTTGGAAAAAATAAGACTGGTGGAAACCATGTCAACGCACAGGGAAAGGTGGGGGAGACTGGGGAAATCACGTGACTTTTCAACCGCCTATTCTAATTACACAGACTATAGCACGGAAGTTGCCAGTAAACTATAGCAGGTGGCGCTTCGAATTTACAGCTAAATATGGCAGTTTTTTGAGATTACAGCAAATGCGTAAAATATTAACAGCAGTTTTTGCTGTTAAATTTTCCGTTTTTTTGCAGTGTATGCTAAAAATTTGTATCGCCTTCAAATGTTCCCATTTCTAGCTTCTGTAAAAGCTATAGTGACCTAAGTAACATAAAATATGACTGAAACTATGTAAAATATCCTAATTATCTGCTACCAACAGAAATTCAATGGCATTCATCGTATTTATTGAAAAACATGAATCAAACATTAATCACTGCACATTTTAAATTTTTGACCAGTCAACTAAAAATTAAAATATGTTGTGTTACTTATGGTAACACTTACAGAAAAATTAGAAAATAATTCTTAAGGTTTATTAGAACCTAATCAGCAAATATTTCTCTCCCAGCTTTGATATTTTAGCTTTTCATCTTGACTTTTCAAAGGGAATTATACTTTTAAAGCATTTCCCCAAAGTTGATCGTTTTATACAAGCGTTGAAGACTCAGATAGCTCTAAAGTTGTGTATTGAGTTTTTGTAATAACTTCTACACACATTTTTAATCCAATGAATTTCAATATTATATATATACTTTTTATTGTGCTGCAAAGAGCCAATTAAAACATTTTGATTCCATAATTCATTCTCTCTTTTGCAACTTGTATGCTGCTTAAGTAAAATTTTGCATGAAAAAGGGGATTTTCCTTGAAGAAAAATGTCAAAGAAAGTTATTTAAGGAGTTATCTAACAATTTGGATTGTTTTCATCAACCGAAATGAATAGAAAAAAACCTTTTTTTTTATTTTGATCATGCGTAAGTGCGGAAAAGTTGTCTAAGGTGGTAGAGAGTACTTGTGATTTTTTTTTCAGAACGCGCAAGTCAAAAAGGTCGAAAATTGGTTTTTCGCCCTCATTCCTACTCTAATCACACAATGTAGGATATGCATCTGGCAATACTATGACTGTTCATGCACATGGCACATGACACAAAACTTATAAATCATTAAATAGACTTTTCTATGTATCAGATATCTTTCACACAACGAATGTCTTCACTCGAGTTATGGACCCTATATGATGTATGCTACCCGACAAAATTTGAATAACAGCCTAAATATCTATATTATGTGGATAGTGGGCTCTAATTTGAACGAGGAAAGAAGCGATTTTCGACAAAATTTGAGCCCACAGAAAAACGTAATACAGAGATTTAGGCTGTTATTCAAGTTTTGTTGGGTAGCATACACCACATAGGACCCATAACTCGAGTAAAGACATTCGGCGCGTGTTTAGAGTAGAAATGAGGGGCGAAAAACCAATTTTCAGCCTCTTTGGCTTGCGCGCTCCATAGGATAACATGGGGAACCTTCAGGGTCAATGTGGCACCTAAAGATACTATCCGAAAATTCTGAAAAAAAATCACAGGTACTCTCTGCCACCTTAGACAAATTTTCCGCTTAACGCATCATCAAAATCCAAAAGAAGTTTTTTCGATACACCTTTTATAATGAACAAGAATATGGAGGAAACTGACCAAAACTGATATGTTATTGTAGGGGGTAATTCCTGCTCCAGAGTGCTTAAGGTATCCGACTGGTCTAAAATCCTCGTTTTTGTCAAAAAATGTGAAAAACATTTTATGATATATTCTTGAAGGCAGTTTGATAAGGTTTCCAAAAATCTCTTACTTTTTATTCTAGCTAAATTATAAAAAGAGTTACATAAATTTTAGTATCTAAAAAGCTATCTCATACTGTGGCTGGAAATATCTTTACACGCGTTTTGTGAGGAATGGTATTTTTGAGCAGTAGGGTTCACGGTAAACGTGATTTCTCCTATACTATTTTAAGTATGATTACAAAACTTTCTGAGTTCGTTGTTCATATTATTATGAATGTTTTGTTCTATTATCTAAAGTAAGTTCTTAAACAAAACTATTTTTCAAGTGGTTTTACATAAAAAATCAGATTTTTTTGGTAAATTTCCATAGAAGTGGTTTTGAACATCTGTATCTCTTAAGAAAAAACCCATCAATACTTCATTTAAAGTCCATTTTGATTGAGATATGGTATCTCCGGACTGATAAAAATGTTGAGGACCAGGTTTGTTGCCACCAGGTTTGTTTGGTTATTAATGAGGGAATGGGGTATTTTCTCCAACTCCCCTTTCAGAGCATTTTTTAGCGCTTGAACTGTTGGGAAGGTATTGGAAGAAAGAGAAAAGAGAAGAAAACAAAATTTAAAGAAAAGGGAAAAACGAGCAAGGAAAAATAAGTAAAATACCTAAGATAAAAATAGAGAGAAAAAGGGAGAGTAAGAGTAAAAAAAGAGATTATGGAATGAAAGAAGACTGGAGGAAATTTTTGAAAATAGGAAAATCTGTGGGATTTTGAAATTTTATTGGTAAATTTTTTGAATTATAGTCCCATAAAAGTATTTCGTCTAGATGCATGGCCCCCTGGCCGGTCCAAAAGACCCATATAACTGGATTTGAAACTATTCCTAGGCTTCTTTTATGCTTACATTTTAAATTAAAAATGTCGTTTTTCAGAAGTTGTAAGGTAGGATTAGCATCTTCATTAACTAGTGGATAATGTAGAGTAATGTCAAGTTAAAAAGGGGGGTATGGCGCATCCAGAAATTTTTTGAAAATCAAACCTTTAAAAGCATGGTTTTAACTCGGTTTTTATCCTCTTAGTCCAAAATTTTGAAGGTGGCCTGAACTCCCTTTGAACCTCCTTTGGAGTTATCACGCGAGCCCTAGGGGGTGCATCCCAAAGTTGAGAACCATTGACTTTAACCTTTTAAGATGCATCAATCTGTCGATTAGTTTAACCAATCTGTTAAAAATAAGGTTAATTCCAGATCCAAGTTTCAGCAAGGGATACAAAAGAGGTCAAAGAAAAACAACGAAGTTTAAATGCGAAAAGCGATCATTATTCCCTAATCAGGCAGTTGAAGCCACACCTCCCCAATTTGGCTCATCTCAATGAGAAAATTAAGCATTTCAAATAACGGAAAAAACAACTCTGTACCCGGGCAACTTTGATTAAGTGCCCATCTGCCCATCCCTAAGTCCATACCTAAGGAAGTCTCCTCTAAATGCCTGCCAGAACAGATTAATCTTGGTCCATCGGAAGCACTGTGGAGAAGAAGGCGTTGATAATTTAGCTTGTTTCAAAGTGCCTCCCATGTAGGGCAAGTGGTGGCCCATAATTGATGAAGTACCATGCTCTCCTGAGGGGACTTTAACTGATTTCCAGGAACTCAAAAGTTGTCAACTGTGTTTAGGAATGAATTAGATGCCAGTCCCTCTCCCCCTGCTTTTTGCGAGCCCGCATTTCTGGCCCTAATTGAATAGATAGCTTTTTTCGCGTCTAAAAGAGGCTGCAGCAAAAACTTGAACTGCAGCTGGTTCATTTCCGTGAGTGGCCAGTGAAGATTATTGATAATGAATTATGAACAACAGATGCTATTATTTTGGAAGGGTGGGCAGACGCGATTTAAGAGGCGCGCCTTCTTTTTATTTAAAGTGCGTCTCTCCCGCCGCGAAAGTGATTTCTGATTTATTACAAGTTTAATGGAATAAGCCCCTTTGTTTTTGGAAAAGACAAAAATGCACGCGCCTCGGAAATTATTTGCGAGCAGAAAAAGAGTGAGTTAAAAAAGAGCCGATTTGAGCGCGCACAGCAGAATTTGATGGATGTTTGCTTAATACCAACATCGTGATATGCCTGGCCTGAAAGTGGGGGGATCCATCTTACCGTGATTTATGGTAGTACTGATCGCGCGCTACAGCTCTGGTGATTCCAAAATGCATTTATTTATCAAGACTGATGTATATTTATATATAATACTTATTCTTTGCCGCGAATACTTTGTTGTATTTTAATTCTTTTCCGCCCGTCTATCGAATTTGATGGTTTAACCTGGGGAAAGCGTGTTGGAAGTCAAGCAGGTAGGCGAGAGGACAAAGGCCGTGAGCTTTGAAAAATTCTTATGTGGCTCGAACTGAGGGTAATATTTTCTATAATCTTTTCTGGAAAATGTACTGCTCTTTTTAAAACGGGGTTAGGTATTGAATTTGTACTTTGCGTTGAGTGTATGTTGTACAATGTTGGGATAATTTAAGGACTTGATTCAGAGAAACAGAAATCGTTGTTAAAGGTATAACATCTAAATAATGCTGCAGAGTTTTGGTTGAAGGCTAAGAAGAATGAGCTTGGTTTCAATTCACATGAAGTTCAAAATTTAGCTGAGTTAGAGCCAAGTAATGTTTTCTTCTGTCGATGCTATGGAGATATCGAGGTAGTTCTTCTTTCGTCCCGAAACATTTCTGAAAAGGAAACAAAATACTCAAATTAACCTTCGGACTGCACATATTTGTATATGCAGTCCGAATATTTATTTTGCGAGAAATAATAAATAGGGTTACTTGGGGTAAGTGGGTCACCCCCTTAAACTATAATATGTACAGGAAATTTCACACTTACTCGCATTTATTATGTTACAGCTTGTCACACCGATGAGTTTTGCAGAAATTTGAGATTTTTTTTTTTTTTTTTTTAAGATTATAGAACTAATTTAAAATAGATTCCCAGAATGGATTTTTTGGAGAGTTCAAGACGTATTTTTCAAAGAAGTATTTCCAGGTAAGTTTTCATTAAATTTTAATGTTTATTGAACTGTTATGCAGAGTTTGACCTAAAATACATACGGCAATTTGAAATTTTTCAAAATTTGTAATTTTGAAGTGTTTAACAGGGGTGTCCCCTTACCCCATAGTTTTAGCATGGTTGGGGTAAGTGGGACACCTCTTTATTTAGTAAGGGAGACCCCTTATTATGATATAAGTGGTTCTAGAGCAGTGGTTCCCAAAGTGGGTTTCGGGGAACCCTGGGGTTCCACGAAAAAATTTAGGGGTTTCCATGGGACAAACTTTATTTCATTAAAAAAATTAGAATGGTATAAAAAAATAAGAATTGACAGCGCAGCCCCCCTTGATCCAAAAAATGTTTTCAAAATGAGTTTGAAATCTACTTTTACCAGTCGAATTTCAAAATTTTTTTCTGGAGGAGGACCCCCAGACCCCCCCTACGGTATAACAAGGGGATCTTGTGCGATACTTTTGGAAAATACCTAACATTTTGGCATTTTTTGTCAAAAGATAAAGGTTATGGTCTGGAAAATTCTCCTCTTGGCCCCAAAAAGCTTCTTAAAATGAGTTAAAACTCTACTTCTACAAGTCATATTTCAAAATTTTTCTGGGGGAGAACCCCCATACCCCCAGCGGTACTAGAAAGGGATCTTGCGTGATACTTTTAGAAAATCCCCAAGAATTTGACATTTTAGCCAAAAGGTAAAGGTGATTATCTGGAAAAGCGCCCCCTAGACCCGTGCTGGATCCACGCCTGGTTTCATTTAATATCATATATTAAATTTTGAGAAGTCGTTGATTAAAACATATCAGGGTTCCGCGATCATTGGTAAAAAATTTGGGTGTTCCACGACCAAAATAGTTTGGGGACCACTGTTCTAGAGGGTCCCTTATGATATGGTAACTATTACTGAAGACATGGGCGGATTTCATGGGGTTTATAGGGACAATTTCCCCTAATATTTTCAGAAAATTTCGATTTATAGTAGCAAGACCTTTACTCACCACTTCAAAATTCATAAAAATACCTTGTCATATTGATTTTGATGTGAGTATATTTCTCACTCATGGATACAGTTACAATAAGGTATTTTATATTAAAATTAACTGTACTTTATCAAGTAAGACCCCTTACTACTTTTTAAGTTTTGATTGCTTTAAATATAAATAAAGAGGGGTTGACCCACTTACCCCATCTCTTGGGTTAAGTGGGTCACCCATCTCATTTTTGATAAAAAGACCAGTTAAGAAAAATGTAAAGCTTTATTTTAGAAACTACTGATAAATTTATGTTTATCGATAGACTCTTTAACGAAATTAGTCAACAAGTACAAAATAAACCCTTTCAAATTTTTTCTATAAAGCTCCAAAAATGTACTAGGCCAAAAAGGGGTCCCACTTACCCCAAGTGACCCTACTAGGTTAGAAATTTTTGATGCCGAATTAAGTTTTAAATTGTTGCTTAGCTTGAGTAGAATTTTTTATGGATATATTCTGCTACTTAATAAACCTACAAAGTGCTATAATATGAAACATTAATTTTAGTTCCTGTGTTAAAATGGATAAAATATAGCTTTTCTAATTGATCTCTTTTTTATTATTGGAAAATAGATAAAAACATTTAAAATTGTTTGATAAAAAACCCCTAATATAAAACCTTTAAATATATAACGTTCACTAATTCATTATTTTTGATCTGCTGGGTAATTATGCATACCTTGCTTGAACGGATAGTTGTAATTTCCAATGGATTTGTTGAAAATTCAGCAACTAGTTTCACATATAGTATCTCTAGAAACTCCCATTCTCTACAAAATTAAATTTTACTGAAAAAAGAATTGACGTGTTGTTAATGATATTACATTCCTTTAGAAATAACGGCAATTTTGAATTTGACACATATTTTGAAACTATGACTCAGTTTATCAGCCTAGCAATACTCCGGGGAAGGAAAAACTTTCCATAGCTCATGTCAAACTTGGTATAGATTATAGAACTTCAGAATATTCAAAATATTTTTGAACAATTTAATGGTAGCCATAAACACATGTTATCATCACTAATATTAATTTTGAATTTAATTATTTTAAAACAGGGTTTGAAATTAATAGTTATTATAAAAACGGAGAAAAACAAAAGAACGAAAGATTACCAGTGATAGATACCTCGATTATTCTGAAAAATAATGAAGATAACGCCTATCTATGAAAAATTTAATTGGCGGTTTTGGCAAGGTGAAAACGATATGTTTTGGTGCTGTTAGAGTTATATTTTTCATCATGAATTAATGATTATTATCTGAATAAAACCGTATCGCTGTAAACCAGTGGTTCCCAACAGGTGGTCCGCGGAACATTGGTGGTCCGTGAGGCCATCGGAGGTGGTCGGTGAGAAGATTTTTAAATTTACCAAAAAAAATGTGGAAATTAAAAAAAAAATTTCCCTTATCAAACATTCCAGGAAGAAGTAAAAACAACCACAGATGCAAAAAGGGACCTTAGATGTTTCATAAATAAAAAAAAATGTAAGGTTCTCGTTCTCTCCTACGTGTGACTCATTTGTTCATTTCACTAACTTATTCGACTGTTGTTTATTACAAAGTGGTGATTGGTCCATTTTTTGCATCTGTGGTTGTTTTTACTTCTTCCTGGAATGTTTGATAAGGGAAACTTTAAAAAAAAATTCCAAATTTTTTTGGGGTAAATTTAAAAATCCTCTCACGGACCATCTCCGATGGCCTTAATGTGATACCAATTCTTGTTCGTCTTGATGATTCCTATCAACCCCCTCTTTGTTTATTGCGCAATTTCAGACACACTCCGGATAACTCTAATCTTCCTATCCACAGAAACTAAAAATTCTGAGGATCTGAAAAATAACCCAATCCAATTTAAATCATCTCTAAAGTTTAGAAGATCTCAAGAAAGTTATTTTCAAAATTTTTATCTATTTACTGGTGATTAAGGTTTATCGACTAACGCACTTACCCCTCCACAGAGGTATTTTACAAAACCATGACTAACTACCTTAAAAAATATTTGATTTCGCTTAAGCCCCACCCAGTGATTATAAGGTGGCTTTGTGAATCAATAAAACTTCCACTTAAAGTTTTCGGGAATTGTTTTTAACTTTCAACTAAGAAGGGGGTCTGGGGGTCCAACCCCAGAAAATTTTTTGGAATTTGAATTTTTAAAACAGGGTCAAACTCATTTTTAGTGTTATGATTAGACAATTTCAAAACCAAATTCATATTCTTCAATCAATGCTGTTGCTGAATTTTTTTCTGGGAGATGGGCTCTAAAAAGTGTTCCAAATCATCGGGAGTCCATCCCCCTCTTATATGCGCCTCTTATGTTAGATGCCAGTGGTAAATTGGCGCCATCCTTTATGAATAAAGGTTGGAAAAACACATTCAGAAAATTTTCGGTCTTTCCTCAAAAGTTAAAAATTAAGTTTTTTTAAACAATGTTCCCAATTATTGGGGGGACGCATCCCCCCCGGGATCGACTCCCGTGCACGTACCGACCATAGCGAGAATGTGGCAAAGTATTGGATCAGATTAATTAAAACTGAGAGGCTCCAGGGTGGGGCCATTAAAGAATAGTATGATTGGACTTTCACATTCATTTTTTTCAAATCGAAGCGTGGAAGTGTTGGAAGATACTAAAAATTGCATACAATCGTCAGGCAAAGTGACTCCTAGAAGAACTCGAGGTATGAAAAAAGGAAAACTCTGATACAAATGAAATAGGTTTAATTCAGTAGTAACGGGTGTCTATCCCATGAAGAACGGGAGGCAGTGGGCAGAAGAAGAGGTAACAGGACCGTTTGCCACATTGGGAGGTAGTTTGTAAAACTACTTAACATTTTTATGGGGAAATACATTAAAAATTTTAATTTTTATTAATAAAGCTGAACTTTTTAATTTTATAATTAATTTGAAC
This sequence comes from Tetragnatha versicolor, assembly GCA_024610705.1. Lineage (NCBI taxonomy): Eukaryota > Metazoa > Arthropoda > Arachnida > Araneae > Tetragnathidae > Tetragnatha > Tetragnatha versicolor. The sequence goes on from JANDEH010000009.1 coordinate 13,583,605, forward strand.
GATATAGACCGTTATTTTCAGATTTAAAACCTAGCGACTCTAATTAAAATAACAACACTTTTGCCCAATTTTGTTTGTTATTAAATCTTTGTTGTTTGCATTTCATTTTTATGATATTCAATTTTCAAATTTAAAATGATTCCTTCAGAAATTTAATGTTTTTATATTATTTATGTACGTTTATAAATTTTCGATATTTGTAACTCAGCTTTGAATTATTTAATGTTTTTGTTTTGCTTCTCAGAATGTGTTTTTTTCATACATTTATCTTAAACTTATTTTCGTGAAGTTACATTTTATTTATTACATTATTTAAATATAAATTTATCAGTCACCGAAACGGGACAAAATCCCCTTGGTGGCGCATTTGTTTTCTTACTTTTTGTACTTAATTAGGTTATGTAATAATAAAACTTATTATTTCTATTATTAAAAGCTTTAGTAAGGTTTTAATTAAATATTAGGACATAATTTAAACTAATTTTAAGCTATCAACAGTTATGTAACTAAATTTATGTAAAAGTTCTAGTATGAAAGACTCTGCAGCCACCCCCCTCTTACTAAAATTTTTTATGTCTTCGAGAAGAATCAGGAGTTCTCTTTATTTTTAAGACATACTATGCGGGTTTCGTCATGCGCTTTCAAACAGTTTGATGAAGTAGCTTAATATGACCCCGAACATTCACCAAATACCATTTCTTTATTTTAAAGAATCAGCGGCTTACCAAGGCGGCCCTTAAAATATTACCTTAATTTGAATGTCAGGTCTTTCTGAAGCTGGCTAAAATATGTTTCGCAATACATCATTCGCATAAAAAGTCGAAGAGCCATAAGCTGCTTGAAAGCGAGACTTGCCCCGTGAGTCGTAAATTACACGGAATTCTTAATTTAGGTTATTGGCAATGACACTATCGAATAATTTATCTTTTTACGGCTGGTTAGTGTTAAAAGATAATGCATAAAACTGTTGTGGGGGATCTAATCGGAAAAGAGCTTGTGTGTTGCAAGAACAATGGGGGAAAACAACTTATATTAACTCTGGACATTATTAAATTAAAAATGAATTATATTCACTATGTAAAGTAATTAAGAAGTTTGAAAAACTATTGAGGTCTGTTTTCTTGAGAAAAAAATCACAGCACAGCGGAAAAGGGCATCTTAATTGAAAACGACAATAAAAAAACAAAAACTTCAAAATTCTTTGAATAGTACTACCACAATTGCGTTCACACAAGCATATTACTTTACAGAATACTTTGGCTTTTACTAAGCTCAAAACCTATAATTCCTATATTACAATATAATTCTAAGAGTTAACAGAAAAGTTTTTCCTTTTAAAACAAAATTCTGAATTTTTCTGACTTTCAATATTTCTCATCATTGGTTAAATCTTTGATCTGTGTTCCCATCTTTTAATGCAAATATTGATAAAGACTTTAAAACAAAAATAATGAGATTAGTTTCTAAGTAGCTAAAAATTAGATTTCAAACTGCCTGAACTTAGTAATAATTCATGGCTGAAGTATCTAATTATTTGATCAAAATTAATTTACTAAAATTAAATTTTAACCTGAGGTACAAAACTGTCTTGCGAATATAAAATTTTTGAAATAGTCTAGAAAACAAATATACTAATTTTCTTTACTATAGATGCCTTGGCCCTTCCAACAAACAGAGCACAAACATAAAAGTATTTACATTATATTCGGCTTAGTCAGTCATAACCAATCAGACCAAAGACTTAACTGTAAAAAAATAATTCGTTTTACACTAAATTTTCCTTTGTATTTTGACGAAAATTTTCCGTATGCCTAGAAAACGTGATTTTTCTGTGAGCTTCCACAAAAATAATTTATATTTAGTAAAATCAACAATAAAACATGCATGTGCATTAGGGTGGGTCATTTTTCTATGGCGAAAAAAAAATTTTACAAATTCTATCGGGCACAGCAAGAAAAGGGTGCCAAATGGTCTCAAACTAACATGGGTAAAATATTATTCCATTATAACTCTTTTTGCCTCCGGATTGGCCTCAAATAGAACAAAAAAATGTAATTTTTCATATTTTTTTTAAATTTTATAAATTAATTTTTTTTGTCGATAACTCTTTAAAGTTCACAAATACGGGTATTTAAAAGCAATTTTAATCACATTAGTCACCTTCATGCATTATTAATACAAAAACTGCCAAAGTTGCAATATAATATGCTATCATATTAACAAGAATCGTAGAATATGAATCTCTTTTTTGCCAACAAACAGTGGATTTTAAGTGGTACATATTTTAAATATTGGTAGTTAAGATACATTTTCCCTCAAGTTTGGTCAGTACAAAATGGTATTTTTAATTTTTAAAAGTAGAAATAGTTATATTTTTCATAAATATGCCGCGCTTTCAAAATTCAGCTGAAAGTTATTTCACTGGTTGGTCTTGGTATCCAAATATTATCCCAAAAATTTGTTGAAACAATTGTCGAATAGATAGTTCGTTCATTAGGCAATATATCAGTTATGATTCGCCTCAGTCATGATTTACCTATTTTTTTGCTATAACAATAAACTGAAACCCAGGCCCATGAAATTATACTTCTTTGGAGGAAGGATTGACACAAAATAGCTCCTTAGCATTCCCTTATGCGTTCATAAAAGTTCAAATATAGCAAATTTAACTGTTTTAGATAATTATAACTAAGTTTTGAAAAGTAATAAGGTAAATGTGGGTATAGTGGACACTGTACCAATAGTGGCCACATAGCTGATTAATTTTAAATAAAACGAGTTAGAGGCATCGAACAGCTTCAAAATTCAAAAGCATAGTAGATTGTGCAATCAGGTAAGCTGATAAATTACCACCGATACCACCGATCAGCATGGGAAGGATATTTAAATATTTGAAAATAACAACATCGGTCGAGTGACTGAAATTTGATTTTGCTTATTGAATCGCGTAAGGAAACGGGTAAGTCGAAACTGATTTTTTCGTATTTATTACCGCTTGATTAACTTTTAAATTTATATCAAGATAAATAAGAGTCTATAAAATAATACTGAATAAAATTTATTTGAAAATGTTGACTTTACGAGGATTTATGGGAGTGTCCACTTTACCAACACATTATCTTAGATTTTCCAATAGTGGCCACCGCAATGGCTTCTAATAGAAACATAAATAATACTTAATTTGAATCAGTTTTTCTTCATAAACTGTTGACTGTGCTTTAAAATGAGTGTTAAATAAATTTGGTTTCATTCTGGCTTCGGGAACCAATGTTTCTAAAACTTTGAATTACATGCTAAATTCCTCTCAAATCAGCTACAGCGTAGACTTTGGGCCGAAAACTATCAATTTTTTTTAAAAATAAAGCTAATTTGATTGAATCTAAAATACATTTCGTTGGGAAGGAAGATTTAATTAGAACTAGACGACTATACCAAGAAAAACCCCTCAATTTCATGCATAAACCCCTCATAGGCAGAAAAAGACAGGTGTCCACTATTGATGCAAGAGGTGTCCACCATAGAAGCAACAGCTTCATCTATGTGGCCACTATAGATGCAATTTGGAGTACTTTTAAAGCATAATCTAATTAAATGTTTTAAAGGTAAAATCGAAAGAAGAAGATCCAATTAACCTAAAAATAGGATGATAACCGTTTCGAAGCAAATAGATTGGTATTTATTAAGAATTTAAGCAAAAATTTTCCTTAAAGTGTCCACTATACCCACATTTACCTTATTTAAAAACTTAGGGAATAATACTGAGCTTTGAACTGAAAACGCTGATCTACGGCTCTTCTTAAGAAAATGTTTCAAAGTTTGACTCTCAAATGTGGTTTTAATTTATTTTTGGACATTAGGGACTCATATAGAAACACTTGGGAAGGACTATTCCTAATATGGTAATGAAATTTCAAGGAAAATACCAACTTTTAAACTATTATCCAAATGTTTTCCTTGGGGTTGAAACCTATAACCCCAAAAAGGTACCAACCTTCTGACATATTAATTTTTATTAAAAATTTAGTGTTTTTAACATCCTACTTAACCGGCAATACGAGTTTCCCACATTTTTTTATTCCAGCAAGAAATTTTTGATTGCCAGTTCTAACCATTGAGATATTTCAAAATATGTTGTATTAGAACTCAAGTATTTCAAATCTGGTTTCAATTATAATTGTTTTATAGTCTTCGATGATGATTTTTATACCATTGTGCACATTTACATTCATAATGGATTCGTGAAATCGAGGTAAAAGCTTGATTTTCGTTTGTCCATTTTTACATGAAATTACTATATATTAATCGAAACTTCGAGGCCAATCCGGAGGCAAAAAGAGTTATTATAATCGAATAATATTTTACACACGTCAGTTTGAGACCATTTGGCACCCTTTTGTCGCTGTGCCCCTGGGAAAATGTGAAAAAAAAATTTTTGACCCACCCTAATGTGCATTGCACAAGTCTAAATTTTTTACAGTGTTGTTTAAGACTAGGAAAAGTATGAAAGCAGCGAAAAAAAACAAGTTGGATAGATTGGGCAAACCCCGCGCTGGGCAAAAACACGCACCGAGATTTTTAATTGATAATAATCGATTCAAAAGTTGATCACCAGATGGATGGTTTGTCTTATTGCTGGGTTGGCTGGATTGGACCCAATGGGTTTTTTCAAAAAAACCCAGGTGAAAAAACCCACTTTTTGGACCCATTATTGAGTTTTTTCAAGAAAAATCAAGATTTTGGCAGTTTTGGCAAGATATTAAAAAAAACAATTAACGAAATAGCATACCAAACACTGCAGTTGAGTGGTTTTTTTTTCAAAATTTTAACCGGGCTTCAATTAGTTAGGGTTTTTTTCATTATTGAATGGGTTTTTTCAAAATTTAGGAAGTTTAACCCCTTAACAGTGCCGCCCGAGCTCAGCTCGGGCAACCACTACGTGCAGAATTTGTGATGCCCGAGCTCAGCTCGGGCAGGAGAAAAATTGACGTTTCCCTTTGTGAAGCCCAAACTGAGTTCGTTTCGATGAAGATAGTGACTTTTCGTCGTTTAGAGATTGTGAGACATCATGTTTGAATAATCTTGTTCCTAATTTAATAAGATGTGTGCGTAATCCAATACTTTTTTATGTGTATGTTAAAATAATTAGTACACTTGTAATTACATTTAAATTTTGACTTTTTTATAAAAAACTTTTTTCTAACACTTATATTAATATAAAGAACAAAATTAAACAGTCAAAAAATTTTTCTGAAATAAATGTCACTGTTAAGGGGTTAAAGTTCAAAGTTTTAACTATATAAAAATTAAGGAGGATTTTTTAAAAAAATTTTAGCGTTTTTTTTACAAAGTTAAATAGATTTCTTTCAATATTGTGAATGGGTGTTTTCAAAGCTTAGGATATTTTCAAAATTTAAGTTGTTTTTTAAATTTGGGTTTTTTATTATTGAATGGTTTTTTCAAAATTTAAGAGGTTTAAAGTTAAAACTAGTTATAAATAAATTAAGGAGGATTTTTTAGATTTCAGGTTCTTTTCAAAGTTAAATAGATTTCTTTCAAAATTTAATGGGTTTTTTCAAAGTTTAGGATATTTTTTATATTTTATTGTTTTTTTTAAATTTGAACTAGGTTTAAAAAGTTAAATGGTGTTTTTTTTCAATTTCAGGAAGTTTTTAAAAAGTTACTTTGCCATTTACCTCACTGTTTGGTCTATCATCTTTCCACTCCGGGTGAGAAGTAGAGTCAAGGAAAACAGACCTTACTCTACTGCTCTTCGACTAACTCGCTATTTGGAACATTGTGGCATCCCGGCAGGGATGCCACAATATTCCTAGAATCACAACGCGCTCTCTAGAATCAGTTGGGAGGAAGTGGCATCAGTGCACAGGATTAGATGGAAGTTCAACCCGCCTACAGCAGCATGGTGGGGAGGTTGGTGGGAGAGACTTGTACGGATGGTAAAGGGGATTTTAAGGAGAGTCTTAGGCCGAACCTCCATGAGTTACGAAGAATTGAATACTTGCCTTTGCGACTGTGAACAAATCATAAATTCCCGACCCTTAACATACGTATCTGAAGATAATAGAGATCTCTCTCCAATCACTCCCATGATGTTTTTACAAGAACTGCCTCAGTCTGGAGGTCCTGATCTGGATGAAGTCGACTCCAAAGTATTGAATAGAAGGATTAGATATCGGAATAGAATTACACAAGACTTGAGGAAAAGATTCCGAAATGAATATCTGGGACAACTACGAGCAGTCGGAGAAAAGAGGTTTCGTCAAGAATTTGATGTCGGCGATCTTGTTCTCCTGGAAGAGGCGAATAATGGCCGTATTCATTGGCCTTTAGCTAGAATTGATGAAGTTTTACCTGGAAAGGACAACGTGACACGCTTGGTCAAAATACGCACGGCGAATGGGTCCTTTCTCCGGCCAGTCACCCGGGTGTATCACCTGGAAATATCAAAGCACAACACCGACGGGCCGGGAGTTCCCCATCAGCAGCCGGCCGCCTCTGGGGACCGTACGGGAGTCTAAGATAGAAGTCACTCAAGTCCAATATGATGAAGGTCCTCGTCGATTGGCTCTAGATTGAGCTCCATCCGTAGATGAAACCTCAATGGCGGGAGTATGTTACAACTCGACGATCTAGTGAACTATAAACATTTAAAGAATAGCGTTTGGCAACTGTAATTTAAATGATGTGAAATTGTGATATGATGGATTGTAGGTTAAAAATTTTGGTAGGTGAAGTTAGTTTTGAAATTTATGGAATTTATCTGTTTTGGCTTAGATTAGTTTGAAATTGTTTGTCTTTCTGAATTTTTTGGCAAGTTAAATCTAAATTAATTAAGTATGAATTTGCCGTTTACCTCACTGTTTGGTCTATCATCTTTCCACTCCGGGTGAGAAGTAGAGTCAAGGAAAACAGACCTTACTCTACTGCTCTTCGACTAACTCGCTATTTGGAACAGTTACTTAACTTTTAACCTACTTAAGTAGATCCTACTTAAGTAGGTTCTTTCATTAATTATAGTGGGTTTTTTCATTATTGAATGTTTTTTTTCAAAATTTACGTCGTTTAAAGTTCAAACTAGATAGAAAATATTGGAGGATTTTTTAAATTTCAGTGGGTTTTTTCAAAGTTAAATAGATTTCTTTCAATATTGAATGGGTTTTTTTTCAAAGTTTGGGTATTTTTTAAATTTCTGTAGGTTTTTTCAAAGTATAAAAAGTTTTAACTTTGAAAAAACCCACTTAACTATGGAAAAACTGACATTATTTTGATAGAACACATTTAACATAAAAAGAACTCACTAAAATTTGAAAAAAAACCCACTTACTATATAGAAGAAAACCACTTAATTTTGAAAAAACCGACACTTTTTCCGAAAAACCCAGTTTTATATGGTTTTTTTCAGGGTTTATTGAAAAAACCCGAAAAAACCCAACCCACTTGGGTTTTTTAAAAAAACCCGGGTTTTTGCCAACCCTGTCTTATTGTGAAACATTGTTCCATGAAAGTTCGTACTTCTATGTCACTCAAGTGTTTAATAAATGCGGTAAGTTTCTTTTTCAGTACTTGGATGTAGTGTTTCTGATCTTTTACCTAAGCATTGTATAAAATAGGGATTGATTAGAAATACCAACAAAATTACCCAATGATATTGAAGACTTTAAGCTTCAGTAGCGTTTCGAAATAATTGCCTCAACATGTCTCCAAAAAATATGGCTTGCTTTTCAGAACAAAGTGAAATGGGGTAAATGCCTGCAAGTGTTTTGGGGCAAATCCCCCCAGCTTCAAAAGGTCGATGACTTGCCCCAAAAAGAAATTAGAACCTATCGGATCCCTATAAGGGCGAGGAGAATGCCATTCTTTCAATTGTACCTAATTGATGATGATTTCTGCATAATACTAAACGGCTTTACATCCCTCCATGTCCTCAAAAAGGGGAAAAGGAAGGTTTGAGGTAGAGGTTTGAACTCTTGGAGACCACCAACCCTATTATCCAAATTTAACGGGTAAGTGAAAAGGTAAATTCCTCTTAAATGAAAGATTTTTAATTCATTCCACGTACATTTTCTCGTGAGATGGCTGTAATACATTAAAGAGAATTGCTAAAAAGAGATCATTGTACAAAATGTACTGATTGTTCATTTTGAAAATAATTATAATACACCATATGGTGTTAGATTAAAGAGACCAGAATTTTTCTTCGACTCTATTTGTTACTTAGAGTAGTTTCTTTAAGGTCTCGATGCATTCATTCATATTATACCTTGTATAAATGAAAAAAAAATTCAAAAGCTTTGTTTACACAAAACTAAACCCGCATATTCCACACCTGCAAATCTAATTGACGCCATCCACAATGATAGGTTATGAATAAAGCACACAGCCTTCTTACATCTATTTTAAAATTACCTGAAGCACACAAGCGCCTTTGAAGTACTACAAACGGCGTCTAGTATTTTGCAGTAAAAGGATTGGAGGGGACGGAAAAGTATTTCTTGGATGCATAGCTCTCGCTTTGTGTCCTCATTCGATATTTATTTCCGAATATCTGGCTGAATATAGAACATTTGTTGAGCGCTTTCCGTAAGCCCAGCCATATACATTTCTCTTCGCACAAACCAAGTGAAAATATACAAAGGGAGGTAAAAAATGACGTAAATACCACAAACTGAGCCTTTAGTGGACATCAAAGGATAATAGTCGAACGTGATGCTTCCAAAGCATTTGCTTCTCCATGCATGAGAAAAAAAGATCCTCTCTCGGAGCTTCTTTAGATTTGACAGTAGGTCCTGTTTATGCTATTCACGGCAGCTACTGGAGACGATGGGGAAAAGGGGAACATATCAAACCAGTCGGGATGAAAAACCCTTTACATAGGATTCCCTGCAAATCGGAGCGGGCGAACTCCACCAGAGAAATATGATTTCCTAATTTTTGTATTCACAAAGCGTTGCGTCGCGGTCACTGGGTTTTTCGATTTTCGGTTTATGCTATATATTTATATCTTTTATCTCTCTTTATCAATACATATTTGTCGAGAAGATCGGCGTTTTATCACCTAGTACGGTTGAAAATGGAGGTGGCTGGTATTTGAAAGAGAGGGATGATGGACTTCACTGGTTATTTATTTTCCTCTTTTATTATGAGGCCACTTTTTCTTGGGTTAGTTGCTTAGGAAACATAGAAAGGAAGCTATCCCTTAAGCATCAACCACAGCTATCCCCACTTTCATCCCTACTCTCAAGTTTCAATCGAGTGATAATATCCCTTTCTTTGATCCCTCCCACCTGTCTAACTAACTTCTTTATCCTCACCAATTCATCGTCATCGTAACAGTATAACTTATAGGCTCTACCTTTTGCTATCATGGTAATTTCTAAAATAGAGAGAAAATTATTAGTTAGTGGTTGCTGCTGGTATCTAAGATGATGCAACAAAACGAATCCATCTACATTCAAACACAGTAAAACCATATCTTTATATCTTTCTAACATTTCCTTAACTCTCTGCTTGGCTTAACCCTTTATTTACCGACGATACTTACAAGTACCGCCAACTTTAAAATTACATAGAATAACCATCCTTGCGAATATATTGACGATAATTTGCAGGAACACTCTTTCAGTTGTCCTCTTCCAGGATAAAAAGCAGCGAAGGTTCTATGATGAGTATTTTAGCGGGTAATGCGAATAGATTTAACTGAAGTTGTAAGTTTAGCTTCCATTTCGATCGGATTCAAATGATTGTCATTTTTGTTCAGGCAAAAAAGTATTTAAAGTCAAAAGTTAAGTGTATTATTTTTTAAGACTTATTACTGTGATAAAAAAAGCTAGGTTTTTCTTGTATTGTGAGAATATTTTAGCACTCCGTGTACTGACAGTACCCAAAAGTATCAATTTAAGTAAGTGGCTCTAGCGGATTCAATTTTCCAAAGATGATTATTTTATTTATGTATATCCCTTAATTTTCAATTTTGTGACTCAAAAAAAGTATTTGCACGAAAATTGCAGCGAATCATAATGCGGTAAATAAAGGGTTAAACACAAAAATTTACCTTAACACTCACAATGACCAATTTTGTAAAATTTATATGATACACATTAACACCAATTTTTTAGAACCCTGATACTCATAACGGTTCTACTTCCTTCAGAGAAAAATTAGACAACAATTCAAAGAAACCATATTTTATCTGATAAATAAAATACATAAGGTATAAAAATAATTATTACAGTCTTCTAAGATAGATTATGATACATGTGTTCATATGACCTTACTTGAATCCCCTTGCCTAACAGAGAAAAAACCGCTGCATACTTTTACCCGACTGCGCACTCTTACCTTCCTTCCCCTAATACTTATAAAAAAAATAAGAGAAATAGTACATTTTGAAAAGATTAAAAACCACTACTGACTAGATTCAAAGAACAGTGCCATACACAAACATGACAGCCAATGCATAACACTCAACTTACAACCCAAAAGTACTTCACACCTAATCAAATTCCAGTCCTCCTCAGATAGCCTAAAGTTTCAGACCAGCACAAGTGGCACCAAGCGAACAAAAGAAGGCCAAACTCTGTTCCAGCACATTAAGAGTTAATTACCCGCAATGTAAAAGCGCTCTTGGGGGGAATTGAATAAGACCCATATCGTCTCATAATCCCCCGAAGCAGCCCCACGGAGCCCTTCGCAAACTTAGCTCCCTTTTTTGGAGCTCAGGTGGCCGGTGTTAACAAGCAGATTGGAGCTTCTGCCGTGAGACGTCCCCTAATTTCCCCAAAGGACCCGATGCGCAGCTGTTAAATCATACACATCAGTGGGGGAAATAAAAATCTAGCCCTAAGTGATGATGTCTGGAGCTATTATTGGGCCACTCCTTTTTGGCCTCTGGTGGGGAAACTTGGACCGTTTTTCGGCTGTGTTTTATTATTTAGAAACCATATAGCGGGGGATGGGGAAAGTTTTCTTGCGGAGGGTTTTATGGGGAACCAATAGAGCGGTATAGAAGGAAATCAGATTGGACTGGTATTGGATGATGATCCTTATTTTCCTGTTTTGGTTCTGATGTATGTAGTTAATAGCATTCAAATTCATTGAGAGGCAAATCGGGACAAAAAGAAGACCAGTTCATGAAAATGATGTAGGGATAGATAGGAGTAGTTATGTTAAATTAGAGTGTCAAAAAACTTAAAAGGGAAAGTCAGCACGAAACACTTCATTTTCTTTCGGCCTTTACAATCGCCTTTCGCAGTTTGATGATTTCAAAAGCAATTTAAATAAAGATGCAAATGTTACGGGCGATGTGATAAACTCAATGGCAGTTATCAATGAATATTTATCATTTTGCTAAAAATACTCGGGCATTAGTAATATAATGACCGGAATTACCAGATTGCCAGTAATACAAACAGTTTTAGGAATCTGGTCTGTGGCAAAAATTTAAGTACTCCTGGTGTAGTTAATTATGCATACTTTTTTTTAGATTTAAAAGTAATTGGTAAAAAGTGATGCGTATATTGGTCCATCGTAAAACTAATATACAAGCTTAATGGGTTGTGGGTTGTTTAAAAGATCCCACATTTTATGAGACGTTGTATCAATCTTAAAACGTTGAAAGTATGAAGCTTCAAATTGCTATAAACTTAATATTCATAGCAAATTTATTATTTGTTAAAAATATTAAAATTTTTGAACAACAGCATAAAAAATTGCTTCTAAGATATACTATTTGCCAGTTGTGTAAAAATTAAAGAAATGTAAGGCATCTCATTAGTTAGTTTCAGGACCCTTTTTTGTAAGAAATTTGTTTTCGGGATTCAGAACCGACAGTAATAATTTTCAACCACCCCCAGGCTTTTAAATATAAAATATCAATTCTAGTGACTAGTTTTTAGGCTATTGTTGAAACATAACCTTTTCAATGTTCAATTCCAAGTTTCAACGTTCCTCATAGTTTAAAAGTGTAGTTGTATAGCAGAGCATTTTAAGAGTAAATACTTCCTATTTTAAAGACAATATTTAATTAAGAACTTGAAAAGGCTTTCCTGAATAGAAACATTTAAGAGTATTATATGAATATTTTTTGTATTTTGTTTTTCAAGTAAGAGAAAAACATTTGTTTTAAGTAAAGATAAACAAATTCATCCATCTACAATAAAAGCAATAAAACGGCTTTTTTTCCTTAAAAGTGTATAAAGTTCTCTGTTCTTAAGACTGTCTTGAATAAAAATCTCGAATTTTCTTAAACTGTTAAATTAATTCAAGAAAAAAACCTAAAATAAAAGAAGGATTAACAAAGGTAATGGAAAAGAAATTTTGTTAACTCCCCAAGTTGAAAACAAATACGAAAGACAAATCAATGAGAATTAGCGAGACGAAAATAAAGTAAACAGATAAAATCTGAAAAAGCTAATGAGGAAAAAACACAAACAAAAACAGCAAAATTTGAAAAAAAAAATCGCGTGGGAATCGCGAATGCATTGGGATTATGCAAGTAAAATTAACACACTCCGTAAAAGAATGAGTGCGTTTTAGGCTGAACTTCCAGTCATAATTTACATCCTTTTAAGCATTTCTTTAGCCAGATTTAAGAAAAAAACCAGCTACAATTAAATAAAATGTAAAATATCAGAGAAAGTTTTTTGAAGACTTGGTAATCTCTCCCCGACTTTCTACCGCCTGCAAACCTAGAAAGTAAATTACCTTCTCTTCTCCATATATAGACGTGTTTTTTGAAGCTGTTTTTTCCTTCTCAGTCATTCCACCGTCACTTCCACTAAAAATTTAAATTCTGGTTGAAACCACTCTTTACCTAAGTGTTCCTACACCTTCTCTCTAGATCTCAAGGGAGATCCAGCTACTTTTGGTACAGAGTAAATGAATTGGAAATTTGTGCATTTTGGTGGTGAAATGTGAGTGCCATTCCTTTTGGAGCGAGATTATCAGAGACGGGTTCCTTTTTAGCGTTTTAGACTGAGCCACTTTATTCCAGGGTGGATAGCGAAAGACAATTATGCTAAATATCCGTTTGCGTGATAGAATGTAACACTATCTATGATAGGTTGTTGAAAGGGCTTTTCTCTAATGTTACTTCAATGTTTACTGTTTAGACTACTTACGTTACATTTATATTACTCCGCGGTTCACCAATAAAAGTTCCTTGTTAGAGTCAAACTGTTTTGAGCATGCTTTTCCCACTATAAAATGTGAGAAGAAGGTGTTTATTTTAAAGGGGATTTAATGTGTGTTATTTTTTTTCATATTTACGTTACTTAACTTGCATTGAGATATGTTTTCTACACAGAAATAGATTCGATTATATACGATGCACTTAAATAATTATTTCGAATATTATAAAACTACTTTAAAAATTCGTTTAAATTAAAAAAAAATTCCTCAAACTTTTACATTTATTTGATTCAAAGCAACCTGTGCTTTTAATTATGTTTCTTGAAAATTTACATAGTACTCTGTAGTTTTTTTACAGAAGAAAAAACATTTCTTACATAATTGAGAACATAAACATCAAACATAATAACATTTAAAAACATAAATTAAAAAAAAAGTACGCGAAATTTTTTAAAGAATGGTAAGTTAAGGAGAATACAAAAGTACTCGGATTTGACATAATTATGGTGTTTTAGAATTTTCATACTAATGGTTAAAGCCTTCTTTAAAACATCCTTTTACTAACATACTTCACTCCATAATTATCCAAAATTTTGAAATGAATTTATGAAAATTTAATTATTTAATGTCTTACATGTGTGCTCTTGAAATAAACTATTATTAGGATTTAAATTAAATTAAAATTAAAACCCTTCTCAATGAGACAAAGGGGGTCCATCAGGTATTGCCCATCTCCTAATCCTAATTAAAGTCACTTTTACAACTTCGAGAGATTTACAGATTATAATCCTTCAGTTTTTAACCTACTATTCTAGTTGTTCATGATAAGGTAGTCTTCTCTTACTTTCCATACTTAACAAACCGAATACTTAAATTTAAGTCCAAGGTCCATGAAAGAGAGATTTCAACTAAAAAGTACTCCAAAAAAGGAACTGAAATGTTCCGAAAAGCAACCAGGAGTAGTATTCACACTCTAGCCGTCAATTCCCTAGGGATGATTTGTCAACGGAATTCAATCTCTTACAATCATTAGATCATTTAAGCTCGATCCTTTAACTTAATGTTACTCGAATTCTTTCGAATTGGCTTTAATGACAAGGAACGGGTAAGGGCTTTCTTCCATTGGCGGGAATTGCTCCTAGAGATTTCGGTGCTTCTCGAAATGGCTTTTATAATCCAGCAGTTTGAAGAAAAGTTCAGAACGTGAAAAAAACGATTTTTAGTGCCTAGATGAAAATAATGTTTCCTACTAGATGGCAGCACGTTGAGAAAAAGTTGGTAAAAGAGAAGGAAGCATTTCATAAGGACTTTATTAGAGAATTACTTAATTTTATTATTCTATTCAACAGACGTAATCTTAGTTTAATTTTGATTCATGAGATTTGACGGTTGTATTCAAATTTTTACGATTAAAGTATTAAGTGTACTTCACTGATCCAAAAAACAATTCGAACGACACTTAGTTGTGCAAGCGTATGGTGATAATAACTTTTGCAAATCTTCTTCGGTGGAAATTTTATGTTTTTTTTAATCATCATACGTAAATGCGATAGGGTGCTTAAGATTTTACACCCTGTTTTACATAAAATCAAAAATTTTAAAAAGTAGTTAAGATCACAAAATATTTGTTTTTCATCTAAAAATCATTTGAAAATAATCGCCGACAAATAGAAAACCATTTAGAATTAATTTAACATGCATTAAAATGTATTCACTTTAATGAAACCTGATTCAAAAACGACGATTAGCTACAGACAAACGTGACCGTAGGTACAACACTTATGGTGTCCGAAGGTACAACATCAGGTGTTTTTGCATTCAAAATTCTATAAGAAAATAGAAGAATTGAGATCTGACGATTTCTAATATCAAAACTAAAAAGTCAAAATCTCAAGAATTCACAACATATATCCCATTTTATCATTTCATAATTGAAGGGCTTGGTGGATGAAGGGGCTATGTAACAAGGCCTGTCCCAAAAGTAACGAGACTGAATTCCCTAATTCTGATGGAATTCGGTCTCGTTACTTTTGGGACAGGCCTTGTAACATCTAGCCCTTCAATTTTTTTTAAATTTGTACAAATTCACCTGAAGGTATGGACCCGTATAGGTAAATTCAACACACACAAGGACAGTAACACTAACATCCATGCCGAACGGGGATTCGAACCCCCAGACGTACGGCTTTGCAGTCAGATGCTCTAACCACTAGGTCATTACGTCGGCAGAAAAGAATATATAGGGGAAGAAAAGTATTAGTGTAGTGATGCACTAAAAAAACCTTGAGCATCTAAGAACAGTAAATTTAATATATAAAATTTAAACAATATTTTAAATAGCTGATTTCACGTTAGCAACTAGATAGCATCTGTTTACATTTAAAATCGACCACAAATTCAAATTTACATTTTTTACCGAATTTTAAAATGCGGTGGCCAAAGGTACAACGCGCGCGCGCGCGTCCGTAGGTACAACACTCTCCCCTATACTTTTTATTTAATTTTTTTCTTAAGATAACCACAAATAATTAAAAATGTCATAAGTATTTTTTAAGAAGCATATAAAAGAAGTATAAAGGATTTTAAAAATGCGTTTTTCTATAATGTTAAGAACTAGTGTAGTAATCATAATAAAATGTATAACATAAAATTCTATTTCCCTATTTCTAAAATATTTATTACATTTTTATATGATTAGTAATGAAATAACTATTACTCAGGGAATATTTGAAGAGGGTAACTATTTACTTACCTTTCTTTTCTTTTGGTGTACAAAATTTTGTTTCACTCCTTAAATCTTAGAGGGTATTTACGTAAGCGTTAAAAGCATATGATGGCATGCAAGACTTATTTTTAGAACTGTATATTTGAAATATTAAAGTTGTGATTTCAAACTGCATGATTAGAAGAGTTGCTATTAAAAATATTAAGCCCCAGGTGTAAATTTCGAAGAAATTCACTAACTCTGTATTTATGCATAATAATCATAATCATATTCCGCTAACTTTACGTTAAAGTTTTAAAACATGAAGTGAATTGAAACTTTTAACACAATAACTTTCTTACTTGAAAATAACAATACAAAAAATAAGCAATTTCCAATCTTTTAAATATATTAACTCAAATAAATGTTTCAGGTCTTTTAATATACTGAAAAAGTCTTGTGTATATCCTGAATGTTTAATTAAACGGAGAGTATTTTCTCCCAATTTATAGATGATTTCTTAGTAAGAAAATAATTCATAAGGACAAATAAGTATTACATTTTAATCAATCAGTTTCAATATTAAAATAGTTCCAGCATGAAAACGTAACAGTTTTAAATACTTTGGCTGATACAAAACTATAAAGTAGAATGAAAAAAAAATATTTCATACATTAAACCACAAACTTTTACATACTATACAAGCATTCAAAAATGCTTAAGTTCATCCACAATTGTTCAAGACTTTAAATTTGACAGAAACTTATAAAAGATCTGCTCTATAAGAAAAGAGGTGAAAAGGAAACTTTCTTTTTAGTTTTTCTGAGGCTAAAAATTTCGAAGTATGGTCGAGCTCTAATATAGGTGAATAAAGTATAAAAAAACTTCCTCTCACACAGAGCTAACTTTACACCAGGAAATAAAATTTTAGTGTGCCAAAGGTATAGTGTAAAAGCTTCATTATCAGATCGATACCCTTTCTATTTTTATAGAAAGTTTATCGTGAAGGCAAGAGGATTTTCATTCTGTAGGGTTATACCTGAGATTTTTTATGTTTTCTTCTTGAGAATATAGGAATAAAAAATAGGATACTCAGTACTCCTATTTGCCCTTCGTCTTTTGTCCATAAATAATGAATCGTCGAGGACTGTGACTGTTTAGTGTCCTTATTGTTCTTGATTAAATGGAAAATCAAGATAAACCTTTTCAAGATAGATACACACATATTTTGTTAACAGAAATCAATGGAAGAAATATTACTGTGTATTTATAAATAAAGATCTTGATATCATAAATTTCGATAAGCCAAAAGCCTTTGCATCTCAACAAAATAATTTCCTCATTTTTTTTAATGTTTCGATGATTTTCTTCTGAAGAAAAACATGTGTATCAAAAATTTTCGAGCTTCCATTCGACTTTGGGATTTTAATTTTGTATTTGAATAACTATATCTATAAAAATTACTTCGATAATTTTTTAAACGTTCAATATTACTAACTTACAACAAATTAATGTTTTAGCCATTATACAAAAAACAAGAATAATAAAGGAATAATACTAAATTTAGATATTAATTTGTAATCCATAAGTATTAGATTCATAAAAAACAAAATGGTAATGAATGGTAAGTACTGTAGTGTAGGGGGTGTTCTAATATTGAACATAAGCTAAAGTAAAATAAAGGGAAGTTTGTAAACAGAAAGGGAGGTTTTTGAAAAAAACCCTTCTTATTTAACATCAGGATTATTTTTTACATAATTTATTATTTTACACAAAAATTTAAAAAGATTTAAAAACCTGAACTTAAATACGATAAAATACGATTCAGAGGGAAATATTTCATAAAAAAGCATTGCTATAGAAACTTCTTCTGTGATTTTGAAAGTCGAAGAGATTTGACGTTTGTAAACTGTAGTCGGCATTTTGATAGCTATATTAAATTTTAGCAAAATAATAAAAAACCCTAGTCTTATATTATAGTATACAAAACAAAATCCCTCATAAATTGACTTTCGAACATATATTAGCTTGCGTTTAAGGAACAGATAAAAGAAAGAAAACAAAGTTAAAAAAGATGACCACCTATATAATACACTCCCTGCTCTTTCACACTACAAAAACACCCATTCATGGTATAATTGCATACTTAAGGGCCCTTTAAAAGTACCCCTTAAAAAATAACGAGTTCAAACACCGTGGTGTCAAACCTGAAGAGCGAAAATCTGATTTCCTTCCGCGAAGTAAAGTTCATCACACGCTATTGCTCCGAGCCCTTTAGTTTCCTAGAGGTTTCCTTTTTACTTTCGCACCTAGTTGGAAGCGGTGTTTTACGTGCCTCCAAATCGACCCTCTTGTTCTTGCGGCCATTTAAGGAACTTTGAAAAGCGATTTGGGCGGGAGAAAATTGGTTATTGGGTTGCGAAGAGAGCATTGGAGGAAGACTAAAAAGCGCACCACATACATGTATAAAAACAGCCCTCTCATCCCAACTTGCCGTCTGTGTTTCCATTATTTCTTTTTTGGGAACATGGAAGTTCTGTGTTTTTTTTCCTGGTAAGAAGTGGGAAGGTTCTGTTGTTTCACTGAGATCGAACTCTTTTGAGAAAAATGTGTTTTAATATACTGGTTTTATTGAAAACATGAAATATCTCGATGTTTTGACTAGTTGAGAGATTGACTAAGTGCGATGAAAAATGACGTTATTCTTAACGGTTTTTGTGTGATTAATCGGTAATATTGATTGCATTTCGTGTAATATAAAATAAGAGGGGTTATACCATCAATAAAGTGAAAATTTCAATCTCTTTTGTACTGACTGAAATTTTTTTATATTTTTTGTATTATGTTTAGATAATAAATGAGTTAAACTAAAGGTGTAGTTAACAAAATTAGAATGAATTACTTTTCTTTTTTCTGGATCATAACTTCAATGGCGTAACTAAAAATTATGTTATTATTATGGACTACTTAATCTCTATTTCTTTTGGGAATGAGTCAGAAAAATGGGTTAAATATCACTTAGTATTTTCAATATTTTGTGCTTAATTTCAATACTACGGAATTCCGTATGCTTAAAGTTAAATTTATTTTAGAAAAGAAGCTGTTGTACAAAGTAGAATGATGTGGGATTTTACTTTTCATCACTTAATAATTGCCATCAATAAAACTGAAATTTGTGCTGCCAACACACATATTTAAAATGCCACATTACGGATCCTTAATGTCAAATACTTCTCTTGAGAGGAATATCTATTGAAATTCTTCATTTGTTTTCCTATTCCTGTTGCAGTATCTCTTGATTTAATGCGTCCCAAAAACGCTTTTATAAAATTCCTTAAAAATTTTCTTTCTCCGCATAAAACTTGTTTGGGAATGAATCCAAACCATGTAAGCCCATAAAAAGCATTCATTTTATGCATAATTCGTTTGGATTGGGAAATAGTCGGGAAAATCATTATGACTCTAACAGCAATAAAGTAGTTTATGTTTCAAAGCGCGGAGAAATTTTTTCGCACCGACTACTTATTTTATTGTTGATTGTTAGCAGTAACTTTTATCTAAGTACCGATATTTTGGGGAGATCTGGCCCCTTCATTGATTTCTGATAGAGCTCCACTTCCTGATTATTACTACTGATCGAAGACATAATGGTAATTGCTATGCATTTTATTTCCTTTGCGATAACCCGTCAGATATTTATCTGAAATGGGGCGTTTTTTCACCATTCATCCCTCGAATGGAATGTTTAAAACTTCGACGAAAAAACGAACGACTAAAAAAAATAAACGAATGTCAAAAACCTACCGCTCCATGCATAAAAAATGCCAAATAAGCCAAAAATAAATATTTTTTTCTTACCAAGTTTTTAGATTGCTTAAAAATGTAGCTCTCTTTAACGACTTCTGGCCCCCAAACTTTTCTCCTCAGAGCAAAAGGTCCAATCTTTATTATTATTAAAGTTCCACCTTCACATCATCTATCGATTTATCGCTTCGGAAATGACAAAATCGATGACTAGAAAAGGTATGGTATTCGGTTATCAGTGATTCACCTTTCAAAGAAGGTTACGATCACTATGTGGACTAATTCATTAAGCCGTGCCTTCTCATTCTGCAGCGGAGTAATCAGCATTAACTGGAGCCTTCTATAGAGCTTCGACGGGATCATTACTTTACAGAAGAATGGAGTGGTTGCGGGTTTTTTTTCGGCTGCCGATACATCAGGGTTTTTTTACTACTGACAAATGGATTCGGGGGTTCTTTTTTTGAGCGCCGCCGACTTTCTTTCAAGCCGAAAGGTAATTTGAACAAGTCAAACACCTTTCGGGCCCTTGAATATCATAACAGAGGATACTTTTTGACGAGCTTGTTTTTTCACGGTTCAGGAGAAGTTTATGAGTGAAGAGAAAACCTGGGAAAGTCATACTTTGAAAGTAATTCTTGATTTGCGGAATTTAAAATCACTTGAAAATTAAAGTATATTAGATCTATAACAAACATTATCAGTAATTCTACTGCAGATTTTTAAAAAGTTTATCCGAATTTTCTTACTTCATGAAAGACTTTAAGTTTTGAATTGCAGTCAACTCCGCTTATTGTAATCACGGTTAATGTTATCAAAATTGACCTGTTCCGATCACTCCTATTTAAATTAACGCAAAATCGCTTATTGTTAACAATCGGATATTATTATCATTGTACTCTTGAACAAAAGTGATCACATTAAGCGGAGTCGACTGTATTTTGTAAAATATAAAATGAAATCCAAGGTAAAATGTAGTGTGATTTTTCTAAAGAACTTATTTTATGTATAATGTTCCATGTTATAAAAAATCTCAAATTTTAAAGTAGTAATTTTTCAACGTAATTCAAGTCTTAGACTTAATATTGGCTTTGTTTATTAAAAACAAAACATGACGTCAAATTTATAACATAAACGCCCCGTGAGGAAAACCAATCTAAAAAACTAAAACAATTAGCAATATTACAATATATACAGGGTGTATCTGAAATGGTGCAACAAACTTTCAGGGATGATAGTACTCATCAAGACGAACAAGAATCGGTATAGAAAGGGGGTCCCAGACCAAATCCCAGGGAGTTAAAAATGGAGCGACACCCCAAAAAATCATTGAAAAATTCAATTTGTAGAAGAACTACTATTGGTAAAAACTTAATTATGGTCTCAAAAATTGTGGTTTAATATGATCTTTAAAATTACCTCAAAAGTCTTCACTTTAAAATTTGTTTTATTATGGAAAAAGTTAAAAAACACAAAAAATGTAAAAACTCTGCCAAAACCTTATTTTGTATTTCAAAATCCTTTCTTTTGATTTAATAATCTGAAAGATCATAGTTGAAAACCCTTAAGTCCAAAGTTTCATGTAAATACAATCAATATTAAACGCTTGAGATCCTTTTAAAGTTTGTTTTTTGTGTGCCCAAGCAGTTTTTTAGAGCTGTTTCCAGAACAGCTGTTAGCGCACACAAAAACAAACTTTAACAGGATCACAAGCATTTAATATTGATTGTATTTGCGTGAAACTTTGGACTTAAGGGTTTTCAACTATGATCTTTCAGATTATCAAATCAAAAGAAAGGATTTTGAAATACAAAATAAGGTTTCGGCAGAGTTTTTACATTTTTTGTGTTTTTTAACGTTTTTCATAGTAAAACAAATTTTAAAGTGAAGACTTTTGAGGTAATTTTAAAGATCATATTAAACCACAATTTTTGAGACCATAATTAAGTTTTTACCAATAGTAGTTCTTCTACAAATTGAATTTTTCAATGATTTTTTTTGGGGTGTCGCTCCATTTTTAACTCCCTGGGATTTGGTCTGGGACCCCCCTTTCTATACCGATTCTTGTTCGTCTTGATGAGTACTATCATCCCTGAAAGTTTGTTGCACCATTTCAGATACACCCTGTATATTAGCAAACAATTAAAACAATATCCATGCACAACTTTTGCCACTTAATACTTTTTGAACAGACGCGATTTATTTTTCGGTTCACTTTAATTTACACTAAAAACAATCATTAAGACATCGGAAAACACATAGTGTTCAGATAAATTACAAGAAAAAAAATAAAGAATGAACTTATTACACAATAAAGAAATGTGTTTAATTAACTTTTTGTAAAGGTAAAATAAAAACAAAAAGACACGACCTAAAAAAAAACCCTCACTGATTTACATACATTTTAATAAAAATAAAAATGTAAGTCAAAACACAATTTTACACTCACTAGGAAGTAGTACAATGTTTTATCAAACAGATTGAAGTATTTTACTTTGAATCGTGTCTTTTCTTTGAAGCATTCCCTGGTTTAAATGTGCCATCTACTTACACTACTCCAATAGCGTGTATGAAACTTTGGAGTTCTTGCACTCGAGGTTCAAGCAGAAAGCGGCTCGTAAAATCACCCATCCTCAGAAGGGGGTTGTAAAACCGAAAAAGGATTGCAATAAATGGTTGAACCCAAGGTTATAAATGGGAAAGATTTTTCTTTGTTATTCAAACCATTTACCACCGTAAGAAGTTAACCAGGATATAATGTAGCTTGAATAAAATATATATTGAAAGGATATCACCTCGTGCTTCAGCGGAGCTGTTATATTTAACGAGAACTTTGTGTTGATTTGGAACGGAGGATTTCATTGTCTTTAACGGAACGTATTTATTTCATTTTGAGAGTATTGTATTATTTTTTCAGTGCTAACTTTGTTTTCAAGAAAAGTGGAAAAAATATTTTGAAATAAAGGCTTACTAAGAATTTATAAAAATTTTTAATTAGATTTTATCGATTTTTTTATTTTGTTTTTATGAAAATTTGATTTTTAAGTAGAAAATAGTACACCAAAAAAGTTGTTAGAAAGCTTAGATTTTATTTTTTTCTTCATAAACCTTCCAGGGAGTATGTTGAGCAACGTAGCAAAGTTTAAAAGTTAAAGTGAGCTTGAAAAATTTAAGAATAAAAGGATATACATACATGCATATAGACAGACATTAATTTTTATATAAATAAATATAGATGTGAATATATAAAAACAAATTTTTTGAAACAAAACCGCATTTTTGCTGTTTTTATATGAAAAATTATTATTAAATATATGAAATAAATGTATAGAAAAAATTATTTTCATTCAGTAAATATATAATTACCCTTTGGTATCTATGAAGGTAGTGAAATTAATAAATTTATTAGTACCTACTGTAAATTTAATAGTTTTCTAACTCATTTTTGTCTTTTTTGAAATCATCATTTTTTTCTTAAATTGTTGTATTGTAATTCCTCGCTAAAAATATTGCAAATTACTGCTATCCAAATAGAAAGATGCATGGTTGCAAATAATAATAATTTAGCATTTATTACATTTTTTGTTTTAGTTTATTGTTTTCCCCACTTTTCCAGTAAGGTTTTTTCACATTAAATTTTCTGCTATTAAGATGAATATCCACATAAACGAACCATTTTTGTCCATCTACACCGTAACATTTGCAGATTTTAAAATTTTGCATCAATATATCCAATATTTCAATCTTAAATTTCTTTTCCCTTGTTTAAAACAGCTTCTTAATTACAGAACCGAAAACTACGATATAAATTCATATTGCACCTCATTTTTGTTACGAGATATTTTAATTAACTTAAAATCGATGCAAAAAAAACTATTATTTTCAGATCGTTGTCTAAAAGTATCGATTTTACCCGTCGCTGAAAGAAAGTTGTGAAAAGAGTGATATAAATGTTGTCAATTCCACCATAGCTCCTCCAATCTCCAAGAGATGGCGTTACGAGTTCTAAAGGCCGGCAATGAATGGAGAGACTGGATACTGTTAACAAAACATCCATCGTAGTCAAATTTTACGTGCCGTTGCCACTGGTCACTCAGTCAGTAGATAATTGGTAGGCGTAAATGGGCGGGAAAAAGTTTTGCATGCAGCGAAATTTGCATGCACGGCCGTCAATCGAAGCAATTTGGCAGAGTGGTTCCACTACTTTAGCGTCATTACAATTGCGATCCATTTAGCGAAATTAAACTATTCCAAAGATTGGGAATTTACAGTTCCAGCCTCCAGGGGAAGATGGTAATAGCTTGCAGGGGAGTTACACAATAAACGCTTCACAACATGCGTACATCACAGATGATCGGGGTTCCGGTAGGGAGGCAAAACCTGCGTTCGAAGCGGGGAGGTTGCAATACAAGTGGAATTCATGGTATTGAAAACTGGCGGAAATTACAAGTGACGGGAATTCTGGCGCAAAATAGCTTGTACTGTCTGTCATTTAGAGTAAGATACCTAAGTAGTACAAAAACACAGACTATTTTAGATCTGTTTATATTTGCTTTTGTAAACGACCATCTTTGAAATATCGGCCAATATCGACGAAGTTACTCAGTTTTGGTTTATGCATACTAATATCATTTCTCTGACATTGATTATAAAAAAGGGGTAAAGCATCAGAAATTTATCTGATTTATTTATTTATTTTATGGACAAATGATTGCAAATCGCAAACTGATACAACATTGTGCGAAATAAGCCTCTAACTACACATGTTTTAAGCAAATATCGCAAGAATTTTATTTTCGTTCCTTGTAAAACGCATTGAACTTCCTTTGGTTCATGTTGCTTGTTTTAAGTGAGGTTGTCAAGTTCTCTCAGTGTGTTAAAATTAATTTTATTGGACGGAAAAAACTCTACATTTTATTCAGTAGAAAAATAATGTACAATGTATGTAAGTGGCCTTTTCGATCACCTTCCCCACAAAGTTAGTTGTCCAAAAGAGTTAGATTTAAAAAAAGAATGGGAAATTAGAAACTAATTTTCTAGTTCTCCTTCGTTGTAGGTAGTATGTGTCTTAGATAATTTCAGTGAATACTTAACTAACTTATCATTTAGCATCAATAGGAGGGGTATCCCTAGCTCATCTTTATGTTACGTACTTTGAGATCCTTCAAAAATATTTTTTAATTTACATTTTATCTCATAGTATTGAATTGATAGATTTTCAGTCCCAAAACTATCTGTATAATTCGAATAGATTTTTTACATTCTTTGATTTAAAAGCATTGAGAATGAATGCTGTATTTAAAAAAAATGCAATAATGAAGCAATTTTTTTATTAAAATTAGTTCTCTAGTTAATATATAGGAAATTGTAATTGTATTTTGTTTTAATTTAAAATGCAAGTGTTTACGTTCGTTCCTGTAAAATGCCTTTTTCCTTCAATCAGTTAATATGCAGAAAAAAACCCCGTTGTTAATTCCTTTGTAAGCTTTGTTAATTCGTTGCAGTCTTTATCAGAATCATTAAAAATATATTTTACCCTAGAAATAAAATACAGAATGTATGAAAATAATAATGACATCCTTTTAGGATAGTAATGATACGTGTGTCCATGTGATCATAACTGCTTCATTGGGTGCTCCTTAATTTTAAAGTTTAAGTAATTTCCCACATGCGAAGCCTCCCCATTTTGTTTAATCATACAAAATTTTTTTGAAATGTTTTTTGAAAAATTTTAGCTCCATCAAACAGTACTAACCCGTCCCGCAAAAGCCTTAAAGATTAAAAAAAGTGCCGATTTTACAAAACATTCAAAAAATAAAAGATTAAATCCTTACATTCTGTTCATGATTTTTTAAGAGGAACTAATATTGTTATAGATATAATGTTCAAAGTCTCATTCTTCTATCACCCTTTTTTTAGTGGTAATAATTTTTTTAATGTCAAAAATAAACTTATGTAAAGTGTTTTTTCAGCATTTTTATACAGCTAATAACTCTAGAACTATACAACTTAAAACCTGAAATCAGTCATATTTTGTTTATATTTTTATTCCCTTAGATTTGATGTGCATCATACCAGCTTTTTCAAAATAAAAAAAAAATTATAATTTTTTTGAAAAATTTTACAGATCTAGTTCTTAGCCTCATGACAGGGTTTTTCGACCATCTTGCGGTAAGAAAAATATTTATAAATTGAGCTAAAATTTTTCAAAAATCGTTTATTTGTATGATGGGGGGAAGGGCGTTGCCCAAAATTACTCTAACTTGAAAAATAAGGGCCAAAACCACCCTAATGCACATTGGCATAGCTTAAGTTAGGAAAAAGCTCTGTAATATTTTGTACCGAATCTGTTTTTTGATGCATTTTCTGAAATTTATGTGAATTTTTTTTGCATATTTTAAATAATATGAACACACTCAACCGATACCACCAATTCTCCATGATAGAATCGCTCTTCTTGTATAATTTAAGGGAATGTTTATATTTTATTTTTTCTACACGATTAAATTTCATTTTAAACTTGAAATGTGGTAGAAATGTTTATTTTAAAAGTTAAAAAATTAAAATTTTTTCAAGAAAATTAAAGAAATGTTTTTTTAAACTTTTAAATATTGAAAAGGTGGTTATGATGCACACCAAATCTAAGAGAAAAAATACGGAAAATGTGACTGGTTTCAGGTTTTTAATTGGTATAGTTCTACAGTTATTAGCTATTTAAAAATGCAGGAAAACGACTTTACAAAAGTTCTTTTGACATTAAAAAGTTATTACTACCGAAAGAAGGGTGATAAAAGAATGAAACCTGGAACATCATAACTATATAATTCCTCATAAAAATCATGAACAAAATGTGAGGGTTTAATCTTCGGTTTTTTAGTTGTTTTGTAAAAAAATCTAAAATTTTTTGAAACTTCAAGGCCTTTGTGGCGCGTGTCATTATTGTCCGAATATGCTTAAACTTTTATGCACTATTATTTCTTATAGTGACAAAAAACTAGGGGGTTTCATTAATTGAATAATAAGGACCACCCCACTCTCCCCCTTATAATGTTGCCAACAGGGAAAACACCACTACGTATTTTAACCCTCCTTTAACCTACAGTCTACATTCTGATATATAATATGATCTTTATTAAATTTCAGATATTTAAACAGACACGCAGAAATACGTAATTAAATCAGCGTCAGGAAAGACCTGATTTAAACTGAGCAAAAACTAATATTTTTCGCTTGATTTGCCACCTTTTAAGTATGTAAAAATAGTTACGCAGGGATATAAGTTAAACTAGAAATACAACAGAATCGTGATCATTCGGTTTGTTAATTCGTGATCAAATAGGTTCGTGGAGGATTATCTGTCTTACGCAAATTGGGAGTTGTTTGCTTTAGATTTTGTCAAGTTCATTTCTTAATTCACGTTATTATTTTGTTTTTGGAGAATGTCTTTTTCTGAAAAACTGGTCTTCACACATATACTACCAAATTATTTCTATTTTGAACAAGTAATTTCTTTGCAGATAAGCCATGTTGGTAAAATCTCTCAGTAATTGCATACTGAAAGGGAAAAATATTTGGCGTATGCTAAAACATCAGAAACTTAAATGATTTAAATCTCTATACATATTTTTTTAGGATTATACGCCTTTGGTTTATGACATTGAAATATGGAGAGTAACACATCCTAGGGCTCATAATTTGGTTATGTGCTAATGTTTTTTTAATTGTTTGTAAACAGGGCGTATAACGAAAAGCTTTTTTGGAAATTCAAAATTTTATTCTCTCTGGAAAAAGTCGCCTCAGTGGTAAATTTTTAGAACTTTTCATGGGGTGCTAACTCTTTTATTATATTTTTGGGGGTTTTAAGGTACCAACATAAATATTGCTTAGTTTCACTTTTCTTCTATATGACTAATAAAAATTGATTTCAAACTTCAAATTTGGTGTTAATGTTTCTTTTAGGAGTAAAAAAAAGTATTACAGTTTCAAAAAATAGAATTCATTTTTATTATTCCTTAAATTTTGAGAGTGTTTCAAAGAAAGCTTGTCTTGATCCATATCGCCTAAAATGATATAAATGTTTAAACAAACATACTCCAGTCACTAGCTATAGACTAATTTGTTCTCGTGTTTCAAGCGTTAAAAAAGAAAGCAGGAAAACATTTTTAAGAGTATACTCTTCTCATACGAGTGGTGATAAAAATATAAAACCAAGCGCACAATTTAAGTTTTAATAGTAATAGTCATCATAAAAAAATTATGAAGTTTTTAAATGAAAGTTTTATCTTTGCATTTTTGGTCAATTTATTGTAAGAGTGATGAAATTTTCATAAAATTTTACTTGAGACTCCGAGGGACCAAAACATTTACGATGATGACAAGATTTACCTTATAGATTAGGAGGATATAGATTGTAGAAATTCAATTTTGTTCTTATTTGGAAAATAATAAAATAAATTATTTAAATAAATCGCCACTAAAATAGTTACTTTTTTTGTTTTAATAAGGGATTACCAACGTAGGATTTGTTTTATCTACGATAGCCTCTGAATTTGGATCTATTTTACGGACGGTACTTTTTGGTACTGTTCATGAATGTATAAATTTTTTACGAAAAGTATTGTTGTCAACGTTATAAAGAACTCACTGAAATAATTTCATGAAAATATCGTAAATATATTTCGGAGATATTAGCATGTGGAAATAGCACTTTTTCAGGCCTCTAAAATGAAAAAGTTAGCTTTCAGTGTTATCGTGTAGTTTTTTTTGGTTGATTCAAGCCAAAATTTAATCAAAAAATAAAAGGATATACATACATGCATATAGACAGACATTAATTTTTATATAAATAAATATAGATGTGAATATATAAATATAAATTTTTTGAAACAAAACCGCATTTTTGCTGTTTTTATATGAAAAATTATTATTAAATATATGAAATAAATGTATAGAAAAAATTATTTTCATTCAGTAAATATATAATTACCCTTTGGTATCTATGAAGGTAGTGAAATTAATAAATTTATTAGTACCTACTGTAAATTTAATAGTTTTCTAACTCATTTTTGTCCTTTTTGAAATCATCATTTTTTTTCTTAAATTGTATTGTAATTCCTCGCTAAAAATATTGCAAATTACTGCTATCCAAATAGAAAGATGCATGGTTGCAAATAATAATTTAGCATTTATTACATTTTTTGTTTTAGTTTATTGTTTTCCCCACTTTTCCAGTAAGGTTTTTTCACATTAAATTTTCTGCTATTAAGATGAATATCCACATAAACGAACCATTTTTGTCCATCCACACCGTAACATTTGCAGATTTTAAAATTTTGCATCAATATATCCAATATTTCTATCTTAAATTTCTTTTCCCTTGTTTAAAACAGCTTCTTAATTACAGAACCGAAAACTACGATATAAATTCATATTGCACCTCATTTTTGTTACGAGATATTTTAATTAACTTAAAATCGATGCAAAAAAACTATTATTTTCAGATCGTTGTCTAAAAGTATCGATTTTACCCGTCGCTGAAAGAAAGTTGTGAAAAGAGTGATATAAATGTTGTCAATTCCACCATAGCTCCTCCAATCTCCAAGAGATGGCGTTACGAGTTCTAAAGGCCGGCAATGAATGGAGTGACTGGATTCTGTTAACAAAACATCCATCGTAGTCAAATTTTACGTGCCGTTGCCACTGGTCACTCAGTCAGTAGATAATTGGTAGGCGTAAATGGGCGGGAAAAAGTTTTGCATGCAGCGAAATTTGCATGCACGGCCGTCAATCGAAGCAATTTGGCAGAGTGGTTCCACTACTTTAGCGTCATTACAATTGCGATCCATTTAGCGAAATTAAACTATTCCAAAGATTGGGAATTTACAGTTCCAGCCTCCAGGGGAAGATGGTAATAGCTTGCAGGGGAGTTACACAATAAACGCTTCACAACATGCGTACATCACAGATGATCGGGGTTCCGGTAGGGAGGCAAAACCTGCGTTCGAAGCGGGGAGGTTGCAATACAAGTGGAATTCATGGTATTGAAAACTGGCGGAAATTACAAGTGACGGGAATTCTGGCGCAAAATAGCTTGTACTGTCTGTCATTTAGAGTAAGATACCTAAGTAGTACAAAAACACAGACTATTTTAGATCTGTTTATATTTGCTTTTGTAAACGACCATCTTTGAAATATCGGCCAATATCGACGAAGTTACTCAGTTTTGGTTTATGCATACTAATATCATTTCTCTGACATTGATTATAAAAAAGGGGTAAAGCATCAGAAATTTATCTGATTTATTTATTTATTTTATGGACAAATGATTGCAAATCGCAAACTGATACAACATTGTGCGAAATAAGCCTCTAACTACACATGTTTTAAGCAAATATCGCAAGAATTTTATTTTCGTTCCTTGTAAAACGCATTGAACTTCCTTTGGTTCATGTTGCTTGTTTTAAGTGAGGTTGTCAAGTTCTCTCAGTGTGTTAAAATTAATTTTATTGGACGGAAAAAACTCTACATTTTATTCAGTAGAAAAATAATGTACAATGTATGTAAGTGGCCTTTTCGATCACCTTCCCCACAAAGTTAGTTGTCCAAAAGAGTTAGATTTAAAAAAAGAATGGGAAATTAGAAACTAATTTTCTAGTTCTCCTTCGTTGTAGGTAGTATGTGTCTTAGATAATTTCAGTGAATACTTAACTAACTTATCATTTAGCATCAATAGGAGGGGTATCCCTAGCTCATCTTTATGTTACGTACTTTGAGATCCTTCAAAAATATTTTTTAATTTACATTTTATCTCATAGTATTGAATTGATAGATTTTCAGTCCCAAAACTATCTGTATAATTCGAATAGATTTTTTACATTCTTTGATTTAAAAGCATTGAGAATGAATGCTGTATTTAAAAAAAATGCAATAATGAAGCAATTTTTTTATTAAAATTAGTTCTCTAGTTAATATATAGGAAATTGTAATTGTATTTTGTTTTAATTTAAAATGCAAGTGTTTACGTTCGTTCCTGTAAAATGCCTTTTTCCTTCAATCAGTTAACCCGGGAGGACGCGCGCTACTTACTGTTACACGGGAACGCGCGTGGGGTCTCTCAGACCCCGCAAACCGTTTTCCGTTTAAACGTTCAGTGCATGCAAAATTTTTATCACGGAAAGTTTAAATGTATAATTTAATTGTTCAATGTGCATAATTAGTTGACTGCCTGTTATTAAGATATAATAAAGACTATTTCATTAAACAATTTCATATGTTATACATCTTATAGTAATGAAAAAGTATTTTGTGAAATTAAACACAAAAAAAGATTTTATTTTCATTTAATCATATCTTGACTAAAATGCAATACTAATTTAATGCAATCAATACATAGATATCCTTGACTATAATACAATAACAATGTAATACGTAACTACATTTCACATATATTTTTGATCATATCTTTTTACTCCCCTAATAAGATGACATTTAAATCATATTTTTACTCACATAATTAAATTTAGATTAACAGGCCACTCACTAAAATAAAGGATAATGGTTTTCAAGTTGAATTAATTTAATTATAATAATATTTATGTAGAAACATCGGCTAATAATTGATGCAATCTTCTCATTTCATCTTCATAACTCAAATTACGAGGCATTTTGCAACATTCACTTCGCTCTCAAATAGGATTGAACTATTTCTCGAGAAGCACGCTGATGCAATGATGCGACAAGCTTTTGACTGAGAGACAATTTGAAAAGTACCAGCACTCAAGAAGACGTGTCCAAGATTGCCTCATCTTCAAAGAGGGGCCGACCCCTGTAGTTGACCATTTGTTTGGACATGTGGTGATGGGGACACCAGCCGATTTCCTGGAATCAGATTACAAACTTTCTTTCCCACGGGAGGGGAGGGGGGAGGCGGACAGCCCCGAATTCATCGAAAAGATACCAAGGGAAAGCAGGAAATGCAATGGAATGTGAGCGGAGGTGACGAATTTCTTTGGCTTAAGTGAACCGATGTTTATTTTCTAAAATCCTTTATTTTCCAATTTCTTTTTTTGCAAGAAAAATTATGGATTGTAGTTACCTCTACCTTACGTTTGGAAACCTCTTTGACTAATAACACGCACCAATCCTCACAGTTTTGGAAGCATTTCCTTAAAAACAACAACCTAACTCGGAAAATAACATACCTACTTTATTTAAACTTCATGAGGTGATAGGTGGAAATCTTTTAGGCAGCTACACATAGTTTCATATATTTTCATTAAAAATTAGAGTTTTTATGAAGGTTTATTTAAGCGTTGGGGTCCCGCAGACCCCGCGCGCGTCCCCGCGGGTTAATATGCAGAAAAAAACCCCGTTGTTAATTCCTTTGTAAGCTTTGTTAATTCGTTGCAGTCTTTATCAGAATCATTAAAAATATATTTTACCCTAGAAATAAAATACAGAATGTATGAAAATAATAATGACATCCTTTTAGGATAGTAATGATACGTGTGTCCATGTGATCATAACTGCTTCATTGGGTGCTCCTTAATTTTAAAGTTTAAGTAATTTCCCACATGCGAAGCCTCCCCATTTTGTTTAATCATACAAAATTTTTTTGAAATGTTTTTTGAAAAATTTTAGCTCCATCAAACAGTACTAACCCGTCCCGCAAAAGCCTTAAAGATTAAAAAAAGTGCCGATTTTACAAAACATTCAAAAAATAAAAGATTAAATCCTTACATTCTGTTCATGATTTTTTAAGAGGAACTAATATTGTTATAGATATAATGTTCAAAGTCTCATTCTTCTATCACCCTTTTTTTAGTGGTAATAATTTTTTTAATGTCAAAAATAAACTTATGTAAAGTGTTTTTTCAGCATTTTTATACAGCTAATAACTCTAGAACTATACAACTTAAAACCTGAAATCAGTCATATTTTGTTTATATTTTTATTCCCTTAGATTTGATGTGCATCATACCAGCTTTTTCAAAATAAAAAAAAAATTATAATTTTTTTGAAAAATTTTACAGATCTAGTTCTTAGCCTCATGACAGGGTTTTTCGACCATCTTGCGGTAAGAAAAATATTTATAAATTGAGCTAAAATTTTTCAAAAATCGTTTATTTGTATGATGGGGGGAAGGGCGTTGCCCAAAATTACTCTAACTTGAAAAATAAGGGCCAAAACCACCCTAATGCACATTGGCATAGCTTAAGTTAGGAAAAAGCTCTGTAATATTTTGTACCGAATCTGTTTTTTGATGCATTTTCTGAAATTTATGTGAATTTTTTTTGCATATTTTAAATAATATGAACACACTCAACCGATACCACCAATTCTCCATGATAGAATCGCTCTTCTTGTATAATTTAAGGGAATGTTTATATTTTATTTTTTCTACACGATTAAATTTCATTTTAAACTTGAAATGTGGTAGAAATGTTTATTTTAAAAGTTAAAAAATTAAAATTTTTTCAAGAAAATTAAAGAAATGTTTTTTTAAACTTTTAAATATTGAAAAGGTGGTTATGATGCACACCAAATCTAAGAGAAAAAATACGGAAAATGTGACTGGTTTCAGGTTTTTAATTGGTATAGTTCTACAGTTATTAGCTATTTAAAAATGCAGGAAAACGACTTTACAAAAGTTCTTTTGACATTAAAAAGTTATTACTACCGAAAGAAGGGTGATAAAAGAATGAAACCTGGAACATCATAACTATATAATTCCTCATAAAAATCATGAACAAAATGTGAGGGTTTAATCTTCGGTTTTTTAGTTGTTTTGTAAAAAAATCTAAAATTTTTTGAAACTTCAAGGCCTTTGTGGCGCGTGTCATTATTGTCCGAATATGCTTAAACTTTTATGCACTATTATTTCTTATAGTGACAAAAAACTAGGGGGTTTCATTAATTGAATAATAAGGACCACCCCACTCTCCCCCTTATAATGTTGCCAACAGGGAAAACACCACTACGTATTTTAACCCTCCTTTAACCTACAGTCTACATTCTGATATATAATATGATCTTTATTAAATTTCAGATATTTAAACAGACACGCAGAAATACGTAATTAAATCAGCGTCAGGAAAGACCTGATTTAAACTGAGCAAAAACTAATATTTTTCGCTTGATTTGCCACCTTTTAAGTATGTAAAAATAGTTACGCAGGGATATAAGTTAAACTAGAAATACAACAGAATCGTGATCATTCGGTTTGTTAATTCGTGATCAAATAGGTTCGTGGAGGATTATCTGTCTTACGCAAATTGGGAGTTGTTTGCTTTAGATTTTGTCAAGTTCATTTCTTAATTCACGTTATTATTTTGTTTTTGGAGAATGTCTTTTTCTGAAAAACTGGTCTTCACACATATACTACCAAATTATTTCTATTTTGAACAAGTAATTTCTTTGCAGATAAGCCATGTTGGTAAAATCTCTCAGTAATTGCATACTGAAAGGGAAAAATATTTGGCGTATGCTAAAACATCAGAAACTTAAATGATTTAAATCTCTATACATATTTTTTTAGGATTATACGCCTTTGGTTTATGACATTGAAATATGGAGAGTAACACATCCTAGGGCTCATAATTTGGTTATGTGCTAATGTTTTTTTAATTGTTTGTAAACAGGGCGTATAACGAAAAGCTTTTTTGGAAATTCAAAATTTTATTCTCTCTGGAAAAAGTCGCCTCAGTGGTAAATTTTTAGAACTTTTCATGGGGTGCTAACTCTTTTATTATATTTTTGGGGGTTTTAAGGTACCAACATAAATATTGCTTAGTTTCACTTTTCTTCTATATGACTAATAAAAATTGATTTCAAACTTCAAATTTGGTGTTAATGTTTCTTTTAGGAGTAAAAAAAAGTATTACAGTTTCAAAAAATAGAATTCATTTTTATTATTCCTTAAATTTTGAGAGTGTTTCAAAGAAAGCTTGTCTTGATCCATATCGCCTAAAATGATATAAATGTTTAAACAAACATACTCCAGTCACTAGCTATAGACTAATTTGTTCTCGTGTTTCAAGCGTTAAAAAAGAAAGCAGGAAAACATTTTTAAGAGTATACTCTTCTCATACGAGTGGTGATAAAAATATAAAACCAAGCGCACAATTTAAGTTTTAATAGTAATAGTCATCATAAAAAAATTATGAAGTTTTTAAATGAAAGTTTTATCTTTGCATTTTTGGTCAATTTATTGTAAGAGTGATGAAATTTTCATAAAATTTTACTTGAGACTCCGAGGGACCAAAACATTTACGATGATGACAAGATTTACCTTATAGATTAGGAGGATATAGATTGTAGAAATTCAATTTTGTTCTTATTTGGAAAATAATAAAATAAATTATTTAAATAAATCGCCACTAAAATAGTTACTTTTTTTGTTTTAATAAGGGATTACCAACGTAGGATTTGTTTTATCTACGATAGCCTCTGAATTTGGATCTATTTTACGGACGGTACTTTTTGGTACTGTTCATGAATGTATAAATTTTTTACGAAAAGTATTGTTGTCAACGTTATAAAGAACTCACTGAAATAATTTCATGAAAATATCGTAAATATATTTCGGAGATATTAGCATGTGGAAATAGCACTTTTTCAGGCCTCTAAAATGAAAAAGTTAGCTTTCAGTGTTATCGTGTAGTTTTTTTTGGTTGATTCAAGCCAAAATTTAATCAAAAAATAAAAAAAAACTTGCTAACTTGAAAACTTTTTCTGTTTTGAGGACTGAAAAAGTGCCAACTTTTATGCTAGTATCTCCGTGAATATTTACGATATTTTCATGATTTTTTTAATAGAGTTCTTCATAATTCATAATTCTTCATAATGCAGGCAACAATACTATCTTTGAGATTTTTTGATCTTTCTTTAGTTTTTAAATTAATTTTTTAGCCGCTAGGGGCGCTGTAAGCCATTTGAATGGATTCTCCAGGATCACTTACCTAAGGGTAGACATTACTTCCGTGAACCTAGGGCACGTTGGTTCCAAATAAAAGATGTGAAGCGTACTTTTGGAACACCCTGTATATTAGGTGTCCCTTAAATAAGAGAATTTTTTTTGCGAATTTGAAAACGGGTACCCTCTACTTTTTTATAACTGCCTTGACCTATTAAGTTATAAAATTTTATCCCTCTACGATGCTATTAACCTGAAAAATCTCAATTGAAGATGGTCAATGTGTCTCTTTGTGTCTCTTTTACGTCATAATTTTTTTCTCTTTACGAATTTGAAAAGAGATTACCTCTACTTTTTTTTTATAAATGCCTTGACCTATTCAGATATAAAATTTCATCCCTCTACGATAATATTAACCCGTGCCGAATCTCAATTGAAGATGGTCAAGCAAGCTACATTACCGGCACGTGCCTGTAATACCCTTAAGTACAAAGTTTCACGTAAATACAATCAATATTGAACGCTTGAGATCCTGTTAAAGTTTGTTTTTTGCGTGGCCTAACAGCCGTTCTGGAAACAGCTCTAGAAAACTGTTTCCGCACGCAAAAAACAAACTTTAACTGGATTTCAAGCGTTTAATTTTGATTGTATTTACTTGAAACTTTAGACTTAAGGGTTTTCAACTATGATCTTTCAGATTATCAAATCAAAAGAAATGATTTCGAAATACAAAATAAGGTTTTGGCAGATTTTTTACATGTTTTTGTGTTTTTTAACTTTTTTCATAATAAAACAAATTTTAAAGTGAAGACTTTTGAAATAATTATAAAGATCATATTAAACCACAATTTTTGAGACCATAATTAAGTTTTTACCAATAGTAGTTCTTCTACAAATTGAATTTTTCAATGATTTTTTTGGAGTGTTGCTCCATTTTTAACTCCCTGGGATTTGGTCTGGGACCCCCCTTTCTATACCGATTCTTGTTCGTCTTAATGAGTACTATCATCCCTGAAAGTTTGTTGCACCATTTCAGATACACCCTGTATATATATTTATATTTTTGACCATAGAAATGTAATATTCATCGGTCTGAATTAAATCGCTTATTTCAGAAACATGTTAAACCCCATAGGTTTAACATTGCGATTAACTTGTTTCTGAAATAAGCGATTAAATTTTCGTCTACCGCTAAAGTTTAACTTCACGAATGTTAAAAAACAGCACCGCAAAAATTTGTCAATTACTTGGTAACTTAGATCCAGTAATAGGTTGACTAGAATCGCCAACTTAATAAATTGGTTTACCTACACTTCACTAACTTATTTTAAAAGCAGTAGACGACATTTCAGACCGATTAATTGCCATTTCTATGGCCAAAAATATAAAAAAAATATTAAAAAAGACTGAAAAAAGTAGGAAAAAAGAAAAAAGTGGTGAGTATTAGCAGGCGCGTACCGGTAATTTAGCTTGCTTGACCATCTTCAATTGAGATTCGGCACGGATTAATTTTTTCAGAGAGGGATGCAATTTTATATCTGAATAGGTCAAGGCATTTATAAAAAAAGTAGAGGGTATCTCTTTCCAAATTCGCAAAGTGAAAAAATTTCTGTCGTAAAAGAGACACAAAGAGACACATTGACCATCAACAATTGAGATTTTGCACTGGATAATATTATTGCAGAGGGATATAATTTTATATCTTATTAGGTCAAGGCATTTATAAAAAAAAAAGAGGGTAACCGATTTTAAATTCGAAATTTTTTTTTTCGGTTATATAAGGCAGTGGTCTCCAGCCCCCGGTCCGCGGATCAAATGGTACCGTGCCGCGTGCAGACCATTTCATTGAAAACGAATTTAAATTCCTAGGTTTATACTCCAAATTAATGAATGAAATGAATTATAAATCACTTTATATTTATTTTTTGGTTTAACTGTGTTATTATTTTGAAAGCAAATACAATTAAATTAAAATTAATAAATCAAAATAATCTAGAACAGGGGTTCTCAAACTTTTTAACATCGCGACCCACTTT
Organism: Tetragnatha versicolor; assembly: GCA_024610705.1. NCBI lineage: Eukaryota > Metazoa > Arthropoda > Arachnida > Araneae > Tetragnathidae > Tetragnatha > Tetragnatha versicolor. The sequence continues at coordinate 13,621,205 of JANDEH010000009.1, forward strand.
TGAGAAACAAAATCTAACGCGACCTACCGACTTCAGTTATTTATAATTAACTGAACTGAGATAATTATCTCATGCCCCCTCCCCACAGAATTTTAACTTCTCTGACTGGGGGGTGTTCACCAACTATTTAGTTACAAGGGTATGAAATAGTTTAATTGTGGTTTAACAATGATCCCTACAGTAAAAAGGGGGTCTAGGGGTACTCCCCCAGAGAAAAATATAAAATTTGACACTTAAAAACATGGTTTTAACTTGTTTTTTAGCAATATGGGATAAATTACATCAGTTGCATCATTTCCCAAGAAAATTCTTAAAATTTGCATTGATCCCCCCAGTATGGATGGGGAGAAACACTAAATATTTTTTTTCAAATATTATTTGAATAACCGACTAGATTTGCATTATCGGCACATTAAAGTGACACACATAATACGTATTTACATTAATTGCCTTTTCCGTTCCACTCCAAGTAGTGTAGTTTTTCCTCAAATTTTATTCTTTTTACAATAGTATGGTAATTTGATAATTTCAAAAGTTCAACTAATAGTTTGATAATTCCAAAGTCAATAACACCGTTTGTGAAAAATTAAAAATCTTCTCGCTACCCACCAAAAACTGACTGGCAACCCACCAGTGGGTCGCGACCCACAGTTTGAGAAACTCTGATCTAGAATGTTAACAATCAACACCCCCCCCCCACCGGGCCCCGGTAAAATTATCAAACGTCGACCGGTCCGTGGTGGTAAAAAGGTTGGGGACCACTCATATAAGGGTCATCCTACTGTATGCAGGGTGTTTCAAAAGTCCGTTTCGCGGCTTTTATTTGGAACCAACGTGTCCAAGGGTCACGGAAGTAAGGTCTACCCCTAGGACCCCTAGGTAAATGACCCTGGAGAATCCATTGAGATGTCATACAGCCCCCCTAGCGGCGAAATTAAAAAGTTAAAAAAATTAATTTAAAAACTAAAAGACAGAGCAAAAACTTCAGTGAGAGTATAGTTGCCAACAATATGAAGAACTCGCTGAAAACTATTGCATGAAAATATCGTGAATATTCGTGGAGATATTAGCATGAAAAAATAGGTCTCAAAAAAGAAAAAGTTCACAAATTTGCAAGTTTTTTTGATTTTTTGATTATATTTTGCCTTTATTCAACTAAAAAAACCCCAAAACTACACAATAACACTGAAAAATTTGCAAATATACGAACGTTTTTCTTTTTTGAGGTCTGAAAAAGTGCTATTTTCCCATTCTAATATCTCCTCGAATATTCACGATATTTCCAGGAAATTTTTTTCAGTGAGTTCTTCATAACGTTGGCAACAACACTCCCACTGAGGATTTTGCTCTATCTCCTTTAGTTTTTACATTAATTTTTGTAACTTATTCATTTCGCCGCTAGTGGCGTTGTAGGTCATTTAAATAAATTCTCCAGGGTCACTTACCTAGTCCTTACTTCCATGCCCCTAGGACACCTTGGATCCAAATAAAAGCCGCGAAACGGACTTTTGAAACACCCTGTATATTACCGTTAATGTGCATAATTTGGTAATGTGCGGATTATCTAGGTAAAGTATGAAATATTTCGTACTTTACCTTAGGTAATTCGCATTTTACCTTAGCCTACATATTACCGAATAATGCACATTAACGGTAACATACAATTGAAGGACATTTCATGATTCAAAAACATGCAATCGAATTCACGCATTAATCAACTAATTTTAAGTACAAAATTTTATGGACTTCACATTTTGAGAATTTTTTCTATATTGTATCAATTGCTCCTTCTTACAACCCAACCCAACCATTTCGTACTATTTCCTTGTGACATTTTAAAAATGCTTTGTTTTCTAAAGTGGGTATAATCTTTCTTTAGGGTAAAGTAACACTTAATAAATGCTTAATTTCTGATTCTAGGCATCAGAAAACGCTAAACTACCCATTTCTAACTTTTAAAGTTTGCTTTTGTCTTTTTTACGTCGATAAGTAAATTTTGAAGATTTTAATTGACTTTATCAGCAGAAGAGGGTAGCCTTTGATCACCCTAATAGCAAATCACAAATTACTTGTGGAAGGGAACAATAGCGAGTGCTAGTGTTTACGTTTCTATCACAGATGTGATAACCGTCTAATAAAGCCTATTTAACCTGTGAATCCGGATTCAAGATAAAAACAGGTACTTCTCTTTGCCTATTTCTTTAGTTTTAAAATTGCTCTAGTTTCTACATAAGCAAACTTTCATTAAACAAATATTTTCTTTTATTAGTATCGTAGGAGAAACTAAATTTTACAATTTCAAAAATCTGTTGACCGGTGTAATCATTAAAGTAAAGAATTAATTACTTAAGAACAAGACTTAACAAAATATTTTGTATTTTATAATCATAACTGAGTGGTTTCAAATTACAGAATTATCTCATCTATCTTTTATAGTCCTTTAATTATGTAATATTGTCTCGAATAACAGAGCGACTGATGATTTAACGTGTTAATTTGGTAAAGCTGGGGAAAAGTCCGGGATATAGATTTCCAACGTAATATAATAAAACATGACGTAATCCATACGGGTATTATACTTAGAACATTCTAGAATCTAGCTAGAGTTACAATTTTGAAATTCATGGAAAGAACAGAACCTATGACCTTTAAAAGAATTTGTTTTATTTTTTTATATTCTTTTATATGTTATATATTTTTTGTATAGATAACGAAATATAACGTAATACATACTCAGGACATTTTAGAATCTGCTAGAGTAATAATTTTGAGAAAAGAACAAAATCCACCTGACCTTTATTACTATCTTTATACCCACTTGGCTATATAAAGTGTTGAAAATTCTAATATTTCATAAAAAACCTGTTACTAGTAACAGCTTCTATGTTTATTCAGTAAGCTACAAGGAGCACCCTGAAAGTAAGATACGTTTTGTTACACAAATAAAGAACGAATGATTTATCAAAAAAACCCCAACTAGATGCTAGATGTTACATACTTCTTTTGGCTCTTACATCTCTACAAAATCCCTATTCACTTTCAGATTCATTAAATCTCTGTACAAGCTTACGAATCCTCATGCCCATAGAATCCTATAAAACCTCCGACACTAAGTCTTCCTCTCTCAATCAATTCCTACCAAGGAAGTTCGAAAAATTGTTTTAATAAAATGATCTTAGTACCGGGAAAGTCCTTGAAACTATTAACAGTTTTATAAACAAAGAAAATAGTATCATCAGTATAATTAGCAGGTTTTTAAAATATTCAGAATTTTTAAATCGGTTTTACAAAAACTGTAAAGCTTAAAACCAGTCGCGTTTATTGATTCCAACCTGATATATTTAGTTACAAATTATGACCCTTTCATTCATTATTATCAAACTATCACAAAAAAGGAATTATTTTCAGGTTTTTACTTGTTTTAAAAAGTTCATTACAATAGGAATATAATGTCATTCTGATCTGAGATAAAGTATGGAAATTGATATTTTTCCTTCCTTGAACATAATGTAAATTAATTCATTTTTATTGAAAATGCAGCAAATATTTAACAGGAATAACAATTGCGCTTGAGGAAAAAAATTAAATATTTGAATTACTGAAAAAAAAGTATGCTACAAACATTCTCTAAAGTTAAATTGCTATATTTAGAACTGATATAAGCACTCTTGGCATGTATGTGACGAGTATTTATCTTTTAGTCTCATTCAAAAGTACAATAAAAATTAAAAATATTGCGAACATTTAGAGAAGTACTGTTCAAAAATACCTCTTTCATTACCAGACAGACATTTAAGGGGATATTTTCAAAACGATCATAAGTAGTAAACCTTTTAGGTCATTGTTAATGCTTTTCGCCTGATTGTGAATGAAAAACCTGACAAGTCCTTCCAAAGAAAAGTTTCAAGAGAGAACTTCGAGCTAGTTTTTCATCGTTAAATTTTCAAGGACACCAACCATTAGATAACTATAAAAAACTACATTATATCAATTGTTTGATTTAAATCAAGTTCCCCCTATGAAAAGCTATATCAGAACTAGTTTAAAAACATTTAATGGTTACTTTCGAGCTAGATACATTTGAAAATATTTCCAGCCAACACGTCTTCTATTGCCAAACCATCCTTATCACTCCCAATTCTCATTATAAAAGCAAACCCCCAAAGCTCAACATTGAAGTCCGCCCCAAAAAACTCCTTTGACAAAATGAGCACCACTGGGTCAATAACAAAGCATAAAGACACGAGTAGAGGCAAAGTACGAACTCAAAATAAATGAAGACCTTTATTACAGCCAATATTCCGAGCTCCTTCAGATCACCCTCTTTGAGAAAAAACCCTAAAATATGACATCAAGAAGAAACAAACTCGAAACTGGTGAATCGGAATGCCACTAAATCAGACGAGAGGTTTTGTGTGCCCTAACGGCAAGTGGTCCCCTCAGAAGCATGCTCCAAAGTTTCAGTCTCCCACCTACAATAATAGCCTGTTCGCCTCATTACATTCAGAGTATAGCTTGCATTTTGAAAAGGTCCGTGCAGTCTTTGCTTTTCTGCCACGAAAGAAACAGCCAGGACTTGCTCCAAAGAGCATGTGAATAAGTTCCTTTTTTAAATATATATTTATACTTTTCCCCCTCTTTTAACGTTATTTCCCAACTCTTTCTTGCTACCACAACAAATAATAACGAATAAAGTGGAAGGGAAAAGGCTTTTGAAAAAAGCGGCCGCATTTGAGTTTTTTTTTTCAAGGGGAGGATTGAGTTGGATCGTGTTTTTGAGGAATATTTTAATTTTTTAAGCAGTTTGTTCCCTCTCAACCTAGACTGCTCAGCGAATTTTCAGTCTACGTGTCCTGTGAAATTTGCAATTTCTATCAATTTTTAGGCGTGGATGAAAAAGAATTCACGGGATTGCTTAGGTAGGTTATTTTTTATGATACACTTGATCCTTTTGTTGTTTTTTATTGATTGCAGTCCAACTTGGATTCACATTATTTGCCCATTTTCTAGCCCTTATTAAAAACACTAATCATTCAATATATAATGACATTTAATATCTTTAAACAGGTATGGTTATATGATGGCTAACTATAAAATGCTATATCATTATTTGAAACAATGTAAATTTTATTTTTGTTTAAATAGTTTTGAAACAAAAGCACATATCCTACCTTAATAAACCTTATAATAACGTATTACATATTGTTGACTAAAATGTGAGTAATTTTAAAAACTTTTAACTTTTAATCATGGTATTAATTTTTGTTAGTCACAAGTAGAGAGTTCTGATACAATATAATCAAAGTGTACCCTATACTTGGAACTCCCTTTGAAGTCGTTAAGTCAGCTAACACAGAACTAGCCTTATATTTTACTATAAAACTTAGATGACTCATATAAACACGTTATTAATGAATAACTGAGAGTGGTATTAGAAATTTTTGACAACAGGTAACTAACCATTTTTATGGGAATTATTGCATTAAAGTATTGTAGCATTTAATATTAAGGAGGTCCCAGAGAACTTAGACTAATCCTTAAACTCAGTTTTATTATTTGTAGCAATTAAACTAATCAGTACTTAATTTTAACTAATTAATTTTTATCAAACTAATTATTTAAAACTAATTAGCATTTTTAAATTCACTATTCTATTGACTTATAATAGTATAATCTCTCACGAAATATACCTAATGTTAATCATATACTTTTGGCTTGACTATTGCAAACTGAGATACTTAATCTTGAAAAGCAAGCATAAGCTCTCAATATGGACAAGGAATGAAGTTTTGAAGGGCCATATATGCAATTAAGCATCATTTGTTTCCTAAAACAATACCCTTCAAGTTGAAGACGCCCTTCACTGCTTTAAGGAGAACCAGCTACAATCCGCAAACACAATACCCCAAATCCTTTGTCCCATTGAAGAACAACAACAAACAAGAAGAGGTATCGACAACCAGCTTTAATTTTAAAATTATTTTTTTGTCCCGTTCGATTGTCTGAATGAAGCTCAATAAAATCCGGCTAAGTTCAAAGATAATCAGAGCGGCCCTAAAACGAAGATGTTCTTTTTGAGTCGGACGGTGTCATTTCCAGATTCTAAATAGACTGCGTTCTTAACACGATTTCCAAAGATATTGATTGATATCGCTGGATCCGTGACTGGAGGGCAAATCTCAACTTTGATCTTTTCTTCATGTGCGTACATTTGTATTTCAAAAGAAAGAGCACAATAATCAATGATCTAGAAGAGCATTGTTTGCTTTATTAGTTGCGCAGAGGACTCTTCGGCCTTCTCGCATATTTGCTGGGGTTATGTAACGCTTTCTTGTAGCCTAGTTGGGAATTGGTTTGAGGATGGATCTGTTCGTAAGTGATGTTCGGTGATTCGTGGAGAAGGAGAGATCCCCATCCCGTATTATAGATGTTTAACCTTTATTTACCGACGGTACTTACAAGTACCGCCAACTTTAAAATTACATAGAATAACCATCCTTGCGAATATATTGAAGATAATTTGCAGGAACACTCTTTCAGTTATCCTCTTCCAGGATAAAAAGCAGTGAAGGTTCTATGATGAGTATTTTAGCGGGAATGCGAATAGATTTAACTGAAGTTGTAAGTTTAGCTTCCATTTCGATCGGATTCACATGATTGTCATTTTTGTTCCAGCAAAAAAGTAGTTAATGTCAAAAGTTAAGTGTATTATTTTTTAAGACTTATTACTGCGATAAAAAAGCAATGTTTTTATTGTATTGTGAGAATATTTTAGCACTCCGTGTTCTGACAGTACCCAAAAGTATCAATTTAAGTAATTGGCTCTAGTGGATTCAATTTTCCAAAGATGATTATTTTATTTATGTATGTGAGGGGGAAGACGCCAGCGATAGAGAACACCATGGTTAAAATAACAGAGATTTAATTAAACATAACAATAATAATTTACAAGAGCTGGCGTTTCCACCTCTCGCTCTGCTACATTCTTCAGAGCCAAATCAGAACTGAAACACATAAACAGTTCTCGCACCTTTCTCGCGAAATCTCAATGTTGAGTTGCTAAGTGCCTTCTTCGCACTGTTTGGTAGCGTTTAAGTGAGGTTACACGAGCGGAGGTATTCTCAACCTTCACATCTGACGGCCCAGGACCTCCTGGCCAAAACAAAAGAAAAAACACAACATCAATTCTTAAAAATTGAAATTCACAATATCAATACTCAAAATAAAATCACAACATCAAAATTAGTAATTAAACCAAAAAATTAAATCACAACTAATAACATCAAATTAACACTTAAAATTAAAGAAAGAAAAATAAGCTCTCAAAAGCTTTTGGCAAAGAAAGATTAATCTAACAGCTTAACTTTAAAGCTCTTAAAAAATTACAAGAAAAATATAAAGCTGAAACTACAAGACACAAATTAAAGCTGAAAATACAAGACAAAAATTAAAGCTGAAAAATACAAGACAAAAATTAAAGCTGAAAAATACAAAACAAAAATTAAAGCTGAAAAATACAAAACAAAAATTAAAGCTGAAAAATACAAACAAAAATTAAAGCTGAAAAATACAAAATGACGTCAAACTATTATCAAAATTAAAACATTTAAGAATTATTCATATGACATTCTAAAGAGTCCATCAGGTCTGACCTGAAAAAAACAAAAGGAATGGTTAACATTTATGAAAAAAAGTCAATGTTCAAAAATATAAAAGAAAAATCATTTTTTTAAAGTTTAGAGTTTTAAAGTCTTAATCTGGGGAGAAAAAAGTTATTCAGGAACAGTCAATCAGGGAAAAAGTTCTTTCATCAGATTCGTCATCTTCAGCATTTTTTTCACCATCGTCTTCTTCAGGGACTTTCTCATCATCTATCTTTCGTCGTCTATCTCTACGTCTGTCAGTCATCTTCTTTCTCTTCATCTATCAATCTTCTTCTTTCTCTTCATCTATATGTCATCTTCCTTCTCTTCATCTATCAGTCATTTTCTTTCTCTTCATCTGTCAGTCGTCTTCCTTCTCTTCGTCTATCAGTCATCTTCTTTCTCTTCATCTATCTTCTAATTCTTCTATCTTCATATTTGTATATTTCTTCAATCTTCTATCTTTTAATTCTTCTATCTTCAATTATCGTCTTTTCCATCTAAAGCCATCTCTTCATGTGGTCTTCAGCAGTGGAAGTTGCATTCGGTCCTTCATGACAGCCAACTTTTTTCACTTCGTAACGGTCATTTTCTTTGACTTTAGTGATTTCGTAAGGTCCGTAGAACTTGGGACGTAATTTGAGACCAGATCCAAACTGTGTCCTTTGTATGGCGACGCGATCTCCAACAGCATAGTTAGGGGTTTTCTTTCTTCGTTTGTTGAAGTTCTTCTTGTTTTCCTTAGGTATAGGACGTAAGAGACCTTCTTTTTTTCTTCTTTTTCTGTTGTACAAGATACATTCAACACAGCTTGCAATGACTTCTTCTATCAGTTTTCTTGCTTTTGGGATAAAGTACACTTGCTTTATGGCATCTTCTGTCTTGGTTACAGAGAAGTGTCCTTTTTTGTGTATTTCACGAATAACATCAACTTGCATCGCTTGTGGGACTAATAGTAGTTCTCTTCCTTTTTCATGCTTGTACACGACATCATTCTTTAAAATGTATTCATCATTTTCACCTTTCTGGGTTAGGATCTTTACATATTGTATAAAATCGTCTTTGTTCTGTGCAGCTATAATTCTGTTGGTTAACTCACCGTGGAGAGGAGTGACTACAAAAGCAGCATTTCGGCTAAGGGCGTCAACATGTTGCATTTGCTTTCCTGGTCGGTGTACAACTTCATAGTCAAATTCTTCCAGCATTAGGGTCCAACGAGCAACTCTAGGAAGAAGGTCTTTAACTTCAAAGGAAGATTGGGTTGGGAGGGTTTTTGAGGCGATTTCCGGAACATCATTAAGTGTGGTCTTCACAGGAAGAGTTGATGCTGTTATTAGCATAGTTTTATTTTCTTTTTTGAGGGAAGCTTTTCCTTGGGAAATACATAGATCTCCTTGAGATAAAACATCAGTGCCAATTAGGAGGGGATATGACAATGTATTATTTGTCACGACACAAATTTCAACAGGGAAAAGGGAGTCATCAATCATAATATCAGTGGTAAATGTACCTAAGGGAAACACAGTGGAATTTGCTAAGCCATGAAGCTTAAAGTGCACTGGGGACAACTGAGCATCAGGAGAAATTTCTTGGAAAACATCTTCTCTTAATATGGTTCTGTTAGAACCTGTGTCTATTATAGCATTAACTGGCAAACTATTGATAATAGTCTTCGAAATTAACGAAGGGTTACTTGGGTTTTCCAGGGTAACATGGGATTGAGCATTTTTCAATGGACAGTTAGCTGCTTTATGGGATCCAAACTTTTTACACAGATAACATTTTATCAGTCCTTGAGACTTGTAAGGGCAACTCTTTATCACATGATTAGGTTCTAAACAATTAAAACATTCTTTTTCAGGGATAATGGGTCCAGGTTGTTGAAAAGAATTCCGGGAATGGGAAGGTTTATGAAATTTAGCATTGGTCGAACCTTGTAATGGTTTAGCAGGTCTAAAATTTGACCGGTTTGAGAATTGATGATCATCAGTATAACTAATTTTTCCAAAATTACGATACTTATGACTATATGCACTATCATTAAAATTTTGTAACACACTCTTAGAATGTTGACTTGCACTTATTTGTTCAAAAATAGTTAATTTTTCTTTAAAGTCACTCATACATTTACATCCATATAATATTACTTTGTTTGGGTTATATGGTATACCATTAATCACATAGTTTATGAGAGAAATATCATCAACATTGCCTCTGCTTTCCAACTCTCTTACAGCTATCAAATATTCAAAAAGAGTTTCATTTGGTTTTAACTTTCTAGCTTCTAGCATTTTATGGATTTGCATAAAATTAATTTGGTTGCCAAATTCTTTTAACAAATTACTTTTCAATACTTCATAAGAATATATTTGTTTAAGACTTCTCACAAATAATTTAGCTGGGTTTTGAAGTGTTTTATTCAGCAATAAGAGTTTGTTTTGTTCAGACACCACCCCATAAAATTCAAAAGTTTGCTCGAGTTCTTGAAAATTATCTTCAACTGAATGGTTATCTAGCCCATTAAACACACGGATGGTCTCTGTCAAGTCTTTCAAAGAAAAATTGAAATTGTTTGGGAGAGATCTAGTAAAAAAACAAAGGTGGGTCTAGCTTCATGCCTAAGTTAGAGGCAGTCTCAAAAGAATGAATGGACTCTGTATCTCTTATATACTCAGGACTAGGATCTTTTATTTCTTTTGGTAGATTTAAATTAGTTTCTTGGCGCACCGTGGTTTTAGGTGAAATTAAACTATCCTGCAATTCAGGCTCCGTTTCAGAGCAATTGCTCACATCATCTCTTAAAAGGGTAAGATCATTTAAAGCTTCGTAAATACAATTAACACACTCATCTGCCTGTTCTGCTGGATCGATATCCAGTATGCGACAAATAGTCGAAAGTTCTAATGTGAATGAAGGCAAAACTCTGGTTTTCAAATTTGTCAATGTGAGGGTTGGGTCAAAAGACGAAAAGTTTCTCAATCGGTTTCGATTTCCCCTCTCTCCGTTTGTACCGAAGAAAAATTTGTGAAAAATCAAGATATCATTTTTGGGAGCAGTCTTCAAAATATAGGCAATTCGCGGAATGTCAACGAGCTTCATTTTCGATTTCCAGCACAGAAAACAACGTAAAATAAAAAGTACTCATGGATTTGGGTTTTATCCTCGGATGATCTCAACACACAAAAAAGTTCACCAATGCACAGTCCATAATGCTCACACACAGTCCAGTTCAAAAAAACACAGTCCAAAAGTCAAGCTCAAAGCAATTTTAAATTACGCAACCACATCAGAACTGCTTTCGATTCACACACACACACCTGCGCTCACATTCCCGCGCGCTCGTAGCTGGGTTTCTCCGGTGAGCCCCCATGTTAGGGGGAAGACGCCAGCCTTAGAGAACACCATGGTTAAAATAACAGAGATTTAATTAAACATAACAATAATAATTTACAAGAGCTGGCGTTTCCGCCTCTCGCTCTGCTACATTCTTCAGAGCCAAATCAGAACTGAAACACATAAACAGTTCTCGCGCCTTTCTCGCGAAATCTCGATGTTGAGTTGCTAAGTGCCTTCTTCGCACTGTTCGGTGGCATTTAAGTGAGGCGACACGAGCGGAGGTATTCTCAACCTTCACATGTATATCCCTTAATTTTCAATTTAGCGACTCAAAAAAAGTATTTGCACGAAAAAAATTGCAGCGAATCATAATGCGGTATATAAAGGGTTAAGAAACTTGGGGACGATGGGGATATTTCCTCATCATTCGGTATATTTTAACAAGTTACATTTCTCTTCATTTTTGTGCAATCTAAAGGATCATTCACACTCTTTTACTTTTTATGTTCATTCTGAGTGATTTACTCTTATGAATCGCAAGTTTGCTTTCAAAAGTGAAGGAGTTAGAAGTAAAACACCGATTCACACTTTTCACGATGGATGATTCCTCCAAAATAAACATATATACTCCCCAGCAACGTTTCCTGAACTCAGTACTTCACTAGGAGAAAGTGAGTAAACACAAAGCCTGATGGGTTGATAGGAGGAATTTCGGTACGCGAATTGTGATAAAATACACTATTTATACATGGGTTTAACGAGATAATCATATTTTAAAATTGGCGTTCTTTGTTTCACTCTAAATGCAGACATTGCGATGGGAACTACTTTGTTTATTAGTGACGTAGTAGGTTCAACTTAAGTTGCTGTCTAGTATAGTTATAGAGGGATAAGTCTGAACTAGCCTCATGTTCACAGTAGTTTTTTTTGCACGGTTTGAAATAATTCAAAAATGTGATTAAGAGCTAGTGATCTACCTTACTTTGCCAAATAAAAAATACTAATATAGAGATAATATTGCTAGTAATAATGATGACTTGTGAACACTGTATTATGATAAGAACCTGAATTCAAAAGCATATAAATTTTTTTAGTGAGGATTTACGTTAAGCACTGTATTATATTTATCAAAATAAATTTTATGAACAGGCAGCGACAACATGGAGTTAGTTATGCTTGGGAGTGCATCGTATTAGAAATCTCCAATGTTTGCCCTATAAGTCATTAATTAAGTTATTATTACAAGGGCAAAATGTATAAAAAACTTGAGATAACGTATCTAAAAAGGATGCTACTAAATACAAGTTTAAAGTACCTACAATAAAAGAATTGAGCATTGTTTAAATGTCTTTAAATCCATGTTTAAATGTCTTAAAAGGAAATTTATATGATGTATTTTTAAAATATTTTGAGTAAATACTCCATTTACTGATCTTTTCAATCCCCGAACAGTCAGATTTTCGATGCTTTCCTTATGAGGACTAACCCAGCATACGGTTAACAGAAACACAAACTTGATGTCTTCCTACCATCAAATAGGAAATAGAAGCGAGCAATTTCGAAACACTCAGATCCCTCTGAGCATTCCGAAAGACACAGCGACCCCCAACCGCCTGATCTGCAAATTCCTCTCCAAGAAATGCAAAAGAACCCTTTCCTCCGTCTGCCTCCTCCAAAACTCTTAATCATTATTTCCCTGATTCATAGCCTACACTTTTGAACCCCGAGAGAGCAGTTATCTATTGTTATGTATCACGAGCCGCAATGCACATCTGCTCGCGTCTGAAACAAATAAATTCCCGGGGAAAAAATCACCCCATGTCTTTAATAGATGGCCTTTCTCCGTTTCCCTTGCCAAACTCTTCCGCAGGCCATCCCTTTCTCCCCCATAGTTTTTACGCAGGGCAGGCCGCACTTGTGTATTGCGCGGTTGAATATGTGTGGCTGTTTTGTTTTTACATCGACCGGTACACCTGTGCAAAGGGACTCATCCTCAGAGTTGAGCAAGGCTGAGTTTTTTATTAAAGCAAACCCATTTTTTGTATCGAATCCATCGTATCATGCGCGTTTCTATGAAGGGTTCCGTTTTTTCAGCGTGATTTTTTGCGAGAGGTTAGGGAGACGGATTTGCCTTTATTGTTCCGTCGGATTTTTTCCCCTCCTTTTTTTGTCTCTTCTTGATTTTTTCTTCTTGCCGAGCGTTTTAGACTTCCTATGCTGAGTTGGCAAATGATCTTCCCCTCCTCCTTTTTTGTTATGCCAGGAAAACAAACGGCAGTTTCCGTTTAAAGAATAAATCACATTAGGCGTTCGTTTTCTCCGTAATTGGGTGGGGAAGCAAAAAGAAAAGAACATAAAGGGAGGAGTAAAACATAATTAAAAAAAGACGCTCTTAAATGCCTAGGAGAAAACAAGACGATTTGAGATTTTTTTTTCTGCGTCGAAAAAAAACTGTTTTCCATTGTAATAAAAATTATTGATGGATTTTTAGGAATCATTTACTACTTTTCTTCTGGATTATGACAACGCACTCATCACTGCGCAGGCTCACTGGTGATTTGGGGTAGGAGAACGGTTCCTCTAAAAAGTAACTTTTATTTCTTGCGGGTTCATTTGTTTTTTGCTCGTAACTTTCGAATGTATCCAAAGGAAACTAGGGATATCGCATTTTCATCATTTCGAAATTATAAGTGCTTTATTTCATCATTTGATCTTTCCGAGTTCCGTCTTTATTTTCTGTTTTTTTAAATCCTCTTCCTCATCCGTTTTCAATCTGGATATCATTTATCTCAGAGACGAGGATTATTTTTTCACGTTTACAATTATATTTTGCGTTTCTAGTAGTCGAAGTCAATAAAGGAGGCTTTGGCTTTCATGAGAAATACTGAATGAAACTCATATAAACAGGACTCGAAGATGGAAATGCCAATTAAGGAGTTCCAAGTATAAACATTCCGTATTACTTTTTGTATTCTCGGTTATTTGAACAGTTTGAAATTGAGCGCTGGAATAATTTTTAAGAAAGGTATTTATTTGCTAGAAATTTAGATGATTGCAAAGGATTTTCATGATTGTACAGACTATATCCGAAGGATTTACATTCTTTCAAAAAAGTCATTTCTCAGTTTAAATGGGAAACTATACATTTGTAGTAAAAGTTTGAGATGGAGCACAAAGTCAAAGTAATTAATATATATTTAAACTGAAGTGGTTTAATTAGATTAATAAATTAAATATTTAGTTTTACCTGTCACTATATTTTAATAAAACTTATATCTGAAATCAATTTAAGTTTTTATTTTTAAAATAGTAATAAAATAAGTTATAAAGTTCACCCTTCTAAAGTACCTGAACTATTAGAATATCTGTATCTAGTTTTAGTTTTCTAAAAACCTTAGAATGGTCAATATCATAGTTAGTTTTAATTCAAATATTTGGAACTTAAAAAAATATTTATTTTCATTATTTTTTAAATAAAAAATTGGTTCTATTTATATGTTAGGAGAAGAAGATAATATGCTAAAAACGAGTGTAACAGCAATAGCCAGGTTACAAAACAAACACCAAAATGTCATAAAAAGCAGAGTAATTTTATTTTTGGTACTTTTAGTGTCTTCCTTGTAACTTTCATAATTCTTTTGACTAATTTAAAATTATAATAGTTATATTCAATGTGGCTTATTTAAAGATTGAAAAATTATTGTGTAACACTTCAAAAACTTTCGCATTGCTATAAAAATGTTATCAAAGCATTAACAATTCGTAAAACTTTCAATAAAACACACAGGAGTTTACTATATCTATAAATTTTATCTATAAATTAAAACAACTCTTCACTTATAAATTTGTAAAAAATATATTCTCTATATAATTCTTTTTTAATATCTTTTAAAAATTAACATTTACTTCTAATTTTTCACAATGCAGAATGAATTTTAATATTTTATAAATTATAGCTTTTAAGGGTGAAAAGTAAATGTCTTTCTACAATTAAAGCTTTTACCTCTTGGAAATAAGTAATTACTTGAAAACAATGAGTAAATGTATTTTTCAATCAACTGATTTGCACTCAAAAAGTTTATTTTCTGGGAACCATACATCCTTGGTATTACTGACTGATTACCTCCATTCTATTACCATCACACAGAGTTTCATATTTATCCAGAACAGTGTCAGTATACCATAGGCTTTATTAAAACTGCTACTTACTTTAAGCGTTAAGGGAAACTGTTTCCCTTTTCTCTTCAGAGACAGGCTTTTATCCGAAAAGAAAAGCATTATTTGAAGGGAGAATTAAAGGTATCTTTTAAGTTTAATGCAATAACATTCAACTTCATTATGACAGGAGTGGAAATCTTTTAATGAGCTAAAAGTTTTAATGAGAAGCTAGTCAGCCTTTCTTTTTCAGAAGAACTGATCACGTTTGCCCAATTTCTGTAGCGGAAATGCACGGGTATATAATGCATTGAATTGCATAAAGGAAATTCTGTCCGCAAATGAAATACTAATTTTTGCAGTCTGCCCACTTTTACCCGTTTAAAGATGAACACAAAGTCAACTGATTGAAAGGACAGTATGAATTAAAAGTCAAGGATATGTATTTCCGCAAGTAATTAAGCATTTGTCGTGGGGCTTTGATCTCTTGACTGTTTTATTTTCGCCAGTTGGGATTTGTTTGCGTTTGTAAAGAATAAATGCGGTCGGGGTTCTCTCTCTCTCTGAAAACTCATTAAAAGTTCGCAGAAAAAAACCGTTTTGTGGCGTGTGTTGAATAACCATTGATCGGATACTCATTCGGTGTTTTAGCATCTTCATTAAACTTATAAATGACCACTTGAGTTTGATAATTTGCCTAAGAAAATTTGATTTTCATCTTTATGAAACCTTGTGTAAAAACAGATAAAAGATGTTCAAAGGACCGCTATTAAATGCTTTGGGGACATGATCATTCCCTTTGAAAAAGTGAATTGAAATCTCCTTCAACATTGACTTATATGCGTAGTTCTTTTAAATGTTATTTTGGGCTTCTTTATTTTTTCATCATTCGCACATCGTTGAATTTTTATTGATATATGTAATTTCAGTCAGTGGTCTCATTGATTAAAATAATATCATATCTCAATTCCTTATATTTTTTTCTTGATTTATAAGTAACTGAACTCAACTGTACATTAAGTTTTTGGTGGTTTAGGTTCTAACTTTTTAAAAATAATTTTTTATTGTAAATAAAGTAACTTAGTAACACCAATTTCCAAAACACTGAAGTGATTAATAAAAATGCAATTATTCAGGAATATATCACTTATATGAGCGAAATTATAAAATAACAGTTAAAAATGTTAGTGAAATTCAGTTACATTTCTATTCTTAGTTGAAGTTATTTGAAAATCTTTTGTATAAAATTAAGCTAGTTGCTTGATTAAGCTTCATTTTTCGAAGACAATATATTTGATTTTTAATAATTTTTCGAACGATAATTCTATAAGTTTCAGTTAAGTTTCGATTTTTTATTAGTAAAGAAATAAATTAATTACAAGTAAAAACAAAAATAGAAAACTCTTAGAAATTAAATAAATAAATTTCGACTTATTTTTGAGACATTTGAGAACACTGTTTTGCCCTCAAATGAACAATACATTTGCCGTGTGTTTAGGTAGAGCATTTTAACACCTAATTGTGCTGTGGTAGTGTTATGAACATGTCTTAAAAAGTATCCTATACAGAAACTTGGTCTGAAATAGTGTTGAAAAATATGCTTCGATTCCAAAAGTGTTCTTTGGATCGAAACACTATTAGAAGACATTTTCAGTCTTTGTAGTTTTTAGCATCACTTATACAAACCTATTCTTTCTCACACAACATTATTGCAGTACAATCGAAACTATTTAAGATAGAAATGTCCATTATTGTGTTTAATTAGCGATTTAAAAAATTTTTCACGCATTTGCAGTGTATTCAAATTAATACTAAATTCAAACTAAATGCTAAATCCAGTATTCTCAAAACTACAACGCTTTGGTCAAAGTAGTGCAAATAGCATCAAAGCAAAAACAAATAAATTAAGATGAAACGGATTTGTGATAGTATCGACATAAGGATAAATCCCTATCTCTTACTATATAACTACGAAAGGCAATGAAACTGAGAAACTGATGCACGTATACTCTGTTGCCCACTGACTGCGCTCAGAGAGGTTCATTATAGGTAATCCATATTCTAATTATACTTCAATTGACTGCTATTGGGGGTCTTGGAAATAATATTGCCTAGCTTTGATGCAAGTATAACTGTAAATGTATCAAGGGTGTATGGACTATAGTAGTTGGAAAGGCCCAGGAAATAAAGGCACACAAAACGCAGTAGCTTTATCCATCATTTTTAAGATAGAGAAATATGAACACATTTTTAAGAAGGGTCAAATTGACTTAAGGTTGAGGTACTAAGTACGATTGGTAACATATAGGGTAGAGGCACCAGTCACAAGTACCCAGTGATAATAAGTCTTGCATTAAAGTCTAAATAATAAATTTTCAGGGAGTATTAGTTTCCAATTCTAACGATGAAAACAGAATTTATGAGAAGGAAAATTTTAGAATGATGAAAACGTTTGCTTTGTAATCCGTTTGCTAGTTATAGCTTTAAAGTGTATTTTTTCCTCAGTAATGATTTTTTCTGAAGGTATATGATTTTTAAAAGTTTAGCTGGAGGTATTTTATTAATAAAATGATTTTTCAAAAAAAGACTTACTACTACACATTTGCTACAAAATGAAAGAATCTGGTTAAAGACAAGGACTATTATAAAATGAGTAAGAATCCCTCTCTTTCTATGTAGCAAAGAATGATACAATTTAAAAACCAACCCTATTTTCAAGCGTGAACATAAGCATTTTATAGTCTCCCAAATTTATTTTGCTACACGGAGATTATTTTAGACTAATGTAAACTTTGGACTTGCGCAAATAAGAATATTTTCTTCCCTAACAATTTACTTTCCAAAGCAGTGATTGATGATTTCAGGCATCTTAAATAAAGTTGAAAAATTGCTCGCTTCGCGCAACCTAAAAGTTGTCGTGACTGAATACAACTTCTCAAATGTATTGTTATTAATGCTCGCTATGTGTTGTCCGTCGGCGGTCATGATTTATAGTTTTGATCGCGTAGACGTGATAGTTTTGGAACAATCTGTTTTGGGCACCTGAATAATGTTAGGATGTAAGGCGACGCTTTCGAGCTGAATCTCCATCTGGGATACTTTTTAGGGGGCAAGGGCTTGTTGGGGGAAATTAATGGCCCCTGGTGCTACAAAGTTGTGGAAAATTGTATCAAAATGGTGGTAAATCATCTGATCTTTGTAAACAATTCACAGTAATTGTTTTTGGATCTCTTTGGGGAGCTTTATTTGTATCCAAAACAATATTTTAATCTTTTTAATGCATTCTAACTAAGTATAGTTGTGTTTATAGATTTTGGTTGTTTTGAAATGGAAGAAATATATCTATCAACAAATGATGAAAGTTCTTGATATTGTTAACTAATGATGAATATTTTAAAAACCACAATTGTGTTACCATTATCTCACATACCATTACTCACTTTTGGATTCCTAACGATTTATATACCCGCAGTTATTTTTTTTAACATTTAAAAAGTTAGTTAAGTTAACAGTTTAGTATTATAACAGATGACCTCTTAGAATTTTATATTTATCTTTAACGGACCTATTAGCATTTTATTTTTAACGGCATTTTATTTGCCATATTTATAGGATACTTAACGCATTTCAATGTAGTAATAAGTTTAGTTTTGGTGTATCAATTATGTTACTGACCAGCCATCTTCCAGCGTTTTCGGCAGTTATTCCTCTGTCGCTGTACTCTTTGCAGCGATGTCATTGGAGGCACTTTCAACAATTGTTGCAGCAGTGTTTTTACTTTGGGCATCGAGGAATCCCTATTTTGTGCGAAAAATGTTTACTCTGTTATTTTTCTAGTGTTTCTTTCTCGTTTCACATAGTACATTTTTAGCTGCCATTTTGAAATTTCAATGTGCTTTCCCTCTAAAATGCGTTGGCGCAATATCGTCACCTTAGAATCAAAAACTACTATCTCCATTCGGCAACCTTCGGGAATCCCGATCCTTGGCGATCAGATCGGTGGATAAGCTCGTTTTTTGGTTTGTAAGAGCTGACTTGATCGAGTAGAAAAGATCAAAACCAATCAAATTATTTTCTTCAACGATCTAAACGCTAAGAATCGGGATTCCCGAAGTTTGCCGAATGGAGATAGTAGTTTTTGATTCTAAGGTGACGATATGATCTCACTTGATTCTTGCGTCATAAAACCTTAATAAAACCAAACCAAACCTCTTAAATGCGATTTGCCACCCTATGTGTCATTGCATTTTTTGTTCATATGGATGAGCGGTATCGTCCCTCTAAGTTAACACATTGTAGATATATGCTGCAATCAATCAATTTTTTTCACCTTCTCAATATAACTTACCAAAATATTTTTTTCAAAAATTTGGAAATACGGAGTAAAGTACTTTCAAAACCTAAACCCTGTAATTTCACATTTTATTATTTCTAATTTTTGAAAATTCAACATAGTAAGGTGAATAAAGAAGTTAATGAATAGAGATGAGCGTTATTTCCTCCTCTAGTTTTTTCAAGTTTCTTTGAACGCTGGGCATCTTTTAATTCTCCCTCACAGTTGTTTACGGAAGGCCGTTTTTACGCAGTTAAACATTTTGACGACCTGACAGGAAAGCCGTGTCGAATTAAATTTTTGACGAGATCGTAAAACGGAGAACGAGAGCGCATTTGCTTTTAGTTTACAATTCAAAATCCAGAAGTCCAAGTATAATTACTTGGCGCTCGCTGAGAAAACCTTTTTTTTCTACTTTTTAATCTCTTTTCAGTAGCAGGCAAGTAAGTACCCTACAATCCTAATTAAGTAATTCCGGGCCATTAAATGCAACGGCAACACTACTTCAGTGAAAAGCCAATGACAAAATGGATTATAACCCACTAATACAAAAAACTCCAATGAGCGCTCGGGATAGGGAAGTCTCCTTCTTTGCTCGGGCTAATCCTTTTCGGGTCCATTAACAAATGTTAAAGAAAGAAATACTTCTTTTTACGTCTTCTCTGGAAGTGTTTTTTGTTCCGAAATAAAACCTGAGCAAATTAGAAGTCAGTACAATAATTCACTTAAATATATAACGGTCGAGCCATTGTCATTAAATGGCTTTTTACACAGTTACAGAGGAACGTGGGTTAAAGAATCTACCCTCCAGCTATTGCCGGGTGGAATTATTTGCAATTCAAATTCTGGGCCACTGTTATTTGGAGTTCAAGGGAAGGCATTTGTCGATAAATAAATGCTTCGTAGCTTTTTATTTTGCTCAGAAGGGAACTTTGCATTCTTATGAAAATTACCCAGCCTAATGGTTCTAAAATGTTCTTGTGTTTTCTTGGGAATGTTTGTTATGATGTCAGCTCGGGTCCATTCTTTACGGGGGATGAAAATGTTTGACCAGAGTTTCTCTTGCTGCCGAAGGTTGATTACACACTCATCATATTTGAATGTCATTCAGGGGTGCGTTATGTAAATTGGGACTGGAGAGCGGGTTAAGTGCGCGCTTTTGTTTTTCCAAGAAAAGTACACAAAAAAGGGACAAATTGTAATAAATAACGTGTATTTCAGGTAAGACATTTCCTTTTGTTTTTAAAATAAATTTCTTGGGAAATTCATTAATAATTTAGTACTTTGTATCGACCAGCGTAATTCTCTTGAGTCCATTAAATTGTAGCTAAATATTACAAATATATAGCAAGATAATAAGATAGTCAATCATTTACAGTTCCTAAAATGATTTGTTTGATATCTAAATTAAATTATACACACAAAATAAAAGTAGTCCTTGCATTTAATAAAACATTTTTATGAACAACTTTTTTGCATTGAATCACTACCAAAGTATAGTTGCAATGGGATTATTAAAAAGTTAAAAAACAATGAGCTAAAACTTTAAATAAAAAGGACTAAGAAAAATTTTTTCCAATGTTTTTATTTTTAGCAGAATGTTAATATCGAGAAAATTTTTTCAAGAAAAAGAATCATCCATAAAAATAGTTAAAAGAAATATTAACTATATAGGTCTTTACTTTAACCCTTTATGTCCCAAATTATGTTTTTCAGAAAAATTGTGCTGTATATTTTTTATACGTTATCCCTATAAGTATATTAAGGCGAAATAGTACCCAAATATATTTTTTTTAGTTTTTAATATTATAATTTTGATTTTAATAGCATATTTAGTGGGCTAATATGGTATACCCATTCCCCTAAAAAAAAAGTTGGATTTTAATAATCAGAATTTCAAAAATTTAAATTTTTCAAAATTTTTGACCATTTTTTAAATCCTTAAGGCTTTTTTAATTATGCATATTTTTAAATTTTTTTTTCATTTATTGGTTCATTATATAATACTTCATAAAAATGTGCATGGGTTTCTTTCTATCAATATTACTTTATTTTCTATAAGTTTTTGTAGTAAGAACCCCCCAAAAAACCGGAAAAATTCATCATTTTTGACTTAAATATTTTTAAAAAAAAAATCTAACCTTATTAGAGCTAAACCCATGCACAGTTCTATAATACATATATTTCAGAATATATATAAAAATTTTCAGACTTATATTTAATGTACATAAAAAGCCTTAGGCTTTCAAAATATTGTAAATACACAAAAATTCAACGTGGAGAAAATCCAACTTAAAATTTCGTTTCTTCATAGAAAACCCTCATAATCGCATCAGAAAAATGTAAATAACTTCATCAATTAATAAGATAGAGCTCTGAAATTTTGAAGACACATTCAGAAAGATCCATGGTATGGATTAAGCCAATAAAATGTTTTTTTTTTGATATTTTGATGATTTTTTGGGTACTATATAAGCTTCATTTTAACCGTAGTAGCACAGCTCGTCCCAAATATGTCAAGTTTACGAAACCCCAACTAGAAGTAAACGAAATTTGGCTTTACATAACAAAAATTGGACGAATTTGGAACATTGCGAAGTGGGACTTACAAGTCCCGTCGGGGTATAAAGGGTTAAAAACCCTTTCTTTATACCCATGTATCAGTTTCCCTGCTTATGATCCCCACATTTTTAGAGTATTGTTAGGGTAATATATACAGGGTGTATCTGAAATGGTGCAACAAACTTTCAGGGATGATAGTACTCATCAAGACGAACAAGAATCGGTATAAAAAGGGGGTCCCAGACCAAATCCCAGGGAGTTAAAAATGGAGCGACACCCCAAAAAATCACTAAAAATTCAATTTGTAGAAGAACTACTAATGGTAAAAACTTAATTATGGTCTCAAAAATTGTGGTTTAATATGATCTTTAAAATTATCTCAAAAGTCTTCACTTTAAATTTTTTTTTATTATGAAAAAAGTTAAAAAACACAAAAAAAGTGAAAACTCTGCCAAAAACTTGTTTTGTATTTCGAAATCGTTTCTTTCGATTTGATAATCTGAAAGATCATAGTTGACAACCCTCAAGTCCCAAGTTTCACGTTAATACACTGCTGGCCATCCAAAATGGCACACCAAGAAGGAAAAAAGATATCAAATCCAAATTTATTTCTATGATTGCAAATAGTATTAATGTGAATTGATTAAAAATTCAGCCTTCCTGGATGTTAGGGGGCCGAGAAAATCGCTGAGGAGTGTTGTCTCCATAGGTGTCCATTACCGCCGCCCAACGCCACGATATTGAGTGAAGGAGTCTCTAAATGGGCTTTGAGGGATTAGAGGACCATGTTGAGTTCACAGGTAGTCAAAGTTCATGTGGTGCACCAGCGGACGTTGCATACCGGGCTAGGTGATTTCTCCTCTTTCATCGGACATGTTTTGTGGCTTTGGTTCTTAAGAACGGGTAGGTGAGGGTAAAAATGCAACATAGGGGGATAAGAAGAAAGCTTGGACATTGAGTTCATCACGTAGTTGTGCATTTTTCTCTTGAGACTTGTCCGCAGGCGAGGGTTGAAGGTAAGCGTGGACAACAGGTTGTAAAACCTCAATGCTGCAGTTCTGGTTGGTAAATGTGTCGTTAAATCATACTGAGGAGGTGTGGGAGTGGAATCCAATGCTTCACTACCTCGTTATTATGCGTAAAGGAGAAATTTGACGATTACAAAATCAATAGCCGAGTGCTCTCTTTTCCCTCTGTCGTAGAGTCATCTCCAACTATCGTGGTGCTCCAGACCGCATTGGGATACTCTCATAAACTCTGTGCCATCCCATTAAGATGTCAATTTCATTATTTAGAGCATTGTTGCCAACGCCAAATCATGTGTTGAAGATTGGAATTTTTCTGAAGCTATGCTTGCCAAACGGGCAGTCCCCTGCACTGTAAGCGACATGCATTTCACTCCCACACCTCTTCAGTATGATTTACAGGCCCATTGGTCAACCAGAGCTGCAGTATTGAGGTTTGTTGACCTGTTGTCTACCCTTACCTTCACCCCTTGCCTGCGTACAAGTCTCAAGAGAAAAGTGCACAACCACGTGATGAACTCAATGTCCAAGCTTTCTTCTTATCCCCCTATGTTGCATTTTTACCCTCACCTACCCGTTCTTAAGAACCAATGCCACAAAACATGTCCGATGAAAGAGGAGAAATCACCTAGCCCTGTATGCCACGTCCGCTGGTGCACCACATGAACTTTCATTATCTGTGGACTCAACATGGTCCTCCAATCCCTCAAAGCCCATTTAGAGCCTCCTTCACTCAATACCATGGCGTGGGGCGGCGGTAATGGACACCTACGGAGACAACACTCCTCAGCGATTTTCTCGGCCCCCTAACATCCAGGAAGACTGAATTTTTAATCAATTCACATTAACACTATGTGCAATCATAGAAATAAATTTGGGTTTGAAATCTCTGTTCCTTCTTGGTGTACCATTTTGGATGGCCAGCAGTGTACAATCAATATTGAACGCTTGAGATCCTTTTAAAGTTTGTTTTTTGGGTGCGCAAGCAGTTTTTTAGAGCTGTTTCCAGAACAGCTGTTAGCGCACGTAAAAAACAAACTTTAACAGGATCTCAAGCGTTTGATATTGATTGTATTTACGTGAAACTTTGGACTTAAGGGTTTTCAACTATGATCTTTCAGATTATCAAATCAAAAGAAAGGGTTTCGAAAAACAAAATTAGGTTTTGGCAGAGTTTTCACATTTTTTTGTGTTTTTAATTTTTTTCACAATAAAATTTTTTTAAATTGAAGACTTTTGAGGTAATTTTAAAGATCATATTAAACCACATATTTTGGGACCATAATTAAGTTTTTACCATTAGTAGTTCTTCTACAAATTGAACTTTTCAATGTTTTTTTTTGGGGTGTCGCTCCATTTATAACTCCCTGGGATTTGGTCTGGGACCCCCTTTCTATACCGATTCTTGTTCGTCTTGATGAGTACTATCATCGCTGAAAGTTTGTTGCACCATTTCCGATACACCCTGTATATTAGGGTGTATCGAAAAAAACTTTTTTTCGATTTTGATGACGTAATAGCACGGAAAAGTTGTCTAAGGTGCCAGAGAGTACCTGTGAATTTTTTCAGAATTTTTGGATAATTTCTTAATGTGCCACATTGGCCCTGAAGTTCCCCATGTTAATCCAATGGAGCGCGCCGCCAAAAAGGCCGAAAATCGGTTTTTCGCCCCTCATTTCTACCCTAATCACACGACGAATGTCTCGTCTTGAGTTATGGACTCTATATGATCTAGGCTATCCGACAAAACTTGAATAATAGCCTAAATATCTATATTACGTTTTTTTTGTATGCTCAAATTTCGTCGAAAATCGTGTATTTCCTCGTTCAAATTAGAGCCCACTGTTAACGTAATATAGATATTTAGGTCGTTATTCAAGTTTTTTCGGGTAGAATACATCATATAGAGTCCATAACTGAAGACGAGACATTCGTCGTGTGATTAGGGTAGAAATGAGGGGCGAAAAACCGATTTTCGGCCTTTTTGGCGGCGCGCTCCATTGGATTAACATGGGGAACTTCAGGGCCAATGTGGCACATTAAGAAATTATCCAAAAATTCTGAAAAAATTCACAGGTACTCTCTGGCACCTTAGACAACTTTTCCGTGCTATTACGTCATCAAAATCGAAAAAAAGTTTTTTTCGATACACCCTACTGTATATACACTAAAATAAGACAAATTATATCGACATCGACCTATAGCCCCATTAACTATTTAAAATCATTGACATTTATAAAAGATGAAAAATTAAATTTTTACTCAGAGAGGGTTCAAACGCATAAAAAACGAAACGCAAAACAAGTTGAGAAATGACAACGGTGAATGGTTGTTTTAAATATGAATACTTGCTATAATTTGTGAAATTCTACCAGGAAAATTAAATTCATAGTACCATTTTCATTTTGTGGACCCTAATTATAGGTATAATAAAAATAATGGGTTCTATAATCTGTCTGAATGTAAGTTGTAAACATAAAAAGACGAAGATCATATTTTTTTCAAACATAAATTATTAAATTTGTAACTTCCTTACCGATTAAGGGAATATTAAAGAAATATTCCCTTTTGAGGTGAAATGAATATTAAGAAATATCCTTTAAAACATTAAATTAATTTATCAATCTAATTTTTATTTATTTTAATGTGTACCAACATTTTATTTATTGCATATATTTATTTCATGCAAAAATAAATACCTCTCAGTTCCCAACTTAATCATTCACCATTCAGACAACAACTTAGGTGAAGTCCCCAAACTCCAACCCTTTGCAACCCAACTCCTTCCACTCCTAATAACCCCTCCGGAACCCCACCCCTCAAAAACCTCCCCCTAAACAACCTCCTCCAACTCCCCTTAAGCTACGACTTCTTTAACGAGACTTCAAAAACTTTCCTCTACCGCATAAAGGCTTATTTGTCGATCCCAAGGACTATCAACTAAGACCAAACCATCTTAACCAAATAACTCGGTGTTACTGGCCCGTCAAACGCCCGGGCAATTTATAGTCCCTAACACCCACTTTTATGTCTCCTGGAAAATTGACTATGGAATCCTGGGGTATAAAGTAGAAAGGAGCGGTAAGTGCGTGGAAATTAAACCTCGTTCTGCCTTGGATTGGAACCCCATGCCTTTGTTTTGTGCAACTTCCTCACTTAATTCCTGGGCAAAATTTTGAGTTGGGAAGAATTTAGGATAATGGGACGTAATTTTCCACTCACGGAAGGCTCGCATCCTTTTGTTAAGGGTTTAAAAGGTTTTTGTTTGCCGCCCCAGTATTTGAGGGAGGCCTTTTGGAACGTTTTTCACCCCAAAAGCGTACACTGACCTCTTTTGCTTCTGAGAATTATGCTTACAGAATAGTTTTACTGTTAAACCCAAGAGTATGCTGTTGAATGCCAAATTAGTTTAGATATAACGCAAGGGATTGTATGTATTGATTTTATTAGTAAGAGTGTTGAAAAGAAAATTTTTCCGATCCGATTAAATTATTTGTATTTATGTTTAATGTATCGTTACCACCATATCAAACCCACCAACCTACTTTTTCAGTCATTTTTAATTAAGTGCATTAGCGGTTTTGGCAAGGTGGTAAAGATATTTTAAGTTTAAAAACATGACGCAATAAATGACAAAGAAAACAATAAAGCTTGGGGATTTTCTAAAAATATAATAGTTTTCTATAGTTGCCGCTGGTTTAACGAACCTTATTTTACTAATCCTCTTGTTTTTACGAACTGTAGGCTGGTCCCAAACTTAGTTAGCCTTTACGACATATAGCATCAATACAAATTTGAGAACTTTAACTTTAAAAACTTCTGTTAAATAAATTGTTTTTACTCTTCATCCGGCTTAATTAACATCAGACAACAATGAAAAGCTAAGATAAATTCTAAGAGCATAAGTAGTAATTAGTTTATAAGTGGTTACCATTTAAAGTACTTTTTAGAAACCATTTTTTATGTTTAATATCTTACATTTATATTGTGTTAATGGAATACCTGAAAAATAAATGAATACCATTACTGAAAGTTTTATAAAAATTGACAAAAAAATTTATATATTTACACCATTTTTGGTATTGCCACTTTAAAAAATTATAAGTGTTTTTACGATATATTTGATGATAGTTTGTAAAATCAAAAAATTTGACTTTGATTGGAAAAGAAAGTAAACTAACTACCAAAAATGGGGATTATTAAGAGCGAAGATTTGAAAAATAGCGTTTAAAATATCAAGAATAAAATCTATTGTAAAAAATGAAAGATGACTATTAAAATAACTACGGTTAATTTTTAAAAGGGTTCATGTTTGATGATCATTTGGAAAAAACAGTTCTAGATATTAAGAGTAAAATATATTGACTAGTAGAGTAATGAACGACGACATTTAATAGAATGACTAATGATTAATAGATGACTAATAGAAAGACATGGAAGGAAAATTTTAATTTATATTCTCCGGACAGATCTCCAATCGTCCGTTAAATTTATAGTTGTTCCAGGGCGGATCCGGCATTTTGTAAAGTGCCACTGTTCCATCTCTTCAAATTACGGAGGCCCAGGCTGAGTCTATTAATGAAAACCAGGATCATAGATCACCCACCATAAGGCTAGAAAACATCCCTTCCCTTATCCGGTCAGCAATAAATACACGTCTGGCCCGAAATAGCATTGGAGCCCGAATTCAGTAACTAATCGCACAGCTTCATCGAGACCCGCTTATAAAAACAATTGTTCCGGCTGGTTTGGAATTCAAGCCGTGTGTCACAATTGGTGATAAAGGTTTATAGCTGAAAGCTTTCCGCCTTCATTGGCTGAAAATTCCTTATCGATTGTTCTATTTTGTAGCTTTCAAGTATATTTTACTCCGTTCTTACTTTCGCGGAGTTACGTGAGCCTCTTGCAAAACTCGCGGCTCATCAAGGAAAAAAATATTCCCAGTAGACTCTTAGGCTTGCGGATCACGTTTAGAAAATACATGGAGGATGTAGAAAACTGCTCGGGGGTGAGCGGGTAGTCCGTAGCAATAAAATTGCTTCCGATGATTTATAAGATGCTTTTTATAAGGACGTACAAATGAAGATCGCGTTTGCTGTCATCGAAGGAGGAGGAAACGAAATATGTATCAATCCAATTTCGATTCAAGGGGAATTGCTTCGTACCCGGGTTGATGAAACTCGCATCGAAAACTTAACTTATGGGTCAGAGGACTTCATCTTCCTTCTTGACCACTCTTTTGTTTTCTATAAAAAGGTCAGGGAGGTGCTGATATTTTTTTATAAATCTCATGTGGAGATTCGGAGGTATTAACTTATGGATTTCATCTTGCCTTTGTTTTCAACGCTTTCGGTTTATGGGAAGGGCTAGAGAAAAGTCAAAACTTTTAGAATTTCCCCGCGGTCGTTCAGAAATATATCGTTGGGAAAGTGTATTATAGTTTCGTCGGTTGAAAATAAAAATAGTTTGTGTTTTTGTTGCTTAATCATATTGGTTCAGTTTCATTGTGGAGTTAAAAATTTCATTAAATTTATTGAACTATCAACTCTCTGGTAGGGAATTAAATTTATTACTTCAGTTTTTTGTATTTGTTTGAAAAATGGAAGCTTATATTTATTAAAGAAAACAAGCATTTAACAGCATTATTTATTTTTCAGCGTAGAATAAACATAGAGAAAGAAACTATCATTGTATTATCAAGGAAAGTATTATTTTGAAAAACCTATGAAAAAATTTGTGTTTTAAATTTTTTTGACATAACTTGTTTCTATTTATTTCATTATGAACTTTTAACTATTGAAAATGCATTTAAATATTGCAGGTGCTATGTGGTTATATTAAAGCTTGATTTATCCGTACACAACCCTTACTACCAAGTAGATGGAATTCTTTCCCTTTTGCTTGGAAGAATGAAATTAACAATCCATCCAGATTGTTAGAAAAATGGTTCTACTATTAAATTTTCAACCACAAAAAGTTCTATAACTATATTTTTCCAATATTTGAAAAATTACGATGAAGAATGCTAAGAAGAATTGGATAACATTGTTTTAAAAGCTCACAAAATAAATTCAATAATTTTTTTATTTTAAAAAGTTCCAGTTTTTCAAAATTTTTGGTTCTATGCTGTAAATGTTATTATTAAATTAGTCCGGAAATTTTTGCAAGTTATCCTTAAACTTTTTTTACAAATTAAGATCACGGGGGTAAGAGCTAAAATTTGGCATTCTATGAAAAAACAAAAGGAAAAATATTTTTCCGCAAATTACCCAGAAACCCCAATTCATATAACTTTTTTTGAGACAAAAGTAGTTTTAAATTTATCTTATCTATCGTAAGTAAAAATACTAGTGAGTTAAAATTTGCTTCAAAATGATTTTATCAATGTTTGATCATGATTTCATTAGGTTTCAGATCTATGGAGAAAGAAGCGATTCCCAGATGACGGAAAAAGATAACCAACAATATAAAGAGTGAAGGAAATAAGGCAATATAAACTAAACAGTCTTATACACACAATGCGCCTTATCGCTGCTAATTAATTTAAGTTAAGTTTACATCTATTTGTTAACACAATTAAGGTTTTAGATAGGATAAGGAAACAACTACTACACGGTCAGAATAAAGGTAAACAACAGCAAAAAGGTAAGTAACTAAACTATAGAAACGACGCAGTTTTATACAATGTGCCTTATCTACATTCACCTTAATGGATTAGAAATTGGCGTATTTGTTACACGAAGTACTAAGAAATTAAAACTGCAGTTAAGAATACTAATTCCTTGTAAGTGCAGTTCTTTGATTTGGTACTAAGGCCACTTCATAAAAGAGCCTGATACTTATAAAAGCAAGCACCTGTCATTTGCTGCACCTGTTAGCCGGCCTTTTGTATTTTTCAATTTGCTATTCTCTCTTCCTCTCATCTTTATTCATGACTGATTATTGCCACGTAGTATTTGCATAATCATCCCCTCAGAAAAATGCCGTAATTTTTTCCTCCCGCTGAAGCTCATTTAAGGCACAAACGTCTCAGCTCATATTGTTTCGCAGTTGAAAAGGAAGGCAGAAAACAAACGAAGATTGGACCGTAACAGAATCACTGTCTGCGTAAAAATGGGGATCAACTATTCGAAGGAAACCCTGATTGATATGCTAATCAGCAGTGAGTTGAAATTGCCTAGGCAGACGTGATGTAATTTCTAACATCTTCTCTTGTGTTCTAGCCTCTTTTTTTCTGCTGCAGTTTCCCTAAAAATTATGCGCTTCATAAAAGGATCCTAAAATTAGCTTTTATGAAATTCAAGTACGGCTTTGATCTAGAGCACGCTTTTTGCCACTTGTATTGTTAGCGTAACCGGCTTTTAATGAAATGAATATTTTAAGTCTGTACAATACTGCTCCTCTAGTGTATCTTCTAAGTACACAAAATAATTTCCTTAGTTCTTGAAAGAATGGGGTGTGTTCTGCCTTTTGAATACAAAAGGGATACAGTAACTGAAACAGAAATTAGAGAGTATAATTTAGTAGGAGAATAAACTATCAAGACCTGCCAGACGTCGGATTTGAATGTTTATGGGATGTGATGAAAACGAAAAAATTAGCATATAAGTAAAAATGTGAATTAATCTTTTTGCATGATTTACTTAAAGTAATCACAAATTAGAAAGCAGCAAAAAGGTAAATGTTACTTGGGCCTTCTGCACAATTGATTATTCATGAAAAGTTTTAAATTTGTTGAAATAAGGGATTCCTTGAAAATAATTACAATATTTCATTTTTAAGATAGCTTCCAAATATGAATCCTGAAATTAACTTTCTTACTAGGTAGTTTTAAATTATACTTACATTACTCAGACTAAAGATTTCTAAACTCATTTCTCTTTGTGAACAAATTTTAATCATAAAATTAAATATACATAAAGTAATCAATAATGGAGGTAACTTGAAAATTGACTCAAGTATTTTTTTTGAAATTTCAAGTAATCATTATACGTTTAAGGACAATATACTTAAAACTAATTGATAATTTCATACGAATGAAAGTAATTTGTAGCTTCTGGAGTGAATAAAATATTTGCTAAGTATCTTAACCCTTTATGTCCCGACGGGACTTGTAAGTCCCACTTCCCAATGTTCCAAATTCGTCCAATTTTCGTCATGTAAGGCCAAATTTCGTTTACTTCTAGTTGCAGTTACGTGAACATGACATATTTGGGACGAGCTGTGCAACTAGGGTTAATATAAAGCTTATATACTTAATATACTTATAGGGATAACGTATAAAAATAGACAGCACAATTTTTCTGAAAAACATAATTTGCGACATAAAGGGTTAAGGGCATTTTATAGATTACTACCCGGTAAAACATTATAACCTTAAACAACACTTTCACTCAAAATTGATCAAGAGCACAACGACATACTAGTACACTTTAAGCTTATCCACACTATTCCTTTAACCTGAAAAATCCCCGAAACTGCCACCTAACCTAAAGAAATCCTCCCAATCCTTCCTAAAAATGCTTCTTAACTACCTACTACTCATAAAATGAATCTCCTCATTCTAAAATTTTAGTTTAACACCGTAAACGGCGCTGTGAAATCCCACAGGGCACTTCAACCCGCGAACCTGTCCGGGGGGTTGGAACTTGCGTCGTTAAACTCTCAAGTAGCAACCCCCAGCAAATCTCAGCAAGTGCTCTCACGGGCTCTTTATCTGGTTAAGTTAGGCCGGCACACTGTTGCGTCCGGCTTTTCTTTTCAATCATTGCGATACCCTCCCAGAAGTTGCTACAGCTGCCGGATCTATTGGCTATGGATTTCATTTTTCGCATTCCACGGAATTGTTCTGAATATCGACGAATGCGCGGATATACATGGAGGATCAGATTTGTTCTTGGGAGATTCTCGTGGATATCCACGAAAATGGATCTGTATCGAGTGTTCTTCGGTGGATGCACGAGGGGTCAGGTAAAAATCTATTGTTGATGGTGAAGGGGGTTTTGTGTTACATGAAAGTCTAGTATTCTAAGTAAGTGATGTCCAGATGGTGGTTGGTTAAGGTGTTGAGAAAATGATTTTGTGCGTTTTCTTAATGACATAAATTTACTTTTTTAATTCAAAAGAAATAAAAATCAAAAGATAAATATTCTCTATAGTAACTCAATTTTTCAACATATTCTTTAAATATGGTGCTTTTAAAACTGTTAGTAACCCTATGCATAAGGTATCTGAGCTTAATTTTATTAATTGCACCTAACACTTGAAATTTTATAATTTAGTATTCAACTAGTTTTAAATAATTTAAACATATAACTCACTCAACAACGTCATATCTAAAAAACATGATTTTTCAGGAGAGTGATTTGAAAGTTTAAAAGTAGATTGAAATATCTTAAAAAATACTAAGCATTTGATGAAACTTTTTTACTACGCAGCATAAATAAATAACCATTTTGCGGGGTTATTAAACAACTATCTCTGGGCTTTATGAAAACAGTCATAACTAAAAGCAGTAGACTTTTGAGATACGAAGTTGTGTAAAGGAGGGGTCGATATGAGAAGTTGTAATTCCTTGGTTTTAACATCGATTTGATGTATTGTCAAGGAAAAAATGATACAAACACCAGGAGTGTAAAATGTATTTCTAAAGCGGAGCATTTATTGCGACTATGAAGATGTACGTGGACCGCATTACTCTCTTATGCGTTTTCTTGAAATTAATAAGCCAAATTCATATCCTTTAAATAGTCTCAGGACTCTTAACTATGCAAACGCTATCTCGATTTTAAAACTAGTATTGCACAAAAACTTAATTATGTAAAAACTTTTTCGTAGAAACTAAAAAAGGAAAAAATATCAAATTATTTCACTCTAGCCAAGATTTTTCAAAAACTGTTCAAGTTATAAACATGTAATTGCGTACAAATACTTGTCTTTAGGTACTTAATCAGTTAACTTCACATTTAAACCTTATATTGAACAGAATTTTTTTGTACGAGTAAAATAACTTTTTTTGGAAAAATTTTATTATTCTTTAAAAAACAGTGATTAAAAATACTTTTACATTAATTAAAAAATTGTAAGAATAACCTATTGTACGAATAGTATTGTATTCAATTTCATGTTTACAACTTAAATAGTTTTTGAAAAATCTTGGCAAGAGTGAAAGAATATGAAGAAGATTTTTCCCTTTTTGATTACTCCTATAAAAACCATCAATACGTTTTGAAATTTTGGGCATTTGTGTATTAATATATAGTTATATATAATGCGGTAAAAATTTCAAGTTTCTACAGAATTTAGTTTTTGTGTAATACTAGTTCGAAAATCGAGGTACCCTTTGCATATAGATATATGGAACGCATTGCCAGAACATATAGTAAATTCGGAGGGTGTATATGAGTTTAAGCTAAAACTAGATTGTCAGTGGGAATGGGGGAACTAATAAAAAATGGACCAGCCTTGTTGGGCTTCGAGCTGGTCGACAAAATTTGTATTCGTATCTGTAAAACTTTGGGGCGGCTAGGACTGAAATGGTTAACTATCAAAATTATAAAAATACCTTGAAATTATAATCTTTAAAACTACAGCAACTATTCTTCCCTAATTATTCAAACTATTCATAATTTCTCGCAATATGAAGAACAAGCAGTACGTAATGAATTTCAATCAGGTCCGTAATATTAATTTAGATAAATTTGACTCACATCACGATCTAACCTGTGGAGATCTTTATAAAAGATAGAAAACACAAAGCTTTAAAGTCAACCATGCTAGAATCCACAGCAGATAATTTGTATAAACCCATCTATTTACTTCAAAACTTCATATCAAAGGGATTGAGTGAAATTGAATAACCGCCAAAGAAACTCGGCATAAGCTTGAACATAATACTTTAACGGACTTTGTGAACGCCCCCTATATCTGACGGAGGTAAATCGGTAAAAGAGACTGAAAATGTGGCAGAGTCGCGAGGATACTGCAATAGAAACGAAGCTGGCAAGAAGTGAATTCTCCAGTGACCAAAAGCGCTTCAGGTCCGAAGTCAGCTCTTGATATATTTCTGGTCAATGGCCAAAGGAGTAAAAATCCAAGACTGATTGATTCTAGATCGATTCTCCTCTCAATATAGATATATGTATACATATATATCCTCAGTGCACATTTCATTGAAGAATTTTTTTCCCGATCCAGTTCTCGTTTTTCACATTTTTGGGATTCTTATTCCGTTGTCCATTCTTTCGGATGTTCCTCGTACTACCGAATTCCCATCTGAAGTTTTCCGGTATAAAAATGCATCGATGGGATGGAGACCTTTCATGGAGATGGCGAGAAAGACCTTTTGTACAAGGGAGCTAGGAAATACCAGTGTTTAACAGATGAAAAATAAATCTAACATATGACGAATTTGCGTATACCATTCTTTAGTATTGTCAGTATCCATAAAATAACTTATCACTTTAAAATAGCTTCAAATAAAATTATTCTTCTTTTTTAGAGTTGTAGGTATTCTTTCTTGTGTAGGTATATCTTTTTTTTTGCTTATGACTGTTTCTGTTAATTATTTTCTTTCATGTTTTATTTATATAAATATTAATTTTATGTTTTACTTGAAAGGCTTAGGACCCCATAGTGAACATAGTTTTGTTTTGTAAATAAATTATTATTATTATTATTATTATTATTATTATTAAAACTTTACTTAACTTTGGAAAGCATTTTATAATTCAACGATTAAAATTATACAAAGCTAAAAACATAATAAACAACTCAAGTTATAAAGGTAAATTGTTTTAATCACTATTTCGTTTTAAATTTATTTTCGTTTTTTTTCGTTTTAATCTTTTTAATTCTAACGTCAACCAGTGTATATTTGAATATTTCTCAATTATTTGTATAGAATTTGTTTTCAAACTGCAAAGTCATGCATTGTTTTTACGTAAGAATTTGATAAATAGTTAAATCATTATAAAATAATTATAAATTGTAATAATTAAAACTAATATATTAAAGCAGTATTTTACAAATTTTCTTTATATCCAATAAAAATATCCTGTTACCTTTATTACAGAGTGAACTATTAAGTATTCTTATGCAAACATGAATCAAGTGAATGCTGCTTAAATTCAAAATTTGTTTTTAAATGCGAGACGTAATTTGGGTCAAAATATAAAATGCTTTATGCATAAAGGTAAAATTTTCAAATCAAAATCAAATGGCAATCCAAGCCGAAATCTGAATCTAAGAACTCAAAGTTAAAACTTAAGTATTTTATTTCAGCCTTAACTCACCACTAAAATTTAGCATATTCTATTTTTAAAACAGAAAACAGCGTTCAATCGAACTTCTGACCACTAAATAACACATATGTGCGCACGTGATTGGCGCAGTCATCTGACTAAAAGGAAAAAGTTTGAAACTTAATTCTAGCCAATTCAATTTAGCCGATTGTTTTCGGTGTTTGTCTCACAGAGAAGTGATTCTTCCGAATCCTTGAACATACATTTCCTTGAGACCCTGGAAGAAATCCCAAAGTGACTCAGACTAATCCGGGCTGATCTAATTTCTCAACAAATGTTAATCTACTAAGTAGGGACTACCACGGCCCTCTTCTCTACAAAACACCTCCGTAAGTACAGCCTTTTGAAAATTACTTAACTATTTCTCCGAATTCACACTGCTCTAAATAATTACAGTAGGTGGGTAAGGGTAAATGCTTACATTTTAAGAGATTTATACCCTATTGTTGATTTGTTGATTCTATCTAAATGGTTTTAAACAAGGGTGCTAGAGAAGTAGGATCAAAAGGAAATGTGCTAAATTGGCTTCTATAGCAGTGGAAGAATATTAACTGTTGACAAGATATATTTATTTAACTTCGGGTTTTGGTATTATGCTAATGAGGTTTTTATTTTAGTTTATAAAAATTTTTCGGTTAGAGAATTGTTATATGATCTTTAATAGTGGAAAAAATAGTCTAAACCTTTATATTACTCAGATTGCATGATGTAAAAATGCAAAAAAAATCTATTAAGTACCAAATACATGATGTGAGCAGCTTAAGGTTCAAAGAACACAAGTTTGGAAATCAAGATAAATAAAGGATTAAGGTAAATGTGGGTATAGTGGACACTGTACCAATAGTGGCCATATAGCTGATTAATTTTAAATAAAACGAGTTGGAGACATCAAACAGCGTCCAAATTCATAGGCATAGTAGATTGTGCTATCAGGTAAGCTGGTGAATTACCACCGATACCACAGATCAACATGGTAAGGATATTTAAATATTTGAAAATAACAACATCGGCCGAGTGACTGAAATTTTATTTTGCTTATTGAATCGCGTAAGGAAACTGGTATTTCGGAACTGATTTTTTTGTATTTATTACCGTTTGATTGACTTTTAAATTTATATTGAGATAAAGAAGAGTGGTTTAAAATGATAATGAATAAAATTTATTTGAAAATTTTTACTTTACGAGGATTTATGGGGATGGCCACTTTACCAACACAAAATCTTAGATTTTCCAATAGTGGCCACAGCAATGGCTTCTAATATAAACATAAATAACATTGAATTTGGATCAGTTTTTCTTCATAAACTGTTGATTGTGCTTTAAAATGAGTGTTGTATGAATTTGATTTCATTCTGGCTTCGGGAACCAAGGTTTCCAAAACATTGAATTACATGCTTAACTCCTCTCAAATCAGCTACAGCGTAGGCTTTGGGCCTGAAACTATCAAGTATTTTTTAAACAAAGCTAATTTGATTTTATATAAAATGCATTTAGTTGGGAAGGAAGATTTAACTAGAAATAAACGACTATGCCAAAAAAAACCTATCAATTTCCTACATAAACCTCTCATATAGGCAGAAAAAGAGAGGTGTCCACTATAGATGCAAGAGGTGTCCACCATTGATACAACAGCTACATCTATGTGGCCACTATAGATGCAATTCGGAGTACTTTTTAAAAATTAATTAAAAATACTTTATCCAATTTAATTAAAATTTTTAATGGTAACATCGAAAGAAGAAGATCCAATTAATCTAAAAATAGGATGATAACGGTTTCCAAGCAAATAGGTTGGTATTTATTGAGAATTTAAGCAAAAATTTTCCTTAAAGTGTCCACTATACCCACATTTACCTTAATTAATACAAATTGTATTTAAGTTCAGTTTTAATTAGTGTAAAGTAAGACAACACCTTATGCGTAAATTTAATGAAAATATGACTAAAACCTATAATTTATGCGCAAATTCAATGGGAAAGCACGATCGGTATACTGAAGCGGAAACTGCAATTTCTTGATCAAACCCTGAATTCCTTTCCCATCTGAATGACTAAACAGTGTCCAACAGGGAAAATCTGCCAAGCATACTTTAAATGCTGGCTTCACGTTACGTGGCAAATTGAGTTTGCTGTGTTAGATTAAGTATCGGTAATCCAGTATTGGCTGACTTGCGACTTAATATGATCTCTCCATGGTAATCTGCTGCACTGTTTCGCTTCAATTTGCTTGGTGACAATATTATCTCCATCAGGGATAATTAGTTAGATCTAAAGCCCCTCTACAGCTATCCAGATGCCTGTAAGTATTAAATCAACTGGAAGTGAGAAACCGATAGGGCGGGTAGCTTGCTGTGGTAATGTTACGAAGGTCGAGTATTGGTTTACCGCGTTTCTGCGTTTGTTTTGAGGTTAGTGGTGCAGATGATGTAGGGATGATATAGTGTGGATTGCCAGTTTATTTCATGTTTAGTGTAATGAATGGTTGCGGTGCTTCATTTGTTGCTATGATTATGTCTGTCGTTTTGATTAACTTACGCAGTTTTGCTGTATAATTTTCAATACCCCTAAATAATCTAAAAAATTGATTTTAACAAGTAAATAAACATAATGCTATCAATCACAATCTAATCCATGTTCTAAGAAAGAAATTTGAGTGTGTAATTAATTTCTTATAGTAGTAATATTAAGGATACTATGAAATATAAGGTAATTAATTCGTAGAGATTTTAAATTTATTGCTTCCAACCTTAAGGATATGAAATTGATCACTAAAATTGGTATTTTTAGCATGCATTTTTCAGGAAAATAAGCGTTTTGCTTAAATAATTGTAACAACACAAACTTTTAAGCAATTTATTTCTAGCAATCCAAATACACAATATAAAAAAATAAAACAGTACTATAACCATTATAAAGAATATTTTCCTACTAAATAGTTAATGCTACATTTGTAGAAACTACTTATTTTATATTCAAATTTTATTTGCTTTTGGTTATCGTTAATTTAATTATTTCAATAAACTCTTATTTCGTATATCTTTACATGAAAAATTATCAAATATCGTTACCCATATAATTTAATTTGATAATTGTTTTAAATTAATGTTTTACCTATTTTAAAATTATTTTTAATCACTTATGTTGAACCCTTTATTTACCGCATTATGATTGCTGCAATTTTTTTCGTGCAAATACTTTTTTTGAGTCACTAAATTGAAAATTAAGGGATATACATAAATAAAATAATCATCTTTGGAAAATTGAATCCGCTATAGCCAATTACTTAAATTGATACTTTTGGGTACTGTCAGTACACGGAGTGCTAAAATATTCTCACAATACAAGAAAAACATAGCTTTTTTATCGCAGTAATAAGTCTTAAAAAATACACTTAACTTTTGACTTTAATTACTTTTTTGCGGGAACAAAAATGACAATCATGTGAATCCGATAGAACCTTCGCTGCTTTTTATCCTGGAAGAGGATAACTGAAAGAGTGTTCCTGCAAATTATCGTCAATATATTCGCAAGGATGGTTATTCTATGTAATTTTAAAGTTGGCGGTACTTGTAAGTACCGTCGGTAAATAAAAGGTTAAGAGAGTGGAGACACATAATTGCAATATGATTTAGTTTGAATGGGTTTTCACAAAAAAATAATCACATCCAAACATCTCGAATTAAGTTTTCACAATTATATCTTTAACATTAAATAAATTAAATACGACAGAAAGTAAATTCATACATTCAAAGCTTTTTAACGTAGAAAAAAAATTCCGAAAAATAACTTTACACCAAATCATCCCCAAACCGTAACGATCCACTTCCAACAGTGAACCATGCCTGAGAGCCCCTACTTCCCCGAAGAGTGAGGGGCTCTAACAATCACATGGTAATAGCCGCTTCGCTAAGACAACCGCTCTTCTGAAGCAAAGCAAGGCTCCAGGAAGGCCGACCATCCCTTACCGTCTTTGAATCATTAATGAATTTACGTCTGTATTTGGATGCGAGCTTTTCCAAGAGTCAATACCATTACTCCCCATTTGGGAAAGGCCAATGGTCCTATAACAAACATTCGCTGGGGAGGGGAAAAAGGACTAATGCTAGAATTGAAAGCGCAACATCGGAGGAAGAGCACCTAAATGCCTGCCCTTCGATTGGTTATTAGTTTGGCTTTAAGATGCGTTGGGGATGAAAAAATGAAGGTTGTGTGAGACTGGGAGGGGAATTGTTTGATTGGGGGTGTTGGAGTAGAGGGGAATTTTAATGAGTCAATGAGGAGGAGTGACATTTTGTGGAGGAAGATAGGTTTGCTGGAAATGTTTATGTTAAGGTTGGATTCGTAGAGTGTTTTTATATTTGAAAGGGTGTGGAGGGGTATTTCATTGGGGGGATTTTAATGAGTTAATCCTATCAGTCCAAAGCCGCCCGAGATTACCATTTCCTGTCATCAATGAGGATTTTACCATTGATGACGAGATTACCATTGATGTCTGAAAGGTTTAATAAGGAGGAGTGACATTTTGAAGAGAAAGAAGTGTTTGATAGGAATATTTATGCAAAGCTTGGAAAGCGGGTTGTGAATTTGATGACCATACTTGATTGCCAGAACCTGGTTAATGGCCGTATTCACCGTTATCCCGACGGACGGTTTACCGGTGGTCAAATTTCTGATTGACGGAAAACTACTACTCCTTCAAAAAACACTGTCAATCAAGTTTGAATGCCGGTTAACCGCTGGTCAGTTTAACGGTGAATAGGGCCGTTTATGGTTACATTTTAAGTAAAATCGTAAAATTTGGGCTTATACAGTTTGGACATGGAGCTCATGATCGGATTTTGATCAGAATTGGTTTAGATTAAAAGTCATGACTACTTTTGAGCTGTAGGGTTTCTTTGATAATAATCATTGATTCACTATAAAAAATACTTCGTTTATAAAATAAAACTCAAACAGAACTAAAACATGTTGTTCACTCCTCGCCAAAACCGCTAATCTAATTTTTAGAGATTAGGTGCTCATTCAGACTTTTCAGAATAATCGAGGTATCTTTCCTTTGTCGAATTGGTGATCTTTCTAGCGACAAAAATGATTTAATTTTTTTTATTCAAAACATATTACTCAGAAAATAATGATTATAGATAATCATAAAAATTATGATAACAAGAGAGTAAGGATTAAAACCATACTTTTTCTTTTCTGATTGACAAACGGGGATCCCTGTTCTTTGAAAACGGCTGCATGATTTTTAAAAGATGCAAAAGAAATTTTGATCTAATTTTGAGTTTTATCTCCGTCTCCATGATTGTCAATATCAAACCCCAGTTAAAAGTATTTGGTGTAGTAATCTAATAGTCTTTACTCAAAGATTTACAGTTTGTAAAATATTTTTGTTGAGAATGGGTAAAGAGTAAGTCAGAAAAAAAATAAAAAGTGCGAACAATGAAGTGTAGGAAGGATTTTTTCTTTGAAACACTTCTTTCAATTCTGTTACTGAATGCATTTAATACTTTAATCTTATTGTCTTTGTCCACTTTTTTGTACATCTTTAGGGTAATTTTGGTATCGCTTATTTTCTATAAAATTGGAGGAAATAACGGCAAAAGTTTGTTATGAAGAAGTGTCCGGCAGAGATTGAATATTATATCAATTTTGATAAATAAGAGTATAAGTACTCATGCAAAAAGGGTGTTTTTCCTTAAATGAAAACTTTTTATCTCTATATTAGCAACTGTTGCATTATTTTTGGTCTAATTTAAAACAGTAAAGCTGTATGTATACAACAGTTAAAAGCATAATTCTTAACATGTAGTGGAAATTTTTTAGTGTAAACATGTTTTCTTGTAGAATTCTTCGTTGTGGCGTTAATAAACATGAGTTTATAAAAAGTATGGGATTTCAGTTTGAGAGATAAGTTTATTGTACTGAAATTTTAATGAATTGATCAATAAAAATTTCATTTATTGTGAGAGTATTAATTATGAAAAAAAGTTATCCCATTTGTTATGACTCAAATAAAACCTTAATTAGTTCTATGATAAATTAGAGATATGCTACCTTTATCCAATATTATTTGTTAAGAAGTTAAAGATATGTAATTTTTTTAGATTGGCAAAATGAAAAAAAACGAGGTATTGAAGATGGATGATAGAGTATGTAAAATCTATAAGTTTGGAGGTGTAGATATAAAATTAATGCGAGTAACATTCATTTTTATTGGTTTCAAGAAGTTTGTGTCTTTTGGTTCTTTTGTTGCTGAGGTAAATCAGACAAAAAGTGGGTCTCGTGAATGAATAATGTAAAACTAATAATTTTTTCACGCTTCCATTTAAAAGATGCCCTTTGTTCTATTGAAAGGTCACTACACAATTCAAAGCAACCCTTCCTCCATGTGCTTATTATATTCCTAAACCATAATAAATCCATCTTCGATTTTTACTTAGAAGATAAATGAAAGATAAAAGAGAATGGATATAATGCAATCTTCATTTCCATTTTTCTTGTTTCTTGCTCAAAAGAAATGCTTTCTCCCATCTCCACTAATTTAAAAAAAATCTTTAACTCCCATTTCTATCAATTCGTCTTTGTTCTGAAACCGATAGTGAAA
This sequence comes from Tetragnatha versicolor, assembly GCA_024610705.1. Taxonomy (NCBI): domain Eukaryota; kingdom Metazoa; phylum Arthropoda; class Arachnida; order Araneae; family Tetragnathidae; genus Tetragnatha; species Tetragnatha versicolor. Next base: position 13,663,167 of record JANDEH010000009.1, read on the forward strand.
GGGGTTAGGGTATTTTGTCCCAAGAAATACCCTTTTGAGGACGAAACCACTGTTTCCTAATGAGCAACCTTTTGTCCTGTATAAAAAGGATTTATGATCGCGAAATCTATTCATGATTTCAACCTCCCTTGCAAAAAAAGGAGAAAAAGATCAAGTAAAAATTATCAAACTAGGGGAAACCGTACTATTGATGAGGCTATTGAAAGATGGCAGTATTTTCATTGTTGCTTTTTCATGCATACTATATGCGCCTATAAAGGGGACAATGCTATTCTTGAGCGGGCCTACTGGGACAGTGAAATAGAAAGCGTTCTTACGTAAATTGGGCAGTAAATTTCTATGATTTATGATATTTTAATACTATTATACATTTACTTTTCTGTGCCCTTCCTATGCTTAAGAAACACTTCGAGAGGTTCGATCATTTATTTCTGCAGTTCAGATAAGGCATGGATCAGTAAATTTACTCTGATGTTTATAGAAATGAATCATTTCTAATATGTAGTGTTTATAGTTTTTTCATCGGGTTATTTCGTTTTCATTGTTTGTTGAATGGTGACGATTTTTAAGTATAAATTAAGTAAAGAAAAAATACTATTGTTTATTGTGTAATTGTAACATAGATACACACGTGGTGATACTGATATTTTAATATGAAATAAAACAATTGTTTTTTAATTTATATTTTATAATCAACAAACAAAGTAAAGAAATTATTATATCACCTGGGATCGTAGAACGGTCCATGTAGGTGAACAAACAGTTGGTTACAATTGTTACACAAGGAATTTCAATAAACATTTAAACATGAATATAAATAAAAGTAAACATTTCATGAAAACAAGATGAAAAAAATATAAGTACAATAACAATCGGGAAATTAGTAGTGGCAAACAAGGTTTCGTAAATTATGGGTTTACTATCTTTCGTAAGGTAAGTAGTAGTGCAAAAAAAATAAGAATGGATTATAATTACACTAATAATGCAAGATCAAACAAAAAAGTGTTCAATGTTCCCAATAGAAAACAAAAAGTCTTTTAATTTCATTTAAATGCATGTTTGATTAGACTATTTTGAATTTCCAAAGGTAGTAAGTTAAAGAACTTAAGGGTTAGATAAAAGAAATTTTTGCAAAAAATAATTTTTTCAGGTTTAGGTACAGTACATACAACATTAGGTCTGCGGGGATTTATTATGTTTCGCTTTCTGCAGATATCGGAATTTAAGTAGAGATAGAGACTTGTTTTAAAGTAGAAGGTACCGTCATAAATGGAGAAAACACTGTAATCATTAGTATAATTTACATATTTTTTACTTATAAGGGCAATTCATTAATACTTGCTTTGCATTTCAGTGAAGCTGTTAGATTTTGTTGGCTAAAAGTTAAACTGCAAATTTTTGAATAAGTTGTACTATTATTACAATTGAATCGTCAGTTTGAAGAAGGGAATAAGTCCAAAAAATGACAAATTGACTTTTCGTGCTCAAAACAATCTCCAAGCTTTGCCCTACACATGGGTGAAAAGAGGGGGAAAATAACTAACCCCTATAGGGAAATATCGCCCCTTGAAGTTGTGAAATCGATATCCATACAATGAAAATTCCATTTCTTTTTTTCGATTTTCTCAAAACTTGATTTTTGGACTTATTCCCTTCTGCAAACTGACGATTCAATTATGAGTGTTCAGAAATTTTTGTTAGAAAATGAATTGAGATCACGAACTGCGTAATAAACATTTCAAGTAAATTTTGGGGAATTTGTGTGTGTAAAATTTCTTTCTTAAGAAATCATAGCAATGTTTGTTACCTCTGAGTCATTGATATTTCGTACCAGTACTCACGTAATCTAGAATATCTCTTTAACTTAAATATATAACGTTGAGAAAAAATATTTGGTACTTACGTATTATCCCGTCGACCGTTCAGTAGCCGTCTAATTCAGCGGTACGTCAATAGAAAAGTCAATGGGATTTGATATCGTTTTTGAATAAGCAGCACAGTCGACGGTATAATACGTAAAGAACCAAATATTTTTATAGTAATATAATTTATATTTATATGAAGTCTGAATTTTGAGTCCGAAAATTTGAATGAATTTTCCAAAGTTAATAGCATAATTGATTTTTACTGTCTATATAGTCTCAATACTATTTTACTTAACCCGATTATTGAGTCAAGTCATTGCATTTGACTAACCATCCATGATAGATAGGCTATGTCTAATGCAAAGTTTGTATCAAGGAGTCTGCCTGAGTTCGATGCACTTATGTTAAACAGCCGACAGTTGTTTCACCATTCGATCCATTTCCGGAGAAGGCATCGGAAAAACTGCGACACTCACACAACTCCCCGAACAAAACATCCCGGGAGCGGAATCCCGGAAAAAAGCTGCATGAAATATGAATTTCGCCTCCAAACCGGCGAAATTTATGCAGTGCCGATGCACAGCAAGAAAATGGCCGCCGGTGCGAGATTTCTTGATGGACTCTGATTCAACGCACAAATAATGGAATCGGCCGGTAAAGAGGGTGATTTTGTGCACGTGATCCCCTACCCCCCTCTTTCAGGTTATTTATCGGTCCTCCCTGCCCTGTACCTAGTGATTGGACTATTCTATTAGCTGACTCACGCAGTTAAACCAGTAAACATTAACAATTTATAACTAATGGTGATTGTTCAAGGAATCATTATCATTATACGGGCCTGGCTTGGTGTTTAAATGTATTGATGGTCTGAGAAGCCAATGCAAACTAAATTACGTATACATTTCTGGTGGCTTTTAAACCCCATTCCTCACCGAAACGTCTGGTTTGCGCTGCCGATCAAAGACATATTAAATGGTTCGTCTTGAGTGCGCTCAGTATCTATTAAGGCCCTTAATGTTAGTGTCGGTGTATTAGCGATGAAAATTGACCACGGTCAGAATCGATAGCGGCTGTTTGAATCGATAACTTGTTTTCACTGCTGGCAATGCGGATCATTGGGTTTAGTATTGCTAATTAATAGTTTGGCTCCGCTGATTGAATGTTGGCGAAGGGATTGCGATGGATTTTGGCATCGATTGCTGTTTTAATTTCGGCAAGGCTGCAGAGTTGGTATACAAGAGGCTGTGGGGTGAGAAGCCTTGCAAGCAACACTGCCTGCATCTGTGGACAGGAATAGACACAGATGCGTTTGATTCCTTCTGTCAAACCAACGATAGTAAAAGGGTCACGTGATTTTGACATACTCGGAGGGAAGAAAGGAAGTAGCTGAGGGGCAGTTGACCGAAAGAGGAAGATACATTTACTCCCTCTAACCTTATTTATACCCTCTAAATACATAAAAAATCAGTATTTTAAGTAAAATAAAAAATACTGAAGCAAAATATCACGTGACCCTTTTACTATCGTTGGTTCAACAGTATTGACCCCGCTATACCGAAGATTGCATATTCTTTTTCAGTTTTTTAGAGTTTCAGTTTTATTCAGTTTTTCGTTACTTCGAACTTGAACTTTTTGAAAAGTATTCCCTCCTTAAAAGTAAGCATTTTCTATTTTCTCTTTTTATCTCGAAAACTTACCATCTTGAAATTTTTTTCAGAGTCCTTTCGATTTATGTATATTATATTAGAGATATACGATTTAGAGAAAAAAGAACAGGTTCAACATAGGCATAAAATAGCAAGTTGTAATTTACCTACATAATCTAAAATTTATATAACTAGGGAGCTATCTCCCCCTGCTAGCTATCGCTCGCCAATCCCCGTTAACTGCTGACGCAGATACTTTAGGATCGCTTTGCCATCCTCACAAAACACAGCTCACAGCACTTACTCACTTTATAAAACATTCTTAAAACAGGGGAACTACTTCTCTGGGATATTCTTTCAAAAATGGGGAATATTCATTCAGCGGCGAAATTTTAGCAATTCATTTATGGCAATATGAATTGGCGGATCGCCATTTAATTCCAAGAAAATTAGCAACAAAGCAGGTAAACTTTTTTTACCATTTCCCCAATGTAATGTTTTTCTCACACAGATCCATTCAGAAGCACTGAAACATCTCCGGAATAAATTTTACTTTCTAAAAATTTGTAATGATTTTCATCGATTGTCTGTGAAAATGTAGTAATTATCGTTAACATCACGAAAATTTAGAATTTTGCTTCATGAGAACAAATAAACATCGAAATTGTGTCAGTTTCATAGCAATGACACCAATGTTCTGACTTTCGATTTTTATCTTTATTTCTAAAACATTCCCTCGCCATATCTAGTATTGCGTTTTGGCATTATAAAAAAAAAGTTACATTTTACTACCTTAAATAACATAACTTGCAAAAGGATATAAAAATAATTATTATTTTATAATAAATAAATGCAAAAGTTCAAAATTTCTGAAAGCGAGTTTATATTTTATTGTAAATATAGTAATGATTAGGTTGCCACAACGACAAAGATAAATATAAAAATATGAATTAATTATTTAAAAATAATAGATAAATTAATTATACATTAGTTTTAAATATAATTGAAATCGTTTGAACAGCAAAAATATAAATATTGTTAAAAAGAATCCAATATATATTTTTTAAATTAGTGTGATAAATAGAAAGATGATTATTTAATGTATTTGAATGTTAAAAAACCAGTGGAATATATTTTCAACTGTTTTAAAATTCAAAGTTTCTTGCTTTGTAACTGGGACCTTATCCGAAATCTAAAAAAATGGAAATATTTTAAAATTGAGAATTTTTTTGAAAAATCGAAGGGCCTACTCGGAAATCCGGAAAGAATTCGGACATTTTGATACCATATATGTGTCATTTGGTTCAGTAATTAAAAAGCCTTTCTCTGGAAACCGTTCACCAAAAACTTTTTTTTAGAATAGAGAGACTATAGCAAACTGGTAGCATTTTTTGAACGAAGAAGTTATGTTGACTGAAACAAATAAACTTTTTGAATAAAATGCAAAATTACTCCCACTATTGTTGATTTATGGAAAAAAAACAAAATCCGTTTAAATATTTTGTTCTTTAACTTTCACATTAAAGTTTTTATGTATGGAAATTTTCAAAATTCCACTTTAATTTAAAACAAAAGAAAATTTCAATATTGTCATAACTTTCAATACCTATTTACAATTTGATACCTATTTACAAATTTTTTCAATACCTAAAACAATTTTTATTATAAGTTTAAACTATATCCACCACAAGTCATTCCTTTACATCTAATTGAGTTAACTCACACGCATGTGCATAACATTTAATATGAGCCCGGTGCGAAACGTCTGGCTAAACTAAGGCTACAGCCGAGTTAAACTTGAATTGTTTAAATAGTTCCTCCAAGTGTACCCTTAGCGCCCTTTCCAAGAGGAAACTGGATCCGTTTTCGAAATAGCATCTCGTACGTTACAGTTCCAGAAAACACAGCGAACCCCACGGAGAAGCGAGTAAGGGATTTATTGCAATTTTCCCTCTGTTATACGCGATAAATAAGTCACACACATATTTATATTGCTAGTAAATCCACGGATGGGCCTCGCTGGTCATCCAGGATACTCCGGCTACAATATCTCCGCATTTTAATAGACGCTGAAACCCCAACCGCACTTTATTTCCCAACATTTTTTAAAAATTCATCGAACGAAAGACAAAAGGGGCTGTGCAGCAATGGCCAATAAAGCACGGGAACTTTAATCTTCCCTATGTCCCCAGAGTGAACTGGAGCCTGATATTAAAAATGAATTTAAAACAACGCTGCAAAAAAGGGTATTTTTTGCAGTTATGTTTCTCACACAACGGCTCTTTTTTGCAGTTATATTTCACAACAGTTCTCCCTGCAAGCTCGGGTCGTAATTTTTAGCTGGGAATATTACGGAAGGGAAGTCTGGGAAATAAATAAAATAAACTCCTTATATATACACACAGAAAAAAAAAGGAAAGAATGTTTGTATTGAACTCTCCCGGAATCGAAAGGGTCCATCGGAAAAAAGACAACTCATGACAGAAATGCGAAAGCCATCCGTACCCTAGGGTAGCATTTTAGAAAAGTATACAGCACTGTCCAAATTAGATTGAAATTCACTCTGGACTGAGCTCTAAAACGGCGGCTTGCTACCACTGAAACTTTCAAGAACTCTTTAGTGATAAAACGAGAACACGAACTGGATGGGAGAGGTTAGTAAGTAAATAAAGAAAAGAACGGGCCTGCAGATCTCTTCTTGCAAGGGACATGGACACCAATAATAACAGGAAGAGAGTCCTGTTTACGAGGAACTTTCCTAGCTATGTATATTTTGCAGTCAGGATAGAAATTTCGCTTTATTTGGAACCAACGAAGAATGGGGAAGTTCAAGTTGAAAACAAAACATGATTTGACTTCTCATTTGAAGGTTTTATGGTGGAGTTGTTCTTTCTTTGAAGACGTTTTGTTTTCTTTAATTGAAGCTTTAGCTTGAAACTGGAGAACATAAACTTTGTTGGTATGCTTTCGCCTGAATGGTTTGGGCTTGTTTAAGGGTAGTTCAGGAGTTGACCTTTTGAAGTTAGCAACTACTTCAAATGGTTGAGAATATAAATATTCTAGGAGCTATTTAAATGCTTCGGACTATTTTATAGAAGAAGAATAAGATTCTATGGAACTATAAGATTCTATTATATTTCTAAATAGATTTCCGTACCAGTTTCGGAAATATTAAATATACTTAGATAATCCTCAATAGGAGTTGATAAATAAATTTCGCAAAACTTACATGAAACTATTTAACTTACATGAAAAATATATTATATACGGGATCCATTAAAAGTTAAAAGCGAAATGGAAATATATTTAATTTTGATGGTTTAATTAAAAAACTGATGCAAATGCAAAAACTTTTTTCAATAGTTATTAGCAATTTATATATTTATATATCATTGTAGCAATTTATTCTATTTAAATAATGAATTAAATGTTAGTTGATGTTTTTAATAACAAATACGGTATAAATTTAGAAAAATTTATAGTTTTATTTTACCTTTTATTTAAAATATAAGTTTGTTCAAATACATTAATAAACATTTAAAATTTTTATCATTTATCGAAACATGCTAGTTATATAGTTAAAAAACTCATTAGGATTGGATGGGGCTCGTGGAAAATTTTCATTAATAATTCATATACTGTATGATGGTAGAAAAATATTCATTAGGAATATGTTTAAGTCATTTTTAAACAGATCTGTATTTAATATTAGTACAGTGATACTGAAATATATTAATTCGTTAAAAACACCCAAGAACTAAAAATAATAAAGAAATCTTGATAATAGAGCAATGAAATGCATTTGGTAGAATTACGAGGTATTATAAACATATGTTATGTAATAATTTGATCCATAAAAACAGTTGTACTTTAAATTTTTATGAATGTTTTAGTTTTAAGTATTTTAAGTTATTAAGTTTTTAAGTATTTATAGTTATCAAAAATAATGCCAATTTTAATTATAATTATAATAATTTAATTATTAAACTATTGAATGAATTATAATTTCTTAATCTTTTCTAGCTTTATAATAATCAACTTAAATAAGAACCAAGTAAAGATTCAGGATATTTCAAACTTATAATCAAGTTCAAAGAGCACTGTTTCTCTTAATGTGATTTACCAGTAATGAAAATTTTTCATGGTTGTTTTACCTTGAGTTCTATTTATCCGTGAATAAGCAACTTTAATTTCACAGAATGGTTCTAAGCAATTTCACCAGATGGCAGTACGAGGATACGAATTAAGGTATTATCAAAGTTGTGTAACTCCTTGGGTCTGAAGAAAACTGTAACTTATCTAATATTACTATTATTGTTTTATTGCACAAACAAAATGAAGTAAAATGTATAAAATATGAATAAGATAAGAAAAACAATATTACCATCAATGTGTAATATTGTTTCTCAATGTAATAAAAGTTAACGTTCTCGGAGAAATTCTAATACATACTACTGTTACATCTTGTATACAGTACATACTACTGTTACATCTTGTTGTTAATTTCAAAAATAAATTTAGAATTGATCAGAAAAATATTTTAGGAAAAGGTTTGTCTCCAGAAAATAATTAGTTCATTCTTGAATTAAGAATATTTAAATGCAAAAATATTTTCCTTAAATTAATGTTTTTATGAAACAGTAGTAAGAATGTTAGTGAGGAAATAAAGTTGATCAAGTAAAGAATTCATTCTTTTTAATTTTTTCTACACCTAACAAAAAAAGTATTTTTAAGACTTTTAAGAATTTTTTATTTATTTATTAACATAAAAAACCTTCATTAAATCAAAAAGCTGTGTGTTTTGGAGCACTTTAAAATCAAAACTTCTATGATGTTTTTTATAATTCACTCAATATCGACAAATATATCTCTCATATAATCTCAACGCTATAAAAATTCTTCTGCAACAACTAAAAGTAATTTTAATAATGCAACACGGCTAGTGTTATTAGTTTCTTCTTTATAAGACTAAAAAATGCTACTCAATCAAATTGCTTCCTATAAAAGCCGTATAGTTTTTAAGTATGCAAATGACACTTGATAATTTTATCGCAACATAAATAGTTAACTATGATGTAAAAATCGTTTAAGAGTAAGATTTAAGTAAAAAACGCATTAGTTGAATATTTAGAATAGATATGAAAATTGCATTAAATTTTTCTTCCTTACGCAAGAGTTCACCTTCACTATGAAGTCTTGCTCCGAAGTTTGTAAAAAATTTCCAGCGAACATTAACGACAAAAGTTGGAGGCGAAGTTTGTTTCGTTAAAAATGTTCCCGCAATGAAAAAATGTTATAAAAACAAGTTAACAATAAATCAATTTCTCTGAGAAAAAGGTCAGATCAAACTCGTAAATCTCTAAATCCTAGAGGTTGAAAGTAAAAAACAAAAGTGTAGCGTGCTGTAGTTTGAAATATTTTCACCTTTCTTCCTAGGGATATGTTTCGTGAGTATTTTCTTGCACAGATGAAAAGATACAAGAAAAAATGACAGTATAATTCCTGGATATCAACTCGCAAGTCACATGAATGTGAATATCAGAGCGTTGAATCGCCTAGAGACCACGCAATGAATGACTGAAACTAAATTCAAATGATTGCGCAAAGACAAATTTTTATATTCCCAGAGGTTTTGGAAAAACATCTTCTCCAAAAATGCTGCTCTTTTGATTAGAAGTAAGAGAAAAGTAGAATGAAAATTTTATCCCGTTTCTCTGATAAAAATAGCGAGCAAACGAAAAAAAAAGAAACCGTATTGTCAGGGTAAGATTAGAATACATGGGTTGTTTGAAGATGCATGTGTAAATGAAATGTACAATAAAACAGATTGGTTTTCCGTTAAAAATCTCTGCCTGTGAATTGTCGAATTTCATCATTTTCTCAAAAGAAAACGATAAAGAAGTAGAGATTGTGTGAACATAATCGAATGAAAAATATTTATCTTATCTTTTGTCGCACTGAATTATTTTTAAGATTCCCGATAAAATGGTTTTATCTATAACATCTTTACAGAAAGCTCATGTGGCTTAAAATTTCTCACTGAACATGGAGAAATAATTTGAAAAAGAAGACGTTAACGTGTTTCTATCCAAAACCTAATTCTGAAGGAAAAAATAGCGTCGAGTTTTATCTCTTGTTTTCTCAATATTTTTTTCGTTTTGGAATATTCCCCCTTGAGTAATCTGATTAGCAAGATCTGTAATTCTTAACCAGAGTGTGAGACCCGATCTGAGTTTCAATCAGATGCAAATTAGATAACTTTCAGCATCTTGTCGTCACAAATTCTCCTGAAACTGAAGTTTTAAAGTTTGCTTGATTTTTTTATAAACAATGGTCTTTTATACATCATGAAAAGTATTACATTTAATCAATGAGAAATTTTCTTAACACTTTTTGTTGTAATTGTCAAATTGTACTTTCAATACGTTGTAATTTTAGTAAGTTAAAAGTGAATGAATGAGAAGTCAAGGGAAGTGATATCATGTTTGTCAAACCATCTCGTTAAGTTTTCTCCAACAATCTAATTCAGTGTGGCCCAACCCGCGGGCCACAAGTGGCACTCGAAGATATTTTCATGGCACTCGACCCCAAAATGAAATGTCCTAATCATATTTATTAGGAAGGTATTCCAATTTTCAGTTTTATTTCAGAAATGTGTTAAAACCCCGCTTTTATCGGTTGAATTTTCAAAAAAATATTTCAGGGGAGAACCCCTGACCCCCTTTTAACTATTTTTGAGTTCTCCTTAAACTCAAAAGGGTTATTAAAAGTCCATCAATAGAAGATCAAGTAGGGGCAATAGGGAAAGGAGTTATCAAATTAGTAGAAGTTATGAATTGTAATTAACATTTAATCTACAAGTGAAATTTCAGAAATTTTTCAACACTTCTACAGGATTTTAGTTGAGTCAATGTATTTGGAACTCAATTTTGATAATTAAAGAGTTCTTTTAATATCTCTTGAGGAAAAAATTCTTTTTTGGATGTGAACTAATTTAGAAATAACACCTGTTAAACACTAAAACCTTTAACATTCTTACTCTTTCATTTTAAAAACGTTGTGAACGGACTGTTTTCTAATAAAAAAAGTATGCTGAAACCCAGTCAATATTTTTGCAGTGTTGGAAAATAAGTTTGATTTGATTATTTTTAAATAGTAAAATGTAATTTTTACTTTCTCTGGCACTCGGCTTCCCTTTAAAATGTTAAATTGGCACTCGGATAGCTTGGACCCCACTGATCAATTGATCGTCTAAGAATGAAATCAAAATGTTAAAATTCAAGATAGCAAAAATTTTAAGTAATTTTGAAATATTTTTGTTTCTTGTAAGTGTTGCCTAAGTAAGAAAAAAATAAGTGATTGCCTATAAAACAGCACACAATTTATTAATTTCTTCAATAAGAACACATATGCTACTAGAGATAACCTTCATTTTCTCGAAACTAAGTTCGGGTCACTTAGATTAATGCTGTTCTGATACATTCAATCTCCTCCTTGTTGGACATGACTTCATACCCACCAGAAGAAACACTACTTACACCATTTGCGTGTGCTGAAGTATTATTTTTGTAACTAAGTAGTGGAAAACTTTTCAATTTTGAAAAAGAAAATAGTAGATCTAGACGGCATTATTCCCCCATGGCGTTTTTGACTATGACCAATTTCATGCCGCCTAATAGACACAGTAATGGTGCGACATAGTTTATGATACTAATAGGTTAATCAATTCCGTATAACGGCGTATGAGAATTGCGATTCATGGATTATGGGGCAGGGAGACAGAAGGTGAGACTCCTGGAGCCTGAATCATAGCCCATGACTGATGGCCAGCCATGGTGTATTCTATTACGTCCACCTACGTTTTCCCCAGCATGTGCTACGTTTGATTCATTGAGCAAGTGTAACATTCGGGCACACACGCACTATAGGAATTTATTCTCAAGTTGTCGCTGGGCGAGGGCATTGTTATTAAGTCCATAACTCAGGTACTCATGCGTAATGAAGTGAGGACTCAGTTATCATCAGGGCACACATTTCCAGGGCTAATGCGCCCAGGTCCTTTTGGGAATCCGATGGAACTGGGTAGATTGCTACGCGAACGGATCTTATCCCAACCAATAACTGCAAGAGATTGCGATAGCAGGGAGATGGCCGGCTTGCTGTTTGGTCAAAGGAGGTTTTCGGTGGGGGATCGAGGGTAGGTTGGGGCTTTAAGAACCCCGGAGGGATACCCTAAATAGGTTTGAGCCTTGTCTTTTTTATGGAGGAAGTCCAAAGGAACTAGAAAGGAAGGAAATTGGTTTGTTGGGGAAATCTATTGACTGATTTGCGGTTAGTTCATTGAGTGTTTTTTTCAAAGTAATGTGTAGTGGGATTGTTGCTTTGAGCTTTGGAATGATTTAATGTTTTGTACCTTTACTATGTTCAAAACCAAGATATTGAAATTTACAAAATTGCTTTTACAAAAAATGAGAAATAAGCTGTTAAGACAAGACCCCCAATTTGAATATAAAAGAAAAATATGAAGATTCAAATTTAAATTGCTTTACATTTTTATTTTAAAGAAGATAAAACAAAAGAAATATAACTTAATTGTCATTCTTATTGGTTTTTAAGATTTTTAAACTTTTAACATAACCTTTCTAAATGGTTAATTTTTTTAACATACTTATATTCTTACGATGATTCTTCTGTATTCTAAATAGGGTCCTAATTTTTTTATAAAAATTCGTGTTTATACAGTGAAAAATCCATTACTTACACAAGTTTTTTATTTTCTCAAACTTTTGTTTTTGGACTTATTCCCCTTTTCGAGCTGACGATTCAATTCTACCTAACAATAGGTACTTTCCTATAACTTTATTCCAATAGCCTTCTATGAATCCCGTTCACTTGACAAATATAATTAACAAAACAAAACTTGTGTCTTTGTCTTACTTTACCTTCGTAACTATGAATAGCCATTTCAAAAGCTGTCTAACACAGATTAAAACAGAACAGTTCATTAAAATTCAGAACCGAGGTGAAAGAAATTCCTAGTGTGTCTGCTCCTTCAAAAGCCACCCTCGCATAATCATACAAGAACGCATCCTGTTCCGCCTAGCATTTAAATTTCCCGGCAAATACGAACGCTCCTTTAAAGAATCCGGAATAAATTGAATTGATGGTAAGCTGTAGCCGAATTCGCCTTATTGTGGGCCTTCCATTTGAATAAGCGGTTTCAATTGAAAAGCCATAAAACTATCACATGCGAGTGCGCCTCGAATAATGAATCCACGATCAGCGCAGATAAGGATTGTCTCAGAAATAAGGATTGTCTCGAAAATCTGTCCGTCCCGTGCGAAGGGAATTTCTCCGGCTGTCAAGCACAGGGCGGACGGCCGCCCTAATGAAAATGAATGCTTCTCTTACTTAGCCCGGGCGCTGGTCTTTTGCGCAATACTCGCGAATTAAATGTTGGCGCGCTGATCATTTGTCAGTTTTGAATGCGCGCTCCTAAAGTTCGCCTAAATTAATTAGGAAGGATGGAACCTGCGCGCCTGAGTCATTAGGACGATAAATATTAACAATCGGATGAGGAGCCGTCTCGAATCGGGCGTTCTGCTTTGCTTTTCTGAGGCTTCTTTCGGTTGAATTTTGATGCTTTTAAAGAGGTTTGCTTTTTAGACATGATACCGGTCAGTTTTCCAGTCCAGTCACTGTATACTAGCGACTATACTCGATGGCAACGTTTCCTGAACCCCTACGTGTGTGGAAAACGAAAGTGGGTAAACACAAAGTATGTTAGGTTCCTAGGAGGAGTTTCGGTACGCAAATCGTGATAAAAAGACACTATATATTAGGGTGTCCCGAAAAAACCGAAATTTCTCTGATCGCTTAGCGGTAAGGCGGAAAAGTTGTGAACTACCATCACTAAGAAGGGCCTGCAGTATTAAAACTGTAGGTCAATATCTTCTGTTTCCCCAAAAGGCCTAAAGTTCTGAAAATTGGGCTAAAAATGACCAAACTTCAAAAATTCATAAAAAATTTCGAATTTCAGTCATGATTGTAGGGGTAGGCTTAAAAGTTACTATTTAATATACAAATACATCTGCAAAAAGTTTTAAACTTATAGGTTAATATCTTCTGCTGCCTCAAGGGCCTAAAGTTCTGAAAATATGACTAAAAATAACCAAACTTCAAAAATTAATAGAAAATTCCAGATTTCAGTTATGATTCTGGAGGTAGTCTTAAAAGTTACTATTTAATATACAAATGCATCTGCAAAAAGTTTTAAACTTATAGATTAATATCTTTCTCTCCTTATTAGCTTTAAAATTTGGAAAGTATTCAAAACAAAATATACAAAACACATTCCTTATTTTGATGATAGAAAAAATTTATTTTTCTGGGAAACAGAGAAATAACATCAACATTATTGCTTGTAATGATTTTTGGTATTAAATTTTGACATTTGCATTCTTGATTCTAGTGTCGCTCTAACAAAGGAATCCCTGTTTTGCGGGCCAACCGTTTTTCCGGAGGCTGCTGTGACTAATTTCACAATACGCTCAACAGCTTGTGTATGCGAAGGGAATTTAATAAATTCCCAGCATTCTGTAGGCATACCGTCCTCAATAATCTTCAAAAGTTCTTGAGAACTAACCTCTCTGAGAACTGGAGGGGATGTCACATAACAAGATGCCCAGTCAATGAGATCTACATAGTCTTTGGCTTCAAAGTTAAGTACAGGAACGACTAATGTGCGAACACCTTCTCCATCTCTGGTACATTCTCTAGCCTTGATAATTCGCCGAACTGCAAGGGTCCTAATGTGACATCTATAATCAGTTAACATGGCCAAAAGCATGTTTTCTGGAGCAGCAAAGTAAGCGTTTCGAGAAATAACTGGATCGATTACGTCACGATACTTTTTAGGCAAGTACCGAGATGAATTAATGAAGTGCCACAGATGCCTAGAACCGTCTTTTATGGAATGATGAATCTTTATACGGAACCATGAGGGTGTGTAGACTCGCAGATTAAATATAACTAAAGTAAGCAGCTTGTGTGATGGTTCTGAGGCAGATATGTAAAATTTACATATCTGCGAGTCTATGCACCCTCATGGTTCCGTATAAAGATTCATCATTCCATAAAAGACGGTTCAAGGCATCTGTGGCACTTCATTAATTCATCTCGGTACTTGCCTAAAAAGTATCGTTCCAGTAATCGATCCAGTTATTTCTCGAAACGCTTACTTTGCTGCTCCAGAAAACATGCTTTTGGCCATGTTAACTGATGATAGATGCCACATTAGGACCCTTGCAGCTCGGCGAATTATCAAGGCTAGAGAATGTACCAGAGATGGAGAAGGTGTTCGCACATTTGTCGTTCCTGTACTTAACTTTGAAGCCAAAGACTACATAGATCTCATTGACTGGGCATCTTGTTATGTGACATTCCCTCCAGTTCTCAGAGAGGTTAGTTCTCAAGAACTTATGAAGTTAATTGAGGACGGTATGCCTACAGAATGCTGGGAATTTATTAAATTCCCTTCGCATACACAAGCTGTTGAGTGTATTGTGAAATTAGTCACTGCAGCCTCCGGAAAAACGGTTGGCCCGCAAAACAGGGATTCCTTTGTTAGTCTATTAGTTAGTACACTAGAATCAAGAATGCAAATGTCAAAATTTAATACCAAAAATCATTACAAGCAATAATGTTGATGTTATTTCTCTGTTTCCCAGAAAAATAAATTTTTTCTATCATCAAAATAAGGTATGTGTTTTGTATATTTTGTTTTGAAGTTTTGTATATTTTACCAAATTTTAAAGCTAATAAGGAGGGAAAGATATTTATCTATAAGTTTAAAACTTTTTGCAGATGCATTTGTATATTAAATAGTAACTTTTAAGACTACCTCCAGAATCATAACTGAAATCTGGAATTTTCTATTAATTTTTGAAGTTTGGTCATTTTTAGTCCAATTTTCAGAACTTTAGGGCCCTTGAGGCAGCAGAAGATATTAACCTATAAGTTTAAAACTTTTTGCAGATGTATTTGTACATTAAATAGTAACTTTTAAGCCAACCCCCACAATCATGACTGAAATTCGAAATTTTTTATGAATTTTTGAGGTTTGGTCATTTTTAGCCCAATTTTCAGAACTTTAGGCCTTTTGGGGAAACAGAAGATATTAACCCACAGTTTTAATATTGTAGGCCCTTCTTAGTGATGGTAGTTCACAACTTTTCCGCACTACCGCTAAGCGATCAGAGAAATTTCGGTTTTTTCGGGACACCCTACTATATATACATGGGATTAACGAAACAATCGTATTTTAAAATTGAAGTTCTTCGTTTCACTCGAAATTTAGACACCGCGATGGGAACTGCTTTGTTTGTTAGTGACGTCGTAGGGTCAACTAACGTTGCTGTCACACTTCCCAGCAACATTTCCTGAACCCACTACGTGGATGGAGAAAGTGAGTAGACACAAAGCCTGTTGGGTTGATAGGAGGAATTTTGATATGCGGATTGTGATAAAAAGACACTATTTATACATGGGTTTAACGAAATAATCATATTTTAAAATTGACGTTCTTTGTTTCACTCGAAACTCAGACACCCTTGATGGGAACTACTTTGTTTGTTAGTGTGGTAGTGGGTTCAACTTAAGTTGCTGTCTAGTATAGTATAGCATTCTGTTTACTCAGCTTTTTACTCTCCTTCTACCATACTACAAAAAGTACAGCTAAAAATAGTGTAGGACCGAGGTACACTACTTTCCCCTATAAACTATAATAAAAAACTTTTCATGTTGATTTTTGAATTTAGAACCATTTTCTTTTACGGGAAAAACTAATTTTTTTCTGTTTTCTAAACATGCTGGTATTGTCCATTGTCTGTGACCTTGAATTAAAACGTTCAAGTTCTCCAAGTTTCCTCGGGAAAGAGCATTAGTGTTTGGCTTTTCTCGTGTGGGGTTAATGGTTGTAAGGATCAAAATCGAGAATTCAACGTAAAAAACGAGATTTCAACGTAAATTATATGAACTTCAACCCCCATTCCTGGCTTTATTTGGGGACCAAATGACATGAAAATTGGTTTTTGGGGGTTTTAGGGGGTGCTCTTTCAGAATCGGGAATAATCTTTGATGTCGCCCATAGGAAAAACAAAAGTTGGTGCTTCGGGAACCAGGACGTCCAAAACCTTCAAAAATTTGATTTTTTAATTTTTATTTGATAAAATAGTAGGTTTCATGACGATTCCAAAAATGTATAATACATATACCTTTAGGACCGAGATCCCCAGAAAATGGGGGTACAAGATGTAAACAATCACCACCACTAATGTTCCATTTTAAGTTCTTTTGCATTTTTCTCAAAACCTGTTTTTTGAACTTTAGGTTAGCTCTTACAAAATTCTAATCAATGAAATTACATGAAACTTGGTACAAATATTCGTTTTATATAAGTGCATTCAGTGAATATCATTTTATACAGTTTATGTTGCAATAATTTTTTTAATTAAGCAAAAATACGAGAAAAATCTGCTGTTTTTTGCTGCGTTTTAAAATTTTAAGTTCAGCATTTTTTTTAAAAAAAGTATTCCTTAAATTGTTTTAAAAATTAGTTCACTAAATTGAAAATACATTTCTCTACATGGAAACCTATTTATTTTGCTAAAAAACAACATAGAATTTTCTATATGCTAACCTTTCTAACCCCATCCATCGGAAGACTCGTATGATAATATACTTTTTCGACTTCCTATTTTAAAAAATAATATGATAATATATAATTAATTTTTGTCATTTTATGATGACAAAAGACTGTTAGTTAACACAACCAATTTTTATTGTATTTGAATAACTTTTACTATATAATTTCGGGTCTCGAAATATTGTAAAATTAGCGTATTTTGCATGGCTGAGAACGTCCTGGTTCCCTTAATAAGTAGACGGCCCCCTAAGGACATAAACTATATTTCATTTTCAAGAAGAAGTTAAATCATAAAAAATGACACAAAAATTATCATCCTAACCCCAGTAGTTCGCTCACAATGTGAACTGTCTCACTTTTTTCTACGACTGTACCACTAGTAGGCCTACGAGTATGTACCTACGACAATGTGGCCTCAAAATGCAAGCTTCTACAGTACATACTGATGCCGTACTTTTACTACGCACTTATTAAAAATTGTGACGGAATTCGTAAAAGTCATGGCCGCCGCTGTAGAGAGAAGTGTAGCATGATTTGACACACAGGAAAGACCAATACATTTCAGAAATTTTTTATTTATGTATTACTTTTGGGCCTGAACATAAAAATCTCAAATGTGTGTGTTTTAAATTTTATGAGCATATTAATAAACTAAACTATACGAGTTTCAAAGACATCTTTGCAATACAGTGAAAACTCAAATATACATAAAGGTTTTTGAGATATTGAAAATAAATAAGCTCCAAGTATGCTTATGGCATACTTTCTCTCACAATTAAGAAATTAACTGAAGGAAAATTTACATGTATGAAATTAACTTCATTTGTGAAGATTAAAAATTCTCAGCAGTGAATTTTCAACAACTCCATTTCATTCCCATAGTTCCCTGATTTAAACCACACTTTAAATAAAATTTGTGAATTTGACTTTTCCTTTTATGGAAAAAAGATCTCAAGATATTCTCAAGTTTAATCAAAATATAAGCAGTTAATTTATCTTCATTTCAAAGAAACTTTATCAACCGGCTGGAATTAAGACAGTTTTCAAGCGAATAGGCAGAATGCCATGTTAATATTCCTAAATATTTGTAGAGTAACTTTGTTATACTTAAAACGATAATTTGTTATCAGTTAAATGTAAACTCCGCGTCTACTCTTTTATAAGGTTCTCCGTAATTTATAACCGGTTTAAATTTAAGACATTAAATGATTAAATATTCTCATGGAATGTATGTTTTGGGGGATTTTACTCTTGGTTCTCCAGAATTTACCTCTTGGTAAGTAGTTTATAAGCATAATGCTCTTATATAGTTATAACCTTTAAAACCTATAAAATTTTAATAACCATAAATTTATTGTTGGCCTGTTTTAAAAGTAAATATCAATTTATTTAAGGTATATTAGTTTTTTAAAGTATAACTTCGCTTATTTGATTTTATTCCTTCAACATATACTCTACTCATTTACTCATTTTTAATTCGTGTGATATATTATGTAATTGATAATATTCAATCATTAATATTAAGATTAGGGAATTTGCAGTTTTAACTATTACAAATTCATCATTGTCATTCTAAGTCATAACGATAAACGATGCAATAGATATATGTAACCAAAACAGTAACAATATAAAAATTTATTGAGCTCAACAAAAATGAAAGTAATTAAAATAAACCACCATGTACTGCACAGATTCTTAACATATGTTTAGCCCCTCAATCCATAATAATTTGAAATTAAACCAGATATGATCGGGGTAAAAAGAAGCTTTTAGAGGGAGGCGATTTTCCATCTATCCCGGCATCTCGTAAAGATCAAAATAATAGAGTAACATGTATGGATTTCCGATATACCGCTTAGTGTGAATACCCCTTACAGACCAATCCAAATCTAAAAAATCCATAAGAAATTTCTCTCTCATCGATCCTGGGAATAGGACGAGTGTATTGTGAATTTGAGCGCTGGAGAATATTGAAAAATGGCCCGCTCTTCCAAACTTCCTCGTTTTTTGCTCACTTTTAAAGAGAGTTCGCGCTTTTAAAGAAAGGCGCGGTTTCTGTCAATCTGGCGAAGGCGTCAAATTAGAAAAGTTCCCAACTCTTGTTTTAGAAAGAAGTCAAGGGGTGTATTTTATTGATTACGAGTAAAACATCGCTTAAAACTGTCGAGGCTGGGAAAAAAGACGGCTAATGAAAATATAAACTCGCGGGGATCGATTCGGTTTTAAAACGAAGTTAACTTTTCGATTGGATGTTTTCGAAAACTTGATATTAAAGTTTCTCCTCCATTCAATATTTATCGATTCTTGCCATCAGTGGACAAGTATATTTTAGGGTATTTTTCTCGCCATGTGAAGATCGGTTACTTTTCGGAGCATTTAATTGAGAGGCTGTTCTTCGGGTGCGCAAAAACGGGAACTCGATAGGAAACCCAATCGGTAGATTTTCGTTCTTTGGGCCTTTCATTCCTTTTAAACCATTGATACCTAAGGTGGCCGAGGTTACCATGGTATTCTATAAAAACTTTGGGGTGGATAGGACTAAAAGGGTTAAAGAATGTTAATACATTTGATGAAAGTTAGGGATTATTTTAAGCAAATTCTCTCATACTGAGAAACAGTTTTCAGTGCGGTACCAAAATATATGAATCTAATGTGCTCTCTCAGTTTTTAGTAAATGGACTTTTCCGATTATTTCTTTAGCGAAAGCATTTTCTTCTTTCTTAAAAGATGTATCGATAATTCTTCATATTATTTATCTGTAAGTAATTTTATCCACATTTTGCTGATAAAAATTGTTTATGAAGATTTTTTCCTGAGTTTACCAAACAAAAAAGAGTTTATTTCAAGTAAATTTTGTCATGAAGAAGAAGAAGAAGAAGAAGAACATTTATTTTGAAAAAACAACAATTCATACAAAATTAGACACAAAAAACAAGAGATTAATGAAAATAAATACAAATAATTTTGATATATGAGTTGCCCAGGAGTCAGAGACCCATATGGGCAGCCTATAGAAAATTACAATGAGATTACAAAAAAAAAAAATAAAAAAATTCAATATTAAAAATTATTATATTAAAATTAAATTAAAGAATTGAAAGTGATATCGTAGGGCAAGCTTCAGATTTACTTCCATAAAATAAAGATCCGAATGAGCGTTTAATTACATTTTTAAAAAATCTTCGATATTTTCCATTGTGAAAATGTAGATCTTTAATAATTTTTTAAACTTAGAAGGGGACTTCTGGGATTTTAGATTTTAGGGTAAAGTGTTATATAATTTAGGTGATAAATATACGTAGTTTTTATGGAAAATTTCTTTTTTTTGCTTTAGGCACTAAATATAAATGTTTTGAACGTAAATTATAATTTAAATTACGTAAATCATATCTTGTTTAAAAAATGAATAACTGCTTTGAAGAAAAAAAGGTGCCGAAGTGGTAATATATTTAGTTTTTTGTAGAGATAAAATAAAGGGAACTGTCTACGACTGCTTAAAAATTTAATGATCTAGTTCTGATTTTTAACTATTGGATTAATATTTTCTAGGTAATCTCCTTCCCAAACAACAATTCCGTAACTCATTAGGGAACGTACCCATACTACGTGACCCATTCAGGGGAGGGAGGGGGGTCTTCAAAATACCACGCTCGGTCACGGAGGGGAGGGGGGCTAGGGTTTCGTCACGTAGTCAATTTCCTCTATTCAATACGACAAACTTAGGCCAAGTTAATTATTGAAATTTGCCAAATTAAGACTAATTAAGCCAAATTAATTATTAAATTAGACAAATTAAGCAAAATTAAATTTTTAAAACTTTCTGTTTGCAAAAAATGAGGGCAAACCGTATTTATGAATTACTACGTGAAAACTAGAGAAGGAGGGGGGGTCTTGGCATATACTACGGATGGTCACCAAGGGGGGGAGGGGGTCAAAAATGGTAAAAAATGGGTCACGTAGTATGGGTATTTCCCTTATTGAGTTGACCCAGGAATGATATAAATGAAGCAAAAAGCTCTTACTAATTATCTTTTTAATAAAATAAAACTTGTGGAGAATAAAGCGTAGTTTGTTGGTTAAAAAAATCATTGTCATCATTAAAAAATCATGGTTCATCAAAATAACATTTAGAAATACTAGTTTAATTTACATAGTGATAATTAAGTTTGACCCACCGAGTATATGCGGAGTACGTGCTCGTTAAATCTGTGGGTCCGAAAGTCCTGTGGTCCGTCATGGTGCATTTTACCACAGGTCCAGGTGTCTGGAGACTATTTCTCTCCCCTTCAGAGACATGACAAAATTGTGGAGGTGGGGATAGATAGTGGCAGCATCTATCTCATCGGCAGAAGTCGGACTTCTGCCATTTATGGGCCTCACTGTCTCAAGAGCCGAATCCTCTTTGCCTTGAATCCTTATGGAGCTTGGGTATTCCAAATGGCACACGACAACAACAACAATGTTAAGTTTAAGAGAAAAAAATTTGCTCTTAAAATTTCATAAATATATATCTTACTTTAATCTTCATTCATTAAGCACTCAAATAACATAATATTCCCTTCTGTAAGCATGGACCTTACAACACTCTATATGTAGCTGTAAGACCCTTCTGTCAATTTAAAAGGAGGTGATAACGTTGCGTAATTCAATACGCCAAACAGAAGCTCAGATGAATTATACAAATCTTGATATTTCCCCTTAGCAAGATATCCCCACTTTGTTTTCTTTACCTAAAGTTGAAGAACCCGTGTGATGTGAAACTACACTTTCTTCCTCGTAAATTTTCATAAATGAAAGACTCGAAATACCGAAATTCTCTGGAGAAGCTGCTTTCGTGGGGCTTATAATTTTCCCATCAATTGCGCAATTTTTCTCTAAAGCTCGTTATAAGTACATGAAATCATTTCTTTGTTCTCCTGAAAGACTTCATAAATCAAATAAAGAAGTCCCCCCTGACGTCTACTGATTTAATGTGCTATTTTTAGAAGAGCCTCTAGAAAGAAAAACCTAAACACATACTAGTGCGTGAGTTTTTGTTGTTATTGCTTTCTCTGTTTTGTTTTATTGCGAGTTGTTTGGTGTGGAGAATGATATTTAGAAAAACATTTCCCTTTGCTGTTTGTGGGTATGTCAATGATAGAAGCTATTTAGAATTTCCTGTTAAAGCTCTAGATTCTTTGTATGTGTAAGGGAATGCGATTATACTTTTAAGTAGCAATTGAGTATTTGAATTCAGCTCAGGTAGCTTGTAATTTAAGTACATTGACATTTTAAGGAATGTTTGTTAAAAAATAGGATGCTTTCAAAAGTTCAAAAATTATGAATATATGTAAAAATCTAATATAAAATGAAACTTTTAAAAATACGTTTGAATGAGGAAATATAACTATTATAGAAGTTGAAAAAGTTAAGTTTAAAATGTATTTTGTATTTTGGTTTGTTGTTAAAATGGAAAGGTTGTTTATTTTATTAGAAATTATTATTTTATTATTTCAAACTAAAAAAAATATGTTCTTTTAGCTTTGAGGATTTCTCAAAGGAACACCATCGGAGGAACCCAATGTTGTTTTAAAATTTAAATACGGACATTAATACATTGGAGCAACCAAAGAAGGGTCCCAAGCTCAAGGATACCTTTTAACACTAGAAACTCCGGCTAGTGCCTCATACCTAGATCCCTCATAGGCAGTCATATTGACTGCTAGATGTTTCTAAGCTTAAAAAAATTTCTGAGCTAGAAAATGCATATAATTCTTGAAGAATACGTTATGAACATTAATTATATGATACTTAAACACATTTCTCAATTTTGAACATTAATTTTGGTAGTTATTAACCGAAAGTGATTATTTTACGCTATTCTTAAACATTTGCGACATTTTTATGTGGTCACTAACATGTGTAACAAAAAGCTTTCTATCTTTAACTCCTTTAAATTTCTCTCGATTTGAATATAAAATGATGTCAGCTGACTTGATAAATAATTTTCTTCTTATATACATCCTTAATTTTTATTGAAATTAAGTATAAGACTTCAAAAAAAACTTTAACAAGATATCTTCACGATCCTGCTTTTACTAGTAATCATTGCCTTTTGAACTACTATAACTTTCACTACAACATAAAACTTTTTTAAAATAAATTACTTCCTGAACCAAAATATCTTCTTCCAAAAACATTTCTAACAACATTTAAACCAAACAAAGAACTAAAAGCTTGATCTAAATTCGTTTCTATCAACCAAAAAGTATTTTAACTGCATATATAATAATTATAAGTAAATAATTGCATATATTTTTTCATCATATAACACAGTTAAATTTTATAGTAGTTTTGGGTAGAAATTATTTTTTTGTATGTTCTAAGAAGGAAATAATAAATATTTCAGGAAAAAGGAATAAAAAAACAGCGTGGGAAGCATCAAATATTTTGCGAAGAGATATACATAAATGTCTGGGAAATATAATTATTAGGGTGGGCCGAAAAAAACTTTTTATTTTATTTTGAAACGCTATACCGCGGAAAACTTGCCTCTGGGGTAGAGAAGGAAAATGCAACAAAAATTTTTAAAATCGGGTAAAAATTGCATTAGCGCATTGGACCTAAAGTTTGAAAAAAGTAGGCTATTTTCATAACTTTTCAAAAAAATCAAATTAAATCAAATTACTTTTATAAAACGTATCTAAAGGCATATACTAGAAGAAAAATGTAGAGAAAATATATTTTATTGAAAAAAGGTGGTATTTTACAATTTATTGGTAGCATATAACATCTTAAAAATACACGTTTTTACCAGAAATCCACATATTTCGTATAAAACAAAAAAAATGTGAAAAAAAATTTTTTATTAATATACTACCTTGCTAGCTATCACTCACCAACCCCCTTAACATTTAAACAGTTTTTTACAGATCGCTTCGCGATCGGAGCTCGCTGGTTGTGCAACAAAACCGCATCAATATCTCTCGCCGAAAATTTTTTTTTTATTTTGAAACGCTATACCACGGAAAACTTGCCTCTGGGGTAGAGAAGTAAAATGCAACATAAATTTTTAAATTCGGTTAAAAATTGCATGCACATTAAACCTAAAATTTGAAAAAAAAATGCTATTTTCATTACTCTTAAAAAATCAAATTAAATCAAATACCTTTTATAAAAAGTATCTAAAGGCATAAATTAGAAGAAAAATCTTAAGATATTTAATGGAAAGAAAGATGATATTTTACAATATAAGATTGCACTATAAGGTTGCAATATTAGGTAATATAAGAAAAAGTTAAGAAAAAATATTTGAAATCATTGACCCAGTGATTGAATGAAATGCCTTTTTTGCTCATCCTGAAAACTTGCTTTTAAGCATAATCGTAGATAAAAGGGATATCAAATAAGAGAGTTAGGTTTCAGAAGAAGAATTAAGGCTAGAAACTCAGCTTCTAAAAGAAAGTCAGTTAGTTTCCCTCACCCTCACCCAAACTTAATTTGCAAGCTACAGACCGTATTTAAATGATTAGCTGGAATACTGCTTCTCTCCCCCCACATATACTACGAAGATTCACCAATCAAGATATATTATCTATGATAAAATCTAATGGAACAGTAGATGACTGGAACTTAAACAGATTCCCATGTCACACACAAACAAACATTGGAACTTTGTGCAAAATTGGTAACAGAGGCATCACGAAAAATCGTTGGTATGAATGCCAGAGATGGATACTTTTCTTTCAAGATCTTCTATGCCAAATTTTTCAAACAAATCTTCTTTCTAACTACCAAAAGAAGTTACTAACCAGTGAAGAACTACATTTTATTACACATCAAACTATGCAACATCTAAAAACAACTTTTTAATTCAATGAAAAAAGCGATTTTTGGAAAAAAAGGCGAAAGCCAAGTGCAACCTTGTAGTGCAATCTTATATTGTAAAATATCATCTTTCTTTCCATTAAATATCTTAAGATTTTTCTTCTAATTTATGCCTTTAGATACTTTTTATAAAAGGTATTTGATTTAATTTGATTTTTTAAGAGTAATGAAAATAACATTTTTTTTCAAATTTTAGGTTCAATGTGCATGCAATTTTTAACCGAATTTAAAATTTTTTTTGCATTTTACTTCTCTACCACAGAAGCAAGTTTTACGCGGTATAGCGTTTCAAAATAAAAAATATTTTTTTTTCGGCGAGAGATATTGATGCGGTTTTGTTGCGCAACCAGCGAGCTCCGATCGCGAAGCGATCTGTAAAAAACGGTTTAACTGTTAAGGGGGTTGGTGAGTGATAGCTAGCAAGGTAGTATATTAATAAAAAATTGTTTTTCAGAATTTTTTTTGTTTTATACGAAATATGTGGATTTCTGGTAAAAACGTGTATTTTTAAGATGTTATACGCTACCAATAAATTGTAAAATACCACCTTTTTTCAATAAATATATTTTCTCCACATTTTTCTTCTAGTATATGCCTTTAAATACTTTTTATAAAAGTAATTTGATTTAATTTGTTTTTTTTGAAAAGTTATGAAAATAGCCTAATTTTTTCAAACTTTAGGTCCAATGCGCTAATGCAATTTTAACCCGATTTTAAACATTTTTGTTGCATTTTTCTTCTATACCCCAGAGGCAAGTTTTCCGCGGTATAGCGTTTCAAAATAAAATTAAAAGGTTTTTTCGGTCCACCCTAATAATTATATCTTGATATTTTAAAGATGTTAAGAAAGAAAATTTTTTTACATTTGATCGAAGATCTTTTAAATAGTTCTTTGAAAGCATAAATGTCGTACTTTAAGTAATAACAGAAAAAACCCCGCAAATTATACAACAGGGAAAATGCCTGCTCATGAGGGTTCTAGGTAGACCAGTTAATATCTCCGGAACAAGTTATTGAAAATTCACAAAATTTGGATGACATAAATGTACAGTCGGCTGCAAAAAAATCGAAACAGAGACGATTGTGAATGATTGGTAGGGGTTAGAAGGATACTGTAAACGCCAATTTTCATTATTTAATGTCCTCTTTGAAACAAGCTATAATTTAAGTCCTTAAGGGGCCGTCTACATATTAAAAGAAGCACCAACTTTCGTTTTTCCTATGGGTAGCATCAAAGATTATTCCCAATTCTGAAAGAGCACCCCCTAAACCCCCCAAAAACCAAGTTTCGTGTTGTTTGGTCCACAAACAAAGCCAGGAGTGGGGGTTGAAGTTCGTTGAATTTACGTTGAAATCTCGTTTTTCATAGATTTTGATCCTTACAACCGTTAACCCCGCGCAAACTGTAGGAAATTTCAATTAGAAAAATTAGCGCCAATCTCTTACCGCCAAAGACATACAGCTTATGAAAATTACGGTAACCATAAAAATTGTTAGACACATTTATTATTAAAACCTTGCTGAATGTAGCCGTGTGGCATAACGGTTAGTGTGCCTGTTCGCTAAGATATATCATCAAGTTCGAATCGCACACCTGACGTGAGCTTTATTTGCTTGTAGAAGTTTGAAGATGCCTTGAATTTAATCTACTAAAAATGTTTTTATATTTTTACAATATTCATTTCAGTAAAAGACAAAATCAACCGATTTTTTGTGAGCATGTAATATGTATTTTTTAATTTTGATATATTTTTAATTAAAAATTTAGTTACCTTTGTAAAGTAATTTAAGAAATTAAATAACTTTACATACAATTACAATTTTTTTAGATTCAAAGATTAGGAAACAATACTTTACAATATTTGTCTAAAAATTTCACTTGCATTAAATTTGAAATATTTTCGAATTATATGAATAAAATTTCAAAACAAAAAAGAGTATACTATACAAATTCGTTCGTTACATAGATTTCACAAAAGGAATTTTGTTTTAAATATAAATCTAATTTTAAGAAAAGTCGCTCCACTTAATAATGACGGCCTCATCTTACATGCATTGTCTAAAAGGAATTCGACGTTCTGGTTTATCTTTAAAATTTAATGTAATCAAGATATAAATTAACTAAACATAATTCGGAATCACACAGCTTTCACATTTATTGCCCTCCCCTTGGACTACCACCCCATTTTTACGTATAACAGGGTTATCCAAGGGTTGCACCAGCCGCTTACCCCATAGTGGTTTTCAGAGTTATAGGAGGAAGTATTTAAGAAATACTCTTCGCAGCCGGTGCGGATAATGCTCGGAATGAAGGTAGACTCACATAATTAACTAATAATGAATAAAATAGTGGTGACTACAAAAGAAAATATTAACACTGCTATAAAAATTTAGCAACCACTTTAAATTTAATATTCTTTCTAATAGGTAATAGTGAATAAATCTTTACAGCCTGGAATATGGAGCACAGCAGATCCACCTGCATGTGTTATCAAAGATAGATGGGTCCTAAATTCTTACTGGCATCGGGTTTAGAAACTAATTTAGAATATTTTAAAACTGTTTGATTGAAGGGGGGTGGATGAGTTTAATTGGAAGTAGGGACTTTAAATTAAGTCCCTGTATCCACTTTAGCCCTCTCTAACCATTTTACCCCTTCCGTCCCTATAACACAATCGTGCGACATTACAAATATCAAATGTTCTTTTTCTTTCACCTCAGAAAAAAACAAAAAAATTATCCTTTTCCTCCTCCCTAAAATAAAACCCCTTCCCCTTCCAATTTTTTCCCAAATTTTTGGCAGTAAAAAATGTTTTCGATTCCCCTCCCCCCCAAAAAAAAACCTCACCCATGATTTTTAAAGACTTATTCTTGCTCTTTTCTTTATGGAAATTATTAAAAATTTTAAAAAAGAATAAAATATAATTTTTGAAAATTTATCAATGACCACACGATGATGATGATTTTTTCCCTTCCTTAAACCCCGAATTATTTAAAATATCAAGAAGCGTCAAATCGTCAGTATGATTAGAGTTAATTAATATTATATCATCAAACTTTGAAGTTTAATGTTTGACTTGTCAACAGATTTAATACTTATATATTGGTATTTTATTGATCAAGCACAACGTTTTACCTTAAATATTATTAAAACTCTATATCCAATCTAATGAAACGTAATTCCCCCAATTAATTATTAAAAATACGACTGTAGAATGATTATAATCAATATTAAAAAAATTCTGAAATTATTTTTATTCCAATACGTATAAGCAAATTGAAAGAATTGTTATTTGTAAATAATAACTCAATTAATTATTATTATTCGTAAACAGCAATATAAATTGTAAAAATTTGTTTTAAAAGATTTATATTTGAAAAAGTATTCAACATTTATTCATCTTTGTATTTGCCTGTATCCCTATGGGTTAACCTTGAACAATGAAACATGCGGAATTGCGATGATAGAACCTGCAACCTAGTGATCACGAGCTTGTTACACCAACTAGGCTACTACTTTAGGGTATCCTATTTGGAAGACAAAATTGCTCCAAAATATAGATAAATAGCCAAATCTGTTTTAACTTTTGTAGTAATTGTGCCAAAATATAGATAAATAGCCAAATCTGCTTTAACTTTCCTAGGAATTTTTCTAATGAAATTTCCTACAGTGTGCGCGGGGTTAATGGTTGTAAGGATCAAAACGAAATTTCAACATAAATTGGACGAACTTCAAACCCCCCTCCTTCCTTTGTTTGTGGGCCAATCAACACGAAACTTGGTTTTTGGGGGTTTTAGGGGGTGCTCTTTCAGAATTGGGAATAATCTTTGATGCCACCCATAAGAAAAACGAAAGTTGGTGCTTCTTTTAATATGTAGACTGCCCCTTAAGGACTTAAATTATAGCTTGTTTCAAAGAGGACATTAAATCATGAAAATTGGTGTTTACAGTATCTATTTCGTTTCTTTAAGTTTATGGACTGCTGTCCTGAACAGATGAGGGTAAGATGAGGAAATATTCAAGTCGAGAGGAGATATTGAGATAGCATATTATATGTTTGTACATATAATTTTGAACCGCAATTAAATTCTATCTCAATATCTCCTCTCGACTTGAATATTTCCTCATCTTACCCTCATCTGTTCAGGACAGCAGTCCATACACTTAAAGAAACGAAACAGTATCCTTCTAACCCCTACCAATCACTCACAATCGTCTCTGTTTCGATTTTTTTGCAGCCGACTGTACGTGTGGCGCGGGTAACATTACCTTACTTCCGTGGCTTCGGTTCACAGTTGCTCGCTGTGTGATAAGTAGGTACTTCTTAGGGCAGTTCAGTGGTCAAGGATAATGTCCAGTACTATCCGCCCATTGGAAATAATAAAAAAGAAAAAAATGGATGACAAAAATAGGCGTATAAGTTTGGAAAAGCTGTAGAAGTGGAAGTGTTTAACTCAAACACTTAGAAAAATATTGAGATTTATAAACGCAAAGCAGTCAAAATGACTGCTCCGGAACTTCTACTATTAAGTAGTGATTGGAAGAAACTATTCTTTTGAGTATCAATATTTGAAAATCGAGTAGGTACTATTATGTATCGAATTCTCATACTTAAAGTATTTTTCTAAGTCTGATACAGTTTTTGAGAGAGATTATCTAAAAGTGTGTAACCGATACTTGACTTCATATAATATATTATCATATTCAGGGTGTCCCAAAACTACCGCATAAACTCTGCACAGTTATATTCCTCGTTGGGAGTACATAAAAACTGCCCAAAGAAGTGCCCCTCTACGATCCATAGTTTACGAGAAAAATACGAAAAACAAAGTATAACGTCACTTCCGGTGCAAGAAAAAACACTTTATTGAACATATCAACAGCAGTATTATGCACAATTTAAAGCAGATGTTCAAAGTGTCCGCCGTATGGGGCAATCTCAAGGAACTGGTGTATCAAGACACGTAATGACAACACAAATGGACTTAGTTGCTCCATTGCATGCTGCTTGTACTTCATTAGACCCCGCGATGCTGCAACGTGTGATGACAGCCATTCCACTGCGTGATCAAGCCTGCTTCGACATGCACGGCGGACACTTTGAACATCTGCTCTAAATTGTGCATAATACTGCTGTTGATGTGTTTAATAAAGTGTTTTTTCTTGAACCGGAAGTGACGTTATACTTTGTTTTTCGTATTTTCTCGTAAACTATGGATCGTAGAGGGGCATTTCTTTGGGCAGTTTTTATGTACTCCCAACGAGGAATCTGTGGCAACCGAGTTTGAGCAATAATAATAGCCATAAATCTAACTGTGCAGAGTTTATGCGGTAGTTTTGAGACACCCTGTATATTATAAATGATCATACGTGACTTCTCGTATATAAAATGATATAGATAACACTGATACCTAAAATATATTGAAATCAAAGTATCAATGCCTAAAAGTCTTGATTTTACCACTCCAGAACTTTACTTCTTAAATAGGACAGGGAAAATCGTATAGTAGTCGGGCTCTATGGTTTAAAAAGATAAAACTATTTAAGTGTTGGATTAAATGTATTATTTGGTTAAGATTTTGTTGAATGTTCAATTTTAGAGACGCCGAAAACCTGGAGCTTAAGAAATTGCAAGATATATTTCAAGATAGTAAAACCATTACGGGATTTCAAGTAATACTCATACATACTACTAGAACTTTTCATGGTGTTTCTCTTCTCTACCTTCTAACTTAAGATCCGCAAGAAAACCCTCGTCCAAAGTGAAAGGATAGATGGCCATAGGCGAAAACAAATCAGGTCCTCAAATCCAGCAACAGAAAGACGGGTCCCAATAAAACATTTCTCCAAAAATCACTCTCCATCCATTTGCAGAGCGAGCGTCCACTGTCAACGGTTCATTCATTCTGATTTGATCGCAAATCTGCTGTCCGTCCGATGACACGAGCGCGTCATCGTTCATCAGGGTTGAAACCCAGAAAATCGACTTGATCAGATTAAGATGATTTGGAGGTCTTACAGACGGGGCTTACGCTGGAGCTCCAGGAATCCCGGGCCTGGAAAAAACGGGAAAGGTGCGAAATCTCGAGGCATTGATTTTTGTACCGAATCGCAGTGGTCTTTTTTGGGGTGTGAAAGTGGTAACTTGTGAGATGGGTTGGTATTGATTCCAGTGGTGGTGTTTTTTATGTAATTGGGTTTGGGGTACATGGAAGGGTGGTTCATTTCTTTTTGGGTAGGTTGTCAAAATGCACGTTTGGGATGATGATATGGTTTGTTCTGATGAACCGATTGAAAAACTCAATCTCAATGTGCTTTTATTTCGATGACGAGGTTTTTACTGATGCGTGCTCGCTTGGATGACTTGGTTGTACATTCCACTTGTGCCAGCAATGTCATCTTTCCAAATAATATCTAGAGAGGGTATTACACAACCATGCTATGTATTGGGCTATTTTAATTTATTAGAGTATTATTGCTTTGTATTTGGGTTCCTCCAAGGGAGTTATTATCTCTCTATTCTAAAAAAAAGTTTTTGGTGAACGGTTTCCAGAGAAAGGCTTTTTAATTACTGATCCGTATAACACATATTTGGTATCAAACTGTCCGGATTCTTTTGAGGATGTGCAAAGTGCCTTTAGAATTTCTAAAAAAAATCTCAATTTTAAAATATTTCCATTTTTTTAGATTTCGGATAAGGTCGCAGTTACAAAGCAAGAAACTATGAATTTTAAAACAATTGAAAACATATTTCACTGGTTTTTTAATATTCAAATAGATTAAATAATCATCTTTCTATTTATAACACGAATTTAAAAAATATATTTTGTGTTATTTTTAACAATATTTATATTTTTGTTGTTCAGGGTTTAATTGTTGTTCAAACGGTTTTCAT
This sequence comes from Tetragnatha versicolor, assembly GCA_024610705.1. Taxonomy (NCBI): domain Eukaryota; kingdom Metazoa; phylum Arthropoda; class Arachnida; order Araneae; family Tetragnathidae; genus Tetragnatha; species Tetragnatha versicolor. The sequence continues at coordinate 13,695,145 of JANDEH010000009.1, forward strand.
TATATTTTAAACTTATTTATAATTAATTTATTTTTTATTTTTTAAATAACAAATTAATATTTTTATATTTATCTTTGTAGTTGTGGCAACCTAATCATTACTATATTTACAATAAAATATACACTCGCTTTCGGAAATTTTGAATTTTGCATTTATTTTTTATATCCTTTTGCAAGTATGTTTTTTAAGGTAGTAAAATGTAACTCTTTATTTCATAATGAAAAAACGCAAACAACTAAATAACACGGGTGAATGTTTTAGAAATAGGGATGAAAATGTTGGAAGTCTTGACATTCGGTGTCGTTGCTATGAAAATGACAGAACTTTGAAGTTTGTTTCTCATGAAGATAAAATTCTAAATTTTCGCGATGTTTAAGATAATTACTACATTTTTAACAGTCAATCATTACAAATTTTAAGAAAGTTAAATTTATTCCCGAGATATTTCTATGCTTCCCATAATGTATCTGTGAAAAAACATTACCTTAGGGAAATGGGTAAAAGAATGTTTACATTGCTTTGTTGTTAATTTTCTTGGGGTTCAATTCCGTTATAGTTCCCGCTAAATATCGCCAATCTCTTTCGAACGCTCAATATTCAAATGTAAACCAATTTTTCTAATTTTTAATGATAAACTGAATAGTTATAGATCTAATTAAACACTTTAATCTATGAATTTGAAACAATTAAGCAATATTTATACTTTATAGTGTCCAAAAGAAATTAGTGATATTTAGCGGGAACTATAACGGAATTCAACCCCAAGAGAATTAACAACAGAGCAATGTAAACATTTTTTTACCCATTTCCCTAAGGTAATGTGTTTTTCACAGATACATTAAGGGAAGCACTGAAACATTAAGGGAAGGTTCATATTTAGCGGGAACTATATATGAACCTTTCTTGGAATTATAAAGCGATCCGCCAATTCATGTTACCATAAAGGAAATGATAAAATTCCACCACTGAATAAATATTCGCCATTTTTGAAAGAATACCACGGAGAAGTACTACCCCTGTGTTAAGAATGTTTTATTAAGTAAGTATGTGCAGTGAGCTGGGTTTTGTGGGGAATTGTGAAGCGGTCCAAAAGTTACTGCGTCTGCAGTTAACGGGGGTTGGCGAGTGATAGCAAGCAGGGGGCGGTAGCCCCCTAGTTAGTTAAAAATTGAGAAATTGAGTCCTTTCAAAGACACAGACATTTTTATTGGAATAGGCTCACTAGATGTAATAAATACATATCACAATATACTACCAACTTAATATGAATTCAGAGATTACATGGTTATTTAAATGTATGTATACATTTTTAGGCTGGACATGCTTAAATATTCTGAAAGATTGCCTAACTTTCTGATTGATTCTGCCCTAACTTAACTAATATTAATCTAATATTGCATATGCACAAAAAAACTTAACTCGTATTTTAATACACATTTATTAAATTCATAATATTTTGAGCTTGAATTTTTTAATTACGAGATGAATTTATTAATTTTAAGTCTTAATTTAAAGTTGCATTCCCCTAATTACAACGTGAATATATATTATTTTTAATCATACAAATTTAGTTCATAACAAAGGCATTAAATATTTACATCAGGATGAATAGAAGTAATACAATTTCTGAAAATCTGATTTTTTCATCTTCAAAGTTAATTAACATTTAGGAAAGTATTATTTTAAAATAAAATTTCTTCATTTAAAAATTACCAATAATTCGGTTACAGAACTAAACAAACAATGGAAGACTTTCTGTATGTTAAATAGTTTTCTTCATTTTTATTGGACCTTTTAGAAAATGATTTAAGAGTTAAATTGTGGACTTCAAAAGTGTGGATTTTTGAAAACAAAATACCGTGTTTTTACTTAGAAAAGAAATATTTTAAAAATATTCTTACAAAACGAATTTTGGTTTCATAAACAAAATTTAATGCAAGAAAACTTAGAAAGGTGTTAAATAATTCACCTCTTAAGAAACCGTGAAAACTTGTCTATTGTTCTGGATATGGATGTCGGATTTTCCAAACGATTATTTTTGAGGGATTGAAATTTGTGTTCATATTTATTTTCTTGGAGTATATAGCTAATTTTAATTGAAAACATCTGGGCATTATTCTATATATTTTTAAACGATGTTATTCATTTAGGTTCTTTTGGAATTTAATTTAGTTAGAAACAAAATATAAAATTACTAAGTTGTAATGGTTACTTAAAATGTAATCTTGGAGCACACACAGGAAAAGTAGATGTTTATTCAATTTATTTTTACTCTACTTTTTCTTAACTACCTCGTAGCATAACTGAATTCAATTAAGTAATTTAAAAACTTGTGGCAACTTTATAACAATTTATTGTTTTTCCGATCCCTTAAAAATATTCCAAAGAAAATTTTAAATAAAAATTCAACACACAAATACTTAATTTCCACCCAATACTTCAGCCCATTTCTTTAATTTTGTATCCAGACTCAGATTTGCCGATGTATTTCGTTAAAAGCGTAAGTAATTTTTCAGTAAGCTTCGTTTGCTTAAAATATCTAGAAGAGTACAGAAATAAAAACCGGACCCGTTAAGACGCATCTAATAAGAACCTATCCCTAATCCCTGAATTCTTATAGAAATTACACTCAAAAAAGCGGGAAAAGCCGAAAAGGGAGAAAAGAGAAAGGAAAAACCGTCAGACAAATTCAACACCGTGTCTTGAGGAACCCTTCTTAAATATGCAAATTGTTTTATGAAACCTATAATCTTATTTTCTTTCAGAGGAATATCAGCGAAAGAAAAATATTAAAATCTTGATTAAGTTTCTGCATAAGTCCGCTACCTGTTTCTCGCCGGCACAGATAAAAGCAAAGCAATAGGACTGCAAAAGAAGATTCCGGATAAGGGAAAAATTCCTAAAGAATCGCATCCCAGTAGGGAAAACTCACTAATATATTCTGTTTACTCTTGAAATACTTTATACGCAAAATTGCGTTTGTTTCCCCGCGCAGTTGTCTCCAAAAAGAATTTATTATTTATGTCTTGTCTCCTAACGAAACCTCTCTGATTGATGCGCGTTGTTTTGCACGCCAACTTGGCGAAAATCCCGAGCGAGCCGACAAGGCAGATCTACATGGGTCCAAGGAGCGGCCTCATCATTCGTGACAAGTTGTATATCTCCAAACAAGATTAAGCCCCGAGGCCCTCTGGGAAATTACTGTAAAATTTCCCTTAAAACACAATGGGAGAGCCGGCTCGGGAAGTTGCGCCAATGATATAGGTGCAGCAGGGAGAGTCCCTGTGATAGATAGACTGATAAATAATTCAGGTTTATATTTTGCTTTCGCCACCCTCTCCGAGGTCTGACTTACTCGAGCAGGCACGTAATTTTGACCTTTGGGTAATTGGTATTTCTGGGAAAGGTGGAAGTTTTATTCATATATATTTCAAGGTTAGCTACTCCGCTATTTGAAATATCCCGATGATTTATTCATTTTTTATTTTGAAAATCACTTTAAAATTAAGGTAATGAAATAAGAGAACAAATATTAGATTTTTTATTAGATTATTTGATATTATTTTTTTTGAGTTTTCACCATATTTTTTCAATCAAGATCGTAGTTCTACAAGTTTTTATGGGTGGATAAACAAAACAATATATCTAATCTAAAAATAAAATTAACTATTCTTTACCCATCTGCTTTAATATTTTGAGCAAATAACGAATTTAAATTTCCCATCTGAAAGCTTTAAATAAAAGGTCATGCATCATGCTTTGTGTGAATGAATAAAAACTCCATAATAAATACCTGCTTATCTGAAGATAAATTGTTACCTACAACACGTTTTCTTGAAGAACGAGTTTTAGCCAGGGAGTGTAAATAAATAAAAGGTTTATATACATGAGATGGGACTCTTTTCAAGCGAAAGGGTGATTTCGAGTTTAAAATTTGTTTTCTGAAGAAAAGGTTTACGTACTCTGAGTTTAAATAAGTAAAAGGGTTATGCAATTTTACCATGCTTCACAATACTCTCCTTTGGCGATGAGTCATTACTTATGATGCTTCTCCTTAGGATTCTCGTAGATACTTTCAACATTTTTAGCATCTATTTTCTGAATGTAAATTTTGGATGTGGTGAGTTTAAATTATTCTTTGTGAGCTGGTCCTGTGACTTGCAAAATAAATCAGTCTATCTTTAATGATCTTATCCTTTTAATCCACGCTTTTAAAATTAATTAATTACGTTGGAGTAGATTAGTATTGGGTCTTAATCATAACTCAAAGGAATGTGTTTTTTACTTTTACCAACAATTTAAATAATAATAGTTAAAATAAAAAGACTATTTTACTGAACAGTTAAAGTTCCTTTGTAAATTAGTCGCAAAATACTACTGATATAAATTTCATCAAATTGGTAATATTTTAAAGAGAGTTGTTAGATTTTTTCCCAAAACATCTGTTAAAAAACTCATCACCATGGGAATGATGCTAATAAGTTATATTTAATACTAAAGATATAAAGGATGTTGGTTTAAAATGTACCTTTAAAAGTTTTCGAAAATTTGAGAAAGAGTCAACTCTCCGAACTTTTGTCTTGTCGTTAATGTTTGATTTTGAGACTAAATTAGAATTTTTCTTCTAACCAATTTGCACACAATGCCCTTTTTACATCACGAGGAGTCTAAGTTTTCTTTTTTGGAGTGAAATCAAAATTCCACAATCGTCTTGAAATGTCCATTATATCAAAAAAATTTGAGCCAGTTATGGCTGTAAAAATTTGTAGCTCTTATTAACAACCACCCAGTACTCCATGGTGAAGTAATAAAAAATCCACAGATTTACTAGGATATAAAGAAGTAAAACTATTGTTGTTTTTATAGATAACTAGCGCTGACGCGCTAGACACGGGCTTCGCCCGGGTTTCAGTTTTTTTTATAAATATCTTCTGGTGCGTTACATATGGGCTTCGCCAGTCCATTTTTAAAGAAGATTATCCTGGTGTGTTAGAGATGGGCTTCGCCAGTCCATTTAAGAAATTCTTCTGGTGCGTTTCAGATGGGCTTCGCCAGTCCAAAGGTTGAAATAGTTAAACAAAAGAGCCACTTTTATGTTTATGCTACAACAATGGATTTTAAACTGCAACAATCGAGAATATGCCTACAACAATTAAAGCTACTACATCTTCTCTTATGATATTTACAACAATGGGGGTTTCCATGAAGTTAGGCACGAAATATGGGTTTTTAAACATAAAATTGACCAAAAAAGTTGTTGGAACGCTTCGATTTTAAATTATTTTTATTCAGAAACCTTCCTTGGAGCGAGTAGATCAACGTGGTATAGTTTAATAGTTAATGTAGGTTCGAAAAGTTTAAAACTATAAAGGACATACATACATACATACATACATACATACATACATACATACATACATACATACATACATACATACATACATACATACATACATACATACATACATACATACATACATACATACATACATACATACATACATACATACATACATACATACATACATACATCCACTAGCGGAAATAAAAATCCCAACACCAAGAAGGAAAGGAGATATCAAAGTAAAATTTATTTCTATGATTGCACATAGTGTTAATGTGAATTGATTAAAAAATCAGCCTTTCTGGATGTTAGGGGGCCGAGAAAATCGGTGAGGAGTGTTGTCTCCATAGGTGTCCATTACCGCCGTCACACGTCATGATATTGAGTGACAGGGGATCTAAATGACTTTTGAGGGATTGGAGGACCGTGTTGCCTCCTGAGGTAGTCCATATTCATATGGTGCACCAGTGGACGTTGCATACCGGGATAGGTGATTTCTCCTCATTGATCGGACTTGTTTTGTGGGTGTTGGTTCTAGAGAACGGGAAAGACGGGGTAAAAAGGCAAACTAGGGGGTTAAGAAGAAAGCTTGAACATTGCATACAACATGTGGTTGTGCATGTTTCTCTTGCAGTTTGTCCCCAGGACAGGTCTGAAGGTAAGGACGGTCTACCGGTTGCAAAATCTCAATGACGCAGCTCTGGTTGGAAAAATTACTGGTGAATCATACTCAGGAGTTGCAGAAATGGAATCCAATGTATCCCCACTCCGTTACCCTTCATCAACACTCCGTGGAACGATTAGAAAATCATCAGCTGAGTGCGCTCTCTCCATTGTGTCTTCAAACTCATACCCAACCGTCGTGGTGCTCCAAACCGAATCAGGATTCTCTCATAAACACAATATCATGAAATTGGGATTTTCATTTCCTTATTTCGTGCACTATTGGAAACAGAAATGCCCATTTTCAGCCCCTTGTTTATAGACAAAGATGTAAGAAGCTATGCGGACCGAACGGACGATCCGCAGTACTGCAAACGACATCCATCCCACTGCCGCTTGTCCTCAGTATGATCTACCGGTATTTTGGCCAACCAAAGCTGCTTCATTGAGGTTTTTTAGCCGGTTGTCCGTCCTTACCTTCAGACCTGTCCTGGGGACAAATTTCAAGAGAAAAATGCACAAACACATGTTTCATGTACTGTCCAAGCTTTTTTCTTAACCCCCTATGTTGCATTTTTACCCTGGCCTATCCGTTCTTAAGAACCAACACTCACAAAACATGTCCGGAGAAAGAGGAGAAATCACCTAGCCCGGTATGCAACGTCCGCTGGTGCACCATATGAATTTGGACTACCTGAGGTGGCAACATGGTCCTCCAATCCCTCAAAAGTCATTTAGAGCCCCTGTCACTCAATACCATGACGTGTGACGGCGGTAATGGACACCTATGGAGACAACACTTCTCACCGATTTTCTCGGCCCCCTAACATCCAGGAAGGCTGATTTTTCAACCAATTCACATTGATACTATGTGAAATTATAGAAATAAATTTGACTTTGATATCTCCTTTCCTTCTTGGTGTTGGGATTTTTATTTCCGCTAGTGTACAGTACTGGAAAAAAAAATCGACTCAGACCCTATATCTCCGGAACGGCTTGTGATATAAAGACAAATAAGGTATCATTTTTCATGACTTGAAGTATTCTATATACAGAAAAAATGTCAAGTTCTTAGGGGGTCGTCTTCATATTAAACGAAGCACCAACTTTCGTTTTTCCTATGGGCGACATCAAAGATTTTTCCAGATTCTGAAAGAGCACCCTCTAAAACCCCCAAAAACCAAGTTTCGTGTTGTTTGGGGGTCAAACAAAGCCAGGAAGGGGCTTTGAAAACTTTGGTAATTTAACTTCAAAGAGGAAAGATTGGCGACAATTGTTTAAAATTCTCTAGTAAAGTTAGAACAGATTTGGCTACTTATCTGTGTTTTGGCACAATTCCTACAAAAGTTAAAGCAGATTTGGCTATTTATCTATATTTTGGCGCAATTTCGTCTTCCAATTAGAATACCCTAAAGTGGTAGCCCACTTGGTAGAGTAACAAGCTCGTGATCGCTAGGTTGCAGGTTCTGCCCCGCAATTCCGCATGTCTCATTGTTCAAGGTTAACCTATAGGGATACAGGCAAACACAAAGATGAATAGATGTTGAATACTTTTTTTCAAATCTAAAGCCTTTAAAACAAATTTATACAATTTTTATTGCCGTTTGTTTACAAATAATAATAATTAATTGAGAGTTATTTAAAAATAACATTTTTTTAATTCTGGAAAAAAGGGAATAAAATTTAAATAAAGGTATTAAATAATCACGCTAAATTATGAAAGTGGTTTTTTTGATAAGAGCTAGAAATTTAACTAATTAATGAAACAATAAATCAGGCTTTTGCGGCTCAAAAATTCCTATAAAAATACTTAAATACAGATAGTTTGATTGATTTTTTTGAGGTATTTTTAGCATTAATATTTAATCGATGTTTCTAATAATTTTCAATTTAAACTTACGAAAACTAACTTATCTTGAAAAATTAAAGCAATTACAAAGTTTAAAATTTGCTTATACATATAGGAGTAGAAAAATTTTCAAATACTGATTTTAATGATTCTGCAGTCATTTTTTTAATAATTAATTACGAGTTATGTTTCATGAGAGAGAGAGAGAGAGAGAGAGAGAGAGAGAGAGAGAGAGAGAGAGAGAGAGAGAGAGAGAGAGAGAGAGAGAGAGAGAGAGAGAGAGAGAGAGAGAGAGAGAGAGAGAGAGAGAGAGAGAGAGAGAGGAGAGAGAGAGAGAGAGAGAGAGAGAGAGAGAGAGAGAGAGAGAGAGAGAGAGAGAGAGAGAGAGAGAGAGAGAGAGAGAGAGAGAGAGAGAGAGAGAGAGAGAGAGAGAGAGAGAGAGAGAGAGAGAGAGAGAGAGAGAGAATTTTTTAGGGGGGAGGGGAGTTGAGAACGTTTTTCCTGCCGAATATTTGGGGGGGGGGTGATTAGAAAGGGATATTGGAGTTTTATTTTAGGGGTTGGATATTTTTTTCTGTTTGTGCGTTTAAATTTTAACGTTAAATGGCATGCTGATTTTTCTTGAGCCTCAATAAAAATCAGCATATTAATGTTAAGTTTTTCAAACTCAACCTGTTCAAGTCCCTATTTCTATTTAACCTCATCTATCCCACTTAAACTAGTTTAAGTTTTCAAAATCAGTTTCTAAATCCGACGATACCGGTAAGAACCAACGATATCGTCCATATATTCGGTGACAATAGCGGATGGATCTACTGATCTCCCATATCCAGGCTGAATGCAAGAAATGATTGACTTTGACTATACGTATAAAAAATATCATTAAATTAAAAAGTGGTAGCTAAATTGTTATTATAGTGTTAATCTTATATTTTGTAGTCACCACTTTTTTATTTATTATTAGTTAATTATGTAAGTCAACTTTTATTCCGAGCATTGAGCCCTCTGGCTGCGTAGGGTAGATTTAATACGCTACTTGCCTTACCCCTGAAAACTACTGTAGGGGTAGGCGGCTGGTGCAACCCTTGGTTGACCCAGTTATAGGCAGAGACGGTGTAAACCCTGGGGTGCATTATATGGGAAAGATGTGTGAGGGGACATCCATAAATTACGTGAGGTGTTTTTTCCAAAATCTGGACCCCCCTCCCCCTTGGTGAGATTTTGCTGGACCCCTCTCGTGAGATTTACCTACAACCTTAAGTAATTTTCTATCCTATTCGTTTGCATTTTACTTAAAAAAGAAAGAAAACCGTATAATTTTTAACTTAAAAAGTTGACGTGAGATTTTAATCGACCCCCCTCCCCCCTTGGTGAGATTTTTCCAAACCCCTCCCCCCTTTTTGACCTCCCGTAATTTATGGATGACCCCTGATCCAAAATTCAGCAACACGATAATATTTATAGTGTCATGGTTAAATTAATTCATGTCTTGATAACATTTAATATCAAAGATAAAACGTTGAATTTCTTTTAATAAATAATGCATGTAAGAAGAGACCATCCTTATTAAGCGACGACTTTTCTTGACCTTAGATTTATATTTAAAACCACAAATATCTGCATGAAATCTGTCATGAATTCGAATCTTTATATCGAATACTCTTTTTTGAAACTTTATTCGTGTAATTCAAAAAAATTTCAAATTTAATGCAGGTGAAATTTTTAGTCGAATAATTAAGTATTCTTAAGTATTGTTTCAAAAGTAAGTGTTAAGTATTGTTTCAAAATTTTTTCATCTGAAAAAAATTGTAATTTTAAAGATTTTTAATTTGTAAATTTTTGTTTAAAAATATCATAAAAATTTAAAACAAATAAAAAGTATTACATGCACAAAAAATAGGTTAATTTTCCTTTTACTGAAATTAATAGAGTAAAAAATAAGACCTTATTAATTCTAACTCTATCGGTAGTTTAAGTTCGAGGCATACACAAACTTCCAAAAGCAAAACAAGAACACGGAAGCTATGCGGTTCGAACTTGGCTCTAGAGATTTGCGACCAGGCACACTAGCCGTTAGGCCACACGGCTACGTTCAACATCAAGGTTTAAACAATAAATGTGTTGATTTCAGTTAGTAGATTATGGTTGCCGTAAGGTTACTGTAATTTTCATAAGTTGTATGTCTTTGGCGATATGAGATTGGCGCAAAATTTTCTAATTGAAATTTCCTACAGTGTGCGTGGGGTTAATGGTTGTAAGGATCAAAATCTATGAAAAACGAGATTTCAACGTAAATTCAACGAACTTCAACCCCCACTCCTGGCTTCATTTGGGGACCAAATGACATGAAAACTGGTTTTGGGGGGTTTTAGAGGGTGCTCTTTCAGAATCTGGATTAATCTTTGATGTCGCCCATAGGAAAAACAAAAGTTGGTGCTTCGTTTAATATGAAGACGACCCCCTAAGAACTTGAAAAACTTTCTGTATATAGAATACTTCAAATCATGAAAAATGATACCTCATTTGTCTTTATATCACAAGCCGTTCCGGAGATATAGGGTCTGAGTCGATTTTTTTTTCCAGTACTGTACATACATGCATACATACAGAACTTCATTTTTATATATATAGACCAGCGCTGACGCGCTAGACCCGGGCTTCGCCCGGGTTTCAGTTTTTTTATAAATATCATTTGGTGCGTTACAGATGGGCTTCACCAGTCCATTTTAAAAAAGATTATTCTGGTGTGTTACAGATGGTCTTCGCCAGTCCATTTTTAAAAAAATTCTTCTGGTGTGTTACGGATGGGCTTCGCCAGGCCAAATGTGGAAATAGTTAAATAAGGAGCCACTTTATGTTTATGCTACAACAATGGATTTTAAACTGCAACAATCAAGAATATGCCTACAACAATTAATGTTACATCTTCTCTAGTAATATTTACAACAATGTGGTTTTGCCCTGAAGTTAGGCATAAAATATGGGTTTTTCAGCATAAAATGGACCAAAAAAGTTATTAGGACGCTTCGATTTTAAATTATTTTTATTCATAAACCTTCCCTGGAGCGAGTAGATCATTGTGGTATAGTTTAAATGTTAATGTAGGTTCGAAAAGTTTAAAACTATAAAGGACATACAAACATACATACAAACATTGATTTTTATATATATAGATTAAGATAAAATTTAACTTTTTCAAAAAAATTCACATACTTTAAACTTAGGAGTTAGTTATTTGAATATTTATTTGCAACATTTTAATCACCTGGTGACGTTAAGTACTTTTTACCTTTTTTAAGATGTCTTTTCATTATAGTAAACGATTGCTTCATACGACCAAAATATTAAACTTGGGAATGCTCCATGAAAATTTCCGACTATTTCGTAATGAATTGAATCGTCAGTTTGAAGAAGGGAATAAGTCCAAAAACCAAGTTTTGAGAAAATCGAAAAAAACTGTATAAGTAATAGAATTTTCATTGTATAATCACCAAATTTTTACTGGAAGTTCACAACCCTATTTAGAAAGCAGAGCAACCAACGAAACAAATATAAGTATATTCAAAAATATTTTACAGTCAAAATAAGTTGATGGACTTATTCCCTTCTTCAACCTTATGAAATTTTTCTGATGAAAAAATCTTAAAAAACCCTTAAATTCACATTTAAATTATATTTCTCCTTAGTTTAAACCACAAAAGGGTGAAATAAAAGGAATAAGACAAATAAAATTCAAAATTATAGTGAAACTGAGTTATTCGAGCAGTATCAATGGAGTGAGTGAATATGAATGGAGTTAAACATTCCTGCATAAAAAAAGTTTGAAAAACATTGAAATTAAAAGAAAATTTCATTTTAACTTAGTTTACAGCTCAAAGAATAGGAAAAGAAAGACAAATTAACTTTAACTCCAAATTAACTTGAAAAATACAATGAATGGACATCGATTTCACAACTTCAAGGGGCAATATCTCCCTATAGGGGTTAGTTATTTTCCCCCTCTTTTCACCCATGTGTAGAGCAAAGCTTAGAGATTGTTTTGAGCACAAAAAGTCAATTTGTCATTTTTTGGACTTATTCCCTTCTTCAAACTGACGATTCAATTAATACTTAGTTATTATTAGTTTCATACACAAATAATTTTTATTCCTCATGATTGTAACATTCATTATAAAAACCTTATATTTTATTACATCAAATACAAAAAAAACTTATGTAATAGGTTTAATTAAAAACCACAATAAGGTTCCCGGAGGAACTTATCCCTATTTCTCCTTGTTGTTAGAGTACAACAATGCTATCAAAAATGTTAAAGATACTATTGAAATAATACTTTCATTAAAAGAAACTTAACTTTCACGACTTTTCAACAATTACAACTGACCAAAAGTCAGAAATCCGCAGAAAATCCTCCATTAAACGCATCTGCTGATCCAATCCTGCCAGAAAGCCAGAAATTTCGAAAACTCAGAAATTACGTCCGACTCCATAGTATTTGGATTGAAGCTCCCTTTTTTGGGCAAATAGTGAAGATTAGAAGCTTCTGGGATAAATCCACATTTCTCTAGCGCAGAGCCAAGGGATCCTGTAACGGAAGTCTTTTCTCACAAAGAGGAACCGTTTGCCTTTCCTCTTGCTCTGGAGGAAAGGTTTGCTTGCTCAACCGGGGCTATTTACGCATGAATTAATCCTGCTTTTCGAAAAATAGCTCGGAATCTCAGCGGCCAGTGCTTAACATTAAGCCGATCATAGATATTTGCGGCGGTTATTTTGCATCGGTTTGCCTGAGTTTTTATGATGGTGAGGTAACATGAGAGCCTGGTTTTGCATGCCATTCCGGCAAGGAAAGACGTTGTAACTTAATATATTTATTGTTTTTTTCTGTTCGGCTGAAATGGATGGGTAGCTGTTGTCAAGTGGATGAGTTTGAATTGGGATGCTTCTATTGTTATCTTTATGAATTGATTTTTGGGTTTTATATGCATAACAGCGAAAATGATGTACTACTGATGCCGCATGGTAAGTTAAAATTCTGCGTGTGTGGATCAAGATTCTGTATAATTTTCACACAAACTGAATATAATCATAATGAACACTGACCAGAACTTTTTGTAATGTTTCCATTTCTACTTTGAAAAACTGGTGTTTTACTAGTAGTTTTTTTAGAAGTGCTGTTACTTCGAAGAATATTGCTATCAGTAGATGAAGGAGCGCAGCCTCGTAGAAGGAGTTATTTTATAAATACTAAAAGCTTAATATCCTTGATGCGAGTTGTCACGAATACAATAATTTTTTTGTGTTAATATTGACAATTTTTATTTCATATTTTATGACTGATCTATATTCTTACTTGTCTTTTAAATTATGATTGTCAAACAGTGAAAACAATAATTAAGGATGAAGTAGAAATGTTGAATGAATGTAGATTAGAAAATAACCGTGGCTTGAAATTAAATTAATGATTTTTAAATATTTATAATATTTTTAAGGAGGTATTCCTTTGTGCTTTTATCATTTCTAATGTTACATTCAAGAAAATTTTCATTCATGTTTCTATATGGAAGCTGAACATGCTTATTGGATGTAATTAAATGTAATTGAATAATAATTTTAAGCGGAACTGAGCTATAAACAATCATTTCTACAATGGATTGTTTAAAGGATTCTAGTCATTTTTCCTCCAGTAGAGAAGGAGGACCCAATCGAATCGGCTGACTTAAAGAAATGCAAGGAAAATTCCCGAGAAAGGCAAGTGAGGGATCCGGGCAAAAGCACTCGAAGGATTGAGATAAATTGCACTTTCTCCCACCTCTGATAGCATGGCAGGCAAGCCCCTAATTGGAAATTCCCATCCCTTTTTATGGGCATTAAGATACGGGCTTCAATATGACGAAAAAACCGTTTTGAACTCGTCTAAATAAATGTCCTCCCGGGCCGAGGGGTAGCTTTCGAATTTTTTGAGTGTTGGCAATTCGTCGGAGGGAGGGAAGGAGGGCGGTTGCTATTCTTCGGGGTACTTCCGCGAGATTTTCGCCCTCCATTCCATTTACTTTCCTCGGAATACTTTTCTTCTTGTTCCGGCCCTCCCTTTATTTGGCGACATTTCCAAATTCGGGCCACGTCAGAGGGGGCGTCGTTTATTTTGCCCTCTCTCCTAATGCAATCGGGATATATCTCGCTGCAATCTAACTGGCAAACACATCGCTGAGGGCGTTGTGTGTTTTTCGCGGCTTTGCAGCTGCCTATCGAATTTGGGCCCCGATGAGCTACATCGAATTACAAACTGGCTGCGGAAATAAAATCTCCTTCATCTATTTCCTGTCACTCGCCTCCCTTTGTCTGAGGGTATTTATTGCGGTGGGAAACCGAAGCAAGTGATACAAATTGTACAACCTTGGCTCACTATGCACTACTTCTCAAGCCAACCGCATGTCATATCTTCCGGTATCAAAAAATTTGTGGAAAAATCGAAATTTTCGAATTACAAACTGGCTGTGGATATAAAATCTTCTCATCTATTTCCTGTCACTCGTCTTTGTCTGTGGGTATTTATTGTGGTGGGAAATTGATGAAAGTGATACACATTGGGCAACCTTGGCTCACGATGTACTACTTTTTGCTACGCGATGTACGTACTGCCCTCAAGCCAACCACTTGTCATGTCCTTCGGTAATGAAACTTTCATGGTAAATATAGGGGGACTGTGCAACGCAGTAGGGTGGGACGAAAAATTTACCTGAATATGTTAATCGATTGTGCAGATTTTTGGCCTAATAGTATCAGTAAAACAAACGTATAGTTGATACGATACATTCTTTTGTGACCCGCACCCCATATAAAAAATTCCCCCAATCTTGGGAGACTGGTCAACAGTAAATGGAGTTGTTACATAAAGATGAAAATTTTAAAAGGTTTTATTTAAGTCAATTTGCTCGAAATCTAGAGTAAATACTAGTGGTGGAAAAGAAAAAAACTGATTTTGCAATAACCGACCAATTTCTTTCTCAATGTTAAGGCGTAAGTTTAAGGTAGAAGGTATTGTCGTATGAAGCTTAAAAGTTCTGTACATTTTATTAATTCCATTTGCTTAAAAATACGTTCTACCCATGAGTGTATTTCATAGAAAAATAGTTTTTTTCGTCACACCCTGGCTCTGCACAGCTCATATTGTGGGAAACATTGCCCTTTTGGAACAGATGAGCCAATGGATACCACTGTCTTTTGGTATGGATTTTATTAAAAATTTAGTGGGCTTATGATGTTAGCATTTTAAAATGAAATAAAATAGGATATTTTTTTCATTTATTAGAACTTTATAGCTATACAGACAAACCCTAGATATATCATAAAGGGCTAAAACTTCCTTAAATATAACCGCAATGGTTTAAAACTTCATAATCATAAGGCATATGAAAAGCCATGTGGAGGGCAGTTTTGAAGCTGAAAGTTTTTCTAGACACTATATTAGCCAGCATGTAGAACAGATCCAGATGCCTTGTTTGAGCCATTGACATCGTTTTCATGATATCTTAAAACCGTGAAAAAATTGATTATTATGGGCCACTATTATGGGTAAATAGAGGAGAGGAGGGTATTATGGAACACCCTTTATATATTTAAGAATAACTCTATTGGTTTTTAATAAAAATACACCGAATCATTTTAAGTACATATTATAACTAATGACAATGAAGGGCCAAAGGTAAAATAAATCAGCAATAATTTGTTTAAATCAAAAAATGTACTTTAAGAAAAAGTTACAAATGGAGGGTAATATGGAACAGTCGGGTAATATGGAATAGTTGGATTTACAGCTATTGAAAACTAATTAGACCTTAGACAACATAGTTAATCTTAACTATAAAAATATATTTAAAAATTAACGTTCAAATAGTTTTGTTCATGAGTCTATTTACAATAGTCACAAACATAATCGTCTTTTTCTGACCCTTTGCTTATGGAATATTCCATAATACCTGACAGGCCATGTTGTACAATGAACCCTTTTACTGACTGATAAAACATGGATAGCTAAAAAACGACTGCAGTATAAGAAACTACTACTGATCTTTTAGTGTACATTATGCTTAACAACAAAATCAAAGTATCATAGTTACTGGTAGGTTAAAAGGTTTGAACATTTACCGTCAAAAACTTTCGAAAATCCTAAAAAACTTTGCTTTGCTGCGACTGATCAGACAACCACAAGAAGCTTAACTCTTTGCGCACTGCATCATGGGGGATTTCTTAAGACTTTTGTGGCATTGCCATGTGATGGCAACACGAAGGGGAACAGAAACTCAGGTGTTCCATATTACCCGACTATTCCATAATACCCTCTTCTCCTCTATAAATTATAAATCAATGTATCGAAAATATTTTTAAAAGCTTGTTATTTTATTCATTTGGGTCAGTTGTTACATGTCACAATCGTCCCCGGCTGACGTGTTACAATTGACCCCTCGGAGTCGTCTCCATTTTTAATGCAACCCTCGTTTTCAAAGAAACTAACACCAATGTTATCTTAAAACGAAACAGATTAAAACTATGATAACTGTTTATTCATTTTGTAAAAGGAGTTATTTTGTACTACAGCTCTGTAGTGCAGGAGAAAGAATTTCACTCAAAATTAGAAATTTACTATGATGCTGAAAAACACTTTTCTCAAGTAACTCCTACAGCTCAACTGCCAGTATTGGTGCTCCCTGATCTTATTTGTTTGAAATCCGTGCGTATATTGTCATCTTTGTGGTCCTTTTCGAGAAATACAGAATGCTACATGTTACTTTTGACCCCAGGCTCCCCTACGGGAAAAACAATTTTACAGCAGATAGCATTCAATTTATACTTTAAATTATAAAATTTAATCTCCTATCAACTTGCCCCAGCGCCTCTGGAATTCATCCAGGTCCGATTTTAAACTATTAAGATAATTTCAATAAACTAAAACTTTCTAAAACTACTACTTAACTACTTTCTAAAATGATCATAATTGTTTGTATAACAAAAAGTAAATATAGTCACCATCAACCCAATCGTATTGGGTGAACAAATACTTTAAAATATCTTATTAAAATAGATTTGTCGACATTAATTTATCCAAATGCATGCAGAAATAATGCTTCACTCGTTTCATTGCATTTTGTTTAACATAAACCAGATACGATGCTTTACCTTTTGGGAAATAAATTTATAGTGTTTTAATATATCTTAAAGTTTGCATTGATAAAATTAAAAAATAAAAATATCTATTTATATGTCTGTGTAAATTATTTAAAAACTACTCTTTCAGCAAACCATTTCAAAACAGATAAATTTAATATAAACTGAGTTATACGACTTCGCGTTTGAAGCAGCTCAGAATGGTTTGTTGAATCCACTCAGACATATCCCGTAATGAAGCATCATTTTCAGAACTTGATACATTAAAATAATTAAAGCCAGGCACATGATTATAATTGAGATATTATGAATCATATAAATGGAATGCATTTCAAATTTTACTGCCTGAAAGTCAGTTTAACAGGGAATCAGAAACTCATAGAAATAAGTCCGGTAAAGAACAAAATTTAATAAGATACTAAAGATTTTATGTGTATATTGTAAAGATTGTTTCGTCATAAGTACTTAAAACTAATAAGAACTTTTCAAGTTTTACTTGGTTACGATGTTCATGAACATATTATGAAAATTTTTTTTTTCGCCTTAAAATGCCTCTTTATGAAAACGAAAAATATTATAAACTTCAAAGGCATTAGAGAGAAAGATACATATTTTAAACATTAAAAGAGTCTTTTTCTGCTTTATTTTGTGTAAACGACTACACAAGAATCCAAGATAAAGCATTAAAATTATATATTGCTCTCTTTAAAATGAATTATAATTTATGTCTATAACAACATTTTAAACTTTTGTTTTTACATATTTTTATATGATTAAATATGGGATATAAAAAAACTTTCTTAATATACAAACATTCATATGAGTTAATTTATGTTGTGGTTGTCGTGTGCTCCCTAAGGATTCAAGGCAAAGGGGGTGCGGCTCCTGAGAAAGTGAGGCCCATAAAATCAGTTAATTGTATATTGTAAAGATTTAATTATAGTAATACTACTAGTTAATTTATAGTACTACTAATTATTTACAAACAACTAATGAATTAATTTATAGTAATACTACTCTTTCTAAGTACAGCCTTTTTAAAACTATCTATAAAAATCGTATATTTAATTTAAATATAATCTACGAAAGTTAAAAATTATTAATTTCTTTGAAAACAATTTATTTTAAGTAACAAAATTAGTCAACAATCTGGTATATAAAAATTTTATTATTTACTAATTAGAAATTATCCATTCCATACATGCTCGAAGGAATCTAATTTTGGTCTATTATTACATTAAGAGTTTTGTAATTAATAATATATTATATTTAATAAGTGTTATTTAAAAAAACCATTGAACTTTCAGAAATAGAACTATTAGTTCATTATTTATGAATCTAAGCGTGTATTAATTTTAAATTTAAAGTATTTACATTTTATACTTACAACTGCACATCCTCATAACTACTCATTAACTTACATTCATTAACATCTCCATCCTTATTTCTTACATAATCCTCTAAACTGGTGAAGAACTCTTCTTTTCTTTTCATTAAGTAATTTAGTTACATAAACCTTTACGGTTGAGATGGAATAAATTAGATCTATAATTCAACGTTATAGATGACTATTTTGGTTCTCAATACCAAAGTAAAATTGATACTTAAATTATTGTTTTTCCCATTTTAGCAATTTAACTTCCGCGATGTTATTTTTGTCATTTTTTGGTAAAACGATATAAAATATGGCTCGATATTACCGCCATTATTATATCGATGGCTTTAATACTATCGAAGAAACCAGCCTTAAAACTACTAAATCAAACAAACAATTTTAAACACCCAAATTTTTCATAATAGTTTAAAAGGCGACAGTAGAGCTAAACGATTACGACAATGCATAATTTAAAGCATTGCTAGATGATTGAATTTCTTGCGAACATTGCCTCACTCCCACCCTGACGTAATAAAAGCTGTCTTCCAAAAAGCGGATGCAAAAGGAAAGTGAAAGAAAGGCGAAACAAAAGTTGTTTCTGCGTATTTCCCTCACTACTATTGCTTATTGCGGCCATTAATTCTCAGAAATACGTTCGTGCCAGGCTATGTCCCAGCGGTACCGTTCATGTGATTTATCTGAAGCACACTTCAGTCTTCTTTCATTGCTGTTTGTCGCAAAAGAGCTGGGTGACAAACTAAGACCCGGAACAGCTTTCGTCACGTTGGCCAGTTTTTAGCGGGTTTTTAACGCGGTTGCGGGACTATTGGTAATTAGTGGTTTTTTATCAATTGTTTAGTTGGTTGTTTAGGTTGTTTTATCTTTATTATTTGGTTTAAGGATAAACTTTGGAAAATGACCCCCTTCTATAAAAAAAAAGAGAAAATGAAGCTGGAGGATACTGATATTCTGAAGAATTAAATTTTTAAAATAGTATTTCCGGCTCTATTCATTAGTTTATAAAGTAGATGATTTTTCTAATAATATTTTTCATGATGTTTTTCAGATAGTTCTCATAAAATTGCCTAAGTACTTAATTCAAATAGTAAAGCTTCAGGTTTTAGTTGAAAAATATAACTTGTGCACTAACTTATATAGGGTGTCCCACGAAAAGTGGTCCAACCCCTTTAACTTTTGAATGAACCCCTACAGATATAGTCATGAAAGTATGGTCTAAGTATAGTAAAGTGACCATGCCCTATCCGATAAAATATTTTTCAACTCCCTCTAGTGGAAACTTTAGGAGTTAGAATTTTTTTTTTAAAACTATTTGAGATATGTGAAAAAAGTCAATGACTAAGTTGTGGAGCAGCATCGATTCAGTAGAAAAAGACACCTTAAGCAGAATAATATCTTGAATAAAACCGCTTAATTAGGTTGAATTTACGTAGTGTTTACGTCTTAAAACTCTCCTCACAAGGCAAAAATGAGAAGTTTTCATTTTTATGACTTAAGTAAATGACTAAAATTATTCATAGTTCATTAAATTGAAAATATCTCATCTTCGCCTTTAACCCTTATTTTTAACTAAAAGCAATAAATGGATTTGGGGTGCAAAAGTTTAATGTTTAAAAATTACTAATTTTTTTTTTAGCTGAACTTTATTTTACATTAATTTCAGTTTAAAATTTGATAACATTTACGGAATTGTCAAAACTTTACCATTCATTGCGTTATTCATTGCGTAATCTGAAAAAAGTGTTAAATCATTTAATTTAATTAAATAGCTTAATTAGTTACATATGAAGTACCTGAAAAGGATGTGATGTGGTTAGAGACATGGCAATATTCTATCACTCGTACTTAATAAATTTAATAAATCGCGAGTTTTCTTTTCAAATTCGCGAGTTTTCACTCAGCAACTTTTCTGAAAATAATAATAAAAATATCCCCTTGTTTTTATAATAATTCATAATTCTAACACATTTTCGTACTACCAAAAGCTTAAAATAGTGAATTATTTATATCAAAGATGGCGCTATGAGTATCGCTTATCTAAATATTTGGAAAAGTGAGCTTTCTAAGAGAAAGTTTCTGTTTTGTACTGTAACTTCATAAAAGTAATAGTAGTTAAAAGACCATATTTTAATCTTTTCTCTTTAGTGTTTTTTCCACACTTTGAGACAGTGGCGGATCCAGGATTTGGTTTTGGGGGGGCTAAGAATTTTCACAATCCAATTGAATCTCCTTTCCTTGTTAATGGTAATACGGAAAAGGTAGTGAATTATCCTACTCAAACCCCTAAAAGGGGAAACATTTTTGGACGGAAGAAAATTTTTGGAAATTTCAGTCAAAACCCCATTTTTTCAACTCGTTTTGGTAGGCCTCATCCAAATTTCGGATATAGAATTTTTGCGTTTTGACAAACTTAGTAAAATATTAGACGTTTTGGGGGGGGGCTTCAGCCCAAAAGCCCCCCCCCGTAGATCCACCACTGCTTTGAGAGCATTAAAGGTTTTTCTTTTACATTTCTCTTAATGACGCTTTTAAAAACTTTTATTATATATGTTACCGCTAAAGTTGAAAATTAGTTATTCTAAAGAATACCTAGGTAAACTTAAGATTAACTGATTTCTGTCGTTAATGTGCGGATATTTGGGTTTTTTGCATTTTACCTAGGGAATCTACACTATAACGGCCTCTTGATAGTTGAAGTTCAAAATAGTTTGTTTCGCTCAATCCTTTCTGTTAAAATGTTGAGGTGCTCACTGCGCCATGCGCTTACCCCTGCGCAGTCGGGTTTCAATACGTAGTTTGTTGTCATATTTTATGTTTTGATTTCAAATTTAGTGCGTAGCACTGGTAGTTGTCAAGTTGAATGTTAAATAAACTATTACAAGCAAGTAAGTACAGTAAATTTACAAGCTCAGTAAATTACTACTAAAACTGGTATTTTAAAACAATTGTGTTGAAGCTCCGACTTCAGAGTGACAGAGATTTCTTTTAACGAAAGCAAATTTCCCAGCAGTTGAAATATCTTTTCAACAAACGTTAATTCAATAATCGCTAGAACCTGGACAAGGGTTTAAGATATGTAATCGATCGCGAATCCTAGCAATAGTTTAGGATAGGCTGGCAGCCGATTACACCGCGCTTTCATTAAGATTTGCTGTTTTAAGTGATCATTGAAATATGTTGTCAAATCGAGATCGAAAAATCCCAATTGATACAAAATCTAAGTTGGTACTTTTATATTCTATTCGTATTAAAATTCCTATTTCAATACTATTTTGTTGTGATTTGCGTGCTTTGTGTAATATCAGAAAGTACCAAGTCCCCTTTTTTTGATTCGTCATTGTTACTCCCCAAAACGAGTTTGGTTATAGTTAGGGCAGGGGGGTTTGGGGGGCGGCAGCCCCCCCAACCACCTTAAACTTTTTATAAAAATAAAATAAATTTTGTACTTTAACGGATCACCCTCGTTAATATGTAAAATAACTGATTACAGGTAGTATGCAGATTAACGAGTGTCTAGTCGGTAGAGTGCAGAATACCTAGGTAATTTCAAGATTACCTAGGTAATCTTAGAAATTGAAAAAAATTTCGCTCTTTAACGGATCACCCTCGTTAATCTGCAAATTACCTAGGTTATCTGTAAATTAACTGATTTCCGGACTTTAACTGTAACATATATACTAGGGGGCTCTACCCCCTGCTCACTATTGCTCACCAACCCCCGAAACTGCATCGCAGTTCTTTTCAGATAGCTTCGCGATCTTAGGAGCTGGCTTATTACATCTCAAGAGTCCAGCACAATCCCGGGCTCGTCGGCTAAGTTAATGCTCCTTTAATACCGAAACTACCTATTTATCTAGCTTATCAATAATTTAATTCGGATGACTACTTTGAAAATATAAAAATCAAATTGCTACTGAAACATCCTTGTTTTAACTTATCAATAATTTAATCGAAATGTTTTCAAAAAATATCCAGAAAGTCTACTAATTATCATCAATCATCTTAGAGAAAAAAAACATACCTGCTTTAATAAACTTTTAAATTTATAAAATGGACGTGTGTATTTAGTGAATCGTCTGAATTACAAGAAACCAGACTCAGAAAAATCATCGCTTGTTTCTCTAGTGAACGACCAGAAAGAGAAGGAAAAATTGAAACCTTGTACCTTAATAATTCTAAAACTAATTCGAATTTTATAAAAAACGAAACGCCAATCTTTCTTTAAAATAAAGTTCACCAATAAATCTGTTAAATTTAGTATGCTACCTAGTATATCGTCAAAACACCTATTGTTTTATCATTCGTTTTTTTGTTTAAACAGAGACTTTTTAAACAATACTTTTTAAGCTATTGAAAACAATAAGAGACAAAACCTATATTATATCAATGTTAACAAACAATTGATTTTGGTGTGTGAAATTCTATACTTAAATAGTATTTCTGGAAAACTCTTATCAATCTTTTAAAGATATTTGATTTATGAAATATTTTGAAGCGCATTTATAAATTGTGAACGGAATTATTTTCGTTATAAAATATGGCTTCGATTGGTCGTTTTGATTGGAGGGATAATAAATTGTAAGAGTTTCTTGCTATTAACTGCAACCTTATCCGTAATCCAGAAAAAATGGAAATATTTTAGAATTGAGAATT
Source organism: Tetragnatha versicolor (assembly GCA_024610705.1). Taxonomy (NCBI): domain Eukaryota; kingdom Metazoa; phylum Arthropoda; class Arachnida; order Araneae; family Tetragnathidae; genus Tetragnatha; species Tetragnatha versicolor. The sequence continues at coordinate 13,718,209 of JANDEH010000009.1, forward strand.
TTTTTTAGGAATTCTAAAAGCTTATTACACATCCTAAAAAAGAATCCGAACAGTTTGATACCAAAAACTTGTTATACGGATCTGTAATTAAAAAGCCTTTCTCTTGAAACCATTCACCAAAACTTTTTTTTAGAATAGAGAAAACTACAAAATATTCGTAATTTTAGATAACAATGAATAAAAAAATTGTTCCAAAAGATATAAAATTTTTCAAAAACCTTTGAGTGAAACATCTTCAAAGAGAAATTTGAAATTCCGAAAATATTTCTCCGATCTTATCATTAACTGTTATAAAAATTTGAATAAAAGAGCTTCGTATAAATTGTCTATGCATTTAAGCATAACCTAAACCTTACTATCACATACTAGTATACAAATATTGTAAACATTGGAATATCCTTCAGATTTAGAATTAACTTGAGTTGACAAAGGAAAGTTAATATACGGAAAGGAAAGAAAGTTAAAGTTATAGAGTATATTATTAATATTATTAAAATTATTAAAATTTTCTAATATTAAAAATTTCTACACAGAACTGTCACTAGAAGAGTTGAATTTGGATACTAAGTAGGATTTTTTTTAATTTCAAAAGATCAAAAGAGTGTCATCTATTTCAGTCATAAAAATTAAAATAAAACCATAAATCTTAAGTCATAATATACTTGGATAAAAAATTTTGAACCCCATTATAACTCAAGTATTCGAAAAGGCATAGGTGATAGATAAGAATGTGATGACTATTGATGGTGAGAAAGTAAGATCGATTGTTAAGATACAGATAGATATTTATGCCCGTCAAAAGTGAATGCACTCAATACATAGACGGCTAGATAAGAGATGGTTATGGGACAGGATAAATAAGTTTTAGAGGTACCTCTATATAATAAATAAATTCAAATAAAACAAGAGATATAAGGTTATTGTGATAAATACGATTCTTTCGAATAGTGAACACCAAAAGTCGAAGTAGAAATAACGAATATAAAAGTGGTTTATTGTAGTTATAGAGGTAAAGCGAGATAGAAGAGGAAAGTAATGGAATGTGTAAGTACAATGTTCCCAATGAAATTTTTGAGATTGTTCAATCAGTCAATAAATATTACAATGAGGAGTAAAATCCCATAATATTTTTAGGTTAAACACGTAAAACTAATAATAAACGAAGTTTAAAAATAGAGGTTATAGCTGGTTTTGTTTCAGCCTTTCTAGTTCAGATTTCCTCTTCAATGTAAGGGTATAAAATATAGTGTTGTTAAAAAGGTTTTTTTTTTTCATTGCATAACTTTAAGTACGTGTTACATTCGTAACCTAAAAACTTTAAGCATGCAGCATAGTATTATAAAAGTTAACATTATTAGATATTTAATTTTTAAATTGATTTCGAACAACCGAATGAAAAGAGTTAATCAAGTAACCTATTTTCTTGATTACTTCCATTGCACCCTTAAAAATGTCATAGAGAACCTAGATTTTTATAACTCTTGTTATCCCTATTTTTTAAAAGTTGAAAATTGGAGCTGTTATCCTCATTTGTTTTCTTAAACAAGCAAAGAGAGCTGATGGAATTAATATACCTGGTTAAGATGATATTTCTATGCAGCAGCTCAATATGAATACATGCACAAAAGCTTAGTGGCAGGGTAGAAAATTCCCGCTATGGAAAGTAATTCATTGTGCAGCCTGTAGCTACTGCATAGGAATTACAAGTTTGATGAAACTTAACAAAAGTAAATCTCGCCAGGAAAAGAATATTGGGTGTGGGTAAGCTCTACTCAGAATTTGAACCTCCAACACTATTTTATGTTGCTTTTGTTAAAGTTATATCAAATAAAAAACGTTTTTACACTTTGGGTTGTTCAAATGTAATTTAGGTAATTATAATCATAAATAATGTTTAACAATTGTTAAGTAATAGGATAAGGGTCATTTTCACCATACGCTTACATTTCAAAATAAAATTTTTTTTTTCAAACTTCATAATTTCGTAATAATATTAATATAGGAGTTCTTATATATGTTTCAAGTATATGGAAAAGCAGTTGGTCATACACTTTTGCCCATAGTTTAGTCATGAATACTTTAATATGAGGGCAATTCCACGGGTAACTGACTGACATTTTTCAAGAAAAACGCTTAGTATTTTGTAATTTTCTTCCCAAAAATAAATGATAAAAAAATACTTTCCGCCCAGTTTATTGCTTTCTTGTTAGCTTAATCTAATGGCACAAATAAATTTTCAAAATATGTTTTTATTTATTTTTGAAAAATTTTAAACCACATATGGTAACTGACTGACATTTGTGAAACATTTATGTCAGTCAGTTACCTTGTTGCTTAAAATTTTTCAAAAATAAATAAAAACATATTTTGAAAATTTAATTGCGCCATTAGAATAAGCTAACAAGAAAGCAATAAACTGGGCGGAAAGTATTTTTTTATCATTTATTTTTGGGAAGAAAATTACAAAATACTAAGCGTTTTTCTTGAAAAATGTCAGTCAGTTACCCGTGGAATTGCCCATGAATGAATTGTAGAGTATGAATCTAAGTAAGAGTAAACCAGACCCGAGCCGTAATAAAAAAGGCAGGTGAAGAAAGCAGCCGGTAAAATCATATGAAATCAGCTGCTCTCTTTGAGTTCGAGAAACAATGAAACGAACCTTATGAAAATAAATAGAGTATTTTACTTCTAGAAATAAGTTTAAATCGGACCTACAAAATTAGTTACAAATCATTTTTAAACTCTCATTGTGCTGTGCAACGCGACGGAAACAAGACCTAAACTAAAATAGTTATGTGTATTATATCAAATACAAGTATTTCTCTTTAAATGAAATATGCAAGACCCATTTTTTAATGAAATTAACGATAAATCAAGCGAGAAATGTCAAATCCTTCGTAAAAAGGTAAAGTTGTTGATACTACTTTCAAAATCAATGACATAATAGTAACGGGAGTTGACAGGAAACGGGAGTTGACATTTTTAATAAAATGACAGAATAAAACATACATGCATGGTTGGAAACTGAAATAAATATCCATATATCCTATTTATATCAATAAATAACTATATTTCTGGGGTTAAAATTTCCAAAAAAGTTTATTTAATATTAAAAATTACCGTAACGGGAGTTGACATTAATAAAAATACGCTACCTTGACGACAGATAATTTCTTCGAAAACACGATAGTTTTCGAGCCAAAGAATAAAAACGCGGTTTAAATATATTCTAAAGTAAACAAACAATCGTTTGGAATGTGTTTCTACATTTTTAAAGCATAATTATTATTATATTTTTTAAAATTAATTCGCCTGTAACGGGAGTTGACATAAAGTGAGGGACAAAATATTTTATTGATTTGTAAAAATATTAAATTCAAAAAATTAATTTTTACAATTATAATAACCTTTTAATAGTTCATAATTTTGATATTTATCGTTTTTTCTTTCAAAAAGTCAAATTAAATAACAATAAAGCTACTTTTAATTTCGTGAAAATCGTTAGGGACAAGCGTTTTTGGCTATTTTCGTATTTTTAAATATCTTTATTTACATAATTTTAAAGCTTTTTTTATTAATTAAAAGCTAGAAATATTGCATTTAGTCTACTTTACCCAAATCAAAGTTTAAACAGAAATTTTAATAATGATTAATTGTTTAATTTTAATGTTTTACCTTCGGGACAGCAAATGTAAGCAAATTTTGAAAATGACCCATAATTAATAATATACAAGGTGTTTCAAAAGTCCGTTTCGTGGCTTTTATTTTGAACCAACGTGTCCTAGGGTCACGGAAGTAAAGTCTACCCCTAGGTAAGAGACCCTGGAGAATCCATTGAGATGACTTACATCGCTCCTAGTGGCGAAATAAAAAAGTTTAAAAAAATTAATTTAAAAACTAAAAGAGATAGAGCAAAAACCTCAATGAGAGTATTGTTGCCAACGTTATGAAGAACTCACAGAAAAAAGTTTCATGAAAAAGTTTTGAATATTCGCACGTGAAAATAGCACTTTTTCAGACCTCAAAAAAGAAAAAGTTCGAAAATTTGCAAGTCGTTTTGATTTTTTGATTAAGTTTTGCCTTTATTCAACTAAAAAACACAAAACTACATAATAACACTGAAAAAATGACAATCCATTTTGTTTACTTTTTATTAGATTTTGCCTTTTCATCTATAGAACAAAGGTTCTTGACATAATTAAAGCTTGTTTTTCTTATAATATAATTTTAATTATTAAAAAAGAAATTAAAGTTTCAGTCAGCGACCCAGTGCTAGTCTATAGTTTCATAAGCTGTGAAATGTTTATTAAATTAGAAATTGTACATATTATCTTATTTTTTCTATCACTCAAAAAAAGTTAAAAAAAAGTCTGGTAAGAAAATGGAACGGCAGATCTACTAAAAAACATTTTGTATAAAAGTTTGTATAGTATCTAGTGACCTGGTAAGTATAACCAACCGATGAAATTTGATTTTCAACAAATTCAAAAGCGACGACTCATAAAAATAAACAGGTTTATTGTAGATCTTAAAATCTTTATCAAAATCTCAATTATAAGGTAATACATAGTAATCAAAAATCAATTCTTATATACAAGTGGCAGAGTACAGAATAGAGCGGAAGTGCCACGCCACCTGGTGCCTATGAACGAACCGGAAGCGCAGCGCGCTCACAATATTCAACACTGAATGAGTGATTCACTGGAGGAAATCATCGCAATGAACAGTGAAAGTGACAGTGTGAATTGGCCTTTATACTAGTAGCTTACTATTCCAGAAATATTTGCACTCTTAAAACGACAGTCTCGAAAATGAGTAAAAATTACTCAAATCTGAGTATGTCACGCACTCAAACAGGCTCCGATCCAAATTTACTCAAATTTGAAAACATGCATGTACGCATTTTAGAAAATGTGCAGATACTCAAAAATAATGCATCATATACTCATTTTTTGATTCGCCCATGACATTCTTACAAAGAAGGCTAAATGTTTTACAGTTATGATGATCATGCAGCCACGTTACTATGACGTGGGAAGTAAACCAGTAAGTTGGGTGCGACTTCTCAATGTTGTGTTACACGTTATCACACTCACATATTGTTACTTTCGATTCGATTTATTGCAAATATTTCAATTTTCAAATATAAACTGAAAATAAGCATAATCTGAGTGGTGGCTATTAAATTGTTTGAAACTTAGTATGTGAATCGTCTATAGCCAAGTCTAGGCAACCGGCCGTGATATAGCGCCAACTAGTCTTCCATTTGGCGACCGAGTCGCGGTCGCCAAATGGTCAACCCTTTTATCAAAGCTGTGTCAAAATGGATCTACCTGGTTTTAAAACAAGACGATTCATGACTGAAGTTTCAAAACCCAAAGCATTGGGTCATCATATTTGAACCAAAAAGTTTCATACCAAAATGAGAACATCAATCTACTGAAATTTGAAACTGTCCTTTCTCTCAGTGTGAATGTTTCCACCACCCCGCAACCAATTCCACCGACCCCAAAAGAAATCCCTAGGCAAACTGCTCCAATTAAAGCCACCCCTCGTCGGGGGCTTAACAGACAGACCACCGACCACCCTAAAAGCAGTGGAGGAGTGCGACATGCCTCAGCTACGGAAGTGCCAGAAACGATAGCAAATAGAGAGGGGCACACAAAGGGAAGGAGTAGGTGATGGAAGAAATGAAGAGCAGAATAAATGCGTGTGAAGTGGGCTTGCCGAGTGAAGTGCTGGATTGCGGAGGAAGAAGGTTCACAAGGTGATTATATTGCGCAATATTATTTGATCTTCCCTTGTTTATGGTGGAGTCACTGATTTGTTCAAAAATTTCTGGAAAGCTTCTTTATGGCTTGTTTTGTCTATTAAGGATTTAATGATTACATCTTTAGTGGCTTAAAAAAGGCTAATGGGGATATTGGGGTGTATAAGAAAAACATCTCTACAAGGACAGGGAACATAATCTTGCCTCTGTACAGAGGTTTGGTGAAGCCTCTTCTAGAATATGCGGTTCAATTCTGGTCTCCATATTTGAAGAAGCACATTGATTTAATTGAAAGGGTTCAGCATAGGTCTACCAAAATGATTAAGGGCATTTCCAGTTTAAATTATGATGAGCGCTTAAGGAAGCTGAAGAAGGACTGGGGGATTTGATTAAACTTTTTAAAATGATAAAGCAAGGGGACCCGGAGGGTCTATAGACTTAAGTTAAGATGATAGAAAGAGGGGTCACAGATACAAATTAAACAAGGCCCATTTTAACCGTGAAAGCAGAAAGCATTTTTTAACAGGGTTGTGGTTAGATGGAATGGGTTGCTAGACTTGATAGTTAGTTCCGATGGAGTAAAGGAATTTAAGGATAAAATTGACATATACTGGGAATCCGGTAGTCTGAGTTGAATAGACCAAACTTGCTGGGCTTTACGTCTGTTATTGGTCGTTAATATTTGTATTTGTTTATTAAAAATAAGGGCTGGTTTGTGGGACATATAACTCGCGATCCGATTTTGAGTTGATTGGTTTCGATAAGAAATCATGATTACTTTTGAGAGATGGTTTTTACTCCGATAATGATGATTAATTTCTTATGAAAAATATTTCGTTTAAAAAATGAAATTCAAACAACGCCAAAATATATCGTTTACTCCTGAACAAAACCGCTAATCTAACTTTTTCAAGGATAGGCTTTCACTTCATTGTTTTTAATTATGAATAATCGATGTATCCCTCAGTTGGCGATATTTTACATGAAAAACAATTATTTTTTTATTTTGGAATAAAAAATATTACTCAGAGAATGATGATGATGATTGAAGATGATCATTAAAATTTTGATCAGCAATGTGTGTGCGATTAAAAATTGTTTCGTCTTTTCTAATCGCCAACAAAACTATTATCCATTTTTGAAGATAAATACTGATTAATTTTTAAAAGTGGTAAATAACAAATGATGGATTTGATCAAATCAGACGATAAAAGGCATAGATTTACAACTATGAAACTTCGATAATACTCTTATAAGAGGGGTACATACATAACCCCCAAAAAGTTTCATATTTTTTAAAGGAGCCGAAAATAGTTAAAATGCATGTGTCATTTACGGAACTAGAAACCAGTATGAACTTAATATTTCACTTAGTGGACTACAGAGGGAGAGTACATTTTTAATGAATACGCCAAGTAAAAACCTAAAGAATGTGATTTAAGTTAATTTAAATAAATCATAACTCAAACATAATATAAATTTAATTGTACATTTACTTGCATGGTAATTCATAATTTGTATTAAACAAGTACTTACATAGTTACCGTGCAGTAATTCCTTATCTGCCTAAAAACGCGTCTTATCCTTCGGTAGAAAATGCACTCTAATAAAATAAGCAAGTCCTACCTGTTTATATCCCAAGGAAGGAGCCCACGTCGGGCGGGCACGATGATTTTCCTAATGAACACGCCCCAGATGTCCCCAACTGTAATGGATGGGCAAATGTCATTAAACAGAAATCCTTCTTGGAGAGGCGTTGAAAGGGCAATGTCTGATGCATTGTGTGTACGTGAGCCGCCGGAATTGGGAGATCTCGAGAAGGCTAATGACGCGGAGGGAAGCGACATATATTTTTATGCCATTAGCATGATTGATACGGCAAATAAAGTCTTAGGCCATACCCAGCGCCCTTTTTTATCCCTCCCAAAAAGTGACAAACTTCAAAAGAAGGATGCTTTTCAAAGTAGAGGTTAAAAAATGTGAGGCTGCGAGAAGAAGCGAAAATATGTATGGGTAGATAGATATATGGGTAGAGGCATGTATGAGCTCTTTCAGGGCTGAGATGGGTATGTCAACCCGAATCTTTCCGTGATGGGGGAGAGGTGTATTTTTATTTATGTATACAATGTGCAAACGCCTAAACTTGGGCATTCAGGGAGGGGGTTTAGGGGGGCTCGAAACAGTGATTTTTCACTTTTTTGAAATTGAGTGACTGAGCTATATGTATGGCGAAATTACACGCGAGGAAAGCACTTCAAAGTGTGGCGGGATCAAGAAGAAGGAACAATAAAAAGGGAGGTAGGGCTAGGTATTAGATTTGAAGTTCGGACACCTGAGGCTGGGTGTTTTAGGGAGCTGAAAAGAGGGTGCCGGGGCTTGTTTTATCTTTTCCAATGCAAAGACGAAACCTTCAAGTTTTCGTTCTTTCCATGGGATGTTCGGATTGATTTGCAAAAAATTACCAACATGAATGAGTGCAAAAGCTTGTGTAATTAATAATAACGTTTATTTCCATCATACAGACAAAAATCCATTTACATGAGGAAAACAGAGGAAAACACCGAATACATACACATACATTCAAATTACAATAAACACGTTCAAATTACAATAAACAAACATTAAACAGAAAAATACGGAAAATAACTGAATTAATAATAACTGAATTAGAATTTCAATCATGAGTCAGCTTTGGTACAATACTAATGTTGAAATGCTACAAATGTCGGATTTCTAGAGGGAGATGAACTAAAGTGAGTTAAATAGCTCAAAACAATGAAATAAATCAAAATTAAGTAAAAAAAACATTTCTTTGAAAGGGAAATGAACATTTTACGTACTGAAAATTTATTTAAAATAAAAGTTTGAAATAAATTTACTAACTGACTATTTTTGTCATATCTTAGCATGATATGACTTTATCAGGAGTGTGACTCAAACGGAAAATGCAACTTTTTTTTTGTAAAAAACAATAAAAGTTTAAATTGTGTATAGTTGTTCCAGTTTGTTGTGACATGAGTAAAAACCATAGATAAAGATGTCCCTGGATGTATGATAATACTAAAAATGATTAGGTAAATCGAAAGTCGCGGACAACCCAACACATGGTCTACTTTAATATTTTACTGCTGGTCCATCATTGAAGAACTTTATAAATATATTGGATATTCCCCAAAAATTATAAAAGCAGTACATTAAATATAAATTTAATCGTTAAAGTAAAAAGGCAATACATTTGACAACAGTGATGAATACTTAAATTTTTCCAAGAAACCATAATAATTTCCGTGAAACAGTGCCTGAAAAAATTCCCCTCCCAGAATAAATATTGATGTTTTTCAACTTCTTTTCCATCTCCCTCATTAAATTTGTAGAAAATGAACCCTCAAGATCGTCTATCTTACCCGAGATATCACTGCATCAATGTTATGAAATCTATCGCAAAGCTTCATCCCCCTGAAAGGAGCCTAGATACAAAATTAATAAACTGGAACTTTCGGTGAACAACCCCGCTGTATCACATATTAAAGCGCAAAAAAGCACAAATAGAGTGATGACAAAATAGGCGGCGAAAGTACTGCTAAACGGCGGCATAGTTTCTAAAGTAATCACCCATAAGATGGCAGCCGAATCCCGGCGTTATTCAAATAAAAATATCTCCCATCTGATGCTGTCAGAAAGCACTTCACTCCAGGAGCAGAAGAAATGATATTGTAAGCGCAAAGGAAATTTCTCAAGGAGGGAAAGAGGAACATAACGGTTATGCTGTAAAACTGCAACGGGCTAAACCAATTTCACACACACACACAAACTCTGCTATGAAAATTCGAATTACTCTGCCAATATGGGAACAGGTTTAGGGCGCCGTGCCGAGCAATTCAAAATTGAATTGGCTGGCAATCACGCCACTTTTCCTCCAGGTGGCACGGGTATATCTGGAAAAAAGGATCGAGAATGTACTTTGGTTTCTAAAGTGCTATACTTGGAGAAATACATAAGCGATTCTCCTGGTGATTTCGGTCTTACACTTTGCCCATTATCGATGTAGTATGTTGATGATGTATAGCTCCATAGTGGTGATGGCGCGGATTTATTTTTTTTCAATTCGGAACAGCGTTTATTGTACCTGACAGAATGCGGGGAAATTCCCTTTAACTCAAGACAATGCGGAACGAAAATAAATAAAAACACTCATTTCTATTACACGTATTTCTTTAATTCCCCCTCCAGACGAGTACAACTTCTTCAGGAATTCTGTCATTTGATCTTCATTAATTAGCGAATGGGGATTTTTAGCCTCGGGAAATATTTGTTTTCGACTCGGGAATATGAAATGATTTCTCCTTCGTCTAAAATCAGATTAGTTTTTTTTGCCTTTTCTCATCTGTAGAGGAAGCTGTTTACTTTCAGTCTATTAAAAAACTCGATTGAAGAGAGGATGTATTGCGAAGAAAAAATACTAGCCAGAATGAGATTTAATGGAAATTGACGAATTTTTTATATTTCTTGAGGAGGAATTAATTCATCTAGAGTAGTTGAAAACATTCAAGTTTAACAAGCATTCACTTGAAGTAATTGGAGTTCGTTTCACAATTACATTGCATGCTTTTATTTGCATGCTTATAAACCTTAAGTTATTTGAATGATGCTCTGTTTTTAAAAAATCTTATTGTAAAACCAAAAATTGGAAGATTTAAAAACTTTAAATTGATGTTTTAAAAGTGCAGTCTTTAATTTTTACAATTTTGATTGTCTATCTTAATAACATAAATCTTATTTAATATGAGCTATTTTACCACATTTAAAAATTATAGTCTGGTCTGCTTTTTATGAACAAACAGATCTTAAAATACTTGTTTAAATATTGAAATAAATTTCTCCAGAAATTAAGGTACAGTTGAATTTGAAATGATGATTAATATGCATGTATTAAATTATTATTTATTTCATATTACCTGTTACTGCAAAATATTTTTAACCTTCCTCCTTTGCTGAAAAAATAGTCGCATATTCACGTCATCCGACCAATTAGACTCTAAACGTAATATTTACCTATACCCCTTGTATTAGGGTAAATTTATTTTTTTAAACATGTTAGCATATTTTATTATTATTTATTTCTTCAAAAAACAAATTTTATTTTAATTTTTCTTATTTCTGTGAGTAGTTTTCTCTGTTAAATGTGTCTCTTTATGATGTGTAAAGATTCTAAAAATTTAAAACATAAACAAAAAAGCAAATTGAAGCATAGTTTATTACTATTTTTTCATTTCAATTGAGTCATTTTACAGTAACCATTTAAGAATTTCACATTTTTCGACATACCTGAGTCTGAAATATCTTACTCGTGCTGTTTTCAATCTTTGCATTTATCTCCCTTCAGTGCAACATTTGAATACCTTGTTTTATTGCAAGCAATTTTTTATTTGCATTTAATATTAAAAAAATATGTTTAATGATCATCTGTTTACCAATTTCTTTTTGGAAGAGACGTCTTTTACAATGCTTTGATTCATTATAACTTGAATTTACGTGCATGAACATCAAAAGTAATAATTGTTGCAATATCAACTAAATTATTAAAGAAAACTACAGACCATCTTTCAAAAATTGAATAATAATCCCAAACATTTATCCACCGTAAAAATTAACGTATTTGAGGAATACTACCATTGGAAACCATCAAAACTAAAATCCACGTGAGATTCGGGAAACAACAAAGTTAAAATGCAAAGCAAAAGCAAAGCAAAATAACATAGATAACAAATATTAAAACAAATAAAGAGTACATTATGGATAAACCACCACTTTAGCAATCTGCTGTGTTGTGGTGGTGGTGGCAACAATGCATTTGTGGTCTACAACATAGACGGTATAGAAAGGTTAAGAAAGTTCAGTTGAGCAATTAAGAAAGTTTAAAATGTGATGCTTAAGTATATTGAATCTTATGAAGTTATTTCAGCCATATGTATGTAATCCTAGACGTGTAGAATTGTGTAATAATTGACCTTTTATATCCTGAAATAAGCTGCTGATTTAGCACATCATTAATAAAACTTTAAATTTTAATTGTCGCATTTAATTCATTATACATATCTCTTAATTTTCTTAATCTTTGTGTGCATAACTTCCATACATAAAGTTATATTTTTTAATTATAGGCAAGTTGGATGAAATAGCAGAAAAACTACACTATAGAGAAAAATACATAAAAAAATACATTATTTATCGAAGTATAAGGCTCTATGGATAAATAAGGCAACAAAAGTAAATATTTATATTTTTCAATCCTACGAAATCTAAAGAATTATGTGCCCACTTGTTATGTGAATGATCTATTCGAAATCTTTATTGACTATAAATAGGTATTTTTCTATCCTAAATTAATGCAAATGTGTCCTCTTTATAGAGCTAGAGAAGTGTCATTCCCCGAGGAGAAAGCAAAAGCACATCTAAAGCGATAGTATTATTTCGTAACTAAGGACGTTAACAGATCTGAGAAAATTTGTGCAAAGGAATCCGATAAGAAATCGATGCTCTGAACAAGAACTCTTTTCACAAAGATATCTTCGCCCGCTCTTTGAATATAAAATTTTCCAGAGCAAAATATCTCTCGTCATACAAAAGATAGAGCACGAAGAAAAATTTCCCTTTTCAAATCGAAAAATGTTTTCTTTCCGAATAACTCGGCCAACATAAAATATTCTATCCAAATGGCGTTTTCATGTTATGCCAAAAGATAACAACAAAATGGCTAAGTTGGGTTCGGTCCTGTTCCATTCAATTTCGCCGAACATGACAACGCCTATCAATCAGTCAAGAACGATTATTTGATAGTCATTCTGATAGTTTTCCAAAGCCAGCTGTATAGCTACTATGCAAACTTCCCTTCCTTCTCCTTTTTGATAGATGCGAAGAGTATTTATTTGTTCTGCAATGTAGTGCTTATACAGCGACGTTAATGTCCTGGCTGAAATAAAACGATTGATAGCCCCGTGGAGTGCCGCTGGACATATTTATTAATGGATGAAATACCAGAAGTTGGCTAACAAGTTCTACTTAGTAGCGACTGCTGTGCAAAGCGGTTCGAGGTCAAGGCTAAGTGCTACTCAAATGAAGATACAGTTTTACTTTTTTACTTGCTCTTAATTCAGTCCTGTAAGTTCTGAACGAATTTTAATCCTTAATTTTAAATCAAGAGCTAATCATTGCTCCGCCATATAAATTTATTTGCTTTTTTTAAGGAAAGCTTTAATCAATAATACTCTATTTTGGTAAAGCATCTTAAAATATTTTAAGCCCAGAATTAGAAACAATCAGTGAACTTAAAGTTCTATGGTTAAAAAAGGACTATTTTTGCTCTTTGAAAGTAACAACTATACAGGGTGTCCCATAAAAAGTGGGTCACAATTCTAGGGGGGATAGAAGACACCTAGACGAGTCAGAATCACATAGGATTCGGGGGTCCCAGACCAAATCCCAGGGAGTTAAAAATGGAGCGACACTAAAAAAGTTATTGAAAAATTCAATTTGTAGAAGAACTGCTATTGGTAAAAATTTAATTATGGTCTCAAAAATTGTGATTTAATATGATCTTTAAAATTATCTCAAAAGTCTTCACCTTAAATTTTTTTTATTATGAAAAAAGTAAAAAAAAAACACAAAAAATGTGAAAATTCTGCCCAAACCTAATTTTGTATTTCGAAATCCTTTCTTTTGATTTTATAATCTGAAAGATCATAGTTGTAAACCCTTAAGTCCAAAGTGTCACGTAAAAACCATCAATATTCAATGCTTGAGATCCTGTTAAAGCACGGTATTAATCCGTTTTTTTTTCGTCCGCAGACTGTTTTTTTGGAAACGGCTATAGAAAACCAGTTCGCGCACGCAAAAAACGAACTTTAACAGGATTTCAAGCGTTTAATATTAATGGTTTTTACGTGAAACTTTGGACTTAAGGGTTTACAACTATGATCTTTCAGATTATAAAATCAAAAGAGATGAGTTCGAAATACAAAATAAGGTTTAGGCAGAATTTTCACATTATTTGTGGTTTTTTAACTTTTTCCATAATAAAAAAAAATTTAAGGTGAAGACTTTTGAGATTATTTTAAAGATCATATTAAACCACAATTTTTGAGACCATAATTAAATTTCTACCAATAGAAGTTCTTCTATAAATTGAATTTTTCAATAATTTTTTTGGGGTGTCGCTCCATTTTTAACTCCCTGGGATTTGGTCTGGGACCCCCGAATCCTATGTGATTCTGACTCGTCTAGGTGTCTTCTATCCCCCCTAGAAGTGTGACCCATTATTTATGGGACACCCTGTATGTTTAAAATAAGCTAGAATTTAAAACTAAAAAGAAAACAAATCTACTGTAAAAATGGATGGTCTAATTCGTGCGATTTTATTAATTTGTTAAAAAATGACTTTTTTTGTATGTTTTAGGTGATTAACAAATCTGACAATTTTTACACCGGTAAAAGTTGTAGAAAGTTTCAAAAAACATTTTCAAATTTGTTTATTAAAAGCAGGCCATTCTGATCACACATGCTAAATACTGTCAGAATAAACATACATAACCAAAATGAACGTCGAAAGCTAAATCCAATACGCAAAAGGTTTATTCAATATAAAGAAAATGAAAAAGGAAATAAATCTAAGAACTCTTCCTTATATGTATTGAAGCGTTTTGTTTTATCTTAAAGAAATATCTTTTCTTAACATATTTCAATAAATAAAATATTTAAAAGATACCAGTTTAAAAGCTACTTTTGGAAGTTCTTAAATCAATTTTGAGTTCTGAATCCACAATGGAGTCACTTTTACGATATGTAATTCAATAACAGTCGAAGAAAATGTTTTTGAAAGTGTAATCGATAGTTATCGATTTTGAAGGCAGCTAATGTTTATTTTTCTTCTTAATTTCTTCTTTTTGAAGAATGAATTTTATCAATCAAATTATAGAAATGTGTTGTTTTTAGCTACAGTTTAGGTCTTTATAACAGTGTGTGAGTTATAGTTCTAAAGATGATAAATTAACTTATAAAGGTAAAAAATACAAATAATCAATTTATTAGTTATTCTAAATTTAAAGACTTATATATTAAGGCTTTTATTTACTTTTGTTTTAAAAACACTGATAATGTTTTACTATTATTTTTTACAAATCTATTCTTTTTTTGTAAAAGGTTTATTTGTCAATTTATAATAACACATTGTAATTAATTAAAATTAAAGGGTAAGTAATTAGTACACAGCAAAAAATGTGTATAGAAGTAAAATAAAAATAAAAAGGGAATCACAAAAAAAATTATTAATTGATAGGTATTTATAATTTTATTTAAAATGCCTAGCCCTCTCCCCCTTCCCTTTGGAGGGGTGAGGGCGCACAGATATTTTTTTGTGTATATGTTACAGTTAATGTGCATAATTTGGTAATGTACGGATTACCTAGGTAAAGTATGAAATATTTCGTACTTTACCTTAGGTAATTCGTATTTTACCTTAGTTAGTCTGTACATTACCGAATTATGCACATTAACTGTAACATATACAGCATTAGTTTATATAAAAATACACTTGTTTATACTAGTACTACTTTTAGTTAAAAATATTTTTCTAAGCCTCTTCAGCATCATTAGCTCAGTTTCTAAGTCTACTTATTAAGACTTTTTAATAAGCAATGCTACTGTTTAATCAGTTTAACCTTAGATTCATTTCATGCACGTTAAAAATAAAACATTAATAAAAACAATAATCTAAACACAACTTCGAAATTAATTTGTATATGATTTAAACACTATGATGGAATATTAATGTAAATCAAACCTTAACTATTATAAACACGACAAAAATTCCAAAGGTGATTAATAAGTGATGCATTCAATTTCAATAAAAATCTACCCTCTCCTTTTTTTACTTGACATCTTTTAGTCTAAAACTCAAAAGACAACTTCATCGTCTTACGATGACCCTCCTGGCAACTTTTTTCACCGTAGCTCATACGTATGGTCGGTAGCGCAGGATAATTGTGAGAAAAAAAATGAAGGCATGCGTGAATCAAACTGAAATATCTTCCCTCTTTACTCGAACAGTTCCCTTTGCAGATCACTTCCCCAAAGAGTTATTTTATTCTTCCCTTATACCAGGAAGTGCTGTTACCATTTACTTTGCACGGCAGCGTCATTAGACGAAAAATATGGGATTAGTATGTTGCTTCTTGTAGTCCCTTCTATCTCAGATCCTTTTCTTCTTTCGCTCTGTCCATAATATTTCAATGATGCATACATGGAAGAGCATCTCAGTGGATATGTAGGAGATGCATTAAGCTTTCAGTTGCCCAGATTGAATCAATAGTCTTCACTCGGATCAAGTGATACGAGTAGTGTATTTCCAGGTTGGTGGCTGTTTGAATTTTTTGCTTCGGCGGAGTTTGATAAAAATATAGCATTGTTTTGAAATAGTGTTGTTGATCTTTCATAAGATTTATGACTTTGGGATTTATGACTTTTGCGAAAATATAGTTTTTCAAAATAAGGCTTAAAAGACTCAAGATATTGGTGTTTTAAAAGCATATTAAATATATAGTATGTGCTGTGTGTGTGAAACTTTTAAATTGAATTAAAATTAACATTCTTAAAATAAAAAATATTATTTGTTCAGATATGTGTTATTCAGAGTATGTGCTGCCTGAATGAGTCTGCGACTCCTTGGTAGCACATTTGTATTCCCCCTCCCTGATTTGTCTTGTTCTTTTTTCTCTCTCTCCCTAGTTTTACGTAATGATATAATGATAATAGTAAATTTGTTTGTTTTGTTTTGTTTGTTTGTTCCCTTATAAGCTAGATCTTACAAAAAGTTGGCACGATATGATCGCGTATTAATATCTGGTGAACACGCGTATTAATATCTATTGAAGCGAGAAACATTTTCATATATGATCAGGGAAGAATTCGATGACATTGTCGAACAGTTGCTCTGCATACTTCAAGAAGATTCACTTCTTTATTTGTCAAAACTCCTACATCAATCGAGATTCACGTGAAAGGATCCATATCCATATAAAATACTGTAATAGCTTTCCGATAACTTCAAACTTCCACGTTGCCAGCCATTTAGAGCAATTTTCAGTACACGCGTGTAAAACTTGTTGAAATCACTTATCTATTTTGTGCTCAAACACACACACATTTTATGACTCAAACGTGGGTACTAAAATGTTAAGTTTAGTCTTCAGAGTACGTGCGATATTTGGGATATTCTTTTTAGAGACGTGCTTGTATACGATAATTCTACAAACATGAGAATATAGCGTTGAAGAGAATCAATGGTGTTCTCACCTCACGTATCAAATAGTCGTACTGAGCTGTGGTTTTATGAACATGCGTTATCTGGTGCTTAAATTGCATTTATGCTGTTCTTTAAAGCCATTGGCGCGTATGTTTCCAAGTGTTATTGAGTATTTATTTTGTTGTCTTTTTTGCTACAGATGTTGCGTATTTTACTTTCGTCTGTTGGAGTTTATTTATGGTTTATTTATGCGCGGTTTAATTTGTTTATTTTGTGCATTATTATTTATTATGGTGATCATCTATACTCGAAAGCAACTTAAGTTGAGCCTGACGTCATGGCCACGCGGAAGAAAATCTGAGTAAACAGAAAGCCTGCTGGGTTGCTAGAAGCTCTTATTGACTGGCGAGTTTGAAAACGAGTTGTACTACTACGCGTTACGCCACTTTAAAAAATAATAATACTGAACATTTTATGCATATCGGGATGAAAAGATGCTTAATATACGTGGATTTAAAAAACTAATCATTATTCAAAATTGAAGCTCTAAATTTCACTCAAAATTCAGACACCTCGCGGGGAACTACTTTCCATGGTTGCTTTCAGCATATTTCTACAGGCTCAAGTTAAGTTGCAACCGAGTATAGTATAATTCATATAAAAATAGGGAAAATTTAGTAAATACTTATTTAAATAAAATTTCTGATTATTTGTGTGGTAATATAGTATATGATAAACATGAAAGGATTAAAGTAAGCCGTGCTTTTTATTCTGTTAGTTTGCTTTTTCATAAACTTGGATCAAATTTGTTATACATTGCTTTTATTTCTAAATAAACTTAATTCAATACAATACATATAACTGGTTTATATGAATTTATTTGGAAGTTTTAAGGCAGCATAATTATAATTTTACATTCTAAGAATATTGATAACAGTTTCAGTAGAATCTAAATTTAGGTGGCTTAGAAAAGTACTATTTTCAATACATACCATTCTAAATCCATTATTTTAATATCGCAAATGCACTTAACTTTACATATTACGCTGAATATACATACGAATCAACTCAATTTCATTCGAACCCCGAAGTTGCACTCCAAAGTTATAATTGTACATCACGGACTAACTTAATGCGTTTACTTAAATATCGATATTGAGTGCCTAACCGCACTGCTTAAGTTACCTACTCATTACCTATAGAAAGAAAAAATGAATTTAAAAAGCGCACATAAATAATTCATTTACTTACGAACAATCATATGTCGATTTATTGAATAAAGACGGAGAATGCAATCATGGTGAACAGCTTATCTCTTTGCATATCTAATGCTTCATTTCTAAACACAATTTAGATGGATTCATTTTAGCAGGGTTATGAGATTCATTGCTGAAGGGGAGTTTCAAGGATTGTGATGTTGAATAAGTAACTGAACAAAAATGGGAGTAGCTTAGTATATTTTGGGTACAGGTTTGACAGATTCAGTGGTTCTCAAAATTTTCTTTTTAGCGAACCCCTTGTGCAGTTATAAAGTAAATGGCAAACGTGTTGATATCCCGTTTTATTATTTTTTTTATCAAATAACAGGTACAGTAAATTTTAATTAGCACAGGAAACATGTATTTAAATTTTGTTTTTTCCAACATTTTTTGCTAATTTTTTAACCTTCCTACCCGCATGGGGTCTTTTTAGACCCCAGATGCACTTTGACGCTTGATATCTCCCCTGTATTTTAGTTTTGACAATTTCCAATGCTAGTATTCCTTAATTACCTAGAGTTTTACAATGTGTAAAACTTTTGGAGTTCTTATTCAATTTCTAAGTGTCTTGGGAGAAATAGTCACATATTCCCCCTCTGGGGTCTGCTGAGACTCCAGGCATGAATGGCGGTAAAAAATATCAAATAAAGCTTAGCATTTTATTTTTTGTCATATTATAAATAAAAAAGGTTTTTATGTTTGTTTAGAACGTTTGGAGAAGTATTAGAAAGACATTTTCGTAGAAATTGTCATTTTTTTACAAAAAGAAGATTGCTGCTAAATATGTTGAATTACTTGCTGTTTCTTAAATTTTTCATTCATATTCTAAGAAAAATATGCTATTTATAGAAATATTTTGAGTATCTAACAGTTGCAGCAAAAAAAACTCAGACAACTGTCGCCATGACTTCCTGTTGAACACATTCTTTACAAAAATATATAAATTCATGGCTGCTTGTAAATAGGTTTTTTATATTTAGCTTTCTTGGAAAAATAAGAATGCTTTCAACTATATATGAGTATTTACTGAAGTCAAGAATGTGATTTCCAAGAATTATCAAGAAAAAGAACCAATTTTGAGTTAAAACAAGCGAGATACTGATTTCATTAACAAATCTGAACCGATCATTTTTTTGTATTATTCAAATTTTAAAAAGGAGAATCCACATTTCACATGTTTCATAATTCTAAATAAATTAATCTGGGGTGACAGGTAGGTGATAATGCAGAATAGAAAAGATATGTAACTTCCCATAAATCGTTTAAAATAAACTACTAAATTCTACCCGTGCAAGGCCGGGTGTATCAACTAGTATACTTAAAGCAGTGTGATTATAAATATTTTAAGTAAAACAACTTAATTGTAATTCATATCTGTAATTTAATTCTCATTTGAAGGTCCAGGTGTTATAAAAAACGTGTATCAAAAGAAACCCAATAACTCCGTAAAAGGACAAAAAATGAGAAAAATACCAAAAAAAATTGGATAAGTTATTCTGAAGCATCTTTTTAGATGTAAAAGATAATAATTGTTTTCCATTTAAGGTATTTTTACCCTTTATTAGAGTTATATGCACGTTTTACGCATGGGGTACTATTAGACCCCACGAGGGGAATATGTGACTATTTTTTCTAGAGGGTAGGAAGGTTAATAATTAAGCTATTTCAATGTTATTTAAAACGGATATCTTATAGGCACTTTATGTGCATGGGAGTTTTGAGAATAACGGATTGTCAACAGCCAAAAGACTGAAATAATTCCATGTATAATCATTACTTATTAGGGGTGATATTACCAGTAGTATTTGGAGAAAGCTAGATTATTTATATAATCCCAATTAATTACAAATAATGTCTGAATGAAATTCTTTATGCTTGGAATAAATTAACTGGTTTGTATTTCTATTTCTTTCTAACAGCATAACCGTGCAGTTCTTTTCATGTCAGAGTATTAACCTCGCATCATCTTTAGATTCCATTTTCGTAATGCTTAAAATATGGTTTTGAACCCACTTAACACATGAGCTCTACTGATATGAGTATGGATGGAATGGTCACAAAAAATTATTTAAAAGTACCAACACTCAGGACCATTTAATACAATAAAAAAACATTTCTAATTATAAATATTTCTTAAGTGAACATCCAAACACTATATTAAGTTCTGAGAAATGCGCATATAAAAGAACAAATTGAATTTCGAATTTTAAAGAAAAACATGCTTTAATTTGTTAATTTTTTTAAATTTAAAATATCCCTTAACTCTTAATTTAACTTTAAATTATTTTTCTTTCATATCTTTCCAGACTTTTTAAGATTATATCTACGTTAACGAGTTAAATTAAAACGAAAATAATCTTAATGGTATTATAGATGTAAACACATTTACTAAAGAAGCTCTAAGTTGAAGATGGGATGATTTTTTTAAATAGTTTTTCAGTGTTTATGATATTCATAAGTAGTTTGTTCAAATTTTAATCTTCGGTTACCTTAAATTCCATTATATTTGTACTATTTCATTATAATAAGGAAATTAAATAAGAACCTTTCAAAATAACATAAACAAGTTCTTTAAATCAAGTAAAATTTTTAAATATCACTCAAGACATGAACAGTTTCAGTGTTCTCAAGGTAAACTGAAATAGTAATTTTTAAAATCCCTTGTATTTCCTTAAATGCTTTAATACTTTTTTCCCCAATGCGAATAAGGTTTTATTTGAAATCAAACCAAAATTGAAATTTATTATAAGATTTTTTAGTTTGGGTAGTTACGATCTATTTATATTTTTTTAGGAAAATATTACCAAATCCGTTTGATTCTGATATATTTATGAACTGAAATACTAAACTTAGATACTATTCCGGATGTCTTTTTTGTGACATTATAACACCATTATAAAATATTTATGTAACCCACTATCTAATAAAATCTTATGTTTTGAATTTATGTATATTTTTCTAGTAATTTTATACCTTATCACTTTAAAAAGTATTTAAATGGAATAATTAGAGTGCGTTTAATTAATACTTATAACATCATATTTTATTTGATGATAAACTTTTTCTAAGCATACGTTTTATGTAAGTTCTAGCCCAAGTTAAGTTAATTATTTTTCCCTTAAGGCAAAAAACTTCTTACATTGAAAATTTTTGTCCACTGCCAGCTAAACATAAAATTCACTCACGATGACGTGTTAAGACAAAGTTTTGAAATAACTAAGTATTTTACAAGAAATATCAGACTGAGTATATTCCTCACTTGCTATATCCTCCGTTCTTTTGAACAGATGTTGAAACAGACTTAATACCTCTTCCTTAACTGGATTACTTAAGTCCACACTTTCATTTCTGTGTGAATCGGCGTAATTTGTTCATCTGGCACCGACTATCAGTATACTTTTACGAAAGTTGGGTAATTAAAATCGCCCAACTCCATTAAATTAAATCTCACGAAAAAGTTGAATCCCGATGCATATAAGTTTTCCACAGCCGCTTTTAGTGTAACTTCATCTACCACGAGAGGAAGGCGAAACTTTACTAATTGGGAGTATTAAGTGATGGCTCTATGTATAATTAATGCTCTACGATTATGGGATAAAATTCAATTTTTCAGATTCGACCCAAGTCACGAAACAAGACTCAAATTGGCAAAAAAGAGCAGAAGTGAGATACGGAATCAATTTCCATACTATGAATATATATTCTCCCCTTTTCGTGCCTTCAGTCATGCAACGGATTAAGTACGTTTATTTAACGATTTATGGAAATGGCGGATTTTTCGCTTGCGGAGAAAGGAACACAGAAGGGACACTCTGGTGGGAGAAAGGTTTTTCCTCTTTTCCCGAATTGTCCACACGGCCCTTCCCTTTAATAGCTTCGAAAAATTCATTTAAATGTTTTAACATTTGTTTCTGATGTCTCATTTTCTGGGAAGGTGTCTGCGCGCGAAAAAAAGTCACTCGTGCAAAAGTTCAAAGTTGCCGTAGAAGAGGAAATGACATTATAGTTTTTTAATTAAACTCCGTCTTAAGCATAGCTACTCATCAAGCATGGAGAACACGGGAAAAAAGGCGAGTTTTTTGGTTCGCCGGGGTATTTTTCTTTTAGAGAACTGTAGTAAAAAAGGGGGAAAATAGGAAAAGAGATTATATTTTTTCTATCCTGTCGTGGCAGCAGAAATTGATGAGAATCATTCCTTCGCTGCAGATTGAGAAAGGGAAAAATAGCATGTCGGGACTGTTATAAGTTTTTTCTTCCACTGTTATGTGGAAAGTCCGATAAATTGCCCGGTGAACTCAACTTTGACAGTGTGAAAGCGTGTATTTTCAGAATGGTGAGAAAATACCTTTTTTTAGTGCTTTTTGGCCGCTGTTTACGCTAACTTTTTTCCTCGGGAAGGAACAGTCTATAGGTTGCTTACTCTACCATCCCACACCCTTTTTTGACAAAGAATGTGCTTGGAGACCCATGGGTGCAAGTCACTGTTTCAATTTTTCATCTGTGTCATTTATTTCCGTCCGATAGCTTTCTAATGCGTCGGTACGAGCCGCCGTCAGCCTGTATTCGACGCAAGATTTCGAATGGAAAATAGACATTTTATCATATGGAAGAATGGATGGGATTTAATTTGTTTTGAATATTACTGCCTTCTTTTTTTCCGTTTTCGGGTCGGGTATTTGGATGCTCCCTGGTGGGGAACCCAGGATATCAAGCTTTTTGACAACCAGGAGCAACAGAGTTTCCCTGTTTAATTTAAAAACGGAAGAGAAGTAACAACAAATGTTAGAGGGAATGATTTTGGAATAGGTTTTCAAAAGTATATGTTGTGAAAAGCCACTCTTAACTCATAATATGTAATTCAAACCATATATAAATAATATTAAAGCTTAAGTTATAACTAGAAAACCCTTTATGTTAAAATTTTGAAACAAAGTTTAGTTTACATGACTTATGACACTCTTAATCTTGTTATGGTTGTAAAAAACAAACTCTATTAATAAAAACATTAATTTTTCCATAATTGAGTGTTAAAGTAGTATACTTCATAATTTACAGTATCTTTAATCCTTACTTTAAATAGGTGAAAGGTATATAAACTAATTTATAAATAAAAAATTATTATTTTTGTAGTGTTCAATTACTTTTATTTAGCTAGGCGTAAAATCCATACTATTTTAACTACTTAAATTTTGAGTTTTTCTTGAACACATTCGGTTATTAAGTTTATTATAAGATCTTTTTATACACATATTGATTTATGCCTGTTATCTGTCCCGTTCAATATCACCAATGTGTTTTGTTAGCCTAAGATTAGAAAGGTAACCTAAAACTGAAAAAATGACAGAATAAACCCCATGGTAGTTACATCAATAACAACGGTAAAAGCATTGTGATATTTGAATATTTTTCAACTAAAACAGTGTGACAATATTTAACGAGAAGGATAACAGACTCGAACCCCAAAGAGTTATGAATATTTAACTTATTAATTAAATTTCAGGTCATCTATTCTAAAAATACTCATTCTTCTGCAAACAAAAATATGGTTTCTTTCAATTGATAAGTCGAAAGATTGATTTCTGTCTTTTCTTGACATCTGAAACTCAACAGTTAGTAAGCTTTAAGAAACCATCAAAGAATAATCAAAATTTTAATTCAAACGAGTGAAAGGAGTAACTTCATATTTCACACACTCACCCACAAAAGCTTGCATCCCCTCCTTTACCTAAACGGGTATCAAAAACCTTCTTAAAAACACCGCCATAAATTAATGCAAATTGCCCAACAAGGTCTGGCAGATTCGTATAAATTAAGACAGCTCTGTCGATATATTTAAACGGGGGTATATCCGTTTTTGATTACTGTCCTAAATTTAAAGCTTGACACCCAATCTCCTCCTAGGTCAAGAGGCTTCATAATTTGCCAAAAAACAGTCTCCGGTTTCTTGTAAAATTTATTGAGTGCATGTCGCACGCATAATTGGGAAGGCTCCCCATGTCAACGAAGATTCGTGTTTCAGTGTAGGACGGCGGTTTTACATTGTGTGTTTTGTTTACGCTGTACGATTATGCATAATTTGGCGTTGGGGGATGGTAATAACTGAAGAGGGGACGTCGTTTGACGGGATATGGAGATTGAAGCCAGGGTGCTTGATGCATTTCAATGGAGAATCGAAGGTAACGGATACTGCTGCAAATTCATGTCTCCTCTCTGGAATGAGGTGGGATTGGGCTGGTACCTTGGGATTCGAGATTGAGGGTTTCGATTTTAGGCATGGAATTGTTGGGCTAACTTTTTAATCTGTTGAATTTGTGTCTTAAACTATGCGGGGTGTTTGCATTTAGAGTGGGGCTTGGAAGTGAGGTGGGACCTCTGGACATTTGCTGCTGTGGTTGGCAATTTGGAAGGGTGTTGAGTCGGTTGAATATTTGAATTGATGTGTTACCGTTTGTGGTTTCACATTGTGGTCTCATAGTCGAAGATTTTGTGTTGGAGTTTATGATGTTAGAGTTTACGGTGAATTTATTTTCATCGTTGTTATGGTATTGTGTGTTGTGCCTGAAGGAAAGAAAAAAACATATTTAAAGCTACATACCATATTGGAATAAATTTTACACAGTAGTTTTATGTAATTTTATAACTATTAAACACATTACAAAAAGTATTTGTGGAAAACTCTTACTGGATGCTCTAAAGACTAAAATAATTGTGTTTAGGGGCCATTCTAATGACGCAATCACATGTTAATTGGTTTTTAATAGACTCATTGGATAAGAATACGCATTCAATTTTTATTTTATTTGCGTGTGAATAACCTTATATTGATGAAGCTTTTGAGGCTATGGTCTTTTAACTCTCAATTATATAACACAAAATCGTTTTAGCCCCGGTTCTAACACTCTCTTCTCCCTTATACCTTTTTTATAATCTTACTCTACAATTTTTACAAAAACCCCACTTCACTTACTTATTATAAATAAATTTGAAGCACTTTATTCAGTAATTAACAAGTTTTATGTATAAGATTAAAGTGGTAATGGCATACCATTGGAGTTCTATTGTGTTTATCGTTAACAATAACGGAACATTTTTAAAATTAAAAACATATTTTTTCCGCAACGATTGCATTAAATTTTGAATTAAATATTAAAGTCGTGAGAGATCTAGAGACATTTTTGCGCATCTAAATGATTCCCAATCAAACAATATGTAAACCTTAATATTTCAATCACAGGGGTTTAAAACTTCTTACTACTTTTAGATGACTAATTTGAAAAGTTATCAAAAAGAAATCCAACTTTTTGAGAAATTTCCTGCTGCAGTATAAAACTTTTTACCTCTAAAGAACGATTTCCAATCTAATCTCAAAAAGGAAATCGAACTTAAAAAATTTTCAATAATTAAATATCACTTAAAACTGAAACTTCCTTTAAAAAACGAAAGAATTAGAGGCCAAAAAGGGCATAAACTAAACTCCTGCTCCTGACACTTTTATTTCACTGGGCCGGTCTTTTTTGTCCCTTGTTTCAACTCAGGCCAACAATTCCTCCATGCAACTAATTTATCTGCTTTTGTCGTAACGCAATAATTATTTTGTCCTTCTATAATTTGTTTTAAGGGCACTCTTCCTCCATTTCAAACTTTATGTTCCGCACTTGCTTCGGAAATTGCTTTTAAGCTGTAATTTTATACTCTTCAAACTAATTTATCATTTCTTTTTGGATCTTACGCAGCTGTTACACATACGGTGGAAGATTCATTTTTTAACACTGCGGAACCGTGTTTTACCTGACGCTTTTTTAATGCCGTTTCTACAAATTGTTCTCTTGTCAGTATTTTATTTATTGTCTTTGAAGTTTCGCATTGAGAAACTTGTTTTTTTAATTATATTTTATTAACAAGATGGCTAAATATTAATTCTGAATGTTAAAAGCCTAGTACTAAAATAATATGTTTACCTATTACTGAACAATTATGAAATCAAATGAGAAATTTGAATACGAGTAAATTTAAACAGAACAGGCACGTCTTGTTTAAGTTAAAATCAAAAGTATGGTTGCATCATTCTTAATATTTTGAAATTATCAAAATAATTTATGTAATAGTTATTTTCTTACATGCCAACTTTCTTATATTATTCTTTTATAATATCTTATGCTTTTATTATCATAAACATACCTTTATTAAGATTTCAGAGTAAAAAAATCTGCAATGCTTTTTTGTATTCGACAATTGCAAGCTGCAGCAACTTAAAGATTTATTATATTTGTTGTAAAATAATTTTCCCCTAAATTCTTTCTTCTTTTAGCTCTTCTAACACCCACTTTTTTATTTTGAAAATACTGAAAATCAGAACGGATAGAAAACCACTTTAAGGTATAAAATTTTGTTTAAATAAAGAGAAAGAAAGTTGGGGAGAAAAAAAGCTTATCATACCTTATAAAATAGTTTGTTATAATATTTCTTAAAACTTTTTAAAACAAAGACTTCAATTTCCACATTTATGTATTTTTAGATCAGATAGGGAGATATGGGGTTTTTAAACATGCCATAAGAACAGAACCAAAATCACCCAAATAATGTGAAGAAATGGTATGTTTAAAGTGATTCATATTGCATCAACTTAATTATAATACATCGTTGTTTCTGCAGCAACAAAATAATTTTTAAAAATTTTTAGAAGTTTGATCCTTCCAAGTAAAAAAAAGTTATTCTTATTTAACGACCAATATCAGATTTCCCAACTTTCAAGAAACACCTCCAAAAAATCCTTAAATGAAAAACAGCCCACAGCTAAACCGTCTAACAAGAAGTCTGTTGTATGCATAAAATATATTTACTTGGGCGTGTCATAACTCATCGTATTTTACCATACTCTTCCGGTGACAGTAGAATACTGTGGGTGTCACCCAAACATAAAATGGGGGCATACACGATGATGAAGTATACCAGCAAAGACGAAAGATTTCTATGAGAAGGGAGCTCTGTACTGGATGGAAAATGAAATAATACAGGATTATTTTCGACCCTGAATAAAATTCTACTTCACAAGAACAGACACTGTTTTAGAGATGAATGTACCCGATTTACATGCATCTTTTGGTATGGCATGAGATACGCCGTAGGGTTCTGCTTAAATGTATTTAATATTTCAAGGTCCTTTAAGGTTTATGGAGTCTGAGCAAATGTTTATATTATGGAAAATGTAAGGTATATCATAAATATATATATTTATAATTTATTTATTTGAAAATTCATTTAAAGTAAAACTCAGGAAATGAAATTTCCTCTAGTAGAATAGAAACATTAATGGAATGTACTTATTAGAATGCATAAAAATAAGTTTCAAAATGTATTTAATTATTTACCTGACGTTTAAATTAAAGAAATATATATATATACAGGGTTATTCAAAATTGCGTTGCACGGCTTTTATTTGAAACCAACGCCTCCTAGGGTCACGGATGTAAGGTTTACCCCTAGGTAAGTGAGCCTGGAGAATCCATTGAGAGGACTTACAGCGCCCTTAGCGGCGAAATTAAAAATGTAAAATATTTATTTAAAAAATAAAGGAGATAGAGCAAAAACCTCAGTAAGAGTATTGTTGCCAACGTCATGAAGAACTCACTGAAAAGTTCTTCATGACATTGGCAACAATACTCTACTGAGGTTTTTGCTCTATCTTCTTTAGTTTTTAAATTAATTTTTTTAACTTTTTAATTTCGCCACTAGGGGAGCTGTAAGTCATCTCAATGGATTCTCCAGGCTCACTTACCTAGGGGTAGACCTTACTTCCGTGACCCCAGGAGGCGTTGGTTCCAAATAAAAGCCGTGCAACGCAATTTTGAAACACCCTGTATATAGTCTTAGTTATGACTATAAGTATGACCAATTGACCTTAATAATTTATATTTATAATATTAAAGAAAAATAATTATTATAAGAAATATAATTAAAAGAAACTGCTTTCTTTTAACTCATAATTACCTCTTGGAGTGGTATGTAACTTGAAAACCGTTAAAGGCTACCGATGTTTGAATATAGCTATTATAAATTAAATTCCTTATAAATTGCTAGTTTAAAATTATTAAATAAATGAAATGGTTCAGTACATCTCTGCTGTTATAAATATTAAGCAATAGTTGTAAATAATAAATAGAAAACTATAAATTAATTAAAAGAAAATATTACATTAGTTTTTTAATCCTCACTTGTAATGAAGTAAATTACAGGATTATTTTTCATAAGTGCTTTCTAAAAATCCTAGAATAGTATCTCTATTTGATTACTTATAATTATTCCACATATCAGGAAAGTAAATTCAAGTCAATGACAACAGTTTTCAGTACTAAACACAAAATAAATGCTTTGTTTCATTTAAAAAAGAAAAATGTTTATTTTTACTTTAACATTTTTAGTTTTTTGTCATGCTTACCAACAAAAAATTGGTACCCGATCATTTCAACTTATCTGAAATATATTGAATTATTAAATGTAAAAAAACACTTCACCATGAGTAGTATTTCATGAACCTATTTTCTAGTTCAAAATTGTGATCAATTTATTCATTCTTTAAAAGTATTTTTGTTTGGATTGGTATTTGTAAAATAGAAAATTCACTGGATTAACATTGTGTTTGTTATTACTTTTTTGTCTGCAATGCTTTAAAAAAACTTTAAAACAGGTTTTAAAAAAGAAAACTTGAATTTATTAAATTGTAATTTTTAAGTATTTATAATGTAATTCCTAATTCATAAATTAAAAAATATGTATAAGAATATAGTAAATTCGGGTTTCTACAACATATTCCAAATTAAAGAATATATGAAAAAATATTGTGAAACTTTAAAAGTAATATTAAATATTTACGGATGATTGATTGATTGACAACAGTATCTGAAACTATGAAGTATAATTTAATGTATATGTTATCTAAACGTTTATCACGTTAATTATAACACTATTTCTAATGAATTTTTAATACACCTTAGTGATTATAGATTACCATTTAGGATTAGAGATTAGAAAATTGATAATTTTTATTTTTACGCTTTTTTAATAATCCTTGTTAAGGTTACATGAACTCTAAGTGGAATCTCTATTATATTTCGCAGATGTATACCCACACACTCGAAATTTGGTGTATATGTTTAACAACTAACTTGAAACATCAATTTCAGGATTGGACAAATGAGTAGTTTTCTTAAACTCAATTTAAAAGAATTCCAAATTTTCCAGGTAAAATAAATTTTACTCAATCACTGCCTAAGGTTTCAAAAATATTATTTTAATATGTAAGAAAAGTTTTTAGTGTATAAATGCAAGTGATAATATTTATGTGAAGTGTGAAATTTATCATCTTGAAAATGACCATACAGGTTTCCTAAAATTTCATGCTTTTGTTAATTTTTTTGGAATATTCGTTATAATTTTACTATTTTTACCAGAATTTGTAACAGCTGACTAAACGCTAAAATAATTTTTTTCACCTGGTAAATTTTGAAATCTAGTAAATTTCTCCAATATAAGTAAAAAAATTTACTCACCTATGTCACAACAAAACTTATATTCGGTGTTAAGAAAAATATATAAACACAAACACAACAATTTTTTTAAGTGGGTAAACATCAGCCAAAAATCATTTTCAGTTGATTCAGTGTTCACTGTAGCCTGTTTCGATGAGTACCTCAGAATTTTCAGTTAAACTCCCAATTCACCATCTAGAATCTAGATATAATCTGTTCATTTAGATTAGGCGCCAAAAATAGGATCAAAAACGCTCAATAACGCTCATCACGCAACTTCAGTGACTGATTCCTTTTACAGTATTTTAACTACTTTGGTTTAGGCTGCCTTATCATTTTACAAGAAACATTTTTCGATGATAATTACAATAGTAACTGTTTCTAATACATTTTGTCTCAGGCGCCTATTCAAAATGAACATACTATAGTCACTAGCTTTACAAAGAAAGACACCAATACCGTGATAAATTACCGCAGCGTTTCTAATATTTACCTACTTAACCCTGTAGCACTCAAAAACTTTTGCGAAATAACAACCAGATTAAAGACGTACTCCACAATAATATGTCCCATTCCTCGATACGTAATCACTTAAAAGCCTCTTGCTGTCATAAACACTCGAGAGACAGAACGAACAAGAAACACCCGATTGATTTTGATAGTTACGCACATAACCAGAACTTATTGTGTACTTTGTAGTATAATATACAGATTATCTCATCCAGACAGTTTAGAAGAGATGGTCGGGGGATATGACTTCATTTTTCTGCTGTCACCCACACCAAATGAACGGAAAAAATATGCTTGATTAATCTAACTCGAGCAGAACCTATACACCCCATCCAGCACATTATTTTCCTTCAAGCCCAGCCGTGAAAAAGGAGCACTTTTAAAACCGGGCGACAATCGTTTTATTTCTGAGACAAATGAACCAGGGGTAGAAGAATGGGGAATAAAGATTGCTCGGTGAAAACGGCTCAAATGGAACAAAAAACTCAGATGCGGTTACCTTCACGAAATGAAAGATTTTTTCCCGTTTTTTTTTTTCGTCCAGAGGTGATTGTGGTGTTGAGAAACCTGGTCACTGAGTGTAAAATGAACCTGATACCGTGTGTCTGAAGTTTAATTGTTTTTCTGCGCAGTTTCGTTGGCGAAGGGTGTTTTTTCCTCGCCGTTTCTTTGGATTAGCCAAACTCTAAGGCTTGTCCGTTTTGGGACTCTCCAATGGGGTGCTCGGTTCGATGAAAAGGGGGCTTTCATCACTGGAACTCGATTAAAGGGGCTGTTTTTTCTGCTGCGGAGTTTCCCCGCTTTTTTATCGCTTTGATTTCGTATTGCGATGTCAATTGCAGCTACACCGGTCTTTAAGTGAAGGCAGTTCAAATACGCTGTGTCAGCACAGTTCATAACCGAACACAGTTATACCCAACATGCGGAACTTTGAGTTTTGAATTATTGTAAACTTTAACCCCATTTGTTTAATTAAAGAGCTAAAAATGTAAATTTGATAGAAAAGCAGAAATTTGAGGTATGATACTAATACTGCATTTCACACTTGGCATTAACTAGTTTTCTTCGTGCAGTTGGTATACCATTGAAATTAACATTTAACTGGGTTTAAAATATTCTTAGAAATAAATATTCAAGACTGTTTTAGATAGATATTGTTCTAGAGAAAATTAATAGCACAGATATTCAACACTCTAAATATCTCCCCCTTTTTTGGTTTCAACTAACCGGCATGTAAGTATTTTAGAAAACTAAGTTATATTCAAAATTAAAAATTTGCTTCGTAGCATTATTAAGGGCCCTCTAATTTCCGTTTTTTTTCATGAATAAGATTATTCAACAATTTAAAGATGAAAATGTAATATTCGTTCATAAAATTACAAACTTTCAATATATTTTATAATAAAGTATGTTTTATAAAAGGATTTGTCTTTTCAGACACAAATCATTTTTAAATTACCTTAAAACTGAATTTTTATAAATATCCAGATATTAAATTTAATACATCATACATTTTAAAACCAACAACTAAAAACAATCAAAATAAGTTTTTTTTAAATAAAACTTTCATCAAAAGGGTAGATTCACCTTTTTATAAATCCCAACAGTCAAGTATTTTGGAGGGAGTTCTACTGACTTACACCTCAATATGATACACCCCTCATATCTGGGATATCTGGTTCATTAAAAATCTCCCCGAACCACACTCAAACTCAAATAACGACACCAACATTAAAGATTTCGAAGCAAAACTGTCACAAACAATGGAGGAATAAACCATCACAGAACGACTTGACAGAATTGATGGCAGGGGGATCCCCACATAAAAAGGCACTTCAGCTCCAAACCCGCGGAGTTTGCTATTGAAACGTATCAAAAGGTTCCGTTACACCACTTCCGGATTATGCAAATACTTGAGAACTTTTAACAATTTTTCTAGTCAAATTCTTCGGAAGTTAACTCTTCCAAAGTTCTCCCGCGCGCTTATCCCTTAAGTAGTATCTTAAGAACAAACACGCGGATTAGAATGCGACTTTTTTTTTGCGGCGCGTTCTTTCTGCCGACGTGATTTTTGGACCCGTGATCCGTCGTGTTTTATAGTGATCACATAAATGTCTTTTAGGAGCAAATATGTATAAAACGAGTTAAAAGACTGCTATATATCTGGGAGTAAGCGTTCCGTGCTATGCGCAAGAGCGTTTATTACTGCTTTTAAAGGAGGAAGCTTTTAGTACGTCATATTTTTCCTTTTCCCTCATCGAAAGTGCTTTAATTTCAAAAGGGGATGGGGCCGGGTTAAAACGAGGCTACTCCGGGCTCTATTAAGCCTACTAGGGCCCTTTCATGGCCGTGCAGCTGCATTTGGATGCCTTGCTTTTATTATGCAATACTTTAATACGGGAACGAATTAAGTCGTCACCGAAGAGGCTGCCTAGTCGCTTTTCTTGCGCTTTTTCGTCATTGGCGAAGCTTTTTATTTTGATGAAAGGAAACTTTGGAGCTTAATGTGTTTTGTATCATAAACATCTACTTAAGCTGTCGATATATTATGCCTCCGTGGGTGAGGAGGATTGAACCTAGACCGTGGATGTATGGGAATATTTGGCTTTCAAACGGGATTTTTTGAGTATTATTTATTGGTTTTGGGACATTACTTATTTTTATTATGTATGATATAGTACTTATGGAGGTAATAAAATTTAAATGGATTGGGAGTAACAAGTTGGTGGTAACTCATCGTGTTTTGATACGTTTTTTATGCGAAAGTGAAGTGTTAAATTCTGTATAAAGTCATTAGATTGAAAATGTTTAATGTAGTATTTGGGAAGTTGCTTGTTTTTCGTTGACACAATCTTATAAAGTTCATATTTGAAATAAAAATAACCTGGCAGATAAAAAATATTATAATTAAAAATAATGTAAGCAGTTATAAATGTATATGTAAATGAACAAAAATGTAATCATTTATTCATTATTACAATGCGAGATTACTAGTAATATTAACTTGTACTTACCAATTGAAATTGAAACTGAATCATACACACAAGTAACCGTCACTTAAAAAATTACTTTTCTTATATTCACATTAACAAACCCATATAAACATTAATGATATATTCCAAAATTGCCTGGCTATTAATGTTTTCAAGATTGGGACTATTGAAAAATTCCTTACAGAGAAAACCGCATCTTAAATAAGTACAGTAAATTCTCCAAATCAACTTTCAACAGCTGATTATAATTATGATTTTAGTTACTATGGAAACATGATTCGTACCCATTAATTTTGTAAAAAATAAAAATACATTCGAGAATTTAAAATGAAAAACTACCCCAAAATCTCTTATGCATGAAGTTGTAATCAATAAATCATATCAAATACTTTTGTACAATAAAAAAGTTTATTACAACTGGTTCCAAGTTTTCAGAATATTTAACATCAAACCTGGATTGTCTCTAGACCATCGACATAAATGCACTTTCGCTGAAACAATTCCCAAAATTATCCCTTTTAGTTCTCAACTTGCTTCTAAATACGCGTTAAGCCCACTCTGATGTGAGTCCCCTTCTCCAGATCCCAAATTACCAGTTGAGCGTATCGCAAACCCCACCTTGAGGGCAAAAAAACTTAATATCGGCACCCAGACCCGCTATTTCTGCTTCAGCAACACATTACAGCTTCTGAAAAATACAAGCTCCGTCGTTAAATTTATTCCCCGGTATTTTAAAGTTCGATACTCTTTCTTTCAACGACAGTGGGCAGGCTACTTTTATCTGGGGAAAAGAAAACTAGAATTAAGCGAAATCTCGTGTCATAATATGACGGGCCACTCAAACCCGAATGACAGGTATAGACTGTGGATTAAGCCGGCAAAAGTGGTGGCCTTTTTTGACGAAGTTTCGCGAACATTCGTCTCTCCAGAGAAAAAGATGAAAGAATTTTCTATAATTGGACGTTTATATGTTGCTTGGGTTGGGGGTTTTGCTGCTCTCTTCATTTAAACTCTGAAAGACGCGTTGAAAAATGAGATGACTGTATTTTTACGGGGTCTTTGACGCCCATTTCTCTAGAGGGGCAGTCTACATATTATGAGTTTTCGAATAGATTTGGGTAGCTTTATTGGTGTAAATAAATTGTGGACGCATTTTCGGAGTTGTCTCTTTGTATGGAGGAATTCGAAGGGAAAATTGCTTTTTTGTGTCGTCTGTTTGATGAAAGGTATAAATTGTGATATCATTTTTGTTCGAAACCAGTATTTTTTGGTAATATTTTAATTTTTTGAGGAATAGTGAGTTGGGGTGTGTCAAGTTTTGCTTTCAAGAAAGTTTTAATGATGTTGTTGGATGTTGGATGGTGTTTCCACTACTTTCGTAGTGGAAATAATGTATGTTTATTAGAACTTTTCCATTTAAATTTTTATTCATGCATTCATCTTCATATTAAATTAAAGCATTAGGGTACCCAAGATAGGAGTTAGCACGTGAATTTATTTTAACCCTACAGTGCATACTGTAGTCATTTGGCTACACGACATTTTTCCCCATTTCCTACTCGAATTTCCATTTCCAAATGGCAACACCATGCAATAAGTACAATAAATACAGCATTTTATTGAATTAGCACTTTAGACTACCATTAGATAGCAGCAGAGGTACTATTTTGAGACATTTGTTTGGAGCTAGTGAGACGAAAGTTCCGACACCGAAAACACCAAAATAAAAGGACAATATGAATTAAAATAAAAAAATGTTTCAGCTTGAAATTTTTTTTTGAAAAAATAAGTTGTTTTTTATATTTTTAGAGCATTTGGTTTTATTTCACTTCACAGTTAATTTCACAAGGGGCTATTCTAGCCAATTGGCATAGGTACATTTTTTGTCAATTAAACGTAGAAAAAAATTTAATTAATTTTTTTAGTATTTTTTACTGATTTACACCATAATAGAAGTCAAATAAAGGATTTTCAAGTGAATTTAAAAAATCATGCATTGTAGAGTTAATTTCATTAATATTTCTTTTGAGACTTTGCATCATTTTCTTTGATTACTTGACCTTTTTAAACTGATATTAAATTAAAAAGTGTAAACTATTTTATGAAAATAAAATAATTTTAAAAAAATAAAGTTTTTAAATAAGTTTTACGCATAAGTAAAACGTCATCCAAAATTTTAAAATTTGTTACAGTATAGGAATCCGAAACAATTTTCGTACTATTAAGAATAAACAAGAAATAAACCTCTAAAAATAATATTAAAATATAAAAAATTATTTTTTATGAGGTTTGCATTTATTAATAATGCCAAAGTGTAAGTTTGACTTAAATTCGTACCTCTACACATTTTTATGGATTTATTTAAATCATAACCATGCTAGAATAAATCATAATGGGCTTTATGCTTTATCATATCAATATGAATGAATCATTTCGTATGTATTAGGTCCATTGGTTTCCATTTAGTTTGCCTTGAATAATGTAAACAAAGCTAACTGTTTTTTTAAAATTTCTATACATATTTATGATTCTTAATTAAGTGAAATCAAATTTTTTTTATTCTGTCATGATCGTTTGATAACGAGTAATAATGGGTGCATTACATTACCTTAATTGCTATCAATTAAGACCTAAAAATATGAAAACTAAAGCTTTACCATTTATTTTTTTCCGTACACACGGACACATATAAAATCACGAGACGTACACTAGACAAAATTACATTTCTATATCTGTATCAGTCTTTTTAAAATTTAAAAATACCCGCCTTGTGTTAGATAAAAAAGCAAGTTCTAACATATTTGTCCCTGAAGCGATCGGTTCGCGCCCTTTCCAAAATGGATTAATCCCAGTTCGAATCACTTTTTAGAAACCTGAAACTTGTTTCCCAGTCAATACGTAATGAGAAACTTTGTATTTTGAGCTGTGCCGCTGTAAACATCAAAGAAGGACGTTAAGTTTATCTACTAGCCCCTCTTGATATTTTTCTATCTCGTTATGTCTAGAAAGAGTAGAGTGGCTTGTGACAACTGACAGCAAAGATCGGATGCTGGTTTGACAGAAGTCACGAAATAAATTCAGAAAAAAAGTTTCTCCCCTAAACCTATTTTTCAAGATAACTAACTTGTCTTTCTTCTATTCCTGTATCTTCTTTTCTAAGTCTGAAGCCGAATGTGAAGATAAAATGAGATTTGTTTTTCTTTCCTTTGGATAGAACTTCGCTGAAATTTGTTAAGGCGTGAGGGTTTAAATTGAAAACTTTACCCGTGAAATGCAGTATTTACAGCCAGCCTCTGGGATAGGATACAAATGTTTGAGTTTGAGAGGACCTTGTTACCTGTATGTTTTTATTTAATCGTTAATCATATATGTGTAGTTTTCATTTTCAGAGTAAAATGATGTTACTAGCGACAGTAATTTGTAAGCAAAATGATTGGAATGTCGATTTATGTTTGTTATTTTTATTAGGGTTAGAAAGTTTGACTGGAGCCATACACAATTCGAAAATAGGAAACTGTGTATGATTTACTTACCAATTAGACACATATTTTCACTGTAAAATATTTTCTCTTTCCAAATGAACTGTTGAATATTTAACGAAGTTATTGCATTATGGCTACTTCAGAAGTTGTCCTTAAGTAAAGGACTTTTACTGTACGCATTACTGTATTTCCTGCCTTTACATCAATTCTGAATTACTGCATTTACTGAACATTCAGACATGCATTCAAGCATGTAATCTATAAAAATTTAAATTAACCTGTATGGGAAAGTATTGTTTATTTCCTCTATTTGATTATTTCTATCAGATTAAAATAAAAATAAATATCTTCAAGTGAAAATTTATATACGTTGAAAGAAAATATATGTTGAAACTGTAACTTGAAGTAGGGTGAGGGAGGTATTCTCCAAAGTACTGTTTGTTTTCGACGGCTTTCCAATTCCTGATTTCAATGCTTATAGACTTTTCCCAACATACTTGTCCATTATTTAATAATGCCCGTATTTCTCACATCACCCGTAACACACACATAAAACTTCCAAAGCGCTTTTCTAGTAATATTTTAGAAACATAAAAACAGTTCCCAACACTAAAAAATTTCTTGATTTTTGTATACAAAACTAAATCACAAGAAACCACAGAGATTTGTTTAGTTAATAGATATCCATCACAACCACTTCTTTTAAAGGGCTAAAAAACCTCAAAGACAAACAAATGCCTGAATTGCTGTCGGTTGATATAACTCCAGACATTCTTTAACACAGATTCAAAAACACTTGTTTTCGTCCAAATTGCTTCCTGGAACGAGATTTTAGTCTGAGAAGATCAGCTTGTCTCGAACTTCACAAGTTTCCAAGGCGACAAAGATCTGTACTCCCTCTACAAATAGACTTTCTTCAGAACAGGCACCGAGATATGTGTACTCTTTTACTTTCGGTATATTCATATTCAAGTACTATTTAATATGTTATCAAAGATACTGGAAGATGAAATATGGTGAATAACATCTGCTTTTATAGGATTTTTATTGGATAGATATATTTTAGAACCCATATTTACAGTGGAAAATTTTCATGTGTTGTCATGAACTATTATATTTCAGTTAGATAATTCAAATAAAAAGTTCTAACAAATCGAAATCACTAATATCACGTTTTGACTTTTTTTCCACTTTCTTAATTTAAATATGAGTAAAAAAACACTAATTATTTATATTTTGTAAAGTTCTTAGTTCATTCACTAGAGTATATATACATAATCATTTTTACAAAGTTTCACCAATGTACTTTTATTACATATCAAGATATCATGCTACTGTGATGAAATTTTACCAAAAAAAAATTTTTAGAAATACACATTTAAAGTATTTACGAGGACATAAATTCTATTTTAGTGCCTTATACCTCTCAAAACTCCTCAGTATTATAAATAACACGATTTTATTTATAAAAAATCAAATGTTTTTCTTTCTTTTAGTGCTTGAAATTTTTTCTGGCAAATTTTGTACAAGAGAAACAGCGTCGGTCATAGTCCTCGACAAGTAATTTGTTCACATCTTTATTACTGTTTCAATAAATTTCACTCAGTTTGTGTTGCGAGGGGTTTTAATATAAAAAGTGCACTAATTAAGAACCCGCTAGTTAATAATTGCAGTACAAATTCCTAAAAAAAGTGTCTGTAATATTACAAATGTCTACTGACGGTTCCACGACACAACTGTTCCATGATGAGCCACCTTTCTTTGCTGGGTTTCAATGTCAGAAACCTTATTTCCAGAAATAATTTATGTATTGTTGTTTTTGAGAGTTCTATTATCTTTAGCAGCTTCATTTAAAATATTCTTATAAATAACCAAGGCTACAAAGACCTATAAGTAGATTTAGATTTACGACGGAAAGTTCAAACCAGCACGGAGGTTCTTCGATGATGAATATCCTCTACCAATTATTCTTATACCCCACATTAACTGCATTTTTAGGTTATTTTGTAGTTATTAACTTTATCTTTGGTTTGGAAAGCATAATCATGCAACAGTTTTTCAAACTTGAATACATACTAGAAGATGAGCCAGATATGAAATTTTCGTTCTTTCGAAGATTCATAGTCATACAGGAAGGCACATTCAAATTAGTTAACACCGAAGTAATTTATATCCCCAACATGATGTTCTGTTTTGTCACCACTAGATGCATATTATTTTGAAGAAATAAGAGAAATATTTAGCTTTTGCTCTCTCACATAGCACATCCAAAGAAGTAGAGATTGTTATGTTGTAAACTGATTACCAATAAATGTATCTTTTTAAAAGATTTTTCTTGGTATATCTGTTACTTTAATGAACACCAGTTACTTTTACACCGAAAAAAACATTCCAACTGATAAAATATAAACGAAAAGTAGAAAAAAAGTCCAACTATTCCAAACACAACACAGCATTCACTTTGAAAACAAACAATGAAACAAACGTGATTGTTGCCAACTTTTAAAGACAAAATTTAATATCAAAAACGTGTGTCTGAACCATAGATCATTCAAAAGTTATAATTATTAAAATTTAAAAGAAAAACTTCAAAATCAAACGTGAAATAGCTCGGCAGAAAGCTACTTCTGGGTTTGAAACCCCAACTTTCGGTCGTTTTTGACGGCCTTTACTAGTTTTAAAACGCTCTAACTATTTTTCTAATTATCGCACGGTCAAAACCAAAACTGTTCTAAATAGCTAAAGACCTAAATTTTTACATTTCAGCAAAAAAATGGTTTCGTATTTTTTTGTCAAAATTGACGATTTCAACGTGGTCGGATACGGTGGTTTTATTTGCATTATTTGTTCTTTATTTTTATTTCTCCTTTTGAACAAATAATTTATAAATATAAACTTTTTAAACCTTAAATCTATATTATCAATAAATATAAAAGGTTTACTTACGAAATTTCTTTACCCTTCACCTTAAAAATACACCGCAAACGCTCTAAAAAATAAACACATAATGAACACATTTTTGTCCTCGAATGAACAACACTTAGTTGTATTGTTAGGTACAACTCTTTAACGCATTATTGTGTTGTGATTGTGTTATGAATATGTTTGAAAAGTGTTATATCCAGATTTAAAAAAAAACGATTGTGAAAAATATGTTTAAATCTAAAAGTGTTTTAACTTGGATCAAAACACTATAAGAACACATTTTCTGCCTTTGAAATTTTTAGAAACCCTTTAACGATGCCATCGTATTACAACTTTGCAGTGTACGCCGCATACCCTCTCACTTTGTCAGAAAAAAAAACTAAGAGATACAGATAAACTAAAAGTGCCTTATACCGTCGCGAATAAATAATGATTTTAAGGGAAATCTTTTTCCGGTTTTTAAAGTTTTGATCGACTTTAAAATGAAACTAAACAATACAAAGTAAATTAACACACATGTTTAATACACTTGCTTTCCCAATCAGTTGAGCAACATCAATAAGCACATTTTGTAAGTGATACCCAGCGCAAATAAGATTCTAAGGGAATTCTGCAAACCGCTATCAAGTAAGTGTCCATGTAAACGTTCATTAGGGTATTGAAATTTCCAACCTAAAAACAAAATTATTCAAAAACTCCTGCTTACACATTTGGTCCATCCGCCAACGTAGTATTTACACGATAAGCACTCGGCTGCCTTCAATTAGCGAAGAGGCAGCGCGCAACTCTGACATTTCTCACGTGATAAGCGAAATCGGATTTCGTGGAAGTCCCTCTACTCCTCGCGACATTTCCTCTGCCTTTTGTGCGGCGGCCGAATATCGGAAAAAATCCGGGATATTCCAAACTCCCCGGGATATTTCTGAAACTGCAGTTTATCACGACTTAATTTTCTGCCGTAATCATGCCGCTGCTTTCTAAGATTAAAATAATGAGTGAGCGACTGCCGGGCTAATGAAGTTAATTATTAAATTTAGCTAACCGTCCCGAGGGATTGAGGACGAGTGTGAATGCCGGCCTATTAATCAAAACCATCAAATCGCAGCCCGATAAATTTCCGGGGCGATTTAAAAAAGGGATACGCGATGCAGGAAATCGGGGACATTAAGGGCTGGATGGGAGGATTACATCGGGGAAGGTGTATATGATTTGGCCGTCATCTAGGAAGTTTTGTGATTGCGTTACTTTTAGTTTCAGTATGGTGTTCTTGCTCTTTTGGGAATGGCTCTGCCTACTGTAAATGCTTGCGTTATACTTTCTTATTTAGTTTTGTTATTTATTATTTCATACGCGGTATTTGATTTTTGATGCGCTCATAAGTTCAGCCTAATTTGATTTCTATAAATGGAGATTTTTTTAATGGTACTCAAATTTTAAAATGTATATTACCTCAGTATAAATGAATTACATTAAAACGTTAAAACACTTTTAGTTTCCAAAATATTTATAAGATTTATTTTTCATTTAAGATAAAGTAAAATACGAAAATTTTTCACGATATTGAGTATGTAAAAATTTTTTTTTAGTGTTCTGAATTTTTCAATTTTTGTCTTAGTTATTTTGAAATAAAGCATATGCATCTTTGTAAGTTTTGAGATCAATTATGAATTATAAGTACAGGTTATATCTTTCAAGAATGGTTTTCTAAATTTTAATGTAATATATCTCTTTAAAAAGCGGTTTGTGTGAGGCTATTAGTTAATGATTCTTAAAATCATTTAAAAAGTTGAAAAATAATTAAAGAACGAAAGTTCTTCAATCTAACGTAAAAACTATCAACCTTAAAAATATTACAAGCCTTTCAGACTAAATTAACATACTATAAGACAACAACTAAAACTTTTAAAGATGAAATATCACATTCCATTCTACTATTTCATTAAAAATGATATGAATAACAGTTTTACTATAAATATTACCGTTAGCTTTAAACAACTATTAAAGAATTAATTCCTAACAAATATCAGAAGGCAA
Source organism: Tetragnatha versicolor (assembly GCA_024610705.1). NCBI lineage: Eukaryota > Metazoa > Arthropoda > Arachnida > Araneae > Tetragnathidae > Tetragnatha > Tetragnatha versicolor. The sequence goes on from JANDEH010000009.1 coordinate 13,760,003, forward strand.
CTCCCTCAAATTTTTAATACCTACCTTTTCAACGGAATAAAGTAATAACAGAAATTGAAAACCATTAAGTCTCCATCTGAACAAGAACAGTCGAACAGTCTCATAAAGTGCAATTTAAGTTAACACGATAACAAAAAGCACAATTTTGCAATGATAACGACAATCTAACCAAATTTGAAACTTCGAAAACCATCTCCATTTTCTCCAAACAGAAAGAAATCATCTTAAACTCGGCTTCAGCCAAGAGCCTTAAATTCCATTTCAAATAACAGTCCAGCACTTCCTTCGGAAGAGGAGGTTTGTCATTAGTTTTTACATCCGGGGACTCGGAGAAGACCCCCGGAGGGATTTTGCCATTAATCATCTTATCCGGAACTATCATTATGCTTTTGATATGTTGTTTCGACAATCAATACGTAAACTCAAAAGGAGAAAATTTCCTTTCGGAAAATAAAATGTTTTCAATAATAATTATTCATGTAAACTGCATTGGAAATCTTTTTCCCCTTGGTGGTCAGGGAGATCTCGGTAGTCTTTCACAATCGTGTAATTAAAGTTGAAATATTTCCCCAAAACACCGGAATTCTGATTAATTGTTTTTAATTGTTTTTGTCGTGACATTGATTTCTACCTTTCCTGGAATACCTTTAAATAGATGACTTTGGAGTTGTAATGGTGATTTTGAAAGGGCGATGATGGCATTTGGTATTGAATGTTCGCAATGGTTTTAAGTTGTATAAAAGTTAGCGTTGCGCGGGTTGGCGGGGAAAATGTTTTATGCCGTTTTCACTTATTTAACAAAGGGACGGCCTTTTAAAAATAACTTTATTTTTCTCTAGTTTGTAAGAAAGATTATTGACATAAAATGGTTAAATGATTAATTTCTTCACCAAATAAAAGTGTGTAAAACTTACTTATTATAAAATGATAAATATAAAGTACTCATTAGGTATATCATTTATTCAAATTTTAGTAACTAATACATTTACCAGTACTTACTAAGTGCACATAATACCGTTATTTCAATTGAAATTCAAAAGAAATTTTTAGTTTTGGCTCTTCTACAGTTGCACATTTATTATTTGAAGTATGTGTTACCTTATCAAATCATCATTATAAATGATATTTTAAAATATATTTGGTAATTTTGAAGTTTATTAATTTCATGAAAAATTAAAATCGATAATCAAGCTTGCTTTAATTAAAGTTTTCATTTAGCATTAATGTTAATCCTCGATGAAATATTATTCTACAATAATAATTATATTATGCTAATTATTTAATTTTTGTAAATATATTTATTTGTTATAACTAGAATAAAAAATAGTACCTGACCGTAAAAATTAAATTCTGAATACCGAAATTAAAAAAAACACAAGAAAAATAGAAATAGTTTAAAGATATTTTTCAAGTCAATACATAATATGTATGAAAAATAAATATTTCAATCCTTCAATGCCCCCCGAGAAAACAAAAAAACTCGCGTGCCGCATTTATTGAAGAAAAAAAGCGTTTCGATTTAAGATTCTAAAAAATATCAGCTGGGTTTCCAAACGTAAACCCAGGGCTATCAAACAACTACTACTTCTACTTATCCCTCCAAGACTATTCGAAATCTGAAAGAATCTATCCTAACAGAAACCGTTCTCAGTCGATGACACGAAGTCCAACCAAGCGAGTGAAAATGATATATTTTACGACCCGGCAGTAAAATGAAAACTTTTTTACGACATGGTTACAACACATAATCAACTTAGTATGACGTATCTGACAAAAAGTTTTTCTACAAATATGAGTGAAAATTTTGATAAGCTTCATTTTGGCTGTTTTTCCGTCTTCAGATCCAGTTCTCTAGATAACAGATAATGCGCGGGAAATCGTAAACATTAGGAGTTAACGAGAATTCCAACAATGAAATCTGCAATTGCTGCTCTTGCATAAAGACTTATCTGGAAATTTTCTGCTTTATTTGTATTAAAAGTAATTTGGTTTTATAAATGAAGGTAATAAAATGTTTGAATAAGTAGATTTTGCGATAGTTTATTGGAAAGGGATTGATTTTTTGGAGTAATGTGATTTGAGATAAATAAAAAGTTAGTTTTTGTTCAGAGGAAGTTTAACTGAAACAACTCATCAATGACTAACTGGAAAAGTGTTAAATTTCCCTAAAACTTTTTAGTTACACGTCTTTGTCTTTTATAATGTCAAATGTAATGTAATAGGGTACTATTTTCTCGTCAGTTATCCGTTTTATTATCAGTTCCCAGTGTGTTAGGAGTTCCTATTAAATCCAAACATTTAACTTTTGTTATGAATCTAAAAAAACATAGAAGGAAAGGAATATAATTACATATTTCTTAAAAAATAAAATATTCCAATTCTATAGTTATTTATGTATTATATTGTAATAGCATAATTTCTATCTATTTTATTTTTAGTTTTTCACAAATTCCTCTAACCAGAGGTACTAGTAAAATACTCCCCTTTTCATACCTTGCCTTTTGGAAATTAAATCTGTTCTAGGGAATGCGCAGTTCATTCCGGCAGATAGTGGAAGACTAATCAATGGTCACCACTTTTTTCGCTATAGTCGGCTAGACTAAAAGCTCTCTCTCCGCTCTCTTGCATTACCTTCCTATGCCGTGCTGATGAGTCCTAACAAGGACTAAACCGGTGCACGGCTGGAGGCAACGCTTGAGAGCTGGAGTTTTCTCACATATTCCTCTAACCAGAGGTACTTGGTGAAATACTCCCTTTTTCATAATTTCTATTGTTTCTCAGAAATGAGATACTTAATATGGTTAAAGAATTGTCTGAAATATAAAACACTTTGCTCCCAGTAAAAATTATCTCATAGAGTTATTCACGGTTTAAGTTTTTCTAAGATAATAATGTCCAGAGGTAATTATATCATAATGATATATTTAATGCACTATGAGTTTTTCTACCTATGACCGAAGCAGCTTCTAAACTCTGGAAAATCTACCTTACCTAAATAGGGAAATTCAATAATTCAATTTCAGTGTCTCTTCGAAGCTCCTCTTCCATGCCCTAAACCCGACCTAATAACAATGACGACACTTTGGAGACAGTCCCTACCTGAGAGTCGCGTGTGGGCAGACCGTCCCTTTGGACGCTGATTATGTGCGCAACGTAATTACTACAGTCTGTAGATTTAATGGTGAGGAAATTTGGCATTACCAGACCTTCTCCTGCCTCAGTATTTGATCCCGAGACATTTTCCTCAAACAGTGTTTTAAAAATCCCAAAAGTATAAAGTGGGAAAAGTGACAGAGAAATTTGAGTTTTATTTATTTTCGCCGATCTCTCTTGTTTTTGGGACCTAATTTATTTTTGTAAGACCAGTGCCAATAATCTCTCTGTCGTACTGAGACGTGGAACCATTAGCAATTACGGCAATTTGGCAATTATGTGTTTCAAAATGAGTATTTTGTTTCAAATGTAATTAGTTTCTTATGATGCTTTGTTTGCTTATTTCGTAATTGTGCTGAGTGTTTTTTTTTCTGCATATTTGGAGCTTAAAGTAGCATTTAAACCCATCAAAAGTATTTGTGTAACTTGATAATATGTTTTAAAGGAAAACCAAATTATATTGTTATTTAACTGGGAAATATTTTTGCGAGTCCTAATGATCTTAATGATATTTCAAAGAATCTAAGTAAAATAATAAGAAGGAAAATTTTCCGTAAAACTTATGCCATCCAAATAGGTTAAAAATTAAAATCGTAAGTTCTATCTGTATACTTTAAATTTGGTGAAGGAGTATTGGCAATGGACAATTTTAAATTTTTTTTGTTTTAGATCTAGTTTTCATGATTGTTATTTTCCATTTTTATTATTTATTTTCCATTTAGATATAGTTATCTGAATTATAAACTTAAAAGCTTAAGATATAAATTTATAATCTTAAATTTTTATCATATGGAGTTTTACAACAGATAATATAATGTTATTAAACTATTTTCCAATTAATTTAAATTATTTAAGAAATTTTAAAATATTATTGATCCTAATAAGGAAATTATTATTTTTCAAAAGGGAAATTCATGCATGAAATTTCAGGATACTAAACCCAAATATATTCATTGTTAACCTAAAATTTAAGATACATTTTTTTTCAATTTAGAGGTATTCCTAAGAAGAGCCAAATTATGTAGTACACTTATTCAAAAATTAAAATCTTTTAAAAAAATACCATGCAGTAATTTATTTAAAAAGACTAAATTTATAATAATTACAGTTAACCAAAAATTTTTCTTTCCGTACAGGGTTCAGATAAGTGTTTCATAACTTCTAAATTGCAACCCTAACGAGCTAGGAGTTTTTATAAGCGGACATGAAAAGTTGTAAAATTCCCTTTGAAAATTGACACGAACCTTTTAAGATCGAATTCAAACCTTCGATTCAGGTATTCATTCCATAAAACCAATTAAAGATATAAAATTTCAGCTCTTAAATTGGTTTTTATGTAGCAATTGACGGAATCAAACGATATCCCTGGTTTTAATCCAATTATAAAAGGTTACGTGTCTATTTCCACGGTGGATTATACAACCACCCATGTTGGTTTATAAAAAACCCCTAGGTTGCTAGGGGTGCAATTCCGCCCCCTCCGTTCCTAAGTGATTCTGAGTCGTCTAGGTGTGTCTTACCTATCCTAGAAGTTCTGAAACACCATGTAGAATAAAAAACTAACTTGTATATTTAAATAAAAGCCAATAACCTGCCGTGATCTATTCTACCCCAAAAAGATAAATTTATAAAAGACATTCAGTTTACAAACTCATCCACATAAATATACTGCGAAATCAACAAACGATAACCTGATCGCCATATAATATTTCGCAACCCCAACGTCCGGTCAATTAAATCAATCTTAATTAATACCACTATTAAAGAGCACTTCAAGCATCCTATAAATACAAATGCAACCGCCACAAAAGCTTCATTTTTTAGCGTTGTTGTTTTTGAGTGGCTCATTTGCGGAGCCTATAAATCTGTGAGTCATTTCAGTGTCATTATATGGTTCTCTGGGCTGTTAGTTATGTCATTCGGTCATCATTCACCACCAGGACCGGAAGTGACACTCGACAGCCTTATCCGAAGCACACAGCCACTTCCGGCGGATATGCCCGGCTGTCAGAAGAAAAAAGAGCCCTCAAAAAAGTAAAAAGAGTCGACTCTTTAAGTTGCGGTGGAGGATTATTTGGAGCGGGGGATCGAGTACCTTGAAAAGGAGGCGGAATGGATCACTTCGCTTAATTTATAAGGTTTTTCGTTGAGATTTAGAGCCCAAAATCCGAGAAATTTTGAGATTTTTAGTTTTTATGGACATTTTGTTATATATGGAGCCAAGTTTGATGCACTTCTTTCGTGGTTGTTTGTGGAGTTTTGAAGAAGATGAATATGCTCCAGTTTATAGTGCTCGTCTTTTCAGCACAGATAACGCTAAAAAAGGTGTTGGGATAATTAAACAGGCATATAAATAGGTATTGGCAGAATTTAACCCCTAAACAGTGTCGCCCGAACTGAGCTAGGGCAACTACTACGTGCAGAATTTGTGATGCCCGAACTGAGTTCGGGTTGGAGAAAAATTAACGTTTCCGTTTTTTGAAGCCCAAACTGCGTTCGTTTCGATGATGATAGTGATTTTTCTTCGTTCAGGGATTGTGAGAGATTATGTTTGGATAATCTTCCTCCTAATTGAATAAGATGTGTGTGTGTATAATCCAATACTTTTTATGTGTATGTTAAAATAATCAATACGCTTGTAATTTCATTTAAATTTGGATTTTTTTTATAAACAGCTAATTTCCAACACTAATAATAATATAAAGAACAAAATTAAACAGTCAAAAAATTTCCATTTTTGGTCAATTTTTCTGAAATAAATGTCACTGTTAAGGGGTTAAAAAAGAGATCCATAACCGACGTACTGGAGTAGTGGTTGGGGTATCTGACTTCGAAGCCGTACGTTCGGGGTACGAATCCCCACTTGGCTGGGTGGTTAGTTTCTGTCCTCGTGGGGTTATGTGAGCAAATGTGTGTGTTTGGAGTGGGTAACAGTACCTTACATCAGTGGCTCCGGTTCACAGGTGTCCGCTGGGTAATTCTGAGCACGTACTACTTGGGGTAATTCATGGGTCAACTATAAAAAAACCCAAATACCTGCCCATTGGTTAAAAAAAACATCCTCAAATAGAGAAAGACTTGTACTTTCTTTAAATGCAGGTTGAAGAAGTGAAAGAAATGATTTTAAACTGACGTTATAACCTTAATTTCTTTTACTGCTTTTTTATGAATTTTGGTACCAAAATGGTTTTTACTCCTTAACCTTCAACTAATTCTTGTTTTCTTATCAAAAAATAAAATTACTAAAAGTGATTTACATTTTAAATACGTTTTGTGTTTTAATAGTTTTTATAAATGTACCATTATGAATTTCTTATTCATATCAATAAGGTAGATGAAAGGTTTTGTAATTGCTAAATAAATTTCCAGTATAATAGACGAAAGGGATTCAAATTTGTAAATTGTAGCTACAAATAATTATATTTACCTTCATTTTATATTTAATTAATTAAAATATTATATTTTAATTAATTAAATATGAATTTTATATTTTTTAATTTTTAAAATTTATGGATTGTAATACTTTTAAATATTCAGCATTAAAAACAAGTTACATGATGTAAAAACGTAAATTTGTATTTTAATATTTTCTGTCACTTACCAAGCAACAAATAAATTACTCGTTCACTAAATTTTACTATTCCATTTTTCTTCAAAAACATCTTTCATTATCGAATTTTAATTTGCATTGAACATATTTCTGCTATAAACCTACTTGAGTGATTACTATTAACAAGTAAATTTTTTTTCAAAAATTCCATTCAACCTATTTACTGATCACCACACCATCACCTCTCCAATACCTTACTTCGTCTCAAATAAAGAAGTAGATCTTCGACGAATCGACCTTTTTTTAGATACGCTATTCAATATCTAGCCTTCATCTGCAAGCAAGAAGATATTGCTTTTGCACGCTCTTTTAAACAGTCTAGGGTCCAAAGAACAATCGAAACAGTAGAACTATTCTCCTCTCAACCGACATTTCCAACTTACCCATCCAAATGAAAGTTCAAGTTTACAACCCTATAGCGTCAGCCTTATTGCGGCAAACGAATTTCCATACAGCTTTTCCGGAAACGTTTACCAGGAACTGATGCTAGGTATATACACAGCAATATACAGTCGGGGCATACCAGGCTTCTTTTAGTCTCTCCGATCCTCTTCACACAGTTTAGAATTTATATTGAACTACTGGTAGTTGGTATACTACTTTTACTTACGTTGGGTATACTAAGCGCAATAAAATTACGTTTAGCAGCTAGCGGTACTACTGTGAAAGTAATTTGAGTGAAAGTCACCTTGGATTTACAATGGATTTTGGTTTAGAATTTTTATCCATGCCTATCTAGTTTTAAGGTGAAGGGATTTACATATTCTTAAGGGCAAAAAAAGCTTATATTGAATCCAATCTTTTATTGATTTATTATTTGTTTGTGTACATATAAATATTGTTTATCATCAGGGTCTCTCTAAGCAATTAACAAAACTGGTTATCTGTTATTGAATTCTATAGGAAAGGGATAAAGTATTTATCAGAATTAGAAATCAGAGTTACAGACGGTAACTGTTAGACATCTAAACTGTCAGTTTAAAAAAGTACACTGTGTGAAATATCAATATTCATTAACTAAACGTATTATACATAACATATAATATTAGAGTTTCTAAAATGATTTGTTTCTGAATTAATATTATGTATTTAGCAAAGCATATTCAAACCTATGTTAGAGGAATCGTTGGGGCTTATATATTTATTCCTATGTTTATAAATCCTATTTATACTAACAAGGGGACGGCAAGACCTCGGAAACGGACTTCGGGTTCAAACTTGGTAGGTTTGTAGTACACCCCAAGGATATCCTATCCTGAAAATATTACGACGCACTATCTAGTAGTTTCCGAGAAAACGCCCCCAAAGTTTTACTAATTAGTTTAAATATTTAAATACTCTTCCCTTGACAAGAGCCGAATAGCTCAGTCGGTAGCGTACACGCCCCAAAACTGAAAGACGTAGGTTCGAATCCACCTATTTGCAATTTTTTTTTCTTCTCTTTTCACTTCTTAAAAATTATTTAAAATCCATTTTTTACCATTACAGAAAACAATTTTTTACATCGATTTAAATAAATACTTTTTATTTTAAAATAATATGATAGTTAAATTAAATATGAATGAAATGAATATTTTATAAACCTTAATTATTTGCTACTATCAAATCATCGAATAGAAAGAGGCATATACGTATTAGAAAACTCTGGAAACTTTAAAATAATAACTTACAAAAACCTAATCATTTTCCTGTTACAGCTAGTTAACACTATTTAAAAGCACGAAATTTTCAAAATATTATTTTTCTTTATCAACAAATCTTTGAAATAAACTCGGCAATTTAAAGAACATTACCTATAAAACAGCTTTTTCTTCTTCTAATAATAAAATATCTTTTGCGCAGACGAAAACAAAATTGCAAGGAATAGTTTCTGAACTATTTAATTATTGTCAATATTAAGTAATTACTGACATTTTTAGCAGAATTGTAAATATATATTTTTTAATAATGAGACTTGACGTATTGATTTGAAACGGCACAAAAATACCGAAATACATCATTAAAATCAATACAAGTACATAGCAGGGGGGGCCCATCAGCTCTCATTTTGCGTTCAGTTTTGTGACGTCACTGGTTTAAAAGTTCTCCGCCTACCGAACTGAGTGGCCAATCAGGATTGTTAAGGAAAATCACGGAGATTTTTCTGAAGTAGAAAGGGAGAAAAGTAAAACTCAGGGAAAATATAAACAAGTAGTTTTCTTCTTCTTATGGAAATAAATGCTGAAATTAAAGCAATATTTGTTGTCGCTAGCAGCCTATGCGCTGTGTTGTCGTCGGTTCGATTCCGGCCTTACCCTTTCCCTGGATTGGGTGTATTTTCTCTCTCTCTCTGTGTCAGTAAAACAATTATGTTTGTGCCTTGACGAAGGATTATAAGCGGATCCTTGGGATCAAGCACACAAACCGGAAAATATATGTAACACCAATCCATGTTATCGCTATGGAAACATAGTTTTACTGTATTTTTTCTTATTAAATGCTTGTAAAATTTATAATCTACATAATATGATGATTATTTTGTTTCCTTTTTGTTAGGATCAAAATATTTTAGATTAAATATTGTTATGGAACTAGTGTTTGAGACTTGTAATGAGATTACAAAGATACTCTTGACGGTGATTTGAGATTATGTATAGAAAAATTTAAGTATGAATTCAGTGAACACTTCCTATTAATTACAGAGTATTGTGCAATTTAGTACTTTATAGTTAATACTTTATATAGTTAATAAAAGTTTGATTTCTTTGAAATATTTTTAGATCCCTAAAAATGTGCGCATGACCAAACTCTTTATGTTTGGACTGTAACGCAATCCCCACCCTACAGCTGAATTGAGAAACCGTAATAGCCTGCGGCGGTAAAAATTACCTCTCGGCCAATCAGTAACTACTAGTGCGTTGTCGCCTCTCTTCCTACTCTAGCTACTCTAGGATCTCTAGTTTTAAGAATTAAAGGTATAGTATTAGATTGGATTGGAGTTACATATATTTTCCGGATTGTTTGCTTGATCGCAAGGATCCGCTTATTCGTAAAGAAGACACAAGCATAACTTTTATTGACAGAGAGAGAGAGAGAGAGAGAGAGAGAGAGAGAGAGAGAGAGAGAGAGAGAGAGAGAGAGAGAGAGAGAGAGAGAGAGAGAGAGAGAGGGAGAAAATACACCCAGGGCAAGGCCGGAATCGAACCGACGACAGGTACAGAGCGCAGACTGCTAGCGTATGTATCGCATCATTAAAGAGAGAACTCCTAACATAGAAAAGTCGTACAACTAAACCTGTTGAACCGAAGATGAAATATCCCTCTCTGAAACAAAAAGTCCCTAAAACATAGTGCCTCTATTTCAGTCCCACCCAAGTGAATGGGATTGGTTAATAAGATGAAAACCACTGACGTCACTGGTTTAAATCTTACACGCCCCTTGAATTTTTCGTTTCTATGAGAAGAGCCAACCTAGTATTCTACTAACCTTGAGTACATAGATTATTATTCTTAAAATTTTTCAATGTTGGTTTTAAAAGCATAAACATAAATATTAATAAGAAAGAAATGACATTTAATTTATCAACCGAGAAAGAGGCGAGCGTTTTTTTTTAATATTTTATTTCCGTATAAAAATTTAATTTGAGCTCTGTATTATAAAAATTACTTGATTAGTTCAACGCTTTTATACTATAAAAGCGTTGAACTAATCAAGTAATTTTTATAATACAGAGCTCAAATTAAATTTTAAATATTAATTTGTGGTTTAATTTTAATATTTCTCAACTGGAATTTCATATGCAAACATAATTTTAAAATACAACTTCAATTTTAAAAAATAACACTGTTTTCTGAAATGAATTTTAAATAATTTTTAAAAAGTGAAAAGAGAAGAAAAAAAGGCAAATAGATGGATTCGAACCTACGTCCTTCAGTTTTGGGGAGTGTACGCTACCGACTGAGCTATTCGGCTCTTGTCAAGGGAAGAGTATTTAAATATTAAAACTAATTAGTAAAACTTTGGGGGGCGTTTTCTCGGAAACTACTGGATAGTGCGTCGTAATATTTTCAGGATAGGATATCCTTGGGGTGTACTACAAACCTACAAAGTTTGAACCCGAAGTCCGTTTCCGAGGTCTTGCCGTCCCCTTGAAGTTATTTATTTTTGACATATACCATAAACTTTTAAAAAAGTAACCTTTATTTATTGAAACATTTTTGATCATATGTAACTAATTTAAAAAACCAGTTTAATAGGATTTCAAAAATGCTGCACAACTCGGGTTTTGATAATTTGTCAAAGTTACAATCTAGTTCAAAATAAAGTGTAAGAACGATCACATTTTATAAAGAAAATAACTTGTTTTAATAAACATCGTTTAAAACTATTTGAAAATTTTATTTTCGTGTAATAATTATTAATAACAACAAAATATGGATAAAATAAAAAAACTCATAAATTTCGAAAACAAGTACTCCTTAGAATAAATTAGTGTATCGAAACGTTTTATTAGAACTTCCAACTGAATTTTTTATTAAATCTTTACCTATATGCTTAACCCGTAGCAGGGGACGTGGGGTCTCCCAGACTCCGCAACATTTTCCTCCCCTCCCCCCTACCACATGCTTTGTCAAATTGAATGGATTCTTCCGCTAGCTTCACCTTTCGTGACCTTGGCCCTGACTCCTTCTTATCAGCAAGTTTTGACAAGTGCGACAGTACGGAAATTCCACAAATTCTTTTTCAGGAGTCCCAGAGACCCCACCTCCTCTGCAGTGTAACAGTTTTCGTCCAGAGTTAGTACGCATGGTATTGAAGCTAGGTCCGCGGAGATTATTTATGATTATCTCTAATCCACGTTGTGTGGAAGAGTTTTTTTTAAAAATTAGATGAAATTATGAGTGATTTCAGTGGGGAAGAGACTGTGAAGATGATTTCTGTGAAAATTTTTAAATTTTATGCTTCTAAAGCAATGGTAAAAAACTGATAATTCAGGCACTGTCAAAAAAATTTTCTATTGTTCTACACAGAATTTTCTCTTATTAAAATTTGCTTTATATATTAAATCATAAAAACAAACAGTTAATTCACAATAGATGCGTTTTTATTTTTAAGTTTAAAGAGTTTATTGCACCATATGGTGTCTATCGATAATTTTAAGTCTATTGGAAAATTGTCTGGAAAAAATGTTTATTTCATCATAAAGTTAAAGAAAATATTTTTCTATCAAGAGATAAATGTTCAAATAACAATGTACTGAAATATCAGAATCATATCTTAATTAGACGATTTTTAAAAAATATAGAAAGTTGCGGAGTCTCTGAGACCCCACGTCCCCTTGTATGTTCCAATTTTTCACCTCCCCTGTTACGGGTTAATACTCGCGATGTACTAATTGGACTCAGTGTGCGGTTTTTAAGTCAATACGTAAAGCCACAAGAATGAACGAACATTTTTCTCTCTTAACTCATTTTTCTGACTCCTTTATCACAAGCCCTAATTTATCATGTTTTACAAACAATTTACTAAACCATCGATGAAGAAAATGCTCTTTAAAGGTGCATTACGGCTAAGCCTCATTATGTAAATCAAACACAAGAAAGGAAAAAAGGATTTTCTAACTTTAAGGAGTCACGGTATTCAGGAATGTGAGGCGAATTTGAATTTATAGAGATGTTTTGAAAGAAGAGAGAAAGCGGCTGTGAGTGCATAGTTAATAGCTGACTTTTTAATGAAGATAATACAAGGTAACTGTGTAAAGCGAAAAGCAATGGTTTGTCTTCAAAAGTTTATTCAATCAGTTCAAGGTAATCAAGCTTTGCCCTTCCTTCACACGAGAAAAATGCAAATAAATCCTGTTCCAAATCAAAATGCATTAGGGCCCATTAGTTACATCTTTCGGAAAAGAGATTGGACTAGTTGAATGCGGATTTAACAGCTTGCCTTTCAAATTAATTATCAAATGCTAATCGGGCTCCGGCAGAAAAAATATCCGGAAAACACGCTAAGTGGGTGCTCCGGTGGATACAAGAAGTTAAAGAAATGGAGTTTAGCATATTCAATTCCGGTCAAGGTATTTTTTTCATCCATTTTAAAAAATTCTCAGTTTTTCAGGAACTGAACAGATGTCTGTATTCCATGGAATTAGGTTATTAATTCTCTGAGTTAAAATGCTTAAACGTTTGGAGTTTATGAGTCATTTTAATGGATGCATACTTGCATAGGGTTTTACTAATTGACTTTAACATAAAGCTTAAATGGAAACTTTTTAAACTATTGGAATGATGAGACGATTTAGATAAAAAGTGGAATCAAAGTGTGCGGAAATCTTTTATTATCACATTTGATTTCCTTTTTTTAATATTAAAACAACTGTTTAACACTAAGTTTTCTTGATCTATTGATATCATGTAAACTATTTTGGGCTTTAGCATTCAAAAAAGAAAAAAAAAGACGCATGATGGATTAAAACCATAAAAGGTATTTTATTTTACTTTAAAACAGTCGTAATTTAATTCATTAAGTATTATATTGTATTGGTATCGGTAAAATTCTAAAAAAAATATTATACTCATTATATATAAAAATCATCATTCAATAAATTTAGTACTTTAAATTATATCCATAAAATGTGATAAATGAATGAAAAAATTCCACATTTTGAACAGTTTGCTGAAATCACTATAATAATGAACCATTAGTTACATTTTAAGTATTAATTATTGTGTAATAGCGTTTAAACTTTCAATTTTTCTATGCATGACTTTAAATGAAAATATTGATTTCAATGTAATAAGAGAAAATTCTCATCATGAAATGTTTTTAACATATTATTATTGAAGACGTCAGCCTTTTCAAATGTAATTAATTTGTGTGATGCTAACATTTTTTAATAAAAATATTTTAACTAATCATTTGTCGGATGCAATTTCTAAAGAAACAATAATATATTTTCTGAAGAAAAGATAAAATGATTTAATGACGTTTATTGAAAGGTATTTAAGTTACAAAATTCATTATTTCCAAACCGGATAATCATAGTTCCTTAAAGGGACAAACAAGTAAAATCATTAATATTTTCCTGGGAAACTTACCCAATATACATAAATGAAAGAAACTTAAATATAGATTAATCACAAACTTATTTTTGACTTCCTCGATTGTTACGCTGCAAATAAAAGCAGAAAAGCGTCTTCCAGCGGGGAAACAAATCATAAAAATCTCCAGAAAGTTATCTTTGTTCCAAAGTGAGACAAAACAAACCGCACCACTGAAAAGTCCCCGTTGAAAAAGCCCCTACTCCGAAAAGAACTAATACCAGATAATCGCAAGCAGCGTGAAACGCAATACGGGGATCGATCTCGGTAATTGTTTACCCAGGCTAACTATTTATCGATACAATTTCTTGTAGCTACATGCAAAGATTTTCACGATGCGATAGCAAAAGGGAGCCAGCCAGCGTGGCGTAAAAAAGGGACCACGAAAAAGACTTCTGAGATAAGATAGATTAATTGTTAGATCGATAAGCCGATTGAAGGTGCATTCTTGGTGGTTCATTCTTCCTATGCACCTAAATATAGGGTGTATCAATCAATCAATGATCTATCAGGTCGTTCTAAGGACGCTTGCTGGAGATGAAGAACTGGTCTGCTAGAAGAAACACTAATCACTGACTGGCCACATGCGACAAATCTGCTTCTTTACCAGATCTTATCGGTTCTTGCCGATAAATAGCCTTGCTGGACAACTATTTGTCTGCTTCAAGCTTTGCTCCTGGAAATCCCGGTTAGAGATGTATAGCTGATAGGAGGTGGTGAAGTTTGGCTGGATCGGTTGAGAAATTGTCCGGGAAGAAAAAATTTTGAAAAGTTTTTAATGAGGTTATTTAGGTACTGTTTTTTTTATAAACAAGAGGTGTTTGCAGTGTGAGTCGAAAATTCGCGGTTGTCTTTAAAAATATCGGTAAGTTTGGATAAACTTTAAATATTTAACTGATATCAAGCAATGAATATTCGTATATTAAAACTAATTGGATAAATTTCCTTGATAAATCACTTGCATTATATTTAGTCTATGATAAGAATCCTGGAGTAAGCCTTTTTTGAAAAAAAAAATAGCTTAGTTAAATTAAAAGAATTTAAAGGCGTGTATTTTAAATTGCAAGATTTAATCTTTATCTTTATATGAAAAAGTTTATAAAATGCCGCTTGAAAACTATCAAATATAAAAAATAATTCAAATAACTGAAAAGTGTTATTTTTATTAGGTAGTTTACTTAAAAAAGCTATATGGAGTAAAACTTTTAAGATCATGTTATAGCTTTTAAAGGAATTTTACCCGAAGTTAAGAGTTATTTGACACATTATTTTCATCCATTCTTTTTATTTTCTTGTATGTTTTAAGAATGAGGGCAGGTAAACCTTTTACTAAATAAAACGATTAAAACAACTACAATACTTACAGAAAATTTAAAATTCCTTTATTAAATTAGTTATTTATCATCTTACTTAAAAGTTAAACCTTATTAAATATCAATCAAGGATTTAAATAACTAAAAAACGTGAGTAAATAAATCGACGTTGTAAGGCATTTGTTTTCAAGAACGAAAGGAAATTTTGTAAAAAGTTATCTTAGTAAAAACAACTCCAAAACACGTCCACGCTGAAAAATGATACCAGAATGTGTGGAATTCAATTGCTTCAATGAAAATATTCAAATTCTTTAAAAAACTCCCACAAAACTAGTTACTGTCTCTGAACAAAACACCTTGCACAATAAAAGCATCAACTGATGACTTTCTATTCCCCACATCTCCTCCATCCTATTTTCATTTGAAGATGGGTCAAAATAGAAAAAGTTGGGCGAAATCGAGTGATAAAAGACTGCGAATCGTTCAAAAAACTTTCTGCTGATAAGAAAACCCGAGGAAAGAAGACGCTTTCCAAATTTCCACATAAACAAAGCAGCGCCCGGAATGAATAAGAAAGGAAATAAAAGAGATAGAGAGTGCTTTTCAAAATCATAAAAATATCTGGCTTTTTTGGGAGGCAGAAGCAACTAATAATCATCTTCATCACAGTTTTCTTCACGCATCTTCCAGCCCAGGCTGACTGCCATCAATCACTTCCAAGAGGCCATCTTTTCGTCAATAGATAAAGGCCTGGCTTCGCAGCAACAAAAACCCCAAGAGAGTGCGAATTCTTTCAGGGTATCAGTTGAGGAAGACAACTACTAAAACATTCAGTTCGGCATCTCTTAAAAATATTCGCCCGAAATGGAAAAGCATATATTTTCTGCTCTGCCTCAGTCCTACGATGGTTGTAAGGAAATTTTTATTCCGGCTCCTCTAGTTTCGGCGGTGTTTTTTTCTTTGCCGGTGCTTCTGAGGACGTCGAGGACCCTTTGCTGAGTAATATTCGACGAGGGGGGGTTCCGAGGGGTTTTCTTGAGGTTCGGGGGTCTGGCATTGTTGTTTGTCACCACACTGTGAAGATGCGCAGGGCAATAAAATATTGTGACACCGATCTCAAAGCAGGATATTCAAAACGTTATTCTGGGAAAGTAGGCAGTAGAACCAGAAGCTACTCCAAATGCTTATTCTTTTGCTGGAATTTCTGAAAAATCTGCTTGTTTCTTTTGGGTGCATCTTTCTAAAAAGTGAAACGGTAGTAAATTCCCTGTCATGCAGTAGAAGTAAGTTACTATGCATTAAGACCTCTTTCGGATGCTATTTTGACACTAAAGATGACAAATATAATCCAATTTCCAAGTTTTTTAGTATTGTTTTCGTTGAATTTTAATTTAATGTATTCATGACTTAGTATAAGAACGATTTTTCAAAAGGAAAAAGAAATTACAAAGTGAAGAAAATAAAATACAATCATTAAAGCAATTTTGGTGCAAGGCATCCAAAATAATACAATAAGTAGTGTTTATTACCAGCGATTCCATTATTTTAATACTACAAGCAGTGACTTATAATTGATTTAAATCCCCTGTGTTTATTGGGATCCACTTATTTCTTAAACCAATTATGACTATTAATAGAAGTAGTTCAAGTCATATAGCCTATGAAATTATACCTCACTTAAGGTTATAAAACATTTACATAAGTTAAAAATTTTGAAGACGTCCAATTTTAATCTGAGACATTGATAAAATTACAAAATAAATACTTTGCAGTAAAATAAAGGCATGTTTTATTATCAAAAGAAAAACACAAATATCCGTATCCACCTTATCCTTTACTCTATCTCCTTTACTTTAAATTAATTTTTAAACTTTTTTATTTTGCCTCTAGGGTCGCTGTAAATCATTTCAATGGATTCTACAGGTTCTTTAACCAAGGGGTAGACCTTACTTTTGTGACCCTAGGGCACGTTGGTTCCAAATAAAACCCACGAAAAGGACTTTTGAAACACCCTGTATATTCGAAGCGTTTCTTAATTGTATTCACACAACTGTAATGGATGAATTAAATTCCTGTATCCATGAACTTTAAAAAAATATAATGCTTAAAAAGTGCTTCATTTTTATTTTTTTAGATATTGAGTTTTAAACTGTTAAAATTTTGAATTAATAAATAATAAAAAGAGGATAAGTAAGTATACAGATTTATTGATCTAAAAAAATTAAAATGAATTACATATTATATAATCTTGACTAAAACCAGCATCATTTCTTAAAATTTTTACAAAAAAGGCTTTAATAAGAAAGCTGTTAATGATTTTGCAGCAAATAAGTCATTTTGAATTTTTCTCAATCCGAATGAAGAAAAAACTAAGAGAAAGTTCCCGATGTAACTGTCTGCAGACACTTGGGATAAGGATAATGGGAATCTAGATAATCGATGCACATGGCTCTAAGTCCCGAGTGGAAAATGCATTTTAAGGAAACGATTTGCCGACATTCAAAGTAGGTTTTTGCGGAAGCGATTTTTATCTGAAAGCCATTAATCCCTTTACAAGTCTGAGAAGGGGAACGAACATAAACGGGTCTAGTGAGCAGTCGAAATACTTACCGGAGTCATCAAAAATCAGCTTAAATTGTTTGTCTTTGCGCTCCTCAGCAATTAACCAAACCAGTTCGTTCCCATCACCTGGAAGGTAATTTAGAGACAAATTTAGCAGACATGCTTTAATTGGCATTAATTAACTTTTTATTTCTGAAAATTCAATTAACTTTTTCCAAACGGCGTTCATAATGGCTTTCAACTTTAAAAATGGGCCCCGTTGTTGGTTTCTTGGGCAGCCTTTTTCACTCCGCGTTTTGTAAATGGTTCCGCTTGAGAATTGGATTAGT
Organism: Tetragnatha versicolor; assembly: GCA_024610705.1. Taxonomy (NCBI): domain Eukaryota; kingdom Metazoa; phylum Arthropoda; class Arachnida; order Araneae; family Tetragnathidae; genus Tetragnatha; species Tetragnatha versicolor. Next base: position 13,778,046 of record JANDEH010000009.1, read on the forward strand.
CTATTATTTTCTAATGTATTTTCTATTTCCTGAGGGAAAAAATTCGCGCAATTGGGAAGTCAGGGACGGTTAAAAGTTTCCCTCCTTGAGAAGTATAAATGGGGTACTTACGATGGGAATGGAGAGATATATTAACAATTAATAGTTGGAGGCTGAACGGCCTACTCAATTAGCTGCAGATATTTTTTTAAAAACTAACTAATTAATTGTTTAAAATTTTACATGATTCTTGGTATATTTATCATTTGAGATATTGATAAATTCAAAGTAATAATGTATATGTAGGTACTATACACACATCTAACCTATCAAGAGTTAATCATCTGAAATAAGTGAGTAAAAACAGATAAACCATTCAGTACTGACATATTGTTTATATTTTTATTGATACATTATATACAATTAAACTTAGTTATTTTATGCAAAATATGAAAGCAGTTTATAAAGAACAGCTTACATTTAAAAATAAAATACAAAAACCTTTTGCTATGAACAATCACTAGTAACCATGAATTTTACTTTGAATCATATTGTAATAAGGATTTAAGCTACTCATTTTCCCTGTATATTATTTATTGGTATACATGTTACGGACAATGTGATAAATTGGACTTTATTAATAATGCCCGAAGTGGAGGAAGGCAATGTGATAAATTCAATGGCATTTATCAATGAAATTTTTCACTTTGCCCGTAACATACATATTAAAGCTTAAAATCTTAACTGTAGTACAATATTTTGACGCTGTGTTTAGCAATTTCTCATATTAATTGAACAATAAAGGATTATTTTATAACCTTTGATAGTGTATTTCCTATATTTTATAAGATGAAATTTCGGTAACGTAAGTTTTTTTAAATCCACGAAAAATTTTGTTTAGTTTAGAATATGATTGAATATATGATTTCATTTAGAACATGATTGACTGATTAAAAAAATAATCTTCAATCTGATCAATTCTTGAAAATATTTAAGGGTAAACAAAAACATTTAAGGGTTTAAAAAAATCGTCCTACATGATGAAAAATGTCTTTTATTTGCTTTACATTGCAAAATAAGGTAGTTATAAAATAATCCAATCTCTCCAGCGTGTGTTAAGTATCTTTTTCAATAAACCTTTACTTTAGTCAAACCATAAATCTCAATTGAAAACCTTAAATCCCAACAATTACACCTCGAGACGAATTTCACTCCGATCAACCTTCACTTCCCGAAATTTCGCCGAAAACTCCCCCCATTCCTCGCCCTGGCCATAGCGGCGGATCTTGGGGCCCAAATGAAGATAGTGCTCCTCACAATGTTTCATAAACATCAACTACGGGGAATTAATGGGTGACTAAAGGAGGGAGAAGTATAATAAGCCGAGAAAGACATAAACATACCGTCTAATTCGGAGAGAGTTCTCGCATAGAAGGCCTCTACCACAAGCTTATTTCTCCTTTCATATGGCCGCCATCAACCCTGCACAACTAATGGCACTAGGGCTATGGCTGTATGACACTAGGGATCAATCCCGGCACGATGGGCTTATGCTGGGACATATCTCCTCTGAGCACCTCACCCGTAGACCATATTTAAGCCTGCTTATGAGCCTTATTTTTATATTCGGTTATGGGCCCCTAAATAACACGAGGCCTGTATTTGATTCTTGTGTTTTCGGGCAAGTATGATTAATGAAAGTGTATCTGCTGCAAAGAGATCCATGTGTGGGTTGGTTTGGTTTGGTAACTGTACTGTATTAGGGATTGAGCTGTATCTCTTCATATGTTCACTGTAAAAAAATTTCTTCACTTATAACGGAAATTTTCCGCCGGTTGCTTTATGTACTTTGAGGAAATATCTGGGTTTTTTTCTTTTCAGTCAAATGAGAGACACTTTCCGTAATTTGAAGGAGAGGTAATTTAAATTAGTTACAGAAAGCTGCCTTTATAAAAATGAATTTAATTATAAAAATTTCGTTATCCCGTAGGACATTGTGACGTCAGCGGCAAATATATTATACACCTAGCTAAAGAACAATTTGCCTCGTTTCAACTAAATGATCACGATAAATTTTGGCTTGTAAAACCTTGTTTTTAAAATTTGCTCTCTTAGTGATGCTTTATTAAATTTAAATAATCTTTGTGGAAAAATTCACGGAAAAGGAACTACAGAGATTAATAACTACTATTAATTTTCCGATGATATTTAATTCATTGTTTCATACAATGTCATTGAGTAACTATCTGTCCCCCTGCTTAAACACTCTTTTCAAATTCCAAGGAACTCCAGACAAAGTAAGCGAAAGAGTTAATCAGTTCCTTTTGTAAAGTCAGAAATCATTACTTAACGCATACCAAATAAATTCCGTTCAGCTAGCTCCCAATACAAGCAAATCGAAATCAGCAATCGCCTTTCATTTAACATTCCAACCCTTTTTTACACCCTCCGTAAAAACTGGCTTTTCTTTGAAACCACAATTAACAAGATTTCTCCAGATAAAAGCCTTTTTAAAATCTCGGAAAATCGTTTCATTTAATTTAGCTCATTGAAAGGCTTCGGATCTAAGTACTCTTTTAATTAGACGTTTTTTCTCAGGTCCGATTTATTTGAGAGGCATCATCTAGCCTCAAATTGTTTCAGCTCGCTTACAATTACCAGATGATTACACCATCTATGGCACACAAGTGGAGCAGCCTCAAGTTGAATTTATATGCTCACAGACTCTTATTTAATAAGATTAGCTCTCGCTTGAGTTGCTGTTAATGGTTTGTCTAGTGCTTCCTAAATTGCCGCGAAGAAGACTACCGGTTTAAGCGTACATGACTTTATATAATGGTTTCGTGAATCTGTTTAACCTTTACTTTGGTGTTAAGGGTTGGCCAACAGATTACAAATAACTCTCCTTCGGAAGTAGAAAGGCGCAAGTCAAGTGGCGCCAGTTGTTTGAGTTTTCTTGTGCAATCAGAACTTCCAAGAGAGACAAAACTATTTTTGAAATTTATAAAGAAATCCTATTTCATAAACTAACACCACAAATTTAATTTCATAGATTAAATCAAAATTGATTTTTGCATAACAACCTTACAAATTATCTTTTCATAGCGTTCTCTACTCTACTGACACAAAAAAAAGGGGATTCTTCTAAGCTATTCAAATGTATGTCTGTAAAATCGACATATTTCTAATCCCTTCATAGCTGCAAACCATTCAGATTTTTTCGTATTTGTTCCGATTTTCATGCCTTGTGTACAGAAAATACACCCTTCAATTAAAAATTCAACACTCTTCATAGCTGCAAATCGTTGTTAGCAATGTACCTTGCACCCCATTGCCCTATGTCAAAAGAACGAAGATGTCCAACTTTGCTTTGGAGCACTAGGGCTGCTACCAATTTAGAGTAAAATGAAATATTTTTCTCTGAGAAAACATTTTAACAGATATTATATGATCTTTAAACATACTATTATACAAAATTTCTTTCCGAATAAAACTTGACTGGCTATGTTTTAAATGTTTCTAAGAAAGCTATGATAGACTTGAATAAATTCTTATGCGAAATTAAGTGTATCAACGAAATTTCAAAGTGGTTAAAGATATTAAAGGGGCTCAATGAACCATTTTATAACACCCCATACATCAAAAAATTACACTGAAAAGTGAGCACATAAGGAGCTTCAAAGAGATATTTAAAAAAATTCAGATAAATAAGAGATAAGTTAGTTTCAGATACATTTGAGAACTTTTCGGAACAAAAAAATACTATAGAGGAGACTGTTGTACCTTCGGAGAAAAATCACGTTTTGATTTTTCTTAGACACGTAAAATCACATTTTCTGTAGTCCTGACATTAGCAAATAGGGTGATATTTTTTATCAGACCAATTGTTCGAAATTGGATTTTTAATAACTGAAAGAAATGTGTGTCCATTGGTACAGCAACCTGCTCTCGGTTGGTACAGTAGCAGTTTTTCACCTGTAGACACCCATAAAAATGGAAGTTTTAGTTGAAAAAAAGACTAAAGATGAATATTTTCATTGATGCATTACCTTTTAATGACTAATTTAAATAATGTAATAAATTGGAAATCATTTTGTAAAGTAAAATACTTTTAGAACGTAATTGATCATTTACAGGAACTTAAATGACAGAAATTTGATTTCCCACCAGAAATACATAAACCACATGGCATTTTCAAATCAAAATTTAAGGTTAATAGTTTCATGGATCATGCTGATTGATCTAATCTTTTCACTGATCCAAAAAAAATCCATCTATGCTTAGTTTGGGCAGTATTTGGCGGTATAGTAACTTTCGCAAATCTTCGGTAGAAATTTTTAGTTTTTCTCTATCATCGTACCTGAATAGTGGTGTTTAAAATTTTTTGCCATATTTTTTTCATTGAATATAAAGCAGAATCAAAAAATAAAACGGAGTAGTTTAGATTCATCATTCATATTTGTTTATTCAGTAACATAATCAACGAAAAATACATAACCTTTCAGAAGTAATTTTACATGCATTAAAATGTATTCACTTCAACGAAACCAGATTCAAATACGCCAATTAGCTACAGACGCATCAAGAACGTGTCCATAGGTACAACACTTATGGTGTCCGAAGGTAAAACGAAAGGTGCTTTTAGATTCCAAGTTCTATAAAAAAATAAAAATATTTAGATCGGTCGATTTCTGACATAAGAACTGAATATTTAAAATCTCGGGTATTCACAACGTATATTCCATTTAATCATATTATTATTAAAAGGGAAGAAAAATATTAATGTAGTGATGCACTTAAAAGTAACTTTGAGCATCTAAAAATAGTTAATTTATTATCTACTTTAAATTTCAATTCAAAGAGCTGATTTCAAGTTATCAACTAAATATCACCTGTTTACATTCAATATCGACCATCAATTCAAAATTCCATTTTTTCCCGAATTTTAAACGCGGTGGCCAAATGTACAGTAGGGGGAAAACCGACTCAGTTGCGATTTCTGGCGAACCACTTGGGTTAGGAAGACAAAATAGGGGTCGTTTTTCATTAATTTAAGTATTATTTTACCAAAAAAGTTTTCTAGTCCTTAGGGGGTCGTCTTCATATTAAGGTATCCGCCTACCCCTAAAATGACGATTTTCGACCTTTTCGTCGAAAATTTGGTTCTTAAATTTAAGTAGTTTAGACCTTTATCTTTCCAAAACTGTTTTCATTTTACTTGTAGGTGAATTATAGAAAAGAAATTATAGCATTTTAAAAACCAGATAGTCGTGTGCGATCGTATACAAATATAAACTTTAAAGCTACTTTTCTCAGAACTAAATTATGCATGCAAACCCTCCACTATTTACATGATTACTCAAAAACTATCCAAGATATTCACTCCAAATTTTTAGCAGTATAAATCATATTGTTATTAACTAGATGGACTACAGATTTTTATGTAAGTTTAAATTTTTTTTATTTTTATTGACGTTTTTTTGTTAAATGGTTGTGGAAATTTAGAAATTTTTCACTTACCTTTACATTTTATGCTGTAAAACAATTACTTTTCAAAATATATCTTAGAAAATAGTCCATTCTGCAGATAAGTGTTATACGATACTTGTGTCCAAAGGAAATTTATATAAGAGTAATAGTTTTGGGGCAAGAGTGAGAGGGGTTTTATAAAAATTAACTTAAATTTTACACTAACTATCCCATATTTTAGAAAATAATATAAATTTTTCTTAGCATTGATCAATGTTCTGATGTACATTTAAACTAAAAATTAAAAAATAATTTTTGTAAATCAAGTATTTCAAAAAGTGGTCTCAAAGGTAGGCGGATACCTTAAACGAAACACTAACTTCTTTTTTCATTTTTTTTAAATCGTGAAATTTTTTATAGTAATTGATTCTGGTAGTAATATTATGTAGGAAACCAAATTTTCAATCGATTTTATCTAATAGTTTTTGATAAAACGAACGAGAAAGAGAACTCTTAGAATATCTTATATCTTCTTTTCTCTCTTTGTATATTATTTCTTGTAGGGCCTTAATAAAATACTGCCTTAAAACAAAGTTCATTAGGGTGAAGGATGTCTGTATTTTTCCACTAATGAGATTTTCCTATTTCCAAGTTTTCGGATACAATGTTTAAGTTTCATCGGAAATTGAGAAAATGTGAAGCGCTCCGTTTTAGTTTTATCACATTTTACTATTAATTACTACTTTTTGTCTTTCTTTTCCCAAAAATGAGAAATGTTGTGTTATTTGAAAGAGTTCCCATAAAAATAAAATTGTAAAACAATATTTGTTTGTGAATTTCATTCTTTGAAATAATTTTAAATAGTTTTATTAACCTTTTAAAAGCCGCAATTCAAATTTCAAATTAAAGGTTCTTATTTTTGGCTTAAAAATGGCTTGTTTCATCATTACTAAAACCGTTCTGGTAATTTTTTGGCAGAAAAAAATTCAAGTATGATTTTTAGGATGTTCCCATTTGGGAACATCCGCGTTTGGGGTGAAGTTTTTAGAGGGATTTCCAAAAGGCCCATATTTTACAATTAATTCAAATTAAATGATTGAAATAGGTTTCTACTGAATAATTATGAACATTTGAAAAAAAATTGACATGCTTATTACGTACGCGAAGCTTTTCCGTACATTTTTTTGCACTATGGGTAATATTTTGGTATAAAAATGTTGAACTTTTAGTTTCGGTTCAAAGAAGAGAACCAAATTTATGTAAATTATTGTAGAAACAACTACTACTTGTTATGTATGAACTGTATATAAGCTGAAGCTCAGCACTTTGTAATATCTTCTCTCTCTTTCTTTCCCTATTCAATTTTAAACTGCCATCTAAATAAAGACGTTTTATTTTAAACTTTGATTTGATGATTGATTCTTCACACAGCCCTACACGGTTATGGGCCCAGGTCACGATGCATCTGCTAGAGTTAGTTTAAGATAAGTCTGATCGAAATTTTGAATTTGAGGCAGATCACAAATTTGTGGGGCCGTGAAGCATCATGGATAGTATCGGAAACGCCTTCTCTTTTCCGAAGTTAAATTCATTGAACTATCGAAGTTGGCAAGTGGATATGAAAGTTTTGCTGATTGAACGAGGATGTTGGGATTACGTTTCTGGTGAGAGTAAAGAACCAACTGATACGGCAACTGAGGAAACTCAAAACAACTACAAGAAACTGCAGCAAAGATCATACACCACTATATACTCTGGGATTGAACGACAGTTCCTGACGTTGATTTCACACACAACTGATGGTAAGCTGGCCTGGACGATCATAAAGGAAAATTTCGAACCTACTTCGAGAGCACGTCTGGCAGGATTGATTGACGAATTTTTTGAATTAAAGTTTCAAGAAGATGATGAGAGCATCGGAATCTACTGTAAGCGAATAGAAGACAAGATGCTGATGATTAAAGACGCTGGATTCGACATACCTGAATGTTTGACATGTTTTCAACTTATAAGAAAGCTTCCAGCAGAATACGATGGCTTAGTACAGATACTATATCGACTGAATGAGAGGGAATTCAATTTCAAGAATATCGAATCCCAGTTGATAAACGAATATGGAAGAATACAGCAGAAGAGGAAGGATGACGGCTTGGACCTGGCAAGCAACGCATATATGACTAAATCAAGTTCCAGTTTTTCTGACGGACGGAGGAATCGGAACAGCGGTCGCATGCTGGACCCTGAGAAAATGCAATCTAGAGGAGTCTTGACCTGTTCTTACTGTAAGAAGAAAGGACACACTTTCAACAAATGTTACCAGAGACTGAATTCTAGAAACCAAAGTCGCCCTGAAAGAGATCATCGAAAGATCGAAATTGATAAAGGTGAAGGAGGATTCTACTCCGAGTACGAAGAACGAGCGAGCCACTGCTATACCACAACGGGAGATGAAATGGGAGTTGAATCGCCAAACCACGAACTAGAGGAGTGGATTGTGGACTCAGCAGCTACTTCCCACTTTTGTAATCGAAAGGACTGGTTCGATGACTTTAAATACCTACCAAGTTCAAGAGCTCTAATCGGAGACAAGAACTGCACCTCTGAAATACTGGGTACAGGTAATATAACTTTCTATGCCAAAAATAATGATAAATTTGTAAAACTTAAGTTGAAAAACGTACTATATGCTCCGAACATGCGGAGAAATCTTATTAGTGGAGGTAATATAGATATTGCTGGTTATAAAATTATTTGGAAAAATAACAAAATGGTGATTTACAATGATAGAAATGAATATTTCTTAACAGTGCCTAGAGTAGATAAATTCTATATTATTTATGGTATGCCTTGTAAAAGATATGAATACTGTAATCTAATTGAATCTAAACCAATTAATGCTGAACTTTTACACAAAAGGTTTTGTCATGTTAATCTTGACTTGTTAAGAAAAATGGGTGTAAACAACTCTGTTAAAGGTATAGGTAAAGTAACTGGTAATTTAAATTCTTGTGTTACGTGTAACCTAGCTAAAAGCACTCGATCTTCTTTCAAAGCACTAAGTAAGGTGGAAAGATTATCTAGTGGAATTTTAGACAGGATACACATGGACGTTTGGGGTAAATCTCCTACAAGTTCATTAGGAGGAAAACATTATTTTTTGTCAGTCATTGATGATTATTCAAGATACGCCACTGTATACACAATCGAGAAAAAATCTGACGTATTTGAGTGTTTCAAAGATTACCAATCTTACGTTGAAAGGAAACTTAATAGGAAAATTAAGTGTGTAAGGACGGATAACGGTTTAGAATTCTGTAATAAGGAATTTGAGTCCTATCTAAAAAATATGGGGATTAAAACTGAGAGAACGTCAGTTTATAGCCCACAGCAAAATGGGATCGCTGAGCGATTTAATCGAACTGTTTTAGAAGGTGTTAGAGCTATATTAACTGAAAGCGGTTTACAGCCGAAATTTTGGGCAGAAGCCTTGCATGCCTTTGTTCATATTCGAAATAAGTGTGAACACCAACTTACTAAGGGGAAAACGCCCTATGAAATTTGGACAGGCAGAAAACCCTCAGTTAATTATCTAAAAGTTTTAGGATCTCTTGCCTATATGCATGTTCCTAATGTTAAAAGAAATAAATTGCAAAATAAAGCTGAAATGGGTATACTTGTTGGGTACGCAACAAAAACAAAAGGATATCGCGTCTGGTTACCTAAAAGAAGAACTGTAATTGAAACAATCAATGTTAAAATTGATGAGAGTAAAAACGGAATGTTAACATTGTTTGGCCAAAAATCTAATGATAGTACTTACATTTTAAGTATGGGGGAAGTATTAGATAATGAAACTTCTAAAGTACCAGAGGTAAAAAGCGAGGAAGTTAAGAGGGAAATTAAACAACCTAAAACCGCAATCGACATTGAAAAGTGGACTAGGGTAGAAAGACCCAGAAAGAAAAACTCGCGTGTAGATGTTTACTATTACCCACCATCGGGAAAACCACGTTTAAGATCCACTAAACAAACTAAAAAGTATTGTGATCAAAATAATTTAGAATTTAAAGTTGAATTATTTAACTTTAAACCTGGGGGTGTAACTAGTGATAATCGGGAAAATGTTAATGAATCAGAAAACTCTGAAAGTTCAACGGAAGTTAGTTCAGAGGAAGTACACGAGTCTGATTATTTAAATTTCCATACACTTCAAGAGGAAGTATATAATGTTGAAATTCCTAAAACCTTTATAGAATCTCAAAAAGTACCAGAAAAGGACAATTGGGATCGAGCTATGGAGGAGGAACTGAAAGTTATGCATGATCGTAAAGTTTGGGAACTAGTGGAACGTCCAAAGAATGAACGGATTATAGGAAGTAAGTGGGTTTATTCAATAAAGAAAGATTCAGATGGAAAAATTAAGAAATTTAAAGCGAGATTAGTAGCTCAAGGATTTAAGCAAAGAATGGGACTGGATTATACAGAAACTTTTTCACCAGTAGTTAACTTTTCTGTAATTAAATTGCTATTCATAATATTTGTATGCATTCTAGGATGGGTGAATTTACAGCTAGATGTAAAAGCCGCGTACCTTTATGGGGACTTGCAGGAAAGAACTTTTATGGAACAACCTAAGGGGTTCATAAAAGCTGGTAATGAAACTAAAGTTTGTTTTCTTAAGAAATCCATATACGGTCTGCATCAGAGTGGCAGAGTATGGAATACCGAGTTGGATTTAATGCTTAAGAAATTGGGATTTACCAAATTAAAACACTGTAATTGTGTGTATAAATTTGCTGACAATGTTGTGTTGTTGATTTATGTGGATGATATAATCATGTTTGGTAAAAATGATAGTTGTATTCAACGTGCAGTTAAGTTGTTGAAATCTAAATTTGATACAACTGAATTGGGAAATGTTAAGTACATTTTAGGTGTTAATTTTGAAAGTATTGATAACTGTGTTTATTTAAGTCAAAGTACTTACATTTGTAAGCTGAGAAAAATGGTTTATTCAGAATATTTTTGTAAACTAAATTTTGAACCGATGGGGCCGATTGTTGAACTTTTAGTTTCGGTTCAAAGAAGAGAACCAAATTTATGTAAATTATTGTAGAAACAACTACTACTTGTTATGTATGAACTGTATATAAGCTGAAGCTCAGCACTTTGTAATATCTTCTCTCTCTTTCTTTCCCTATTCAATTTTAAACTGCCATCTAAATAAAGACGTTTTATTTTAAACTTTGATTTGATGATTGATTCTTCACACAGCCCTACAAAAAATACATAAGAGTGTTCCCATGCGCTTCGAATGTAAAAAGTTACGTTTCTGTGTGAAAAATTAGTTTTAATTACTGTTCTATACGGATATCTAGCATAAAATCCACTAATTGCATTCAAATCTAATTAGCTTTCAAAAGTGATAATCATATCTCCATTGATTCATTAAAGCTGTGTATCTCATGGAATATTCCGAACTGAATCACATATATCTTAGATCCAACTTACGTTAGAAGAGTGTTTTTAGATGTACAATACTGAAAAAAAATCGACTCAGACCCTATATCTCCGGAACGGCTTGTGATATAAAGACAAATACAGTATCATTTTTCATGATTTGAAGTATTCTATATACAGAAAAATTTTCAAGTTCTTAGGGGGTCGTCTTCATATTAAACGAAGCACCAACTTTCGTTTTTCCTAAGGGCGACATCAAAGATTACACAGGTCTGCAAAAAAAAACTTTTTTCGAGCTGTTTTGGATATTTCACCTGAACTTTGTTATTTTGGGTGCTCTGAATCCAAAAATGACCTCCATTTTGTCCTGGGACGTCACGTATTTTGACAATTCAGATTTTTAGGTTTTATTGGGAAATGCCTTAAAATTTTGTAAAATTAACTTTTTATACTAAATTTTTTATTCAAATTTTTTCCACAAAACCTTTTTTTATGTTTTTTGATGTGCTGAATCTAAAACTGACCTCCGTTTTGTCATAGGACTTCACTTTTTTCACAAATTAAGTAAAAATGTCATTTTTTAAAGAAAATAAAAGTAAATATTTAAAAAAAATTATTTTTTGACTTAAACTTTATTTGAAAATAATTTTTTATGATTTTTGGTGTGCTGAATCCAAAAAATACCTCTTTTGATTTTTAAGACACCACATTTTGTAACAAATTGAGCAAATATAGCAACATTTCACATAAAATGTAAGTATACTTAAGAAGTAGATTTTTTAATCCAAATTTATTTTTAAGGTTGTTAGTTTTAAGGTTTTTTTAGTGCCCTGAGTTCAAAAATGGTCTGTTTTGTCATAGAATGTCATGTTTCCTGACAATTTAGGTAAAATTGTAAAATAAGTCATTATTTCAATTTTCATGAAAATAGGTTCATAAAATAAAATTATTATTACATATTCTTCATGAAAATCATTATATAACTAAAATAAACTTATTTACACACTCTAAAGCCAATTTCTCTTCTTCATGAAGCTCCCCTTGGTACCTTTACCCTTGTGAGTAGCAAAAAGAACGTTTCTTTGAACTATTCAACAAAAATCCTTCATTATTCCCCGAATAAATCTTCCCTAATATTTTCTTTCCATCTCTATAATTTCCTGATGAGATAGTTTACTATGTGCACCATTCACAGCTCCTAATTTTTAAAACTATAGGAGCTAGAAATGCACAAAAACTATGAAAAATGGGCAAATTCGAAAATAATTTTGCAATTTGTGAAAAATCCTGACGTATAGGATTTTTTTCAATATTTTTTTCGTTATCAGCACACCAAAATACATAGAAAATCACTAAAATTATTCAAACAGCTTTTTCATTGCAGACCTGTGTTATTCCTTATTCTGAAAGAGCACCCTCTAAAACCCTTCAAAACCAATTTTCATGTCATTTGGTCCCCAAACAAAGCCAGGAGTGGGTGTTGAAGTTCGTCGAATTTACGTTGAAATCTCGTTTTTTATGTTGAATTCTCGATTTTGATCCTGCGGGGTTAATGGTTGAAAGGATCAAAATCGAGAAAAGTCGAGTCGAAAAATCGAGATTCAAATGAAAGGTAAGACCTTTCCCGATATTTTAAAACGATAATTGGTCGCATTCATCTAGAATTTCTAACCTGTATCATCAATCTAAAAAAACGAGAAATTTCGTGCGTTTGTGCCCCATGGGTGGGGCAGTTTCGCACACTTGTGGGGCACATTCGTACACATGCAAAAATTATACAATAATTATTTTTACAAACTAAAAAGTTTATTGCACTTTAAAGTAAGGATAATTAAACGAAATATTTGGCACTTTTACATAATTTTCCTCTAAATTTAAGATTTTTTTACAAAAAGAAAACAGCTTCAGAAATATTTAACATCTAAGTTTTTGATGAGGAAAACAATTGTAGTAATAAAGAGTATATTGTACATTGACATACTTCACGTAATATAATTAGTTAGAAAAAGTTCAACCAATATTTTAACTGTCAGGTTTTATTCCAAAGGAAAGTGAACCAACAGCTCGCTTATTAACACCTGAAACTTACGATTGGGGATCTTTTAATACGATTTTAAAGTTTTTCATCATTAATTTTATATGAGCATCATTCAATTCCAAATTTTCTATTTGACCAACATAACAAATTTTCTTTTTAGTAGGAAATTCTACTAGAATAAAATCACTTAAGTCCAAGTCAATTGGTATTAAACAATTATTAGGGATATTTATTTCTTCAATGTTTAAATCTGGGTCTAAATTCCTTAAAACTGAAGCATTCTTTAAGATGTTATTTTCTATTATCACCAAATTTTGAAACAATTACAATAAAAAATATTAAACTTCAAGTTATTAAATATACTGCACTTATAAACATATAAATCACTTTCACAATCAAAAATGGGTAAGATGAGGCACATTCGTACTGTGCGATTCTATCTGCCCCATCTTTTGGTATACGAATGTGCCCCATCTACAAATTCAAGCTTACCACGTCCCAACAAGATATTTATAATTAAAGCAGGGAAATAAAACCTTTCTAGAAACTTACTTTAGTAGTACCTCTACTGAATAAAATGCTGAATGTCCACTTGAGAGTTATTTTTGATTGATATTTTACGCCAACAAAATGACAAGAAAACTTACTTTGCTGTTTCTAACGCTAGCAAATTTCTAGTACGTATGCAACAAAATGGCTCAGGGCTTTGAAAATTCATGTAGGAGGTGGTAGTCATGCTTCCATCTACTGGTATTTTTTTCAGATTTTTAAATTAATAATTACTAGGGGAAATGCCGTCTGTCCGAATGTGCCCCATGTGCGAATGTGCCCCACTCTCCCCTACTGTACACACTTTTTCTTATTTTCGAAATTCTATTTTATTCCTAAAATTTTTATGTAAAAAGTACTTGAACAAAATATATACTTAAGTCCTCAGAAGCACTCCAAATATGCTCTTTGCATAACCCCTAATGATAATTACTAAAATTTAATCGATCGGGGAGTTAGAAAAATATACAAATGTAAGAATCTGCTATAAAGATTTGGCATTTATTTTTCCATAAATAAGGTGAAAAAAATAAAAATTACAGATTTTTGAATTTAAAACATCATTCTTAACTTGTTTAGTACTTTGTTTTGGTAATTGCTTTCCAAAATTGGAGTATAAAGCTATTCTGTCAATTCAAATGAGAAGATGTGTACTTAAGCTACCTAAGATGAAACTTGTGCAACTTTTGTAAGATCCAAAAATATCTAATTTTGATGTAAATTTTACAAAAAGGATTAAATTGCACGTGAAAAAGTTTTGCATGTAAAATAACTTCATATATTTCAGTTACTTTCTACCAAGTATCAAATTCCTGCATGAAAATTAAAGTTGTAAAAAAATTCCCTAAAATGATTTTCCCATTTGGGAACATCGGCAGGTAAAAGGTTAAGGAAGCTATTTGTAGGTTTTTATGTTTCAATTTATGACATTTGAGTTCTAATTTTATGATTTCTTTATCATGATTTGTTCATAGCTATACTATTGGCAGGACTTGTCTAAGGAAAAAAATTTGCAAAATGTATTTCAAATTTCTTCCCCATACAATTTAAAATAATGTCAAAACACAGATTTTGTTTTATTAGGAAATTATAAAGTTTCAGAGATTTTTTAAGATCTGGAAATAAAAGCTTTTGGTAAAAATGAGTAATACTTATTTAAAGTAAAAGCCACTGGAAATCTTTTATAAAATTAACCTCAACTATATTAAAATGCTTCAACGAAAAATGAATTAAACTGGCAGCATTAAGGTAAAATGTGGATGTAAGTTTTTTTGATGGTGTTTGAAAATTAATGTAATTTGAAATGTCTTTTATAACTAATAATAGAATAGAAATAAATATTTTTAATTTCATGATTTGATTGAATTTACTTAAAAGTACGTAAATATGTATTTTTTCTTCAATATAGTACTACCTCTGGTTTTCTTTCTTCTAGTTTGGTTAATCATAACAGAAGATGTAAGAAAAGCAAACAGCGGCAGATTTTCCATTTTAAAGATGAGTTTCATGAAAGTAAAATTGAAATTTCCTTGAATATTAATTAATTAATTAAATTAAATTCAAAAGAATTAAATAAATTAACTCTTTAAAACACACACTCAGATTGGTTTCAAAAATATAATTTAAATGTAAAATCTCTAAATATATATCATTTTCTAATAATAACTTGTTTTAATTTTGAAAAGGTAATATCCATTATTTACGAAAATAAAGTCGAAATAACGAAATCATGTTATCATTTCTAAACAAAAAATAACGATTTTAAGGAAACTTCAATTCTAGAAACACGTCACTGGTTGCCCTTTATCTCATTTTTAACTACCAATACCATATTTATTGATCTATATAGAAAATATGTTAAAATGTATATACATTCAGATGTCATGGTGATTATCTTTTGTCGTAGCAACAAGCGACTACTTAGAATTTTCCACCTTATAAATATGCAGATGAGTGGAAGTAGTTAACTTAATGGCATGGTAATGAAAATATGGACTCTGTTGTAGACAATTCACATTTTACACTGATTCTACTTAGTGTTTATTTCATAAGCTTTATTAGTGAGAAAATCTAGCTTGATACTTTCCATTTTATATTTTTTACGATATCATTGTTTTGTAATACTTTAAATTGAAAGGTTTTTTAACCTAATAAAAAGCTTAACATTCCTTCAGCTAATCATCCAAAAACAATTTTTAAGTTTTTGTTAATCATTTTCTTTGAAAATATGCGCTTTTTGCTTCAAAGTTAATTCTGGAATTTAAGATTAAATAAATTTATATGCATGAATTTATTGTATTATTAATATTTATACTTGTATTGTAGAACCCTTTGTACAAATGTTAAAATCTATATGTAAAATATGAATGTGTTTAATTAATTATATGTTAACTCATTTTATTAGAACCCCCAAGAATCTCGTTTTCTCAATCCTATTGATATACAGGGTGTCCCATAAATACCACTTTGCGCACGCAAAAAACGAACTGTAACAGGATCTCAAGCGTTTAATATTGATGGTTTTTACGTCAAACTTTGGACTTAAGGGTTTACAACTATGACCTTTCAGATAATAAAATCAAAAGAGATGATTTCGAAATACAAAATGAGGTTTGGGCAGAATTTTCACATTTTTTGTGGTTTTTTAACTTTTTTCATAATAAAAAAATTTTAAGGTGATGACTTTTGAGATAATTTTAAGGATCATATTAATCCACAATTTTTGAGACCATAATTAAATTTCTACCAATAGCAGTTCTTCTACAAATTGAATTTTTCAATAATTTTTTTGGGGTGTCGCTCCATTTTTAACTCCCAGGGATTTGGTCTGGGACCCCCAAATCCTATTTGATTCTGACTCGTCTAGGTGTCTTCTATCCCCCCTAGAAGTGTGACCCATTATTTTTGGGACACCCTGTATATTTTCAGTATCATCGTTCATTTCATTTCTTGACTAGAAGTATGGACTGTAAATCTAGTCATAAATTCAGTTATTTTATCCTAATAAGAATTTCCGCTGGTATAAAAGCTAATTAAAAATTAAACAAATATATCCAATACCTATCTTATATTAAATTTCAACCCTGTTTATATATATTTTCAGTATCATGGTTCTACACTATTTTTTGAATAGGAGGAATTTGTTTTACAAATCTAGTCATACATTTAGTTATTTTATCATAATTAAAATTATTACTGGCATATAAGCTAATAAAAATTAAACTATCTATTCCTATCTCATATCAAATTTTACACCCTGACTGCTATCGTCAACTCCAAAAGCAGTTAAAATGCCAAAGAAGCACAAAAAGGTATCGCTTCCCCAATCAAATATATCAGTAAGGCATTGCTCCCTGATTGTTTGTCCAATCAATACAATTGCTTCGACATTGTTTCTTTGATTGTTTGCTCAATCAATAGAATCGATGCGAAAAAGCAAGAGCAGAACATATCAATCAAGCTGTTATCTCATTCACCCATTCCAATTTCCAGGTTTATCTCCCATAACAACGAGTCCAGGCTAAGACCTGTTCCAGAGATAAAAACAAATTGCTCATGTCTATCTCTCGCAACAAAAAGATCATCAGGAGAAAGAGACATCTCTCAGGACTAAAAAAAAAGCCCTGATTTTGTTGTTGAAGCTGGACAATTTAGCCCCGTCCTGGGCACTTGCAAAGTCCAAATGATCAGAGGCTCAGAGCAATAAGAAGAAGGAAACAGTCTGAATCAATTCGCAGGGGGATTCTCTGTTAGCCACAAGCCCGGGGACTTCAGGGATTTCATAAACTGAGGAAAGCAGACCTTAAGGAGCCTAAGTCCAGTATTACTCTGGACTCTTCGTGGTCAGTGGGGGCCTGATTGAAAGAAGACCAGCTAAGTGAAACACGGCGTTGATTTCCTCTTACACATGCGGGGAGGGTCCCTTGGGCTGCTCGTTATTTACACTCGCCGCGGAGAGGAGAGTTATTTCATCACATATTTCGGCTAGGACACGAACTTTCTTTATTTGATCACGGTTCCCATAAGAAGTTTAAGCAATTATTGCATTAGCATCTGCGCTCCGAAATCGCGTTACTTTAATTCTCAATCTGGAGGACAATAAGTGTGGGATATATTGTTAAGTGCGGGGATTGGTTCAGTTATTTATTTACTATTTGCGGTGACTTGGCAAGCTATGTTTTCTATTGAAGGATATGAAAGAAAAATTGAATTTTGGTTTCGAATCAATAGAAAAATGCATTTCAGTTACTTAAATTAGATAAATTATGATTTCAAAAACACATGTTAATATTTAAATTTCTGAATTACTCACATTATCTGTCCATAATCTTATTAGTTAAAAGTTGATAACTAACTATTCAAAACAGATAAAATTTAAATTGTTATTTAATTAATTATTTTGTGGGTGAATTTCTCAATACAAAAAGAAAGTGCAAAAAAAAAAGAAATCCATTTTTACCAATTGGTGTTAGACACACGATTTTAAAGTATTGAGAAAAGCAACCAGTCCCCTTTACGCTTTTTAAGTGAATTCTTTTAACAATAAAAAAGGTAACACTTGAAAATTTAGTGAAATTATGAAGTAAAAACACACATAGATAAAACTAAAGTAACACTACTAATGTCCTTTCAATACTTCTAGGTAACAAAATTTCATACTAACTACATATATTTACTTTAAAAACAGCTTATTCTTCGAATAGCAGCCTAACTTTTGCATAAAAAACTTAGGATACGCATACAGAGTGTTTCAAAAGTCCGTTTCACGGCTTTTATTTTGAACCAACGCCTCTTTTCATGGAAGGATCATGGGAGTAAGGTGTACCGTACTAAATTCTTTAAGATGGATTACAGAGCTCCTAGTGGCAAAATAAGAAAGTTAAAAAACGATTAAAAAATTAAGAATATAGAACTAAAACTTTAATAACTGAAAGTACCAAAACTATTCAAGGCGTTAAAGAACAAAGTTTAACTTTTTTTAACCTTAAAAAAAGCTGGATACACAAATTTCGAAATTTCTTCGATGGTGCAATGACGTATTTCAAAGAATCATCAATCATCAAATAAATCACACAGTAGATTTGGAGATGATTTCAAATTTTTGACACCCCTTTTTTCAAGGTTCTAAAAAACTGATTGTTCATATCTCCTCCTTAAGACATTTTCAAGACAATTTTTTGTCTGAGTTTCTTATATGCTCATAATGTTCTAGAGCAGTTTTCGTTAATCTCCTTTAAATTTTTAAAGATTTATACGTATACTTACATATAATACCACTATACTCGACAGTAACGTTTCCTGGACCCAGTACGTCACTACGCGGAAGGAGAAAGTGGGTAAACACCAAGCCTGTTGTGTTGCTAGGAGGTGTTTCGGTACGCAAATCATGATAAAAAGGCACTATATATGAATGGGGGTTTAACGAAAAAATATTATTTTAAAATTGACGTTCTTCGTTACACTCGAAATTCAGACACCGCAATGGGAACTATTTTGTTTGTTAGTGACGTAGTAGGGTCAACTAACGTTGTTGTCTAGTATAAAGAGGATTATTTTACCCTAAATAACTTATTTACCGCAACAATTTTATGTGTAAACACACTTATTATTATCGATCGTGATCTATATATCTGTGTATTTTAGATCCGTTTCTAAAACTTTCATTTAAGTTAGAAATATTCACGAAAAAATTAATTTCTAAGGGAATCATGTAAAAGTTATTTTCTAATAATTTTTTGTAATTTTGCATATTTAAAGAATAGTTCTTTTTATTTTTTATATGCCTAGATTTTTTATGCCAAATACTTGATTTTATTCTTATATGCCAAATATTTGATTTACTTAATAATCAAAAAGGGATAATTTTATTTGATCTCTTCAAATTCAGACGATTTTGTTAAGTCTTTGCTTACTCTAAGAACATCTAATCAGCTCGGATTTCAGCAGCTTCATTGGATAAGGCTTAAAAATAATTGGATTGAATGATTCTTGGTAAGAGGGAGGCTTGACATGCTATATATTTAATGGAATTCCTTAAGGTATTGGCTAAATTGACCCTTTATGGGACTTGTGAGAAGTGGTCAACCTCGTAGATTAATCTTCGGATATAGATTTGGTGTTGGTTACTTTCACCAGTATGAAGCCAAGTTTATTTTCTCTTGTACGGCAATTTGCTAAACAAACCAGAAAGTATTTCTATCTCAGAAAAATATTTGGTTAATATTTATTTTTAAAATGTCTTAATTTATTCTGTTCAAATGGGTAAAATGTGGAGGAATTTGTTAAAACTTTATAGCTAGGGTAAAAAGTTTTACTTTAGAGTAAATAAATACACTATAATTGGAATATATTTCAAATTTTTAAGAAATTAATTTGTGAATAGAAACAAATTGTCACAACTTTAAGAAGAGTACTTTTTTATATTAATTTTAAATAGAAATAATTTTAAAAAACTTTTGCACACTTTTACTTTGATTTCTTGAATAAACAAGGCAAAAGAATTTAAATCAAGAAATTGATCCGATGTGAATCATGAAGAAACTAGGAAAGATATCCAGAAAATTTCCCTGCTAGGAAAAGAAAGCTTTTTCGGTATGAACGAATATAAAACTTGGCGAAAGAAAAATATTTCCGATTATACAAGCTAATTTGATTAATCGACGCTTTGGGGATGTTTGGCGTTGATTTTTCCTGACATTCAAGTATTTGCATGACCAATTAAAGTCAGGTTTCTTGGAAAAGTTGTCTGCAACATATGGGTTGAACAAGTTTCAGGAAAATATAAAAAACTTTCTCGAATCATTGAATTAGTGATTATTTTAAAAGAAGCTGTCAGCAGTTTTATTTATTGAATTGGTAAACTAATATTTTATCTGTTCGATTAATAAAGCTGTAAAGAAGATTATCTTCTCAAATTTTAACTTTAAGTTGTTGATTAAAATATTACTATAAAAATATTACTATTAAATATTACTATAAAGTACATGCTCAATTATAGTATTGTCATAAAATTAATATTCAACCATTTTGAAAGTTCACTTATTTTGAAAAATAAGGTTAACTATTTTTTTAAAAGTCAAGTCTTAATATAAAATCTCAGAAGGTTAAGTTTGAAAACTTAAGATTAATCGTACAACACTTTCTAAATGCCTTTAATAAAGAATTGCTTTAGGTGAACTAAAAAATTATTATCTACGATTATTCAGTATAACGTAACACAATTGTTAATCTTAGATTTGCTACTTGATTTGCAGCATATAATTTCAACCAATCGGAAATTTGAAAAAGATATGATATTTATTAAACAAAAAGTACAACTAATTTGAATTAAGTTATTGCTTATCACAATAGTTTATCCTTCATAATGATCATGTTTTTGCCTCATTTTTTATTTTTATGCCACTTCTATAATGTTTTTTTTTTAAATACTTGACTTATAAATAATTCCAAAAAGACTACCCAAAACATATCAATATCTATATTTTAAATTAGTTGCCAAAAACCTTATTCTAATCTGCCTTATAAACTCAATAAAAGAAAAGATCATTTTGCATTAGAAGGCATTTTGTTTAAACTCAAGCCCCTCTCGATATAAATCAAACCGCACATAAAATGTGGAACGCGAACGAACGAAATTTAAATTTGAAGATCAAACCTAATGCCAAGGGGAAAACGGTGATGGATGTTTCGACGGTCCTGCTTCGACTTGAAGAATAATAAAATCGATAGTAACCTCTTAAACCAACGGATAGATTTGATGAATGATTTCATTGCATAAATGACGCCTTCCTTTAAAAAATCCTGCCGATAAAGTGTCCACTAGATGGCGCCCCAGTCTTATTCTTGATCGATGGCTCGCAGCTTTCTGTTTTAGGAGAGAGATGCTGCTCTTCGAAATGAGCATAATTTGAAGCATAATAAAACGTTCAAACATCCTTTTTCTGTTATTCACTTTTAATCAATGCAGGAGGGAAAAAATGCCGAGTGTGTTTTTTTTCCTGGGTTCGCTTTCTTTTCAAGCTATGGTTTTAATTGTTTCGCAGTCTTGTTTTGTTTATAAAATATGCTGTTTTTTATAGAGTAATTGCATATGAGAGAATCTTAATTATAAAGAGTAATGAAATAAAGTTCGAGTTTTATAGTGAGGAATCTGGTAATGAAAATTTGGCCTTTTGTTTTTATTGGGTCTGTCGTTAAGTTTTTCAAGTTGTGCCTTTTTCGTGTGCTATACATCTGTCTTGTAGAACTTTTGAGTCGGAGTTTCTTAAGATGTTATTGAAAGAAGTTCGTAACAATTTGTTTTATTTAATTTATTCTAACTAAAATTTTTCCCCTTGAAATTATTTAGTGGAATAAGAGTTTCTGAAATTAAATGCGATAAAGGTAAGTGGAAGGATTGTGAAATTTTCGCAATCAATAAAAAATGGTTTTGAACTTGATTAAGAAGCATTATAATTAAGTTAGGTGCTATATTAATTTTTCTCAATATTGATTTCTATTTCTTTAAATAAAAGTTATTTTTTATTAAGTATGGTATAATTTTTATGTAATAGGTAAACTATATTATGCAAAACTTAAATTTGATGTATTACTTATTTTGAATGTCGTTATAACAACAAACTCAAAGAAATTATTTTCATCACAATTTTCGTTTTGTTTTATTTTTACTCGGGTGGAAAAATAATCTAAAAAATTTTAATGTATTAATTATGTACAAAGTTGCTTAATTCCTAAAAGTATGTGAAAAGAAAAAATGCAAGTAAAAACAAAAAAGAGGTACTTTTTAAGTCAAGACTAGTAATCCATCTAGACTAGTAACTCTCCATCCAGTTTATAACCGCATCATATAAAATAGATTTTCATAATAAACAATAACAATATTGATACGTTCCAATAAAATTCAAGACCAGGTAATGCTATGCAAATTTCTCTTGGATCTATGGGCTCTTAGCCTTTGGTGTAAATTGCCAGAGCCGGTTACAATTTGATTTGGAAGGTCTTTGAGGCATTTCAGCTGTAGTTAAATTTAGGAGACCATGCACCCCTACAGTGACTGCAAGGGGATCGTTACTCAGGATGTGTCTCCTACCATCCCACTGCTCTGGAAATCCATAAATCCTTGACTAACATCCCTGCATTCGACTGGGAGGGGGCCTGTTGGAATTGAACAACAGATCCATAAGCAGCAAACGCCTGGTGCCACTATCAAAGTCGAGGGAGAAGAAAAAGTAGAAGATAATAAGCACTTAGTTGAGTTATTTAAAACATTTCATTATATTAAATGTACTTAATGCAACTATCTCTCGCTTATTAACTGTTAGCTGTTAAACGCCTCTCTATAACTATAAAAATATTTTTTAAGCATTAAACTTTTTATATGAATTTCTACTGTGAAACTAAAAAAACTGAATTTTATTCGTCAGATATGAATATTTTAGTCATTTCTGGAAGAAAAATTAGTGATCAACCACTGAAAATATTTTTCTAACTAAAAAATGTGTGTATGAATGTGAAATTTATTTCTTTTTTATTAAGTATTACCCAAAATTCTAAATTTCTTTCATCGTTATAAATAAGAGAAGTAATTATCGAAAACTATTCATTAGGAAAATTAATTTAGAATATTAAGTAACTATGATTAAATTCTGACGAAAGTTTAGGTTTATAAATTGTATGTGATATATTGGAAATGTTTTTTAATCACTACAAACATAATGATAAAATAAATTAGTAACAAATTTTAAATATATGTGTTAAAAATAATAATGTGGTTGGGGAAAATCAAAATAAAAAAGCGTCAGTCCACCTGATGTAATGTTTGTTTCCTTGCGTAAAGAGGATGCTTGTAAAGTAATCGATGTACAGGCGTCGCTATTTTTAAAGTCTGTAAATCGTTTACTTTGCAAGCATTCACACTCATAAGGGAAACAAACTTTACCTATATAATAATGTTTTTTAAAATATTTTTTGGGTGGTAATACTTTACTTTTCAACACATACGTTTAAGATTTAAAAGTAACTTAATTTGTTTTTTATTATTACCTTTATGTTGATTCATTACTTTATTCAGTACTTATGCACATATTTTGTTATTGAAATTTTGAAACCTTTTACTTAAATTAATTTACATCTTCATTTGTTTTCTACCTAACGTAAATAAAAGTTATTTGGTTAAGGGATTATTTAATATTTCTTCCCTCAAACTTTCCAAGTCCAGGGAGTTAAAAAGCATTAATTTATTTTTGATATTCCTATAAATTAACAAATGATAATTGTGAAGAAGAAATCGTCCAAAAAGTCTAGTTATTATACTTTATAGAAGATCCATATCGAATAGAAGTGACGAAACATTAAACAAACAGCTGGGTCAAATTACCTTAAACTTATTAAGTCCATAGCATTAGGCAAACATTAAATTATTTTTAATATTCCAATATATTAAACAAATGATAATAGTTGTAAAAAAAATCACACAGAAGATTAGACTCCACAGAAGATCCGTGTTGAATCGAAGCGATGAAACTTTAAACAAACACATCCGCGTCTAAGCTTTCAAACTTTCCCCAAGTTCATCAGCATGTAAGCATCAAATTATTTTTAATATTCCGAAAAATTAAACAATAATAATTGTCAGGAAAAAATACAATTCCAGTTATTATAATAGTTCTCTGTCGAATCGAAGCGACTAAACCGTAATTAAACAGCCGAAGCTCCGTGCTAAAGCCCTCAAACTTTTCAAGTCCAGGAAAGAGTAAAATGAAGTATTGAAACATTAATTTTACAATAAATAAAATTAAAACAGAAGTAACAAACACACTTTATTTCCATTCTTACAGCTAACAGAAGATCCGTGAACTCCGAAACAGTAAACCAACAGAAAAGTTCTGCCGATTATTCCGATCAGTGGAACAAATGATAATATAATAGCAGTTAGGAAAAATCACACAGTAGATTAGATTTCATGGAAGATTAATGTGAAATCGAAGGGGCGAAACCGTAAACAAACAAACGTTTAAAAATCCCTCAATTTTTTTAAAATCCTGATCGGCAGGTAAGCATTAAATTATTTTTAATATTCCGATAAATTAAACAACTTCTTATGTCCAGGGCGATAGGAAAACATTAAATCCTTTTAACATTTTTATGAATTGAACAAATGATAATTGCCAGGAAAAACCAGTCAGATTCTATAGATGTCGAATGGAAGTGAAAAAACCGTAAACAAACAGCCGCGTCAAAACACCTCAAACTTATTAAGTCCAGGGCATAAGGTAAACATGAATTTATTTTTAATATTCTAATGAATTGAACAACTACTAATTGTCAAGAAAAACAACATCCAATTCTACTTATTACATTCCACAGCAGGTCCGTATCGAATCGAAATGACGAAACCGTAAACAAACAGCCGCAAACGCAGCCAACAGCAAACAAGAAAACCTCTCAAACTTTTTGGCGGTGGGTAAACAATAAACTATTTTTAACATTCCTATGAATTGAACAAATGATAATTGTCAAGGAGGAGAAAATTCTAGTTATCAGATTTCATAGCAGGTCCGTGTGGAATGGAAACCGTAAACAAACAGCCGCCGCCTCAAAGTTTCTGTGCGCGGGCGTCGTCCACCAGGTGCCATGGAGCAGCGAGCGAGCGGCCGCCCGCTCCCATTCGTTCCGCCGACGCTTCCCAGTGCGGTCTCCTCTGCCGCCGACACCGGACAAAATCAATAGGCGCGTTCGCAGCTTTTTGCTAATTCCCAATCAGGGCTGGCGTGCTGTGGCAGGGATCGTATGATCAGCAACGAAATGCAGTTCTCTACCACCCTCTCGTCTGCCTGGTCTAACCCCATGCTGCTGTGGGTAAGGATGCTGCTTGTGTTTACTTCCTTTCCAACTTTCCGCAACTTCCCAGCGAGAAACTTTGCTCTGGGGAAAGTTTCCGTGCCGGCTCGTTGTGTGGCGGGGGAAAGGGGTTAATTGGGGGAAATTAGTTTCACTCACTGTGTTTGTGTACTTTGTCTTGATACCGATTTAAAATTTGAGTTCTTATCCACTTCGAATGGAAAAGGATCGCGATTTTATCCGTTAAGTTTAAATTTTACTTTCAAAAATTAAAATTATGTTTATAAATCGAAAAAAGATTTTGTTGTATAGCAAAATTTGAAACTTTTTAAAAGTAATTTTTATTAGGGTGATATTTGATTCTGTGTTCCTAATTTCATGAAATAGGATAGGTCAAATATATAAAATTTTTCTCATGTTATAAACGAAAATTGGTTTTTAGGGCTATAAATTTCTAATTTTAAAAGTTAAAAAAAATAAACGTTTGAAATAAAATACACGAGTTTAGTAAACATTTTAAAAACTTATGATAGTACTTAATTAGTTTCTTTACATCATTCATTTAATTTGTTAAGTGATACCTTAACTTTATTTTCATATTTTTTAATCATACAAACGATATTTATTCAAACCAGTATTATTATATTTAAAATGTGTTTGATTGGCATATCAGGATAAAAATATTAACTGTCTTAAATATACTCGCGTATTCTATTTCGTATTACTATTAATAATAATACATGATATTTAAAATAGTTTTTAATTTGTAAATTTTGGTAAAAAACCCTAATCTGAACTCATAAAAATGATTCTAAATTAATTCAGTGTAGTTGGCAAACTTTTTGAGATTAAACTCGTTACATATGTCTTCTAAGAGCATCTGTACTGTGGCGCCGCTTCAGTGGTTTTAGAAATTAGTCAAATTTAGATGATACGATAAGAAGATTATAGTTCTTGAATATATATTTTTATAAGATTGAACAAATTTTATAATGGGCTAAAATTTATTTTTATGGGTTATTTTTTCCTACTTGAAATATTAAATTTAAATGATAAAAACATAATAAAACAACTTATTATCAAGGAAGTTTTTAATATGTCTAATTAAAAGCATAAAACTAAAAGATAAAAACAATTTTAGTTCAGATATTGTAAATTTTTTTAGTGACATAAGGTGATGTTTAATCGATATTTTTAATCAAAAGTTTATTTTCTTTCCCTTGACTTGTGTGTTATTTAACTAACTATTCTATAAAGGACAATGATTGATCAGTGCTTACTCCTTAATAACTTTTATGTTATTATTATTCTAAAAAATGACAATAAGAAAACAATTAAAATTTTTATTTACTAATACATTGAGTGTGTTTTATAATTACTAGAATTTAATAACATATTATGTCAATCAAAAATAAAATATGTATTATATAATTTGTAATAGTTATCAATTTTCTCTTTTGTTAAAAACAGTGAAACATATGTATAAAAACTAGAATAGTGATTTTAATTATATTTATAATAAAGATACTAAAAATAAATTTTATTTTAAACTAATTTAAACTATACTTTATTTGTTAATTAAATATTAAGGTGATAATTACTAAAGGTATATGTACTGCAATGAGTTATAAAATTATGTGAGTTAAAAAGACTAATAAATCATATTGTTAATTCAAATTTTAAGAAATTGCATGCAATAACCCGTTTTAGATAGTATGTTTACTACGTTATGTTATTATGCAATTGAAATAGATAATATTCAAATTCATTTAATTATTTTTTTACTTATCTACTTGTTTATTTGATATTGGTTTTTAACTTTTTACTTTCTTAATCTTTTTACAATATCACAAATACTTTAATTTAAAGTTTGGGCAGATGCGATTTATTTGCTTTTGCTATTAAACTTTAGTTAAAAATAGACAAAATATATAACTTTTTAAAGGTAATTTATGAATATTAATTAAATGTAAGTTTAATTTTTTTGATTAAATTAAAATTTTGAGATCGACAAAAATTTACACAAAATGTTGGAAAATTTTAATATTTTTGAGATTATAAACATTGTTTTATAATGGTAAAAGACAATCTGTTGGTTATAGATAAATTTCTTTTTCTTATTCTCTTGGTAAATAATTGTGTTTTCGGTAATAGCCAATTTTCTTCACCTTTAAAACAAAATATGCAAGTAATGAAGTAAAAGCTTTAAAATCCTAAAAGTTAATGAAACTTAACACAATTTTTAAAGGTTAATGTAATAAATAAACATTATGGCATATGATGGAGGTAAATTTATTTGGAATTTCATTACTTTTTCCATGAAAAATAACAGTTTTAAATTCAATAACAATGATTTACCCATCTGACAGCATATGATTGAGGTACTTGTAGCAACTAGGAGCTAACTCTAATGAAATTTGTTGGAGCACAAAAGTCATTGTTGCTGCATGCACCTAAATTATTAAATTAATTTAAACTAATAAGTTTTTAAGAGACATATTTTAAAATAGGTTTATTATATTTATAATGGACACACATAGTGGATAGTTCAATATGCATTAAAACTAATAAGGATTTGGTATAAAATAAATTTCGTTTTATTATTGCTCATGAAGAAATTACCCCGAATTTTAGATATTATTTAACAAAACTTACTTAATATTATATAAACACCATTTTATTATCATTAACAAGATCTGTTATTGTTAAAAATAGAACACCTTAAACATACAGGTTTATATTAATGATTTGAATCTTATTAAACTTATGTATTAGATTAAATACTGAAATTGTTTATTTAGTTTCTTATAGTAATATTTTATACAAATAATAGATTTTGTAAGATCAATTTTAATTTTTTTCTTCAAAAAATATCTTTTATGCGAATTTATTTACATTTTCTTAAGAGAAAATTATGCAACTCCACATTTGTAGAACTAAAAGAACTTATTTTTTTCTTATTTTGAAAAGGATTTTTTTAGTAAAATATCAGTTTCGGGACTATCTCTTAGTTAATTTTGTATGCTTAGAATTACCATTTTTAAAGTTACACTTTCAATACACATACGAAAAGTGTTAAACAAAAGATATACATTCCACGAACAAACTTTCTCAGAATAATCAAAAGTGTGATGCTGAATTATATTTCTTAAAATTTTATTAAATCCTCCCCCATTTTCTATCATGGCACTCTTTAAGATCCAATAAGATCAACCATAAAATTTCATTTTTACCCTCTAAAACCTATTGAATTTCTAGAACTCTTTTTATAACTGAAGATATTTTTATAATGGTCCGGAAATTTATGGTAATATTATATTTTCAATTTCTTTCAGCTTTAAAAACCACTTCTTCTTCCCCTTTCTTTATGCAATAAATTGATCACAGTGGAAGAATCAAAGCATAATTTAAAAGCTAGCATAATGAGGCACTTGACTATCACAAAGGGATTTCTTTAAACTGTAGGGTACTCCACTCAAATACTATATTCTTTTGCCTTTGCGGGCTTTAACTTCAAATACCCTTACAGATCCTTTCTTGCAAATACATCGCACGTTTTCTTTTAGAATATGACCCTTAATGAACCCAATTTAAGGATCTGGAAACGTTGCCAAGAATATTTTCAACTCTTATTCTCTTTCCTTTTTTTGAAGGGGATTATTCAATACATCAATTTTTGATGTAAATGCAAAAAATCCTGTAAAAAGTAAAACTCAATGGTCATTAAATATTATTAGTCCTCTTACCTAGTGTAATCCTCATTACCTCTTACCTAGTGTCACAAAATGTGTTTTACCTGAAAACAAAGGAGGCCCTATTCCTATAAGTTTAGAATATGTTACACTTACGGTCGTATTATTTAATAAACTAACTTAATGTTAGCTTGGAATCAAGCGTTTTCAAAAATCTAATTACTTAATACTTGTTTCCCTTTTTAAATAAACAATTAAAATTTTTCATTCCAGGTTCACCTTAGGTAAGGTTAGTGGTTAATACCGTGAAAATAACTAAGAAATTTTAACTCATTCAATCATTAACTATCAGATTTCCATGATAACCTGTGTAGGTAAATTTCAGGCTTCCAGGGCTGAAAAGGTTAAATTAATTGTGACCGCAGAAACTTTGATAAAATTTTTTTCAACTTGTTAAAAGATACTAGTAATGTTTTAAGTTAATGTACACTAGAAATTCTTTTGTACTTAATTAGGGTATCAACTTAGTGTTTTATGATTTAAAAAATTGAAATTTCATGATAAAAAATTAGTTGATTGTGTTTGAGATTACTGTATTTAATATTAAATTCCATCAGGTACTGTTACAATTGATTTCATGTATTTAATTAAATATATTTTAGGGGCTCAGTGTAGCTGTAGTGCCAGAGAATAGAAGTTATTAAATTATAACCATTCTTATATGCGTTTAAAAAAAGTTTAAATATTTTAATTTTCAAATATCACATTTATTTCACAAGTTAGATATAATACATATAAAATGCATAGATTTTAATTTACGAGAAGATGATTTTTTAAGACAGTAACATAAATAGAGTAAGATAAACTATACATAAAACACAAAAGTAACTAATACCAGAATATCAAAAAAAATATTTTGAAACAAAATAAAAATTCCCAAACCATTATTGTTTAAATAAATTAGGTTTTTTTGCATTTGCTTTGTTTTGTAAATTAATACATACAATCATTTCTTTAAATATTTTTTTTATTATTTGAAGTACATCGATTTCTTTACAGTCTTTGTCTAAATGCGATTAAAAAATATCACGTCAAGCATGTTCATAAAGTTGTGATGCTGCAGTTCGAAGTAAAAAAATAATTAAGTCAACCTAAAAGGATTCTTCTCTATGCAAAAAAAATAACGATAGCCATTTCACCTATTAACCTTAATTTCATCTATTATTTTCAGAATAAAGGGAAATGCATCTTTATAAATAAATTTCACAGTTGAGAACATCATAATGCGTTAAAATTTACAGTCAAAAATAAGAATTCTTTTAAAAAACAAAAATATAACAAATTACATTAACCATCTATGCAATTACATAACAATGCGCTTGGAAGATAAATCCACATACACTAATCAAAAGAAATAAAATCGCCACCAAAACCTCTCCTAAAATCATTCATCCCTCACCTCCACAAAGCATCATTATCCACTTAACTCCCACCTTTAGTCCACTCTAGACCTATTACGGTGTAGCAACTCATCCCACCAAAATTGTGACTCGGGGAGAAGCCAGACTCTCCAACGCAGAAGAAACCCGGTGTCTGCCGCCCAGTCTGTACCGGCTCGCCGACCGACGCTTTCTTAATGGCGTTGCCGTCACTTGCCGTTAATGGGCATGTCAATCTTTTAATATTGACGTCAGACGGCCGTCTTTTTAGGAGTAAATAACTTAAAGATGCTATTGCGGCTTTCGGAAGATTAAAACTTGGTAGAATGATTTGTGTGGGATTGTTTTTTAAGGAGGATATTGCGTTTTTTTAGATTTTTTACTTGATTAATCTTGTTTAAATTTTACCTTTTTTTGCGTTCGTTTTTTATACTGAATCTAAGAAGTTGTTTCATTCATAAAAGGTCGGTTTGGTATTCTGTTTATCAATTTTTTAATTTATAATTTTTAAATTATTGTTACACACAGTTAAAAAAACACTAAGATACTTAAGATTCTGTAACAGGTTTGCACAACTTTGACGAGAAGCCGACCCTAAACCTATCTTATAAGCCTAACTATTGATCGAGTTCTCAAAAATTGAATAATAGAGAAAGTGATCACATATTTTATAAGTTACAAAATGCATGTTTTTGCATTATAATTTCAATCAAGTCTCTAAACTTTCAAAAATTCTTAAACTTTATTTCATTTATTTCCATTTGTAATTGGTGAATTAAATAGTTCAATGGTTCATAATTTTTCCACGGGTTAATTTTTTAGCAATCCTCTTAAAGATTTTCAAAATTTATGCATCTTTTTGATAGTCTATTGTATGGTATTTTAAGACTCTGAATCAGGGGTTCAAAAACCCATGCTCTTTTCATCTTACCATCTTTCACATCTCATCCCCTTTTGTAAAAATTAACCTTCTGTTTTTCCACTTTATCCACAAGGTATACTAAATTTTAAGAGACAAACAATGATTTTTTTAATTGCTGTTAAAAATTCCAATTTGAAGCATGGATACATTTTTTCTGTCTGAAAGACAACTACTTTTGTATCGTTTTGATAGTAAGGTTTAATAACAGGCGGCCGACTACAGCTGACTTAACTCACTGATTTTACTAACATTTAACTTTTTGATATATTATTTCCTTTGATTTATTATTGTATATGTTACAGTTAATGTTCATAATCTGGTAATGTTCGGAATACCTAGGTAAAGCATGAAATACTTTGTACTTTACCTTAGGTAATTCTCATTTTACCTTAGTTTTTCTGAACACTACCGAATTTCGGACATTAACTGTACCATACACATTATATTTTCTGTAAAAAATGAACAACAGATGAAAACCCCAGTATATGCATTAATCTGAAAAGAGACAAAACATTGTTATTAGTGATAATTCTAATTCTGAACAAATTCCGAGATTGCTTCGTGTGTAATTAAGGTATCCGCCTACCCTTAAAAAGACGAGTTTTGACTTTTTTGTCGAAAATTTGGACTTTTAGACTTTTATCTTTCCAAAACTGTTATCATTTTACTTGTAAGTGAATTAGAAAAGAAATTACAGTATTATTAAAACAGATAGTCGTGTGCGATCGTATACAAATATAACCTTTAAAGCTAATTTTCTCAGAACTAAATTTTGCATAAAAACTATCCACTATTTACATGATTACTCAAAAACTATCCAAGATATTCACTCCAAATTTTTAGCAGTATATTAATCATATTGTTATTAACCAGATGGACTACAGATTTTTATGTAAGTTTATATTTTTTATTTTTATTGACGTTTTTTTGTTAAATGGTTGTAGAAATTTTGTAATTTTTCACTTACCTTTAGATTTTGTGCTGTAAAAAACAATTACTTTTCAAAATGTGTTTTAGAAAATAGTCCATTCTGAAGATAAGTGTTATACGATACTTGTATCCAAAGAAAATTTATATAGGGGTAATAGTTTTTGGGCAAGAGTGAGAGGGGTTTTATAAAAATT
Organism: Tetragnatha versicolor; assembly: GCA_024610705.1. NCBI lineage: Eukaryota > Metazoa > Arthropoda > Arachnida > Araneae > Tetragnathidae > Tetragnatha > Tetragnatha versicolor. The sequence goes on from JANDEH010000009.1 coordinate 13,810,556, forward strand.
CACTTAAATTTTACACTAATTACCCCATATTTTAGAAAATAATATAATTAATTTAGTTTTTTTAGCATTGATCAATGTTTTGATGTACATTTAAACTAAAAATTAAAAAATAATTTTTGTAAATCAAGTATATCAAAAAAATGGTCTCAAAGGTAGGCGGACACCTTAAGTAAAGGATTGTATTTTGTTTTACATGACAAAAATAATATTAATTATTCTTAAATTTAGTTTTGTTGGGTACATTGTAAATAAATATAAATAACTTCATTTTAAATTAAAATTCAGTTATAATTTTATTTATATTTAAAAACTGTAATTTTCATTTTCAAGTAAAAAACATTTAACAATAATTAACAATAACAACATTAACAATAATGACGTAAAACTTCATTTATTGTTTAAAATAACTATGAAAGCTAAGAAAATTTCTAATGTCACATGCTTTGATTTTATTCTGACATTATATCGTCAAGAAAAACATAAACTCAGATATTTTTCCAAAGTCCAGCGTTTTTGAGACTTTTTGGGATTTTGATAGGAAGCTCTGCAAATACGTTCTTCTCTGTGGTAAAAGATGTACAAAACTCTCGCAAAGGCTTTCTAAAACTCGAAAAATGGAGAACATTCTAACACTTTACCTCTGTGGGGGATTTCTTTAGATATTAGGTACTGGAGATCTTCGAACAAAATTGAAAAATAACTGAAATCAGAAAGAAAGATATTTTCTTCTGAAATACTCTGTTACGTTCACATTTTCAAAGAAAGTGTTGATAAATTATATTTTTTGAACACTTATACCACATTGATACATGAAAAGTTAATCTAGTTTAAGTGCTAATCTAGCTTAAATATAGCATTGTTACAATGCTATATTTAAGCTAGATTAGCTTTTAAACTAGATTAATTTTTCATGTGTGAATGTAGTATTAGGCTTGGTTTGAATTATGATAGTAACATCTTGATACATCAAAATATACTTTAGCTTAATTAAGTTTCTTAGTAAATATTTATTATGATTTAATGCATGGAATTTTCCACACACACATGATAAATTATCTTTTATACAAGCCTGTTTCTCTTTTTGCAGATGTGAGTGTATAATAAGAAATAGTTTAAAATAAAGTGGATTTTAATTAGGATACATTTATGGATAAAATGCATAACTTTGTACGGTCACACGAAACCTTTTCTTTCCAAAATGGTTGAAAATGACAATTTTCGACATCTTTAAACATTTTAATTTTTTCCAAACACAATGAAGTATGCGTAGCCTCAAAAGGTCACTTATATATAAGAAGCCAAAAAACATACAAAATATGTACCATGAAAAGCACTTATCAACTTAGGGTAATTAAACCGAATGATAAACTCATCATAGCTAGGGAGGAAATTCACCTTCATTTTAACAAAAAAAAACATTCCAAAGATAATATTGTACCATAAAAATATCTTTGTTCTCTACAAAGTTATACAAGTCTCATAGAACACAAACTGCAAAAGAACAAACTTAAAAGCAGCTTTACACGAACCTGTTTTTCTACTCTCAACATTTCGTAATTAGAGGTGAGGGCCAGCTCTCCCTTGAAATAAAAATTCTTGAGGCGCATTTGAGCGGTTAAAGGGCAGTGTTCATTATTATCTTATGCGAGTCGTGGAAATGCATTCCCAAAGTTTGTTTCGATTTGCCGTCCTAAACAGCTGTGAAAGTCTCTCGAAAACTTTGCTTGCAATTATCTAGAGAGCATTTAAAATGCCTGCTACAAAACCCTACAGTTATGGGATAAAAGTTTTGAAGGCTCTTTTCATTTAATTAGATGCTTAATACTATGTTTTAGTCCGGACGTTAAAAAACTCCTATGTTCTCACGATTATTTAACGCCATAAACTACTCCCGCGTTTTTTTTGTTTTGGAATTAGTTTTGTGGGAAGACTGAATTGTCTGTGTGGTGATTGCTCAGTTTTCCCGCTCTGGCAAAAATGTAAGTACCAAGAAAGTAAAATATCACTAGTTGCGAAAAGATGCTGCGGGAGAGTTTTAATGAAGTTTTTAACCCAATTTCTCAAAGCGGGGTATTTCCAGAACAGTTCTCTTTTTTGGGGGGTTAGTAGAATGCGTTTTTGGGAAGCTGATTAAAATTAATTTTTTTGTCAATGAGTTTAAAATACAGAATTAAACGACAACCTAATACACGATGCACTATTTACTAATTTCTGAAATAATAGTACAGAAATGTTATAGATTGAGTATAAAAATAAATACTTAAATACATATTTTAATATGCTTTATAATTTCTTAAGTAGTTTTTCAAATGTCTTATAATTTTAAATATTCTGCTAATGTTACACAATTCCCATTAAATTATCTTTTAATCTGTATATATGTATGCAGTACATGATATCTGGATGCAGAGAAAAATACAATAACTACTAGTTATTGTTTGAAATAAAATTTTTGAAATGAAAGTTTTTCTAATTTCATTAAATACAAAAGTTTCATTAAAAGCATAACATGGCATGGAATTCTGGAAGTATTATACTATTTATTGAGTATCAAATAGATTTTGAACAAAGTGTATACTTTTGTATCGATGAGTAAAATTTGAAACATAGACATTAAATTTTAATTTAAAAAATCATTACTTGTACATGAATTTATAAGTGAGAATTAAATCTCTAAAATATCTGAACTTAAAGAATTTACGATATAATATGGTAAAATTACAATTCATTTACTTTTTTAAAATAAAATCAGACCTAGTTTAATTTAATATGTGATTCATCATCAAGCTCCTAAAAACTGAAGGTTTAATACTAAATTCTATATTCAAATGATTAAGAGCATGCAAAGGAAATTATTTATAATTTTTCGTATTCACTTTAAATTAAAATCTGATTTGTAAAGAATGTTCGAATTAATTCAATAAATGTAAGTTTACCAAACTTATTTGTATCGTAAACTTTCAACATTAGTTTCAATTTTCTTTTCTTCTGGACTGCATCGTAGGTTGCATAGTGAAATAAAATCCACAGGGAATTCTTCCAAAGAAATTGTCAAAACATCTCTACGTCGCAACCCGATCTGTAAGCAAAATCCAGATTTATTTAACAGGCTATAAAGGATTTATAAAGTATACTTGAAGTAGACTAGTATTACATTCGAAATGTGTCTTTTTTATATCTATAAACACCTCAGAGTCGCATTTCTCAATATTCCCCGAATATAATTTGCACCGCTACCGAAAGGAATGGGGGATTTATTTGCATTAACAGGCGAGTAAAACAAAGCTGCTTAGTCTATCCACGCGAGGCTATACAGCCGTATTTCAAGTTTTCAATATCGTTTTAAGGCAGGATAAGCCGTGAAATATCACCGTCTCTCCAATACCGACTCTCTACGCGTAGGATCAGGATCTTACAAGCAGCGCAGAGAACAAAATCCGGTTTGAAAAAATGAGCAGGGGAGGTTGGAGAAAAAGCAAATCATCTGAAAGAATCACACGAAGAAGGAAATTCAGTTCTTTACGACGCACCAGAGACTCCAGACTCGACGAATTCGACAAACAAGAGTGTTTCAGTCCCCTGAGATGACTCACACGACTGGAAATCTATGCGACAAGCATTTAACCAATGGACAGAAGCGTTTAAACCAAGTCGAGTACATGACCAAGCCATACCAAACCTCGTGTACAAGGAAATGCTCTAACCTGCTTGCATTTGCGCTGTTATTCCCTGAATCTCTTTCGCGGGGGATCCTTTTTCATTCCATTTACTTCAAAGTGCTTTTTGTGTTGGCCCTTCACGTTAATATCCCTTCGCTTTGTAGATTTGTTTTCATTAAGATCACCAAGCCTCCGCACAATTAGAGGTCATTCATTTTCTGTTATTTCTTCCTGAGGAATTAGATTAGTGTGCATAAAGAAGGTTTTTTAGGGTTTCTTTTTTTTGGAGATCGCTTGAGAATTAAGTCAACTTTCAAGGATTACAAATGAGATTTTGGCTCAAAATAATTTTTTTCATTGATCCAATTCGGTTTATTGCATCTACTAGTTAAACAAGTCTGTATAGTGTTGTACCGGAAATAAAGATGTGGGACGATAAATTCTCAGACAATGTACAAAAATGAAAGTAACTGAAAGTAATTTCTTATAAAGCTATGCCTAGAAAACTACAAAATAAAACACATTTTATAATAACAAGTATGATAAAAGTATCCCGGAAATAGTGCAATATTAATTACATAAATTGATAAGTTTTGTGTACTTTTATTTTTAATACACAGCATTAACTCCCCAAATTAAAATATCTAGTCCAGTTTAAATAATTACATTATGTGTAGGTATATAATTTAGATTTTGTATAGATGAATAAAATGTTTCAGTCATGACGCTTTTATATAACAACTCTCTGAAATAATTGTGGTATACAAAACTATCAATATTAAATATGAAACTTATTTTTATTACGTAACCCTAGTTTAAGGTTGTTTCCCTCTAGTAAGAATTAGCTCATTGGAATTGCATGAAAACTGTGAATTTCCATCTCTAAATGGATTAAAAAAATTAAACTTATAAAGATTCATTTAAAATTAGATGCATTTTGCTTGGTTAGAAATCAATTTGTATGTATAATTCGTATCACATGCCTTTAAAGCTAAAAACTTGAGAGTGATAACTTTTTTCCTGATTTGTATGCTTTTCTATATCTAAAGATGAAACCAAATATTACTGAAGTATACAAAAGTCTCATAAAGATTATATGGTAAATAATATATAAAGGTAAAGAAAATAATTTCTTTAAAAAATTTCTTAAATTCTACTCCATTTATTTGTTTTACTCCTTGCTCTCACTCAAATTTAATAAGCACTACAATTTGGCTCCTCTATGCGTAAAATTTTCTGCTCAAACATCTAGTCACTCTTCCAAAACAAGTTCTAGTTTTCTATTTTTAAACATTAGGAAGTACAGGTATGAGCATAAACAAAATCCCCCTTCTTGCAGCCCTCATTTTTACCCCAAAGTTCCCATCAAACTCTGACCCACTCGAGACCATGCAACTCAAAGACCCTTTTGAACACACCAACTTTCTTTTTTAGACTCAAAGCTAAAAGATGTTTTAAAAGCAAACCAAATCGGGACAGTTTTTTACCATCCTCCGAATTAACGCAAACTCCCCTTGCAAATACAACTCGATAGAAACTCAACGCGTGGTCGTGATGTCTTTCTTTCCATTTCTTTCTTTGGATTAGTTTGTAAGAAAACTCCTTTTTATGTCTTGATCTTGACATCATCCTCCTTGGCCTGCTGCTACAGACCTCCCTTTGAGTTCAAAGGAAAATTTTTAAACCTAACGGCTTAACGAGGAGAAGAGTACTTGAAAAGTTTACGACACTATAATCTTAGAGGGTTTTAGCTATGATCCCAAATTTTCCACCCCCTCCCGAATCTCAAGTTCAGTAAACTTGGACTTGTAATGGCAGGATTTAGCCATATCAAAGAAATATATGTCGTACTAATGCGTCCTTTTTTCAGAAATTGAGGAACCGAGGCCTAACGATAAAGAAATTCTTTGAGAAGGAACTTTTTAAACCTCAAGAACTTTTAGCGCTTGATAGAGGGCATTCACTGCCCAAACAAGATCCAATTCCTGGAGTTTCATTCAGATTTAACGACTGGATGTGATTGGAAATATGTAGTTGAAAAAGGGCGCTTTGCTTTGGGAGGCTGGATAAAAACAAATAGAGGGACTTGGAGAAAAAATCAGAGCGTGTCTCTCGAAAAACGTGGAGTACCTTGGTGTAATGTCGGTACTTAAGATGAGATTTCCGCTTTAAAAGGGAGGGTTAAGTGTTTAGTTTGATTTGGTATTTAATTAACTTTTTATACCTCGGATTTGAAAGTAGCTGAGAGATGTTCTAACGACATGCATTTAAAACTGACGTAAGTGATGGGGTATTTAAACGTTGTGTTATTTGAGATAGCGTTTATGTATTTTTCTCATTCCGAATTTTTTTGTTCTAGTGTACTCTTTCTTTTAGATGATATTTCTAATAGTTTGAAGGAAGAAACGTTTTCCCTATATGTAAAATATGCTTTATATAACCTTTAGTTACTAATACCTAATGAAATAAGACTTAAATCAGCATGCTTTTAGAGGTGTGGGGTTATTAAGAGATGTTTTCTTGATTCCAAAACAAAAAAGTACTACACACCAAGTAACTATTCTAAATTACGATATTTTTTCCATTAAATATTGATACTAATGGTGTAATAACTTAGGTTTAAAGTAAAATGTATTAATATTTTTTTCAATATTTTTTAAACATGGACTTGAATCCTATTTTTAAAACGTCTATTTTATTTTTCAACCACTGTGATATATTTTTTTACAAACAGATTAGTAAAAGAGCATCGCAGATTGCACTGTGACTACCATTTCACAAATTCACTCTATGATATTCACTTATTAGTCTCATTCACTCACACTTACCCTAATATTCAAAAACCCTAAAGAAAACAAAACTTTGAAGGAAACGTCAAATATTTTTGACAATACTATTGGACAGATATTATGTTATAACGCACCGAATATTCAATAAAATACTTTTCATAGCATCTGCAATCTTGTCACCTGACAAAACGTGCCTCACCGTATTGACACAGTCTTCAATCATGATCTTTCAAACTATGTTTGTGTTTTGGACTTCATTGCTTTCGCTCTATGTATTTTTTGAATTTTTTCGCTTTTTTCTCGTTGATGTTTTCAGAAAGGTTTGGAATACTGTATGGCGTCGATTTTATTTTTGGGGGGGCTAGTGGTGGTTTCGTTGGACTTAACAAAATTGCTTGTTCTACACAAATATCAAGATTATATTTTTAGGCTGTGTTGACTCTTATGTAAAATAAGCAATCATTCTTTATTTCTTATGGATAAAACTGATGTATTTTTATAAATTGTGAAAATGAAGGATGTGCTTTGAATATTTTTTCGAAAAATATATTGAATGTCTCGCTTGATGTTTAATTGGTATAATCAATTTATTTTTGTATGTTTTTGTGGATATTTTTGTGCCTTTATTAACTACGAGATATTTTACTTGAATTAGGTGTTCAAAGTAATTTCAAACTGTAACGTAATTTAACTAAATTTTTTACAATTTTTTAAAATAAAACTATAAAAATCGGTATAATCTTTTACCAGGGAAATCATCAAATCATGTACTTTTTGTAAACAGTTAAAAAACTAATTGTAGGGGAGAGTGTTGTACCAATGGACAAAAATCATGTTTGGATTTTTCCAAGACAGGTAAAATCACATTTTGACCATTTAAAGTCCTCAACCTATAGCCCTAACCTTTGTGAGAAGGGGGATATTTTTATTAGCTAAAATCTTCAAAATTGGATTTTTAATTAATTTTAATAACTTGACAAAATTTGTGACCATAGGTACAACAACGTGCTCTCCCTATGGACAGACCCAGTTGTACCTGTGGACACCCGTAAAAAGAGAAGTTTTAACTGAAAAAACCTAAAAATGAACATTTTTATTGATGCATTACCTTTTAATAACCTATTTCAAGCCTTTTTAAAATTGGAAATATATTTTTTAAAGTAATGTACAGGGTGGGCCAAAAGTCAGTACACTTTTGAAAATTCCATAAAAACCAGAAAAAAAATTCGGAAAAATAAATGGTCTTCACTCTCAGCATCCTGAGGTCACGGGATTTTTTAAGTAAATAAAAAAATTAGTTTGAAAAAAATCTTATAGATGTCACCACTAGAAGCGATTTGGTATTTAGAACCTTCCGGATTCGAACACTTAACTACTAGCAAGAAAGACATGATATTCAAATTAGGGTAGTAAAGTATAAAACTTTCGGGAAAATGTACAACCAAGATCATGCGCATATAAGCGACATTAGTGGAAATAAGCAAATGGGAGGGTTATAAGAAAAGGTAATCCTAATCCATAGTGAAATCATTGTTGTAAATCGTTAAAATTAGATTCCTAAAAGTTTTACACTTCATTACATTAACTTGACCATAATGTCTTTCTTGTTAGTAGTTAAATGTTCGAATCCGGAAGGTTCTAAATACCAAATCACTTCTAGTGGGGACATCTAGTAGCATTTATTCGAACTAGTATTTTTTTATTAGCTTACAAAAAACCCCGTGACTTCAGGATGCTGAGAGTGAAAACCGTTTATTTTTCCGATTTTTTTCCCGGTTTTTATGGAATTTTCAAAAGTGTACTGACTTTTGGCCCACCCTGTAGTTTTAGATCGTAAATGATCATTAAAACGAAGTTGAATGATAAAAGTCTTGATTTTTTTTACCAAAAACACATAAATCACAAGGGATTTTCAGATCAACATTTAAGGTAATAGTTTCATCAATCATGCTGATTGATCTGATCACTTCACTGATAAAAAACAATTTGATCAACACTTAGTTGTGCAAGCATTTGGTGGTAAAACTATTTTGTGGTTTTACACTAAATGTCAAGTAGAATCAATTTTAAAAAGTAGATTAGATCACAAAATATTTTATTTTTCATCTAAAAATCACTTAAAAATAATCGCCGACAAATAGATAACCATTTAGAATTAATTTAACATGCATTAAAATGTATTCACTTAAATGAAACCTGATTCTAAAACGCCGATTAGCTACAGACACCAACAAAAACGTGTCCTTAGGTACAACATTATGGTGTCCGAAGGTACAGAATCAAGTGTCTTTGCATTCAAAATTCTACAAAACATAAAATAATTGAGGTCTGATGATTTCCAATATCAAAACTAAAAAGTCAAAATCTCGGGGATTCACCCCATATATCCCATTTTATAATATCATAATTATAGGGGAAGAAAAGAATTAATGTAGTGATGCACTAAAAAAAACTTTGAGCATCTAAAAACAGTAAATTTATTTTATAAAATTTAAATAATACTTTAAAGAGCTGATTTCACGTTATCATCTAGATAGCATCTATTTACATTCAAAATCGACCCCAAATTCAATTTTACATATTTTCCCGAATTTTAAAAAGAGGTGGCTGAAGGTACAACCGTCCGTAGGTACAACACTCTCCCCTATACGTTTTATTAAATTATACGAATTAGACGATAAATTGTCTAAAATTTAAAACAGCTGTATTTCAAAGTCTACCTATTCTCATTCACATATTGTAAAAAAATTATTTTTAAATGAGGCAACATCCCAAATACTTAGGTACTAAAATTATGTTAAAATATTTAAAAGATGATTTCTCTTAAGTAATGGTAACAAACAATTATAATTTACCAGTAACAGGTGAAAGTAGAACTTACAGAAAAAGTGTTTTCTCTGAGACTGCTCTATGTTTTTAAATAGTTTAAATATTGTACTGGCTGTTTCTCATAGGAGTTCTTAAGGTATTTAACTTTCAAAATTGTATTTTTTACACAGTAAAATCAAGTTTTCTAAGAAAATTCTGTCATATTCTTATGATTTCGATAAAAATCACATGATGCAGTAAACTCTTTCAGAAATATATCTAATAAGAAAACTAAAACTTCCTTCGTATGCATAATTCCAATTATTAACTAGTTAGGGCGCAAATCTCATTCCCAACCCCTCGGAAAAAAACTAACCCCGAAGAAAAACAATTACTCCTTCCCTCCCAAAAAACTTTCTCTTCCAAAATGAAAAATACCGAAATAGCCAAGGAAAACAATCACGAAATTCTAAACTTGCTAAAAAGTATCAGCCCTCCCCAGCCAGCTCAAAGGGAAGATGTTTTATTCATAGCTGAGGGTTTTAACCCTCTCCGCTTCTCCAACATCCTCCAGCAAATGAGGTCTCTCAAAGAGCCAAAAAAGCAGCCCGTGTCCCTCTCAACTCTGCACTTTCTCACGTCTCTATGTTTCCAAACTTCTACTCTGGGTCCCTTCCTCCGCTAATCTAATCTTACAGCGTTGCTAAGAGAAAGACTATTTAGATAAGGGGAGCTTCGGAACACGTAAAAAACGGGTGGTTTCAATCATGCATGAACTCTTGTTAATTGCCATTTTCTAGGCAAATATTTACGAATTATTTTTGCGGTCTTGCGGGGAGTTTTGTTCGGTTTTGTCTTGTATTTGTCCTGTCACATTTAAGTAGAGCTGTGTTGTATTTATACAGGTACTAAAATTAAGTTATGGATTTGAGAAGGTGGGTGGTTAGGGTTCGGATTCATTTGCTTAAATTGAAGTTGATGGGCAGAAAAGAAATCGTTCCTCATTTTAGTCATGTTATAAACGGAATAAAGTAGAAAATGTATAAGAATTTAGCCAAGAAAGCACAGCAGAAGCTAATAAATGAAGAGACTAAAATATGCCATAATTAGTTTTTAGTATCGCCACAAGAGATAGATGATTCTAATAGATGCATAAAGCAGTATTTCAGAGATGTGAAGAGTTTATTATTTTGCTGTTATTTCATAAGTTTCTTTTTTGGTGAGCTATTGCTATTTTAAAAATAAATTGTATGTTGTATCAACTTTAAGTGCCATTTTAAAGCACAGTTAAGTAATTAACCAATAGTAATTTACCATAAAGATTCTTCACATTTTATATGTCAATGCCTTTCTTTTCAACCTTTCATCAGCTTTACAAAATTTAGTTTACAAGTAATTTTTCCCATTAGAGTTTCCTAGTTTAAAAAGTTTTAGAAAATTAGTTTTTTTATGAAGAAGTATTCTCTTAAGTCTTGTAACTAACACATTTGAGTAATAATTATTTTTAGCAATGGAAGAATGCTTGGTTTACATAATTAAATTTATAAAACTTTAAATAACTTATGCTTCTACTAGAACACTTTATTTTTTTAACATATTAAGAAGTTTAAAAAAAGCATTAACTATAAATATTTCAGATATTATTAATTACAAAAGGTGTAAACAATTGGCTGATTACACGTTTTTAACATATGTGGGCTATATCAATCTTAAAAAACGGTATAAACATAGATTATTTTCAAAACATCCAAATTAACCTTTATTTAATTATTTCCTGAAAGGTAGCACAGTTCAACGAGCCTTATAAAACTAAATATCCTAACTGTTCCCAAACAGACATATTTTGTTTAGCTATTTAAAAATTTGCCACACTTAATTAACTCACATTCGGCTTGCCAAACAGTTTTTGCGCTCGATATGTATTACAGCTAAGCCAGCAAAAATGTTAACTTTATTTTTCATAACCGGGCTTTCAAGCTGATTCCTTTTTGAGATTACTCGGAAGCTGGAAAGAAAAACGCCAAGAAATGCAGACTGGTGATGTAAACAACAAAGTGGTAAGCAAAAGATTGCTCGATGAATAAGTATTCGAGGGTTTTTTTTTTTGCATCCAACTTTTGGAAACTACATAATTAGCTACAATCTCCGAGAAATTTTTTTCTTCGAAATTTCCAGGGAAGCGAAAGAAGCAATAATTTTCATTCATTAGCAAATGGCAAGCAGGAGACTTTAGTGAGTGTATTGGTAGTGTTCTTGTGTTTTCCTTTAGGTTTTTTTTCGTTTGTGTAGGCCTTCCTAGTTTGTTTCTTATTTTTAATTATCAATGTAATTTAAAACGAACTGATATCTCGAGCTTCGAGATATGTAGATTTTGCTCAGTTTTTGCCAGACTGTTTTTAGAGTGGGAACTATGGAGTATGTGTGTATGTGAATATTAATGGAAGAGCGAGTTAAAAAGAGTCATGCTTGGGATTTTGGGATGTGAATCATTTTATCTCAAATGAAAAATTTGTGTTTCTTGTTTTAATTATTTTTGAAATAATTAAAGGTGGATGTTGCCTTTTTGTTTAGAAACACATTTTCTTTAGGGTTTTACTTGGTATTTCTCTACGTTGGTAAATAATGCATAAACTAATGCGAATTTTTTTAAGGCAACGTAAAACCAGCTTGAAATAAAGAATACATTTTAGTTTTGTTATGAAAATATTAATGATACATTAAAAATTCTCTCTTAAATTTTAAACAAGGGCAATAATGAGAATTTTTTTGAATTAAGTATTTTCAGGTTCCAATTTTTGTAAGGAATGGTATGTTGGATATTTTATTTTACGCGATAAAAGAATATCGTATTTTACACATTAAAAAAACGATAATTCGGCAAAATGAATAACTCAGTTTGTTCAATAGTACTATTGAACTAACAATAAGAAAAAATCAACTAAATATACTCGGTTTTATTTTGGTAAAACTGAAAACTTCGTCATTATACTAGTTTAGTACTTCTCTTTCAATATTCCCCCAGCCTCTGTGCAATTTAGTACATTCTTCATATATTCAAGATAAGTTTTTCACATCCTTCTTCAATTTCTTCATCCTGACAAATTTACCCACAACTCTTCTTGACCTTACTAATAATAAAAGAGGCGAAATAGGAAGTGCAGTGTGAACAGCTCAAAAGGTAAAAGTATTGCTGTTTAGCACAACACACTCACACATTCTTACCAATAATCCCAGCATGTTGAAGCTACTCCAATAATCGAAGGTGATTTTCTTTGGTGATTTTTCCCCAAAATCCTCCTCGACGCGCCCCTTTACTTCTAAAAGCTTTATGGCATCAGCAACCCCTTCACCGCATCCTAAGTGGGCTGAAAAAGCCTCCTCCAGCATACCGCTGATCAAAGCCTTGTTTGAACATTCCCTTTGTTTAATACAAATCCATTAACGAGCTTTTCTTTTGCACGCCTATTAGCGCACAGATAAACAGCAATCAGAAATATATCCGGCGCAAAATTAGCTCAACCTACGCCTTTGTGCTCCTTCGCGAAAAATAGCGAACCTTCCCTTCCTTCGTGATATATTCTCCTTATTTCCTCGAAATCATTTTCTTTCCCGGGTTTTGAGGATTAGCTATGCTCATTAAATTCCGCAGCCTTACCTATGGGAAGGTATTACTAGTTCATTTAAGAATCCAGCGCGGTGGATTTTAAATAAGGATTTCGCGAAGATGTTTAGCTTTCTATTAGTCGGCGCGCATCTTAAACAAGATGAATGCGATTTTTTTTCGCTGGGGCTTTCATAGAAAATATGTTCAGATTTATTTAATGTTTTACCGCGTTTATGCGTTTTCTGGCTTGACCTAAGTAAGGGATAATAACTTTTTATTCTTCCTAAGGAGCTGCGTTATAGGGAAAGTTTTAAAATTGAATGTCCAACTTTAACGGCTTAGTTTAGGTGAGAGGTTCAGAATGCTTTTATTTGCTAAGACTTTAATGCTCTTTGAGTTAAATGATTCATGAGATGTTTTTAGGCTGTCGAAGGGAGAGGAGAGTTCTCTGTTCTGGCTTACGGTCGGATTGTTATTTTGCAAGTGAGGTTGTTGCTACTTTATTTCGTTTGTTTTGTGTGATTTCGTGTGCATTTAAAATCAAATGGATCCAAATTGATTTTAATACTTATTCGCTATTTATGTTTTCGTTGAAATATTTATACTTTTTTCAAAAATTGTTTTGATGTTTAAAAATTATGAATAATGTGATGTATTTCAACCCAAGTTTAGAGACTAATTTAATTCAATTAATTTTGATGAAATTGTAGTTTTTGAAAGCCGAAAAAATCGATGGTTTTTTTGAAAGCTGACTATGCACATTAGTTTTTTTTTGGTAGAAACGATATTTTAAACACGTGCAACACCTTATTTTGGGACGCATTATAGAGCAAAATACGTTCTTAAAAAATCTGCATATACCGGGATACTATAGGTTTACTATACTGCCGTCCTAAGCGCAATTGTACATAAACGAGTTTTCTTATAACATCACTTTCTTTCCCCATTGGCGCATTTTTTAATTGGCGAGAATATATCTTGCTACTTCCAAGCCACTACAAAGGCTGTCAAAATCATGAAGAGACCCCCTTAAATATCATAATTGAGAGCAAACTTATCCTTCTTTGTTAGATTGAAATTCCTATGAATTTAAAAAAAATAATATTTAAACTAAAACAGATTAGTTTTAAATACATTGTGTAATAGTTTTAGCTGAAAATATAGATGTGCACAATGTATTACACAATGTAATAGTTGCAGCTGAAATGCTGTGTATTTTTCTTTATCTAGAAATTTTAATCGAAACCCATTTCCCTTCCAAATTCTGAACTCTAATGCAGCCCCATGCTATAACAAATTACTGAGGTTTTTTCCTGAAAGGAGGGTCTACCTCACCGAATAAAATATCTGCCAAATACTCTTTTGGCGAGATTTTTCTCAAAGTACATCTGAACGAAATTGCCTTTATGTGCACTTTCGCTTAGGACGGCAGTATAGATACCAGGTTAAAACTACTATTTATACCAATGTTAATTGGATTTTTTTCTTTACAAATTGGAGGCATTTTTAAGGTATTTAAGAGGTATTTTTACAAACATTTAAAAGTGAAAATTTCCTTTACCGAAGATTATAGATTCATTATATGTGGCATCGGATAAAATAAAGCTTTTAAGTCATAAGCACTAACAAGAAGGTTAAGTATACTGTGAAAGAAATTAAAACCAAAAAAATTTCCTATTTCACGCTTAAACACCGACCGACACCTCCTTTCGTGTGGCAGCTCAACCCTCCAAAAAAAGCACTGAAGGCGCAGCTTTCCACATAAGGACTCCCTCAATCGCTCACGCCTCCTAAACGGCCTTATCTCCACTCTCAGCACATAAGGATGGCCGATAAAATCGAAGCGCCAGACACCGTTACAATGAATTGGGACAGATTGCGAATAAGAAACGATCCGTAATGGACGGACAAATCCGAAATTGATGGATAAAGGAATATAAGGTTATGAAGAAAACGAACCCAAAATAAAAAAGGGAAACCCTTTTATAGCAGAACATGGGCGACTGGAAATAAAATCCCGCAGATATCCAGATCTTCAAGTCCCAGGGACACGTGTTGTATTATTGATGCCCAGGCTCCCGGGGATGCAATCCACGTTCGTGTGTTAAAGTCCTTTGCCGGATCTAGAGTCCGGCTCTTTTTCTTATGGTGCGCTTCATTGGGAGTACATACGGCTGAAGAGTTGACATCCCATCAATTCGGGGACTAGCCAAGTTGTTTGCCAGTGCGGGCTAGTTGAAACGTTAACGGACTCGAGAGCTGGCTGGCCCGTGGTTTGCATGCTTAGCAGCGCTCGGGGTGGGGAAGTTTTAAACGGGACTTTATTTGTCATGAGACAAATATCTCCCGTGTCTCGGGATGGCTTAGTTCGGAGTGGGACAATGCGGCTGCTGCTTTGGACGCAATTTGGCAGGGGATGTGATCGGAAAGTCGTTTTGGGGTCGTAGAGGGGAATAGGAATTTGGTGGACTTACAAAAGCCACCCTAGAAATCACCAAAATATCAAAGTTTTTAGAGACTTATTCAATAAGTTAAATCTTTTTCTAAGTTTGCCTGAAAATTTTCAAATATCTTGATTTAATTAGTTTAATAAAATTTAGATCTTCGTGGAGGGGAATATGTATTTGTTAGACTTATAAAAGCGACAGAGCACCCTTAATATCATCCAAAATATACATACAGGGTGATCGGAAATTACGTGGACAAACTTCGCATGGGGGTAGAGGGGGCCTAAACAAGCATATTTCGCTTAGGATTGGGGGGGGCAGATGCGCCGCTAAAGAGCTAGGACCTAATGTAGTGTGAGGGCGATACAAAAAGCGGTTTTCTCAAGGACCGTTTAACGAAACAAAACATAATAAATTGAAAAAAATATTACATGGGGTACAGCAGTATCCGTACTACTTCCACCATAAATTTGACAAAATCGGACCACTTGCTAAATAGTGGGGGTGTTTTAAAACGCGCAGTATTAATCTTTTAGCCAAAGAAGGGAGTTCCCTCTTAGCGTAATTGTATTTAGAAAAATTATGATCGGGGAAGGAATTTTCAATGATCATGCAAGATCCCTTATTTGTTTAAAAAACTGTATGATCATTGAAAATTCCTTCCCCGATCATAATTTTTCTAAATACAATTACGCCTCCTCTAGTTTTTCAAAATATGCTTGTCTAGGTCCCCTTTACCCCCATGCGAAGTGTGTCCTTGTAATTTCCGATCACCCTGTATAAGAGACTTATTCGATATATTAAATCTTTATAAGGCTGTCTGAAAAATTTCAGGATCTTACTTCAAATAGTTTTATAAAAAAATTTTGACTTCTATAAAAGTGTATGGTTGTCTATGAAGGATCGAAAACCCTAAAATGATGTTTCTGTATGTTGTGAAATTCTATTTTCCAAAACCTATGGTCTTTTTACTAACTATTAGGGGGTTGGAAACTTTTTATGCATGTTCTGAAGTAGACGTGTCAAAAACTCCATGGATTTAGGGCTGAGATTTGCAAATTTTTATAACATAATTTTAAATTTTAAAGAAATAATTTTTTTGGTATATTTTTGAATTAATTATATAAAAGTTAAATACCATCACTAGAGAAACATTCTATTCCACTAGTCGACAAAATTAAACTTTTTTCCCTAACAAAAATGAGGTTGGGTATTTCCGACTAATTTCAGGGTGTAGAATTCAGAAATAGCCGTGAAAAAGCTGCAGCACGTACAGTATTTTTGTTACAAATACGGCATCAGTACTGTAAGAAGCGGACAAAAGCGTTGAAAACACTCATTTTTAACAGTCAATCTCATTATTTTAGCATAAAATACTATTTTAATTAAGATTATGTACATGTTTCATACAATATAAAACTAAAAATCAATAAACATTCATTAAATACGATGCGATTTTATTCCTTTTGTCTCTTAAGTGGCGTTAAATCTCCTCTTTCAATGAACCAAGAGCTGTAGTCCAAAATTGATATTTCTCAGTAACATATGTATCGAATTAAGGTCCTAAGGGATTCTTTACCCTTGTTTATGATTGAATACAGTGATATTTTCTTGAAATAAGTTCAAACGTGGATGTTAAATAAGAATTTTGAGTGATGCTCAACATTCTATGGCTTGGTAAGACTAAAGAGAACCTTATATTGGGAATAAAACATTTTTATCGGTCCTATTTTCTATATATATAAAAATCATCTTACCACTCTCCTTAAAACCCTTTCCTAGCAGATAATGTGTTTATATTAAATTTTTCTTGTCGTGAATTCTTTTTTAATCAGAGGTTCATACTGACTTTGAGTTTGCCTTCACTAAAGGGCAAAAAAGTCCTTTTAAATACTCTCTGAAATGTTTTTTTCTGAATTTGTCATTGATATTAAACAACCAAGATAATTTGAATGTCTTCCCCATACTATAGAGATAGTAATTTGCATAGAACTACTGTTGACTCTTACGCACTTAAAAAGAGCCACATTCTAACTTCTGTAACACACAGGAGGAGCCCATATTTCATACTAATCACCTATTTGGACCCAAATCAGTGGGGAAAAACGTTTTCCCACCTTTTCTTTTAAATATTAACGTTGAATTGTAATTTAAACCGTACCCAAATTTAGAAAAACGTATTGGGACGTGATGGAACTCTTTACTTGCTGATATTCGAATAACTATATGAATTAGTAACAAAAATACACTGCAAAAAATAATCGTAGATAAACAGAAAAGCTCTGGCATCAAAAGTTGCCAGAGCTATCCTTTCCAGAGAATTTCTCTGTTGACTGAACTTTTTCTGTAAACAACGACTTTTCCAGCGATAATATTTAGGAAAATAACCCACTAAAATTTCCGGGGAAAGTTGGGAAAAAAGAGATCAGTCTGAAGAGAGACAAAATATGTATTTAAAAAAAATTGAATAAATCCGTTGGAATAGTTTCCAGAAGTTTCGAAACGGTCGTAGCACACGGAAAAAGTTCAGTCAACAGAGAAATTCCGTGGAAAGGAAAGCTCTGGCAACTTTTGCTGCCAGAGATTTTCTGTTTTTGTACGATTATTTTTTACAGTGTAGTAATTTGGTTGTTGTTAGGAAACCACTGTCGACTAGTGTTCTTATTTAGCATACAGTTAAATCAGTTAAGCTTTACCAAAGAAATGTAGGAATTCACATTAAAGCGACTGTGACACATTATTTTTCTTAAATTTATAAATTGATATAAGCATAAAAAGCTTTAATATGGTATGCTAAATATTTTTTAATACCATGTTATTGTGTGTTAGTAGTAACACTAAGTTGTTTCACAATACGATACTTTTCACAGTCGTTTATTTTTGCAAACCAAATCGTAATTGTTCATAGCGCCTCCAAACAAAGAAGATCCACTCTGAAAAAGGAAGACACGCAAAATAGCAGCGCCGCGAATCCTGCTTGAGTCACTGGGGAAACAGATGCAAGACACAAACTAAAGATATTACTAAACACAGAACAAATATTGGAAAAGAAAACAAACCCTGAACAAGAGGATTCAGATTTGTACCTTCATCTCGTCGACATTATTTGAAAACTCTTCGGAAAAGAAACTAGTTTGCACGTAAATATCCCAGTTCAACTTTGATTTCCCCTTCAATTTTACATAGCAGTGAAAATTAAAGGGAGAGCTTGCCATGTTTCGTTCCCATCTTTCCGAAAACTGAATTTCCCTTGGGTCTTCATCTCCCCTTCAAGCCAACTTTTCCGGAGCATTCTTTCTTTTATTAGTTTCATTTTCTGTCACACATGCCCGGGTTTGAGCCCGATTTACCATTCTCTATCGCTTTTTTAAATAATCAAAAGAAAAGAATGAGCATATGCAGCGTGTGCTACACTGCTTTGGAATATTCTGCTGTTGACAGGAGGGGAATGTCGCCAAGCATGAGGGGCGTAGGCTTGTTTATTCGGAGCTTAAAAGTGTTGTACTAAAGTATAATTGAAGGGTCAGTTTGAAAAAGGGAATAAATCCGAAATAATGGCAAATTATAACCTTTTGTGTTCAAAACGTTACAATTTGCAATTGCTACACGTAAGTGTACAGCGGTAAAAATAACTGCCCCTAGGCAGATATTGCCCCTTAAATTAGGCCAAATTTGCCAATCTTGGTTTAGCGTTGCTAAACACCGGAGATTGGCAACAACAACAACAACAACAACAAGTTAATTTTTTCTTTCTTTTCATGATCTTTGCGCTTCAAACTTCAAACAAAGCAAAAACGAAATTGGTTTTTAATTTGAATGTTTTAATCTTTTTTCTAGTGGATGTTGAACTCCATTGGTATTCATTGACCTGCCTTAATGTTTCAGTTTTATTATACTTTAAAATTTTATTTGTGGTGATTTTTTTCTATTTTGCTGTTTATTGCTGTGAACCAATCAGAAATGTAATTTAATTGTCAATTTAGGGGAGTTTTAAGACTTTTAACTTTTAACATCCCTTTTTTCCACAGTTTAAGTCTTATGGTAAGTTATATTTTAAGTTTAACAGTTAAAACACATGTTTTTTCCATGTTATTTTTGAATTCAAAATGAGGTTCTAATTTTTCAGTAAAAATTTGGTGGTTATACAATAAAAATTCCATTACCTATTTTTTTTTGATTTTTCAAAACTTGGTTTTTGGCCATATTTCCTTTTTCAAAGTGACGATTAAATTATAATCAGTGAATATTTCTGAAAAATGAAAATAGAAGATCCTGTCTTTAAGTATTTTAATAACAACAGTTTAAACAACTTCAACCTCATGCATTTGTAACAAAATTACTTAAATAAATAGTTCGTTAACCAATAAATAAAGGTTTCAGAATAAATAAAATCCATCATTGGAATAAATTGAATAAATATATTGTTATTATTATTCAACATTTTTGTTTAAAACCTACTGAAACAAGTTGTTACACTAGTTAGAAAATCACTTTAATTATTAAAATAAAAATAATAACCTTTTCAATAAGAAACTTACTAAGCATAATTTTCGAATTTTATTAGATACGGAATTGTATAAGATTAATAGAAGTTAGTTACTTTTTGGAATGAAGAAAATAAACAACTTTTTGATTTACAAAAATAAACATATTTCTATCCGAAGCGTTCCCTAAGTTACATTAGAAAAATGACTTCTTAGCCAATTGAAAATGTATTAATAAAATTTAATAGTGCCTTATGAAAATGAATTACTTGTGTTTCAAAGACTCAAATGTGTAATGTGGCAGGGGCTCTAAAATATGTGTATTATTTTTTTAGAATACACAAAATACAAAGAACCTGTTACAGTTCACAATAAAAAAAGAAATATTGCAGGTAGAAGAAAACGTTGAAGAATACTCCGATTGTAACCCAACTGACAACGCCAGAATAAAAAAATCCAAACGTAGAATGAGGGCAAGGACGGATCAGTAGAAATAGTCTCTCCAGGTTTGGGAAGTGCAAGCATAAGACAGGATCATGCAAAAGATGGACAGCTGCTATCCTCTTCGTGAGGTAAACAGATTTGAAGATTGCGATAGTATTTTACGAGGCGAATTCAAAAACTTACGATCATTCTGCAGATTTAGGGGGATCAATTTCTCATCAACATTGCCAGCCAAGTTTTGGCAAATGCGGTCTGGCTGCCTGCAGATGGAACTCGGCTAGAAAAAAGGCTGGAATTTCCACGGAAGACAAAACATCCTTTTTCAAGGCACCTGTCAGTGCAAAATAGCGTATCTCGTGTATTTGCTTTTTTGAGTTGCAAAACAAAAATCAATACTGACGACGGTAACGTTTCTCCTCTTGACACCTTTCAGGATTCCTGTATTTTTCTTGCTGTTTTTAGAGCGAGACGACAATTTTCAGCAATTCATGCATGCCAAATGGTTACGTAGGAAACAAGTCGAATATCCGAGAACGCCAGTTTATAAATAATTCGAAGCAGGTTCTTGTTAAAGAAATATCTGTTAAGTCTTTTCAATTCTAGACGATAGAATGGAAATGAGCTTTGCATGGTTCTTTTTATAAGTTCCTTGGGATTCATATTAGAGTATTTGAGTTAGATTTTGATCTAATTGTTCACTTCCTACGTATTATTCAACAACAAAGTAAAACATTTAGAAATTCAGTTTTAAATTAAATACGATGTATCCATGATTTCTAAAGCTTTGACAAACTCGAGTTTTGAATACACATTGAGTATCAATATAGTGGTTACATTTTAACTTTTACTGCATTATACAATTCATCAAGTCTTAGTAGGACCAGGAGAGATGGAATGCTATTTACATTGTTGAATAGAATTTCTGAATGCGGGGAGGTGACTAATATTTATAAAAGAAATAAAATGGAGAATTTTCAAATTGATTAAATGAGTTAAAATGAATACGGGATATTAATAATTTCTATTCATTGGTTCGTATTCGAAAATATATCAGTTAACGTAAGAATTAAAATAATTTCAAGTAATGTAAATAAAGAATATTCGCTGTGTTTCTTAATGAAATTATTTTATTCAACTCTAAAAAATAAAAAAAAAACAATTCTCTACACGAAAAAAGTATTGTTTTCCTATAAAAGTTCATAATATTAACCTAAAAATAAAACAAAATATTAGAATATTAAAAAACTAATTTAATACACTGCAAAAAACTTCACAGTAATTTTACAGCAAAAAATACTGGCAATATGGGTGCCAGCCATTTTTGCAGCGATTTTAAAGCAATTTTGTAATTTTTGACTTTAAAGACAATTTTGTAAATTAAGAAGCAATTCTGTATTTTTACAGCAATTTTGTAATTTTACAGATTTTTGTGTTAACATTACAGCGATACTGTAATTATTCCGCAGAAAAACTAGAAAGCTATATGTATCTTAGATATAACTTTTTCTTTCATGTTTCTACAAGTATTCAAAATGTGGCATATTATGAACCATTGGAGGTTTCGATCTACGAAGGTTATACTTCCTAGTTTTAGAAACATCAGTCGGTTCTTACACCTCATCTAAATAATTTGACTCTTTTAGTGGTGAGTTTGAAAACAAAACATTGGTTGCCTGGTTGTCCGAAAGGATTCAGAAACGTTTCAGAAGTGAAAACCAGAATTTTCCAGGAAAGTGTTAAACTGCTGTAAAAACTCATAATTTGGGCTGTTATTTTATAACTATTTTGTTTATATGTATTAAGCAACATTTTCGTTGCTAGTTTGACATTTCTTTAAAAAACTACCTGTTTTATCTCCTGCTTTTTGTTCCATAACGTAAAAATTACTCCAAATGTTGCTATAGAAGTGCTGAATGATTTAGTTCTTAAGATTGGTATTATTGAGGAATTTGAATTCAATTCATTTTAATTTTAGTGATGATACAAAATTCTTACCAAATTAATAACTTTAGACATAGGTTAATGTTATACAGATTATAGTACTATTATCCTGTAAAGGTAATGTCACATTTAAAAGCATTCAATAAACAAGAATTTCATTTTCTTTTAATACTTATTTTAATGACCAATTAAAGAATTACAGATATTACAAGGAAAACTACCAGGAAAATTACTATGTATATTTAATTTAAACTAATGAAGGTGGCGCTTCAAATTTACAGCTAAAAAGGCAGTTTTTTGAGATTACAGCAAATGCGTAAAATATTAACAGCAGTTTTTGCTTTGCTGTTAAATTTTCCGTTTTTTTTGCAGTGTAGGTATGATTATTCTGAAATAAAATTTGTTTTAAACAACGCTTCGATCAAAGTAGACAGTTTATACCTTTAACTATCTATTCCCATAAGTAAAGAAATGTTATTGGATCAAAGTTCAAAACCTTTCCTATTTCCATGGAATGTACTAGTTTTAATAGAGACACCTGAGTGAGATTTACGGTGATAAAGAAAAAATTCGAGATCCAAACATTTAGAAGTGTAAGTTTCCAAGTATCAAAACACAAACAAAGCCTAAATGTCTAACATTTTAGAAGAAATCGAAGTTTTTCAGCTACTTATAACATAACCATCATACTACTTATACCGAGAGATACCTCTCGGTGGGCTCATGTCTTAAAATATTTCCAATGAAGAATGAAAGTTTAGTGTTGAATTTTGTGGAAATAACTGGAAGCCGGATGATGAGTAAAATATTTACACAGCTCCCTGTAAAAAATATTAAGCAGGAGATATGAAGTTGTTGGATTATTTACCGTTTATATACAAAACTTCGTCGTTTCTTGACAATGAAGAAATGAGCTAAGAGCAAAGGAAAGAAGTAGTTCCCAGAGCAATATCCGAATGCCGTGTGAAATTAGGCACTTTAGAAACATGATTAGTTATCCGTGCATATATTGCTTTTTTGGGACATATTTTTCGAAAATATTAAGAATATTCGGTTTCGCAGTGTACTTCATTCATTTAGAATAATTGAATGTGCTAGGCAAAGAGAACTGGCAGATGATCTGTTTGCTCAGTTTTTCTTTTGCTTGTCATGATGTCATTGTCAAGAAAGGTTGTAATCAAATATAATGTGCCTTTCTAAGGGTAAATCTCACAAATTCTTACATAATTAGAAATTTCTCTCCATTCAATGCTTTACCGATGATCTGCAGTAATAAAGAGTAGACGAGATATATTCTTTGGCAGAAGTCTTCTATGGTACTGAAGCACAGATCTTACCCCGAGGCTATATTGAAAAATATAGTATAACATATAAATGTATACATCTTTTTCCATAAGAATTTTCAGTCAAGTTAGTTTCGTTTATTTCAACAAACCTTGGGAAACTTAAGGATTGAAGACCCCTGTACTTGCCCGCTGAACGAAAACATAAACTATTATTTTCAACTGGCGTAACTTTGACCTGAAAAAAATGTTACACATAAAAGGGAGTATTTATCTACTCATTGCTAGAGTATATTGCATGTTGGCCTTGCTATATTTCCCCCTGTCTACATTTAATAATCTTTTTCACTGGGTAAAAGTCACCAAAAGATGGTTCAAGTCACCCCTGTTGACGGTAACAAAGACAGTGCTTCTCACAATAAAGTGAACATCATCTCACCCGCGTGGGTTGAAAATCCCAACAACCGACCGAAATACGCGTACCCTTACCCCGCCCAACTCGCAAAGAAAAACACAAAGAAACACCCGGGTGAAACTTTAAACAAGCTTGGAATCGCGAGTCTCAGTTGCCAAACTAAAACGAAGGGTAGTCAAAAGCAAGCGCAGTATTTGCCCCTGTATTATCCGTCAGATTCGAGCTTTTTCGACTCAGGATACTGCTGCCTTCCGATCACTTGCTCAAGTGCGGAGTTCAAACACAGGGGAAAATAGGATTTGTGCCCCGTTTGCTTTTTAGCGGCTGCTGATAACATATTCTCGCTGTTTGCTGCTGGAGTATATTGAATGAGGTATTTGTAAAATGGGATTTGGAGGAGATCAATCAGGGAATTGGGTTTTTTCGTGTCGGAGGATTTGTTTTAAGCCGCTTTTATTGCTGTTGTTTGTTAATCAAATATTGATTTAGAAACTTTCATTTTTGACTTGGTACACAGAGTTTGTGCAATTTGTTTACGTTTTTGTCGAAATTGTGATGTAACTTGATAAAAGGTTTCTTTTGCTGGGTATACAATGGTAAAATGAATTTGTATTTCAATGAGTTTTTGTGCACATAAAACTCAGTAAGGTACCAAAGTCGTGATATTACAAAAGTATTGTTAGGGAATAAGTTAAAAAAATTTATATTTAATGAGTTCAAAAAAAGTCTATTGTGTGTGGGAATAAATCTTATTCTATCACAAAATATTTCAGAGGGAAAATTCAACTGTTTTTACAACACAAACTTAGAAAAAAGTAGAAACGGTGGAAAAATATATACTTCAACCCTTTGTAGTAGTTCAACAATGTTCCCTTGTTCAACAATGTAGGAATATTATCTATTGGCTGTAGTGGGGCATTTCAAATGCATTGCATTCCATAAATAAATACAAACGTGGCGTTCTTTCTGATTATCATGTTCATTAAGACACCATGTTTTATAATTTGTTATAAAAAGTATCATACCAAGTTACAAAAAAATTAACATCACTTTTCAACGATGTTACACTGTTTACAAAAAGCATAACAAATTATAAATTTCAATCTGACTCCATAATTGTTTAACCTCCATCATTTTTATTCTTACCGAACGGGCAAAAATACCTCTTTCTTTAAGAATATTCCTAATACTACATTTTCTAAACGCGTCATTACCAACACCCTTCTCCATAGGTTCTGTCGACTTTCATTCAAAATCCCCAATCGAAGATTACACCCAAATCCCACCTCACCCTCCCAAAAACGGTTCAAACAGATTACATTTCATCAACGTATCTAATACAGCAGGTTCCTTCCAAAACCCGCGCCCCACCTGAAACCGGCGGTTGTATCGCCCGCTGCAGAAACCTGCCACACGTTCCTCAGTTTTTACCGCCTCAGTTTTGCATCCACCGTTGCAGCTCCGTGCACGGCATTCCTTATCTCCCTTCTGGTTCCGCAAGCCCGTGAAATCTCCGACCAGCCGAGTAGTTTGTATGCCGCGAGCGAGGCCTGAATATGCCGCGTAGCTTGAAGTGGTTACAAAACTTTACTCAATTTGGCGGGCGACGATACATTTCATCTGCATAGTCTACCTGGGTGTTTGGCTGCGGCGAGACGTGTGGCGGGTTTATACTCCTAATCTAGAGGATCGGATGTTTGGTTTGGGCTTTTTTTCCCAGTTTCGGGTTGGAATGTGGTGTTGCTGGTAGAGGGTGTTGATTAGGTTAGATTTTTTATGTGTGATATAATACGTTTTTGTTCAGTAAACCAGGGATCTTGGCTATGTTGTGAAATGAACTTGAATGAATGTTGGTAGTAGGTTTAATTTAACCCTTTTAATCCTAGCGGCCCCAAATTTTCCAAAGGATTCAATGGTAATCTCGGGCGGCTTAGTATTGAAAGGGTTCGCAGTAAAGTATTTACGGTTTATAATGTTCATCTAGTTGGATTATTTTTAATCATTATTATATAAAAGATTACCTGAGATTGTCTTTAAATCCCATAGAAAACTTGGATGAACCAGGACTAAAAGACTTCAATGCAGGATTTGAATTCAATGATCACATTTAATCTCAAAAAGGCATTATTAAGGTCATTTGAAGGAGGGAAATGTGATAAATTTAATGAAATTTATTACTTTGCCCGCTGCCACTCTGGGCATTATTAATAATGCCTAATTAATCACTTTGTCCGTAACATATATATCAGGTCTGGTTTCAGGCAAAAAAGCATCGGTTAATTAATTAATTTTTTTAGCTTCGACTAAAATTCATGATTACTTTTGAGCGATACGATTTACTCGGATAATAATAATTAATTTATAATGAAAAATGTTTCGATCAAAAAATAAAACTCAGACAGCACTAAAACATATTGTTTACACCTTGCCAAACTACCAATCTAATTTTTCGGGGATAAACGATTTGTTCAATAAGAAAGTAAGGTGAAATGTATAAAACCACATCTTAATCGATTTTATTTCATATAAACATAATTACCCCACATATGATACTTCGATGCGTTATCGCGGGATATAATGAATTTCTTCAACTAACTCCAACTTTCTCCATACGTAAACGCGATGCCTCGGTGTATCTAACCGTCACTCAAAAGTTAATAGCATTCTAAACTTTAAAGTTTCCCCCTAGAATAGAAACTACCCTGCAAGTACTCGCCAACGCCCAGTTCAGCTCTGAAATATTAAACAACTTTGCGTTGTTTAATAGTCGGTTGTACTGGCCTCGTCCCCTCAAACTCACATGTCTTTATTAACCGCATAAATATTAATAATTTGAAACTAGCAAATTGTGAGTAATCAGCACAGAGGTGATAGCAATTTAAGCTTTAATTATTGAGACGTTTGAATCGATTCTTTGGACATATTGAAATAATTCGCCAGGGAATGGACATCACGCCAAGGTGAGCGAAAGGTCATCGGGGAACCGGCCAGGATACAAAGTGTTTGATTGAAAAGTTAAAATCACTGCAAATGGTTATGAACACGCGATGTTGTGGTATATTTATGATGTTTGTGTTGTTAAACACTCCCTTTAGGGTACTTACAGTTGGGCTGAGTGCTGGTTTTGGGAACATATTGAAAAGGGAGCATATTGAAAGGGCAGTTCATTATGAAAATGAAGCTTTGCATAAGATACTATTTACTTAAGAAAAATGCGTGTGATCAAAATGTATTGAAGGAAACTTTAACTTTTTTAAGGTATCTAAATTTAATTACCGATAAGTACTACGTTTAAAAGGCATTATAATAACACGTGGCCCGGTTTGTTAGATGCGTAAAAGTTAAAAAAGGGGAACTTTTATACTCTGAATGGGAGAAAAATTTTAACCTAGTTAAAAATATTTCGATTTCTTGTTATACACTCATTGCCATAAAAAATAGCGCACCAAGAAGAAAAAGAGATAATAAAACCAAATTGATTTCAGTTATTAAAATTAGTTTAGGAAAATTCATGTTTTCACACACTTAAAAAATTAAAATCGCTTTAAAATATCAAGCAAAAATAAGATTCAATTATGCACAAAAAATTAGAAAATGAAACAATGAGAAAATGCTGAGTTGAAACGGACTCTTCTTTTGTGTGTTCATCAAATATTCAATAAAATGCTCAAGAAATATTTATAAGATTTTACTTTAATTGGTATACACTCTGAACAGTAAGACAATAAAATCCTCACGTGATATTAAATTGAAGTAATTAATTACAGGGTTGAACTAAGAGAATAAATATTTTTTCCTCAAACTTTTCTCATAAAATAATGATGTAGTACCTTTACCTTCAATAAATAAAACAATATCTTTAGAAAATTCTTACAGCTCTCAAGGCACATCCGCGAGGCATTGAACCTTAGGAGGTACTGGAAATGAGTTAATTTAATTTCTATCAGTAGAAAAGTGCAGCCTTGATCGCCGTTAATGCATACACAGTAATGCATATATGTATGAGAGAAACAGGTGAAAAGGCTGTGAGGTGCTAGATGTGTCGAGGAATTCATCTTTGGAATTTTTTCTGACAAGAGCAGATGCAGATAATATGCAGAATAATAATGTGAGAAGGAAGCTAGTAAGGATATAGAAAGCGATTAGAAAAGTTTGTTTTGTTAGAGTGATGGACAGCGAATATTTCCTTTGGGGACTAGAATAATCAGTGCATTGGAATATATTGAGTGAATAAATGCTGATTTAATTTTATGTATGTAGCTTAAATATACGATTTAAGTAGGTGTGTTGCTGACAAATTTTATTTTTAATAAAATATATACTATCTACCCTTAATTTACCATCGTAAAATACTAGCTCATGTAACACTATACATTAGAATAAAGTTGTTCGGGGGTATGAGAATCCTAACTTTTTTTTTGCTTTAATAAAAAAAGACGTTGAGGTGCTCATAAGGCCCCTAAAGTACTTATTTAATTTCCCTGAGGGGAATGTAATGATGGATGATAAAAATGGGCACACATCCTTGTAAATTTTTTGTAAAAACAACAAAAAAATTAAACTTCTTTCAAGATGTACTGATTGCTTACAAAAAAGAAGGTATTTTTTTAGGTATGTTCTTTTTTATTTTTTAGGTTTCACTTTTAGAAATTATGAATGCATAGACCTTTTTTCAGTAGTATTAGGAACTATTTAACATAAATTATGTTCCCCGTTACTTTGGAAAATAAGAACCACTGTTATTGCATTACATAACCCCTTTTATCTTCACACTGTTAAAAATGTTCCGTGAAATTTACGGTTTTAAACTGGCAGCTGGGTTGGTTGTGCAAAACCAACCAAAGTAAATCCGTAACCACAACGGCTTTTTACCATTTTTATCCACCTTTTGTACAAAAAACCAGTGTAGTTACGGTTTTACTTTGAAATTTTTACGGTTTTGCACAACCAACCCAGCTGCCAGTTTAAAACCGTAAATTTCACGGAATATTCTTAACAGTGCATAGCTTGGAGTTATACACTGAGAATAGATACCATCCCAAAGCTCCCTACCTCCGTTGTGAAATCACCCAACACAAAGTCTAACGAACGACCAATCTGAATAAACACAGCCGCAATATTTATAACCCCCCTCAGCAGCCCAGACTTTTGCTAATTCCTCCCCGTTAAGGTGAAAGGTACTCAAAAGTGAGAACACGGTTCTCAACTTCCACCCCCGATATTAAACACAAAATACTCCCCCATAAATCTCCAGCTATCGGCCCCAGTAAGGCATTAGCATTTCATAGTTATAATGTTCTTTGCCCCTAGTCATAGAAATGAGTACGAACTTAATTGAAGGAACATACCATTAACAGTAGAGCCAGCCCAATGTGTATAATCGGGGCGAATTGTTACTCCATTAATTCGTAGCAGCTTCGGTGCCCGTTAAAGCTCGGGCCCCACTTGATTATGTATCAGAAACTTCTGGTTGGAAACTCCGCAAGGTTCAGCTCTTGAGGTGGAAATCCACGCCTGTTAGGGTCCCCGATATTGGAGTGATATTCGGGGGTGAACAACTGGAATATATGTAATTAGAGGTGGGTTGAAAAGGTGTTCGGAAAATCGACGAAGATTACGGACCTCGGATGGACGATGCACTGCACTTCAATTAATATCGTGGCCAGTTATTAGAGCGGGGTTATTGAATAGGAGTCCAAATGGGATTGCTTGGAAAAAGGACCGGGAGGTTGCAGTTATCGGATCTATAAAGGACTGGTTCTTGTGGGTCACCAGGAACTGGATTATGCCCCATCTTTGCCCGATTCAGAGTTCTAAACTAGTTTTATGTACATTTGAGTTTAAAAAGTGGGTGGGATTGCCTTTCATTATGTGAAAAATTGGTTGGTTCACAGAAGTGATTTATAAATGTGCCCCCATAGGCTGAACTAAATCGCTGTCGTATATACGTAAATGTAAAAAAATATAATACCTTGATGAAACTACTATTTAAAGATGATTTTTCCTTTAGACGTACGTTCTAGTTTAACTGTAAAACAAATCTTGGATTATATAAAAACTATAAATAATCGTTTTTGTAAGTCTACTTATTTCTTTACTTTTATAAATATGAACTAATAATTTATAAATATAGTTAAACCATTATCTTCCTAAAATGGGATCAAATTAAAAGCGAAGGCCCTCCTAATCACCGGTACAACCAAGGAAGCTCAACTTGTACCTCTATAGATTGTCCTGTTAAGAAAATATAAGTACATAGTATAATGTTTATAGATTAAGTGCTCGTTTAAGATATACATGAAAAATATTAAATACGGGGGTCTTGGGTTTTCTTTAAAAAATTTAGTTGATAAAAACTGTTGTCATAAATCTATTTGTAACACATTTTTAACTTCTGAAACACTTAGCTGTAAAGTAAGGAATAGTGCCGTGACTTAGAAAATTGTCGCCTTAGGCTAAATCTTAGCCAACGTATTTCTTCCATTAGTAGTTACTTTTGAGCATTTACCATTCTCGTAGATTAGTTAGCTCCATTTTGTGTGTTGACATGATTGGCAAAATAAATGAATGGATGTGTAATTTTCAGGTATTGTATAGTGTTTGAAAAGTCAGTAAAGTACAGCTCTCTGTTACAGCCTGGAAACGACCCGTACTGTTTCGTGGATTTAGCGGACCATTCATCCACCGCAGCAACTCTTCTAGCTATGAATAAACGTCAACAGAGCGTCGGAAAGGTACTTTTTTAATCTACTCACACTTAGCAAATCTTAGAAACGTTAAATATATTTTTATGTAAAAAAACTGAAATATTTGCCTCATCCTAGTCGGATGCCATTGAAACTAATTTTTGCCGACTCAACTTATGTATATTCAAAAAATGTGAATGGAGGCCGTTCGGAGTTTAAAAACAATTACGATTTCAATTTCATACTTTTATTCAATTATTGTAAAAACTACGAGTTGAGTAATCGTTAACCCATTAATGCCCCACTTTTTAATTTTCTTAAATATTTGGTACAAACACAGTAAATAACCCCAAAACAACTGGAAAAATAATGAAAAAATAAATCACAAAATAAAATTTTAAATTTTACACAAGAATTAAAAAACGTCCCTAAAAAGGGACGCTAGGAATGAATGTTCCCGTGTTTATTCCCCATAGTAAACGCATAGTGGAAAACTGTTTTAATGCCTCAAAAACATTCTCTAACTTATTAAGAACAGCCCAAGTGATCGGAAAGGTACTGTAACATGAAAGTAAATTAAAACATCCATTAATTTAATAATTAATTGTAAAATAAGCAACAATGAACGTAATTTGAGCATTTGAAGTGCTATAAAACACGTTTTTGCTTCCAAATATGAATTAATTTCAATTTTAAACTTTTTAAATGAAAAGGCACATTTCCTACTTATATCTAACCGGCTATTACGTAATGGGTACTTTTATACACTTCAAATTCATAGGAATATCTTAATTTTTGTAATTTAAGTATTACCTACTTAAATTACAAAAATTAAGATATTCCTATGAATTTGAAGTGTATAAAAGTACCCTAACTTTGGCCTTACTTTAACTTAAAATGGCCCTAACTTTTTTTATGTTCATTGTGTGAAACAATAACTTCTCCCTGAAAAGCTACTTGTTTTTGGAAATTTTAATGTCAAAAATTCATTATAATTACTAATTTAAACTTTTAATTAAAATCTAACCTGGATATATTTACATAAGTAATAAATATAATTAAGCAATTAATTTATTCCTATTAATTAATAAATATTAGTTAAATTCTTATAATTTAATAGATTTTATGCCATTAATTTACCAAAAATAATAGTATTTTTACATAAAATAAACAAAAATATTTCTCATTTATAACCTAAAATGAAAGTAATTTTATAAATATGTCATTTATTTCATTTCATAAAAAGATAACCCGTTTTTACGAATGAAATAAAGGACACTATCACTACACTATATGGAACTAACACGGGGGCATTTGTGCCTAGTGTCCCTTTTTAGAAACGCTTTTCAAGGGTCCAAAACAGGGTCAAAATAAAATATTTTGGAAAATTAAAACTGATTTAATGATTAATTAAAACTGATTTAATCCAACTGATTTAATGTATGAACAATAATATATATCAGGATTGAAACAAATTTTAAATAATTATTATGAATTTTAAAATTTATGTTTTAAATATTTTAAAAATTCCCTTTTTTGAAAAATTATATCTTCTCACTAAAAAAAACTGAAAAGAAATTTTAATTCAGATTTTTTTCTTGTGTTCTCTGAAGTTCAGAGATGCATAAGTGCAAATTTTTATTAGAAAGAATGATTTTTGTAGAAATAGAAGAATTTAAAAAAACAACGTCACTGTTTAGGGACGCTATACGCAGTAATGGGTAAATAATTATTATAGTAACTTCGCCAATAAGTTAGCATATTACATTTTATCATCATAGGACGAAGTTTTGTTCAAAGATACACATTTATAATACTGTTTTTCAACTTAAAAAATGCAAATAATTTCCATAAATTGGGGTTTATTTCCTATAATCAAATGGAACAAAAGGTTTTGCTAAGAGAGTTTTAAAAAAAACTATAATATTTATTTATTTTCTTCATTTTATTTTAAATTCTTGATTATATTTCTTATTTAACTAAAAAAATCCTTATAAATTTAAACGAACCTAAATTTTAAGAAAATTCGTTAAAAACGGAGTACCTAACTAGCTCATTATTTTTTAATTAGTTTAAAATTTAGTATTAATTTTTTTTCTGGTGGTAATAGTTTGTCGCATAAGCCAGTAACTTACCGTGCTGTTAAAAACCGCACCTTCCAAGCTAATATTTTTTTGAAAAAGTCCTGCTAGTTTTTTAACATTCCACCACAAAATAACTGGCGACTGGAAATTCACAGTCAACCTCCATCTCTTTGAATTTAAAATTTCTTATCCTCAAAATTCCATCTCACCTACTCATTTTTTCCTAGTCGCCAACTTTTTATAAGAACAAACACCTTCTACCAACTTCGCTTCGAATAAACTATCCAATCCTTACCCGCCACGTATAACGAGAATTTTCCACTCAATTTCCGCAAGCAAGAATCGCAGCCCTTCCAAAAATAACTAGAGCTTCTGTTTTCCCCAATCTCGACACGTAGATGACATAGCACTGGCTTCACTCTGACACGTTTCTAGTTTTGGCGGAGAAATAAATAGCCACAACGGACTTAAGATCCGCCCTTACTTTGACCCCCGTGCTCCCCAGGGGTTCTGCTGTGGCAGTGTCACAACAGTGGATCCGCGACTTTTCAGCGGGATTTCGACTTTTGGGTGGGTTTGGAATGTACCGGAGGATGGGTTTTAATCATGGAGAGTTGGGGGAGATTGTATCTCGCTAGGAAAGGGATGTAAGTGGTCTTAGAAATTATATTTTTGAGGAATTGAGTTTTTAGTGAAAGTAAATTTAAGAGTTGAACCATCCACTTCAAAGATGCCAAAAAGACACTCAAAAGAATGTAGATTGTTTACTCATTGCTTATTATAAAAAAATTGTATAAAACTTAGATCAAGCTGTTTATGAAGTTGGAAAACTTTTTATAAAAAACATAACTATTTCATTAATAAGGCTTGAAACCTAGTATTGTGAATGATTTATTATTTAACCGCATGTTGAGTTACTGTGTGTTTAGTTATTCAACTTTTTCACTTGTTCTGGTTATACACCTAATGTAATTAAAAAATCTTACCTTGTCCCTATGTTATAATAACCACTCGCAAACACATGATGTTTCTAAATTTTTAGTTTAACCAGTTACAAAAATGTTGTTTAATGTTGCAAAATCTTAACTAAAATTTAATTAAGTTTTTAAGCTCTGTGTGCCTTTAAGATGTTTGTAATAGAGAATTTTAGGTTACATTTGGAAGAACGCTATTTTTCTTTGGTTCTTTGAAGTGTTTCCTTAAAACTACACACTTTATGTTGTTTTTCTTGAATTATAAACAAACTATCAAGCCACAAACATAATTTTATACACTTCTTATGAAAATTATATTTCAAGATATTACGTGACACTACGCTCTGCCTTGCTTTTTTGTTTATTTTATAAAAAAAGTTTCCAGAGTTTTATAATTTTGTTGTTTTCACTTATATCTATGTTTATTTTATATGTTGTATAGCTTACTTTAATTTTAGATTTATGAGAATTCCAAAAAAAATCTGCATTTTTTGTACTTTAACTTCAGCATATAGACTTTTCCTGCAACTTGTTATAATATTTTTTCCCGTTTCGTGTACTTAGATTTGGTTTTATATAATGCATTATTGAAAAGTTAAAAAATATTCCCAGACAGCCAATTACTCCTTCATCCTTAATTTTTTAGCATTAATTTACTCAACTTTACATATTCAAAAAGAAAATAAATGTGTAATAATAATTTTCTTATCTTATATTGAAAATTTGTCTCAGTGTATACAAGGTATAACATTTTTATTTAAAATGTATTCCTTTTGTATCGAATCAAAAAATTACATTAAAATACTCCTGTAAAAGTACCACATTTTATATTTCAATTCTGATTTTTGAACATTGAATAATGTTATTTGCTTGTGAATTTCCACAGTACAGCATATTTAAGTAAGTATACAAATTTCCTAGTTTCTTGTAATAATTAAATCAACATGATGTTACCAAAATTAAGAAGGATACATTTATTGACCTCACTTTCTTCGACTTACTATGATCGTCAATGGTGATCAACTCGAAAATATTAGGGTCACTTTATATAAAAAAACTTATTTGTGCTCTAAATAACAAATTTTATTAGAATATTTCAAAATTTTAAAGTATGAAAAATAAATATATCCTAAATAAAGTGCTTGGAATGTAAAAATTATTACAAAAAAATACTTGAAATTTTGATTTCAATGGGTTTAAACTATCAAACCGGTATTCAAATAGCAGTAATTTATCAACCTTTTGAAAACATCTTTACTCGTCAGTCTGGCTTGTACACAGATTCTTTTTCACTTTTGTGTTTAGTTGCGGTAAGGCAATACGCGCAAGACCGATGGACATATCCGATAAAGAAAAAAGTGAGGTCATTTTGCTTGGTCAAGAACTGATGCAACCATTCATTAAAGCGGAAGACTAAGTATTCTGTCACCTGTTCACCTCACAGTATCGCCGTACCACATCCAAACGCAAAAGTAGAAACGGTGTTATACTTCCTTCTCAACCAATACGCAAATTCGGACGACCAGGTATTCTGTCACCCCGAGTACACCTCAATGTATTGCCCTACCGCAAAAATGGAAACGGCCATTTACTTCCCAACCCAAACTAACCCCGAATTTCCCCTCAATATCATTCATAAATAACACCCCCTCCATCGGATTTATTTTTAAAGCAAAAAGCAGTTGCAGAGGAAAGAGGGGAAAGTTATACTTTGAAGCCAAAGTTTGATCAGACTTAGAAAATCCGAAGTCATTTATAAGAGCCCTAATGCTAATGATTCAGACGCTGTCGCCCTTCGCAATGAAAATCAGGAATGATTCCGGAATTCGGTTTAAAGATTCGGTGGTTCTTTTTCTTTAATCTCCACTCTCTGAGGGATTTAAGCTAAGCATTTTTTGATGGAACCATTCAAATTGTGATTTATCTTAAATGTGTTTCGATTCATTGATTAGCGCTGTTTTTCGTGGCGTGTGAACAGATGGCATGTGCAGACTTAATTTGAATGTTCCATTTCGTTGGGTTAGGGTTTTTTATATGAACTTGCATCTTGAGGGGAACTTCTAAGAGGATTTTTGATGTTGGGAACATGGGCTTGATGGTAACGTGGGGGGGATGTTCGGTAGATTAGGATGAGTTTCGATGCTTAAATCTATTAAAAGGGTTGTCGTGTTTTTGATTTTGGTATTTTCTAGTGCATTATTTCCACTACTTTCAATTAAAAATAGTTTATTTTAGGTAAGGGATTTATGTTAGCTAGTGTTAACATTGAAAAAATGGAAGTTAGTTTGCGTTATGCCTAAATCAGAGCTTTTATGAAAAGCTTTCAAGTTTATGTCTCTTTTTTAAAGAATTCCCTGAATTTTTACTCTATTGACTGCTAAAAAACTTAATATTCAAACTTTTATTTCAAAAGCTAAATGAAATTTACTTAAATATTCATAGGGATACAAAAATTTTATTTAAAATTAAAAACTTATTAAGTGTATAAACCTCTTCGGGATGAATATTATGCAATTAGTTATTGGAAAACTTGAAAATTGCTTCTTTTTTTACATTTATTCAAATTAGGGTTCTTAACTCCAACTAACAAGAACATCCCAAATTTTAAGTCATTCTTTTATAAATTAAAACCGCTTTTATCTGCTATTTAGTTTTATCTCATAACAAAGAAATATAACTTACTAGCGCTGACGCGCTAGACCCGGGCTTCACCCGGGTTTCAGTTTTTTAATAAATATCACCTGGTGGGTTACAGATGGGCTTCGCCAGTCCATTTTTAAAGATGATTCTTCTGGTGTGTTACAGATGGGCTTCGCCAGTCCATTTTTAACGAAGATTCTTCTGGTGTGTTACAGATGGGCTTCGCCAGTCCATTTTTTTAAAAATTATTTGGTGTGTTAGAGATGGGCTTCGCCAGTCCAAATGTGGAAATAGTTAAATAAAGGAGCCACTTTTATGTTTATGCTACAACAATGGATTTTAAACTGCAACAATCGAGAATATGCCTACAACAATTAAAATTACATCTTCTATTGTTATATTTACAACAATGTGGTTTTGCCCTGAAGTTAGGCACGAAAAATGGGTTTTTGAGCATAAAATTGACCAAAAAAGTTATTAGGATGCATCGATTTTAAATTATTATTCTTCAGAAACCTTCCTTGGAGGGAGTAGATCAACGTGGTATAGTTTAATAGTTAATGTAGGTTCGAAAAGTTTAAAACTATAAAGGACATACATACAAACATACATACAAACATACATACAAACATACAGACAGACATTGATTTTTATATATATAGATTAATGCATTTTATCCCTGTTCATTTTATTTATTCATAAATTTAATGAGTATATATTTTATTTTATCTACTTCATACCATACACGATCCAGAAATTCTTAAAATTCTTATTAAATGATAAAAGTTCGTTTAATCTTTTATGTCTATATATCTATATATATAAAAATCAATGTCTGTCTGTATGTTTGTATGTATGTTTGTATGTATGTCCTTTATAGTTTTAAACTTTTCGAACCTACATTAACTATTAAACTATACCACGTTGATCTACTCCCTCCAAGGAAGGTTTCTGAAGAATAATAATTTAAAATCGATGCATCCTAATAACTTTTTTGGTCAATTTTATGCTCAAAAACCCATTTTTCGTGCCTAACTTCAGGGCAAAACCACATTGTTGTAAATATAACAATAGAAGATGTAATTTTAATTGTTGTAGGCATATTCTCGATTGTTGCAGTTTAAAATCCATTGTTGTAGCATAAACATAAAAGTGGCTCCTTTATTTAACTATTTCCACATTTGGACTGGCGAAGCCCATCTCTAACACACCAAATAATTTTTAAAAAAATGGACTGGCGAAGCCCATCTGTAACACACCAGAAGAATCTTCGTTAAAAATGGACTGGCGAAGCCCATCTGTAACACACCAGAAGAATCATCTTTAAAAATGGACTGGCGAAGCCCATCTGTAACCCACCAGGTGATATTTATTAAAAAACTGAAACCCGGGCGAAGCCCGGGTCTAGCGCGTCAGCGCTAGTATATATATAAAAATCAATGTTTGTCTGTATGTATGTCCTTTATAATTTTAAACTTTTCGAACCTACATTAACTTTTAAACTATACCACGTTGCTCTACTAGCTCCCGGGAAGGTTTCTGAACAAAAATAATTTAAAATCGATGCATCCTAATAACTTTTTTGGTCAATTTTATGTCTGAAACCCATATTTCATGCCAAACTTCATGGCAAAACCACATTGTTGTAAATATAACAAGAGAAGATGTGACACTCATTGTTGTAGGCATATTCTCAATTGTTGCAGATTGAAATTGAATCGATTGTTGTAGTTTAAAACCCATTGTTGTAGCATAAACATAAAAGTGGCTTCTTTATTTAACTATTTCCACATTTGGACTGGCGAAGCCCATCTGTAACGCACCAGATGATATTTATTAAAAAAGTGAAACCCGGGTGAAGCCCGGGTCTAGCAAGTTAGAGCTAGTATAAAATAAACTATGAAGCTATGAATTGA
Organism: Tetragnatha versicolor; assembly: GCA_024610705.1. NCBI lineage: Eukaryota > Metazoa > Arthropoda > Arachnida > Araneae > Tetragnathidae > Tetragnatha > Tetragnatha versicolor. The sequence continues at coordinate 13,848,730 of JANDEH010000009.1, forward strand.
TACCCAACTATTGGTGTTATTTTCTTTAAATGCAAAGGCAATTTAAGAAATTTTAATTTAAAATATATAATTTTTTATTACATAAACTAATAAGCTTTCCCGGTCCCCTTTCCGACAAGAAACGCGAAATCATTTCGAAACTTCAGAACTTCAACCTATAAAACCAAACCGCACCCAAAATTCCAAAGCAGTTTCCCCAAACCTGTATCCCAAACGCATTAGATAACTCTATAAACTAATCCCCCGAATATAGCGGAAACATTTGTATAAATTAAAGCCCCCTATTCTGCACAGCGGCCAAAAACGACTTTGGAACGAGCTCCGTTAAGCGCCGCTTTCAATAAAACCATGGTCGGCGCGAGGCAACCAGGAAAGTGCATTTCGTCAATGACCTTAATAGAATCCCAGCCCCTCTCACCGTAAGAGCACGGAATGGCCAGCGGAAATATTTTATTCCTCGGCGCTCAGGCAAAATGAGCTATCCACCTTATGGTATTCTACAAGTGCTCAGCGATAATCTCGCCGCCTTGAGTTAATACGGCTTGCTACGGCGGGCGGCGGTCTATTCATTCGTCCCCCACCTGTTTTCCCCAAAGAGCTTACGGTGGAAATTTTTGCCAAATCTCAAGTCCAAATAGGAGTGGGGTGCGCATGCGCAGCCACTCAGACCATCTGGCAAGTCGCGAGAAAGCTCTGATGGCGAAGGTAGAGCCTTTGGTAACATCTGCGTCCCAGCGAGCGAAAAGGGCCTTTCATTTCACCCATTGGCTGAATAGAAGAAAAACTAGAAATAACAGAAAAATCACACTCGGACTAAAGCAAACAGGGCTGTTCTTGGTTTCCAATTTCTGGCTTTTTGAAGACACTGTTGCTTGCTTTTAGTCCCAGTCAATCTGTGACTAGAATAAATCCGGGGATCCTTTGGCAGTGCTTTTGTTTGTAATTCGGATTTTTTTGGGCTTCGCTCACCTTTCAAAATATTTAAACTGCTCGAGGAGTAAACTGTTTGTTAAAACAGTGGAGCCCGAAGCTCAAACAGGAGCCTTTGTTTGAGCCTTAACGGGGAGTATTATATCGGTGGGGAAACAAAAGTTGGGAGAGAGATTATTTAAATATTTAAAAACCGCTTAGTGAGAAACATTGTCTGGGCATAAAAGTGCATCGTAAAATTGTTTTAGCTGAAAGGGAGTACATGATATTAATAAACCTATACCGTCAACTTTATTTATGCTCACGGGGAAATATTTTTACACTTTAAATATATGGGGTGGAAATATTAAAGTTGTTTTCAAAGTTTTTAAACAGTTACCATTAAAAACGTTGAATCCAGTCTACTAATGACTATCTGATTATGTTATAAAAACGTAATTTTAAAAAGGAGGTTTAAAATACAATAAAACTTAAATTATATTTATTCAGTTGAATAATAATACTCCAAGTAATATCAGACTGTTGTAGTTGTTATGACGGAAATTTTCAATCTGTCTTTAATATATATTGATTATAAAGTTTATTACATGATTGTAGATGTAACATCAATGTTATAACCTCTACAGCTGGTTATGTCATTAAAATTGAGGAAGAAATGCATTTTCTCTTAAAAATAGCACTGTATTCTTTTAATCAATAAATAGTATAAAACAGTAACCTTTTCACCTCATAAAAACATATAAAGGCATATGGGAAAAGATAAATACAATTGAATAGCAAAAATAAGATACGTTACCTCACGAGAAACCTAATAGATTGGTTTATTAAGCCTTCACAATGAATCTTTCACGACTAAACTGTGAAACGTGGCCCCATAAAATCCCAACTTTTTCATTCCGTCTTATGCACCATGGGAATTGATTTGTGAAATGGTCGAACGCTTCCCCTCGCAATATAATTGGAACGTATCAATTTCCACCTCAACATATGTGGGAAAAGAAACGTGATGCGATTTACTAAATGGTTCGTCAAACGCAATACCCTTTTGACAGTTGCAGAGATGTAGCTGCGCCCTTGATTAAACAGCTGTTGGCCCGTATTGTGGCTGCGTATTTTGAGGCCCTTTGAAGTCTCTGGAGTTGCAGTTTGCCAACGATTACATTACTGGAATCGCAACACTTGTGGCGGGGAGTATGAAAGCCGTATTAAACCTTGATTAATTAGTGTGGGGATGAGTTATGCGAACTTGAGGTTGTAGTTGTCATGTAAACTGTCTGAAACTGTGTGATGGCAGATTGAGTAAAGGTGAACGGAACTCGAAAGGGTGACTTGGAAAGCTAGAATCGGAATGGGATTTGAAATTAAATTGATTGAAAAATAAAGAGGAAGATCTTATGTTTATAATTACAAGGTTTGTGTGTGTGAAATAAATATCGAATCTGTTACCCTAGTTCTCGTCTACAGAAAGGGAACTGTGTGTATTTTAAACAATAGGTGCTACAATGATAATAAATTGTCTAAATAAAAGACATCTTAGTAGACTTAATGGTTATCTTTATTCTTGTTTAGTAGGTTTTGGGTGCTTTAAAAAAAAAGAGAAATACACGGAAAAGTTAAGCACTTGTGTATAATTTCAGATTTTTTTAACTGTAAAATGCCCCAAATTCAGAAAAAAATGGACAATCGAGAAATTTTTTTATGTGATCCTTTAAGTTTTTGATATTTGTATAGTAAAAAGGCGCTTGCCCCAGACCATAAAATAAAAATACAAAAATGTGTCATTTTGTCTAGTTATCGATATTTGAGAGTGTTGTTGGACATCAAAAATATTATTTATAAATAGAAAAGAAAGTATGTTTAAAGCCAATTAATTTAAGTTTATACATGTGAAATTTCAGAACTCTACCAGCAACGACAAATTATAAATCTAGGATCAAATTGAAAGTATTCCAAAACATGATTTTAGTTACCTTATTTCATACTGTAATAATACTATTTTACAAAGTATGACTAAATAGAACCGTATAAAAATGAAATAAATTATTTTTATGTACTTTTTATGTCACAAAACTTTCAAATTACGATTCATTTCTCGTTTGGAACATTTTTCCCTATCCGGAAGTATGAATCAACCACAAACGGAGTTTTGTGAGAGATTCCAGATAAGAAACCTTGTATATTTATCGGCAATTCAGAACTTCTGAAAAAATCAAACCCATTCCAAAAACCAAAACGAAATCCAAAAGAAAAATTCAAACAGCTTTCTAAACAACCCGCCGATCCGCTGTAAATGCTTTCCTCATAAAACTTCACCGATTGCAAGCTTGGGATTTTGATTATTTTTCCCACGCGTTTCATACATCACTGTCAAAAGTTCAAATTGTACCGCATACATCGCTGGCCCGCAGTGTTATGTAGGTGGACGAAAGGAACATCCAAATGGACTCAACTGATGATCTTCGAACTGATCGAAGATAGCATTAGTGCCTAGGGCCTGGCCTTTTGCTATTGACAAAGCGATTTCGGCTCCTTGGGTTTTTCTCCACTCCTTTCCGTTCTCTGATCGGTAGGTCTTCCTTTACAGAAATCTCTCACCATCACTGGAGTTCTTTTAACTTCCTTTTTGTTCTTTCTTTCACTTTTTTTCCGCCGCTTGATCTCATTCTTTGGTGTTCTCCCTTGTCTGTTTCGAAATGTGATTTTCTCACGTTTCTTATCACTGGTCTCTTGCTGTTTTTGTTGCGACTCGGCTTGGGAGATGCATGCAAACAATAAGGTTTGGACTCTACGAGGAAAGAATTGGGTAGTTTAAAGGCAGCTTGGTTTTTAAAGGTCGCACTGAATGTTTTAGGATGTTTTGGGGGTGTGATTTGATATGTGTGGTTTAATGTTGGAAAGCTTTTATTTACTGATAGTAAGCGATGATATTTTTAACTAAAATATTAGTTTCTAATGTATATGCCTGTTTACCGAGCTATTTTTTCATCAGTGAGCCTTCAACGTATGGGTATTAGGGTTTATATACATGCAATGAACGCAAAAATATGTTACAAAAATTGAAACGATTTTTTTCAAAGACAAGAGGTTTAGAGTTATTACTAAACCGTATTCGTATGATATGCTACACTTTGTTGAACCCTGGGCTTTTACTAAGCTTTTTAACTACCCAAAAGTAAAAATTTCCGTTTCAAAATCACTAAAAGTGATAAATTATTCACACTAGTATGGTGAAATGGAGTATAATGGTTATAGCGGGGTCAACTGGATATAGGAATTTTATTCAATTTGATGTTTTTTCGTATTCTAATTTTTTGAGCCCTTATAAAAGTCATTATGATAGGATCATTAAATTTTATAAATTAAATAATCCCTATATCCTATTAAAATCCCTATACTTATTTCACAAATACAAATACAAATACAAATTAAGTCGACCAACTACAGGCGTAAGCCCAGCAAGGTTGGTCCAGTCTTTTTAACCCAAACTACCAGAATCCCAGTATCTGTCAATTTTCCTCTTGAACTCGTTTACCCCACTTGAATTTACAATTGCTGCAGGCAACGCATTCCATCTATCCACTACCCTATTAAAAATAATTCCCTTTCTACAATCCGTCTTAAATTTGACTTTATTCAATTTGAAATTGTTACCCCACCAAACCCTAGAGTAGATCTGAAGTTGCTTTCAAATGAATTCATAAATTGAGATGTATAAAACACGATAATAAAAACCGATACCAGAATATGATGTCCCTGAGGATCAAATTGGAGATCTTTCTTCTATAAAACAATTTTTTGGAAAATTATGGAACACTGGTTTTCCTTAATGAAGAAAAATTAACATCCCCCTATTTTATGATTTTTATGCTTTTAAACAATAAACAGACCAAACTCTTCAATGGCTTTCCAACACTAACATTACCCTAAAGGAAAAACCACTTCTACAGGGATAAACTCTGATTAAGGGCTTCTTCACACGACATTTGTTTGGGAAGAAGCAAGGGCAGATTCTCCTTTCGATAGCATATAATTAGGGACCACGCGCTTTAATTTGTAATTGTAATGAATAAGTAAGACTTGTAAATTTAAATACGAGAAAAGCCTACAAAGAAATTTCCAATCAGTTTAGATATTTATTTCTTCTTTTTCCATGAATATGCCATTCCAAAACATTTTTTTAGTTCAGAAACAAAAAAAATTAAACTTTTTAATCCAAAAAATGCATTGTTTATTACTTAACTTTTTAACCAAAAAAAATTATTCCATTTAGTTCAGGTAGTATTTGTTGAAAATGTTTTAATGTTTCTCTCATAATAAAAATATAATTGATTGACTAAGTGAAGACTATAATTTCAAATATCTCTTATTTTTTAAACCTTGCTAAAACCCTTTCTAATAAAGTTTTTTAAGATCGCTGATGCATTGACCTTGTGGTTAAAGTATCTGGCTACTGCAACTGGACACCCGGGATTCGAATACCTGTTCATGCAGGCATGTTTGTTACTGTCTCTGCGGAGATAAATGAACGCAAATAGTGGTTGTGTGAGCGAATGAGTGTGTGGCGAGGATACCAGAATCCGCTTTTTCGGTGCATGGGTGCTCACTAGGGAACACAAAATGGTTTTCACTATTTCTTGGCACCGATACTAGGATGTTATACTAAGTATATGGCATTGACAAAAAAGTTTTTCAACATCACAAGAAATAATTTTAGATCTTTTTCCGAGAAAACGCGATTTTAAAAATATATTATTCTTCATGCATTTTAAACTTTATAACAACATTCAATAGATATTTAGCTCTCTTATTATAATTTCAAAAGAAATAAAGTTCTTATAACTTAAAATAGCCCTTATTAGATGAACTGCTTAATAAGACGGAATAAAACTTTCCCAACAATCGCATGCAGGAACGATATTACCTTACAAAATCAATCCTTTTAATCTGCCCTCCAGATTTAGTTAACCATCAATATCCAGCAACAACTTGCTCTATCGGTTTAGGGCCGTTTTTACATCCATAAACATAACCACGATCTTTTAATCACACTATCCCCCCGCTTACTCCTTCCGTGTAAATATATCACATAAATTACATCAGGCAGAAAATGTGCATTTAGCCATTTCCCCACCAGCAATCGGAAATCGATGATGCAATGGAAGCAAGCCCTTTCAGCAAGATAAGTTATAGCGGCTCAGCATCCAATGGCCTATCTATAACGCCATAACAGAGCTTGTCTGAGGGGGTGTCGGCGCTGTTTAATTAAAATTATGTCATACTATTTAAATTTGAAGTGCCGAGGGCCTTTTGTCAGTCGATTCCGTGCTATCTGCTGGATTTGCTTTATCTTCCAGGATCTGAATGGAAGGGGATATAAAACCGCTTAATTATGTTGGGTGCTTGAGGTACATCCTGCCTCGAGCTGTTATCAGGGGGTCGGTCGGGCAGTGTTTATTCCGGGATGATGAACGGTTGCTTAACCCGGGTGCTGCTGGTGAACGGTTTTCGCGAGTTTTAAGGTAGCGGGGTATTGATTGGTGCCGGTTTCTTATTTTCGAAGAAGATAATGAACTTTGTTTTCCAAGTAAATTAGTAGTAGGTCCTTTGACGTGTATATTTTAATACAAGGTTCTAGAACACATTCCAAGAATAAAAAAGTATTACCTCGTTAACAATGTTACACGATTAATTTATGTTGCTTCCTTAAGTGTCATACATAGACAATCCCAAAAGAGTAAATTCCACATAAGTATTCATTACCATTATCAAAGGTTCCGCTACCCATTGTTCAGGAAGCTAAACGCTGGCGCTATCGTGTCATTCCAGCTTCCACTTTCAGGCCGTGCACGTCTGTGGCACATAACTTCACACCATTTGCTCGTGCCGTGCCTTATTCCCTGGCCTCGCATTATCATTGGCCTTCCACGCGGGGCCTTCTTTACGAGCGCAGGCACCGTGTTCATTACTTTCTCAGGCTAATGATGCTTGTTTCATTGACTCGTTGAGCAGATAAATTGGCCTCGCAACTTCCCCAAGAAGAGCAGTTCTAATGCAGTTTACCCCGGGATGTGGTAAAAATTAAGCTGCCCTTACGATGCGTTTGAGAAAGAATGAGTTAATAATGACAATAACGTGTTAGCCCCGCGCGAGGGGTGAAGCTGGATTTTGTTGCTCGCAAATTGGCATGATTAAAACTGGCTCCAGGCTTAGGCCAAAAAAGCTCTGCTGCCTGAAACTACTGCTACTCTTTCTTCTTTTTAAGTCGGGTTTAGTTTTAGAAGCATTGGAAGAGTGAAATTTAAGGTGGCTTAATGTAGATTATTTTTTTAAATATTTTAAAAGCGGATCGTAGATACGCCTGTGGAGTTTCTCCGCTATTTTTAATTATGAAGGAGTGAAATTTTTATTTTGGTTCAGAAAGAGCGAACTAATCAACTGAAGGAATTTAATTAAGATTTAAGGTGGTAGGGGGTAAGATGATTTTTATGCAGGTGAAAAGTGCTGGGAATGGGTAGGGGAGAAATTACCTTTGGCTTACGCCGTTAAATACCGTTTATCCTTGGAGGATTACATGCAAAATCTTGTTTAAAAGTAAAGTTTGAAGGAGTGTAACTCGTTAAAATCCTTACGGCGAGGAGTTTCGAGTTAAGTGCAAAGACCATTGGGTAGGATTGTCATAGACTATTTTGAAATAAACAGTTTTAGAAATGACTGCAATAAAAATGGTTTTGATTTTCAAAACTTAATTTTGTTAAACATAAATTTTTTTCTTAATTTTTTTCACACATTTCAATTTGGAAGTCGGGAAAAAAGTTACTTTATTTAAGGATACTTTGGCAAATAAAAAAATAGTTAATATTGGAAACTCATAACTACACTTTGAAAACGGTTTATATTACACTTCAAGAAATTAAAAATACAGATCTTGTCAAATTTGTTTTCTTTAACAACATTTATTTCTTTTAATGTAAAAAAACCACTAAACTATCACTCTTAACTATTCTAGTTTTTTCTAAAACTTCGTAACACCTTACCATCACGCTACTAGATCTCGCATTTACTCAATATTCAATTTAGTCAAGAACTGGGTATTCGCTCATACACATTCATCCTCATATTCTCATTTAATTGACTGCTTACTTGATCGGTTTCAGAAGCCTAGTGTTGAGGCAACCCAGTATAATCCGTGACGTTTCTCAAACGCTCTTGAATTGCTCTCGATGTCTGTCCACTTTCGCTTTCAAAGAAGCTAAATAGAAGCCATGTTTGAGTGCCTTATTTTATGGGGGTATTGAGAAGGTAGAGTTTAGATAGTTCTCTCTTGAAATCCTAATATGGGGTACTTAAGATGCCCTTGTTACGTAGAGTGGTTAAGAGTAATTCACAAATGTGAAAGTAAAATGTGGGCTTGGGGGAAGTAGTTGCATTTGGATTTCAATTGCACATTAGGTTGGTTGTGTTAGGTTAGGTGCGTTTCACATTTGTAAATTACTACTTTGAAAGGAAAAGGTAACATCCCTCCCATGTATTATGATTTGCACTTTATTGTGTAGGGAGAGCTGTAAAACAGTACATAAGAGAATAAAGTGTGAACAGTAGGGACATCAGTTTATCCCTAAGAATTTAAATTGGGTGTTTCTGGTTGAACGTAATGTAACTGATTCAGTAGGATGTATTTCATTTTTTTGGCAATCCAGCATAGATATTGACCTATGTAAGTACAGCATATGATATACCTGATTACACTGTTCAACAATGAAAAAAGATGAAATTAGTCATTTCTTATAGATTTTGGGTCGCTGAATACGAAAATCCCCATTAAAATCCTCAATTGACTCAGGATTTTCGGGGAACAGCCCGTCCCCCTTTTTACGTCTTTCAACGACTTTATAACTTTAAACTCGATTTACATGGTCAAAAGGCATTGATTTAGTCTTCAAATTGACCCCAGGGGACAAGAAAGGTTCAAATTAATAAAATATGATAAATATATAACAAATGGATAGGTTTAAGGGGTAATTACCCCCCTAAAACGCAAAAAACCGTTAAAAAAGTCGGATTTGATTTACCCTATTTATTTCGCTTATTTTTACCCAATTCACGTTTGAAGAGTCCTAAACCTTCACCAAGGACTCAAATTTGATGGCAATATGCAGCAAGATTTTTACTAAAAGCGGTAGAGCTTTTAACGCCCCCAAAGCACCCACGGAAGGGTTCAATGTCGCACTTAGAGTTAAACTGCTGTGCAAAATAAAAGTCAAAATGCCACCGACTGAATTTCAGCTGATTCTTGTGTAAAATGAACTGCTGAAGTCAAATATGACCCCTATTTTCCTCCATCACCTTCAGTTTTTAAGAGGGTGCCCCCTAATTTTTATCCACAGCCGTGCATCTATTAACATCCTGAAACATGGAATCCTCACTACCTAAAAACGGTCAATTTTGAAACAATTAAAGAGTTTCTACTTAGGAGTGACCCAAAATATAAGAAAAACTTCATTTGTAATCTTTTCAAAATCATCAATATTAATTCCTGAGCTCGCGAGCGCCTTCGAGATTCTGGAAGTCTTCCGTACTCTTCCGCGGGGGCTTCTGGGAGGCTAACACCTCAGCCGTTTTTAGTAAAAAATTATTGCTGCATATTGTCATCAAATTTGGGTTCTTGGGGAAGGGTTAGGACCCTTAAAAGAGGAATTGATTAAAAAATAAGCGTCATAAATAGGGTATAAAAATCCTACTATTTTTAACGATTTTTTTGCGTTTTAGGGGGATAATTACCCCTTAAACCTATCCATTTGTTATGAATTTATCATACTTTATTAATTTGAACCTTTTTGTCCCCTGGGGGGAAATTTGAAGACTAAAGCAAAGCTTTTTGACCCTGAAAATCGAGTTTAAAGTTATTAAGTCGTAGAAAACGTAAAAGGGGGAGGGGCTGTTCCCCGAAAAAATTTGAAGGTCAGAGTTGTTGAACAGTGTTATTTATTTGTTATTAAAAGTTTATATTGGTACCTAAGAGTTGTTTTATTGACGCTAGATAAAATTTCTTGAAAAAGGCACGATGGAACAAAACCGGGATTTGGGTAAATTTGGATGAAGCTTGCATATTTTGCTTATATGAACATTCTAAATGCAGGGAGCTTTGGATACAGTGGCTTTCACAGCAAAGGGTGGGCACATGAAATGATGGAACAAGGCCATACTTTCATTTGAAATTTCGTTCCTCTAAAGTTTAATCCTAAGATTAAATTGTCATTTGTGATGAACATTTTATATAAATTTAAATTCTAGACGTTTTTTATGTCATACCATGCAAGTTTTCTTATAATAAACAATGTTTTTTTTCGCACTTACTATGTGATTTTGATTACTCTCGGTTTTGTGCTACCAGGTCGGACAAAACCGGGAATTCTTACTCTTCTAAAATATGTGCTTTTTATAACCTATATTGCTATTATTTATGATTAATTTATCATTATTTTTTCTTCTTAAGGACCCTGTTTATTGTTTTAGCACCAAATTTGACTGTTTTGATCACACATAAAGTGAATACTCAAAAAATAAAGTTTGGTCCGGGGTTTTTCCAACCTTCCCCGAGCAGTAGTAACATTCCCCGCTAGACTTAAACATTATAACATGTGTCTGAAATTTCATGACAAATTTCTTTCACTATTCTCTAATGTATTCTTAAATTTAGTGATATAACAGTGATAAAAACTAACAATATATTCCCTATTTAACCAGTTTTATTTCATTGGACCACTAGTTTTAGTAATTCTACTAGAAAGAGATTCCTCACAAATACCCTCCAGAAAAAAAATCTATAAAAACAATCAAAAAATAACTTTTTATGTTTCTTTGCGTATTTTTTAAGCAACCAACGTAATTATTTCAAACTTTGGAGGTTCCTGTGTTACATATCAGAATATATTGTCACAATTGTGTGCCGATAAATAAACGGTAATTTAGTGATTGATCAGGACCTAGGTATGATAATATCACTTCTAATAAAAGTATGTAAAACTTTTTTTAGGTGTAATTAGTTCCTATTTACTTAAGTCACATTGAAAGTGATAGGTACACACGATTATGTGAAACGTAAATAAGAAAGAGCTCAAAAATCGAATATCCATATCCCATGAACACAAACCCAGTGGAGGGGATAATGCCGGGTTGAAACAACAAAGTCTCGAGCAGTATTTAAATGCACAAGCCAAGATCCCTTTCTGTATAGATATAGCCGTCAACTCGATTAAGGCAAGGGGCCGATCCAGCAAAAGAGCAAGAAAAAGTGTTATTTTGATGCCAGGCATCGCGCTTCTTTTCTACCTCATTAAGTTCTTCTCGAGCCAGATTAGCGGCAAGGACTCCTCCTCAAAGTCTTTAATCAACTTGCTTCTCCAAGAAATACAGTGGGTCGATGGGACCCATTGAGGCTTTCGCGGCCCAAACCTTCCAGAGCCTTCTTATTTACCACAGTTAGGTCACGGGCCAGTGTGGTTGCTTGAGGAACGAATTGCCCTACGTGATCGCCATGGTAATAAAGTGCTTCAAGAAGTAGAAAGTCCAGAGAACGGATCCGACTGAACCCTTATCTTTGTTATATGCCGCTAATATGTCTTTGTTACGACAGGGGATATTCTTTATTTGGCGAGGGGCGATTTTTAACGTCGCTCGTAAAGTTGAGAGATGTCCCAGCATGCGGGTTTTGAATCTGCGATTTTTTGAGGGTTGGATTTTCAATTTCATCCGCCAGATACGATCAATGCCGGAAGGCATCATAAAGCATCTTGTCCCGGCCGCTTCCGAGGAGGGGCATTATTTTTTATTAAGCTGCAACTGAAATATTGATTCCTTTGAGGGAGTCGCGGCCCTCATTTGAGTTAAATGGATCTGCGGTTGGCCTTTTTCTTTTCAAAACTGGAAATAAATTACTCATGAGGAACTGACGGGAAGAGAGAGAGTTCAGTAAAAATGAGGCCGACTTCTGTATCTGCTTTATCTGGAGAGCTGGCTTTTTTATGACGCTGATTAAGAAGAAACTAACGGGAGATAATATAAACTCATTAACTGTCGAAACACCCCCATTACAGTCATTTATGTTAACGTTTTATTTTGGGCTATAAACCAACCGTGGCATTATCTTGGTAACACTTTTTTGGTTTAATCATTGTTCTAATGTTCCACAATAAATATTTCGTTTTCATGAGGCTTTTTTCGCCTTGACTAAAGAATGAAGATGCGTGCATTTTTAACCAATGTAGTCTATTGATGTTTACGAGAAATTTTTTTCTAAACCTGATGAAGAAAACGGCCTAATAGAAAGTAAATGGGATACCTTGAAATTTTTTTTAAAAATAATAATTTTATTAAAAAGTGAAATTCAAACAAATTTTTCAGCAAATATAAACAATTTCATGAAACAAATCTGTATTTGTCTCAGTACTTTAAATTAATACTAACTAGTTATTTAACTTAATAAGCTTTAAATTAACTAAACTTTATACTAAAAAAAGATTTTTCTTGAATATTTTGAGGAAAAAAACTACTTTTATAGTTGTTTTTACGGCTTAAAATTTCATTTAACTTTTCATATTCAAATCAATTTTTCAACAATGTATACCTATAGTTAAGCATCGATGTTGAATCTATTGGTATGGTTGCCTTTTTAGGTATTTCTTTGGAGTAGAAAGTAATCCAAATCGCAAGTATTTCCAAAAATGATACTTCAGCCACTAAAATATTGCATATTTTAACTGAGTGTTTTGTTCTGTTTCCCAGAATTTTTCAACCTTCCTGTATAAGCGCTGTAAGCCGTTCCAATGGATTTAGCACATCGTCAAATAATACAAAATTTTACTTCTCTGACACTGCGAAACGTTGTTAGACTAGAAAATAGACTTTTGAATTACCCTGTAAATACTCTTTTGTATGATTAATAGAAATTTTGTACTTCAACATTCGGAAAGAAATATAATTAAAAAAAACGAATTTAACTTGCATAAAACAAGTTAATTTAAACTATTCACCTCGAAATGAAATTAGTTCTAAAGTTAAGGTTCATTAGCTATTTTTAATTTGACTCGGAGTAAGAATAATAAATGCAAATTGAGTAGTTGAAGTTAACTTTTTCTCTCCATTCCAAAATTCAACAATTGAAGTTTTCTCCCAAAAGAATTTAAACAAATTTAATAACACATTCAAAAAACATTTTCAAAATTGATTACTTATCCCGACTCGATCAGGCTTTCCATTTAATTTCCTCACCTAACGTTCTTTCTGCGTTCGAAAAAAGGCACCTTCCGTCCTTTTTAATTCCATTCGGCGCTGTTTCGAACGATCTCATTCATTATTCTTTCTCTGGCGATTTACTTTTGAGCCCCTGTCCAATTAAAAGTTCCCCCTCCACGAGTCCATCTTTGCATTCATCACTATCTGGCGCCTGTGTATTCGATTGATCGAGCCGTAATATGCCATGACTAATTAAGAGCCAGAGGCTGCGAGGGTTGAATCTGAATCGGTAATGAGCACGTAGATATGTCACTTGGAGATGAATCTAAGGCGCTGGGAATATTGCCTGGCCGAGACAATGCGCCTGTGGAGATTGCTCTTGTTTGTGTTGGAAGCGATGCATATTAGTTGTCAATACACAACACCATTGGTGGTGGAGAAATATGAACTTGAGATATTTCTGATGGAAGCATTGGACATCATTGGTGTCAATATACAATACCACTGGTGGTGATTAACTATGACCTTGAGAAGTTTGTGATGGAAGAGTTGCACATTCTCGGTGTCAATACACAATACCTCTGGTGGTGGAGAAATATGAACTTGAGATATTTGTGTTGGAAGCGATTCACATTTGCTGTCAATATACATCACCATTGGTGGTGGTGACCTATGAACAGGAGAAAATTGGGATGGAAGCGTTGCACATTCTTGATTGCAATACACAATACCACTGGTGGTGGAGAAATATTAACTTGAGATATTTGTGTTGGAAGCGATTCACATTTGCTGTCAATACACAACACCATTGGTGGTGGTGAACTATGAACAGGAGAAGTTTGGGATGGAAGCGTTGCACATCATTGGTGTCAATACACAGTACCACTGGTGATGATTAACTATGACCTTGAGAAGTTTGTGATCGGAGCGTTGCAAATTCTCGGTGCCCATACACAATACCATCGGTGGCGGTGAACTATGAACTGGAGAAGTCTATGATGGAGGCGTTGCACATTCTCCCACAATGCACACCGTTGGTGGTGGTAAACTGTCTACTATTCAATGTGTAATTTGAGTTTGAATTACGTGACTAATTTTTAAAGGTTGTTGGGTATGGGTATGCATGTTCAGTTTCAATACAGATGTCGTCTTAATCTAAACTTTGAACTCTTGAAATTATCACTGTGAATGTTACGATGCAGATTCAGTATTTAAACACAAATTTGGATACACATTTTGCATCTTAAAAGGTGTTTTCCATCGTTGAAACTATCGCCGATGAAAGGGTAGATATATAAAATATGATTATATCCTGTCAATACACAATGCCATAAAATAATACTAGGCTTCGATAATTGCCTTTATTAACCCTTTTGGCACCAGAACATCAGAAAAGTGAAAAACTTTTTTTTCTTCTTCTCCATACATCCAAAATGCCCCTATAATTTGACTGGAAATTTTTTTTCTTGTGTGCACTCCTTCCTAGTTATTTTTTATGAGCCTCATTGAAGCCATATGAGGCCATATTTTTTTATTTTAACAGAAAATACTTGGTTTAGAACTTATTAAAAGACATGATCATAATATTAGAAGGTTACGGTATAAGAAAATATCTACCAACCTAAAAAAATTGTTCTACAGAAGCTAGTGTCTAGCTACTATTGTCTCTTCACAAGCATCACAGCTTAAAATGTAAACATTGAGGTATAAACCATCTTGCTGCCATTTAAAACGAATTCAGGAACCATGTAGAAGTCTCATATGTGATCTACATGAATCAGTGAAGTCAATGATGAAAAGGAAATAAATTTGCGTGTTTATATCATGCAAAAATTGAGATCATGAGTAGGAGCCTTATATGAGGTCCGTGGTGGCGAGAGGGTTAAGGATTAAAATTTTTCACAAATATGCACTTCTGAAAATGAAAATTATGAACTTTTAATATTGTGGGTGAAACAATTTTGAAATAAAATTATGCACTTGTGAAATTTCCTGCATTTGGACATTTCAACAATTACGAATATATTGTGATGAGGATTTAATTCATATAGTTCCGTTTTGTTGGTTGTAGGGATTCCCATTAAATGCTAGGACTCATCGTAACTGGAGATGAATACCTTTCCTACACAATTAACTCTGATTGAAAGATTTGTTAAACAGTATTCACTATTGGCGCCCATATTGATAACAGTACAAAATTTATTTCCATCCAAATTTTCTCAGTAAATTCATCAGATATTGTACAGGAATCTATATTGAAGTTAGGTATAGTCTCGATTGAAATACGAGTAACTTGAGTATATCTTTAGGAGTTTCATCTATTTATTTGGTGAGTGCATATTATTTGCTACTCGTGTTTTAGTGTACCTTAAATGTAACAAATATTGGTTTTATTGCAAAAGTAGTTCTGTTTTACAAACTTAATTTTTTTGCTAAAAATATAAATTCCCCATGAAAAAAAATACTTCTCTTATACTTCACAGAAACGTTTCCTGAACCCAGTATGTCACTAAACGGAAGGAGAAAGAGGGTAAACACAAAGCCTGTTAGGTTGCTAGGAGGAGTTTCGGTACGCAAATCGTGATAAAAAGACACTATACATACATGGGTTCAACGAAATAATCGTATTTCAAAATTTACGTTCTTTTCACTTGAAATTTGGACACCGAGATGGGAACTACTTTGTTTGTTAATGACTTATTAGGGTCAACTACCGTTGTTGTCTAGTATAGTTGGTATTTTTTTTCATAAATTATCATACAAAGCATGGCCATGAATGTTTTGTCCACTCAATAAAATCACACGCAATGCTAAAATAATCACGATTTCCCAAAATACAGTAAAAATAAATACACATAAAAGAAGTAAAGTTTAATATTAATCTGCATCGAGAGAAATTTCCTTTTTTAAAATTTTGTTATTTATTCTGCATTGAGAGAGATAGTCTGGGATGTCTTAAAATAGGTAAAAATGACAAACAAGACTTTTACGTAAGGAATTTGCCAATAGTTAAAAAAATAAAGTAGGAATTACCTTTCACTTCTATATAAGCCCACACGAACCAAAATACTTTTGTTAAATTTAGATTCCCAAGAAATTTGATCTAGACTCAAGTAAATAATACTCCATTGTAAGTTAAGTATGTAAAACCTGTTTTTTCATCAGGAACGTTAGAGGGGTAGAAAGACTAATCATTTTCTGCTTTCAGTAAATGCTGCTTTTAATATATCATGTGACACTGCTTTTAACTGATTGATTTTATTCAACAATATTTGTTATTTTGTAGCGTTTATGTTAAAAGAATATATTTTAGAAAATTTAACGACAAAAATATAAAAGATAGTTAGCATATTTATATAAATGTGTTTTATTTCTTGATACTTAACCAATGATACTTAACAAATTAATTTTTGAGTCATTGTATTTAATATCTTAAGTGAACAACTAGTAAAAAGCTATATTTGAATGTACCTATATATTTTATATATTTATGTGAGTACGTTTTACTTTTCCATATTTATAATTTATTTTAACTAATGAAATGTAAAAGATAGGAACTAGTAATTTGTAATAGATAAACTCTATTATGCATCTAAGTAAATATGAATATGATATTTACTACTAACCCATTAATGCCCAACTTTTTCTTTTTCTTTAATATTTGGTAAAAACATAGTACAAAGCCCCAAAACAACTGGAAAAATAGTGAAAAAAATTCCAGGTTAAAATTTTAATTTCTACACCAAAATTAAAAAACGTCCCTAAAAAGGGACGTCAGGCACGAATGCCCCCGTGTTTTTTCCCTATATTAAACGCATAGTAGAAAACTGTTTTAAAGCCTCAAAAACATTTTTTACCTTTTTAAGTGCAGCAAAAGTGATCGGAACCATACTGTAACATGAATATGAACAAAAATTATTAATTATTTATCCAATTAACTGTAAAATTAACCTTAATTAACGTAATTTGAGTATTTTTTATGCTCTAAAACTCGTTTTTTTCCTCCCAAATCTATAATAATTGCAAATTAATTAAGATTTTTAATTGAAAAAGGCATTCTTTGTTTATATGTTACCTAATATTAAGTAATAATTTCTTTTACACACCTCAAATCTATCAGAATATCTCAATTTGTGAAGTTTAAGTCTTTCAAATGCCCATACTTTTTTCATTTTATTTAATTTTATTGTGCGGAACACAAATTTTTCCCCAAAAATAAAGCATTAGTGGGATGTGCATTAGCAAGCCAGATGATATAGATTGATCTGCAGTATAGAACACAATGATTAGCGACATCTAATTAGAAAAAAACCCGAAAATGTATCACAAAACCGACTTTTTTGGCAATTTTAATGACAAAAAGTCATTATGACTAATAATTATTAAAATTATATATTAATTAAAATATAACCGGAATATATTTGCATAAGTAATAAATATAGTAAAATAATTCATTTATTCCTTTTAATTTATACAAATTAATTAATTCCTTATAATTTAAGACTTTTTATTCCATTAATTTAGTAGAAATCACAGTATTTTCCCAAAAAAAATAAAAAAAAATCATAAATTTATTAGCTTATATTAAAGTAATTTCATAAATATCAGTTATTTAATTCATTTCATGAGAATCGAACGCGTTTTTATGAAAAAAATAAGGAAACCCTAGCATTTCACTATGGGAAAAACCACGGGGGCATTCGTGCCTGACGTCCCTTTTTAGGGACGCTTTTCGAGGGTCCAAAACAAGGTCAAGATAAAATATTTTGGAAAAATAAAAAAACACCCCAACTGATTTAATGTATATGTTACCGCTAAAGTTGATAATTAGTTAATCTGAAGAATACCTAGGTAAACTTAAGATTAACTGATTTCTGTCGTTAATGTGCGGATTTTTGAGTTTTTCGCATTTTACCTAGGGAATCTACACTATAACGGCCTCTTGATAGTTAAAGTTCAAAATAGTTTGTTTCGTTCAATACTTTCTGTTAAAATGTTGAGGTGCTTACTGCGCCATGCGCTTACCCCTGCGCAGTTGGGTTTCAATACGTAGTTTGTTGTCATATTTGGTGTTTTGATTTCAAATTTAGAGCGTAGCACTGGTAGTTGTCATGTTGAATGTTAAAACAAAATAATACAAGCAAGTAAGTACTGTAAATTTACATGATTAAGTACAGTATATTACTACTAAAACGGGTATTTTGAAACAATTGTGTTGAAGCTCCGACTTTAGAGTGACAGAGATTTCTTTTAACGAAAGCAAATGTCCCAGCTGTTGAAATATCTTTTCAACAAACGTTAATTCAACAATCGCTGGAACCTGGGCAAGGGTTTAACATATGTAATCGATCGCGAATCCTAGCAATAGTTCAGTGCAGGCTGCCAGCCGATTACACCGCGCTTTCATTAAGATTTGCTAGTTTAAGTGCTCATTGAAATACGCTGTCAAATCGAGATCGAAAACCACAATTGATACAAATCTCAGTTGGTACTTTAATATTCTATTATTATTGTTTTTATATTCTAGTTTTAAAATTGCTATTTCATTACTATTTTTGTGGGATTTGCGTGTTTTGTGTAATATGAAAAAAGTACCGATCCCCTTTTTTGATTCGTCATTGTTACTGTTTACCCCCAAAACGAGTTTGGTTATAGTTAGGGCAGGGGGGTTTGGGGGGGCGGCAGCCCCCCCAACCTCCTTAAACTTTTTATAAAATAAAATAAAATTTTGTACTTTAACGGATCACCCTCGTTAATATGTAAAATAACTGATTACAGGTAGTATGCAGATTAACGAGTGTCTAGTCGGTAGGGTGCAGAACACCTAGGTAATTTCAAGATTACCTAGGTAATCTTAGAAATTGAAAAAAAATTCGCTCTTTAACGGATCACCCTCGTTAATCTGCAAATTACCTAGGTTATCTGTAAATTAACTGATTTCCGGACTTTAACTGTAACATATAAACAGTAATATATATCGGCGTTGAACATTTTTTAAAATAACAACTAGGATTTTTAAGCTTTTTCTTTTAAAATTTTTTAAAAAGCATTTTCTGAAAAATTCTATCTTCCAACTTTAAAAAAGTGAAAATTTTTTTAAATTCTGCTTTCTTCTTGTATTTTTTATGTTCTTTGAAGATCAGAGATACATCAATGCAAATTTTGGTTCAAAGGAACGATTTTTTTAGAAATAGGAGGATTTTAAAAAACGTCCCTAAAAAGGGACGTCAGGTAGTAATGGGTTAATAAAATAAAAAATGTTATCCAAAACGATTCATTGCTTTTCATCGCTTAGTTTCATTTCAAACTTTTTGAAAACATTCTATGAAGCGAAAATATTTTATTGTTTACAGAATATTTATAGGATTAATAAAAAAACACTTAAAATACAAATAAAGGAAAATTCCCTTAAATATCTACTATTTTATCGGAAGCAATCCATCACACTTTATTACAGTAATTTTTCATTTACAATAATTTACATTTCATTCGTTGACCACAAATGTATACAAAATTCTTAATACAAAGCACTAAAAAACGAAAGAAAGAAAAACTCCCGCAAACACACACACTATTCCATCGAAAGCAATCCATCACATTTTATTGCATTATATTTTTTAAAAAAATTCCCTCGATAAAAGCGTCTATTAAACATAAAAAAACTTTATTTGGTTACCGAAAAAAGAATCCCGAAAGAAACCCGTCCATGATTGGGCGATTTTCCCGCTCCCGCCACGGAAATCTACATCCAAACAATAGCGCAAAAGGCCCATTGATCCACGGCAAGGGGAAGGGCAACTTAAAATAAGAGCCTCTCCCCTCTTTCCCATTGTCCGAATATTCCGTCTTAGTCATTCAGTCTTGGCTTCTCCATTAAGCAATAACTGGTTACTATGGCGGGCCTGTAACATACGCTTGACTGGAGCACCAACTCTAATATTGTATCTTTCTCGAGGAAGCAAAATCGACCAGAAAACAATCGGAACAAAAATACCAGTGTCATGTAAGGCATTATATTGATGTGTTAGAAGGAATCCTAGATACACAGCGCCTGGCTTTCTTTTTGCTCTCTCTCGGATGTTGACTTAAGGACGATAGCTTCGAAAACGGATTTAAAGAAGGCTTTCGAGCGACATATGATTTCAATTGGGTGAACCAAATGCATACATCAGTAGCGTCTTATTCGCGTATGAATAAATCGGACGCTTTTGCTATTTAGCGGCAGCTTAGCTATTTGGATTTCCTTTGCGATGCTAATGCTGCTGTGCTTGGATTTTTTGTTTTGACGAATATGATTTTGGAGTGGTGGAATTTCGTATTTTTGGGGAATTGGGTATTTGTTTGGAGTGAGAAGTGGCGTAAAATAGCCTTCGATTAGCCTGGATTTAAAAATTTAAATTACAGGAACCCGTTGGGATTGTGTGTGAATATAACAACTACTTTTTTAGCTTAGTTCATTAATGTTCTAAGGATTTAAAATAGTACCTATTTCATTATTTTACATATTTACTAAAAAAACTTAGCTTTAATTTAATTTAAATCAGTTAAAGATTATTTCAAATATTTTGTAGATATATAAAATATAGTTTTTCTCTTTCAACGGAAACTTAAGTTAATAATCTTTTTTCAAACGTATCATCAATTCTCATCTTACATGTTCGAAAATTAAGTGTAGAATTTTCATACCCTTTTTAGAGTTATGTTTTAACTTTACTTTTTTGTGCTTTACTCTCGACATATCTTTTTATATAAATCCGACTGATTGTTTAATTCTTGAAAAAGTTTAATCTTCTATAATGGTATATTAAAATTATATATTTGAAATCCCGATCGCATAGTTACAAAGCCTCAAGACTGGGGAACCTCCCTCATTAAATTTTTCCATTCATAACTCATTAAATAAAATAAAGCATCTACAAAATTGCCAATGGTTCCTCAGTCTTGAGCCTTTATAAATATGCTAATTAATAAGTAACTCTAAGCTAGTATAAGGATTGCATGCAGGCTAATTAATCAGTAACGCTTAGCTGGTAAAGACTGCATATACTGGCAATGACTTCCGTCATACTGTTCTTCCCTATCACCCCCATCACTGTAACTAAAAAATAATTTATGGTAAAACTGTATAGCAGTTTTTTAGTTACTCTTCAATGACTACAAATTTAAACTATACATAATCCTTGATAAAAAATAAGCTAGTTTTGAAAAATTATAATTTATCTTACCCTCTGAAACTCTAATCTAATAATCCACAGTACAGAGTCCATTATATACTTTTCACGTTTCTACAATGTTTGTTGTTCATCCTCCCTCTCATAACCGCTCCCTCGAATTCAAACTATCCAAAACTATGTTTGTTGATTATACAACTATCTTCGATATAATTACTACCCCAATAAGTCAAAAGAACAAATCCCGCCCATTGAAATCCCCAATCGCGGTACTACCCGTCAGAGCCAGGCGTGTACAAAAAGGATTCGATAGTGTGGCTCCTTGGTTTGCTCGTTAGCTGCCTAATAAATTACATCGGGCGATGGGATAGCCCGGGAAGAATTCTAATATTGTATCTGTCGGCACAGACAATCGACCAGAAAAATAAGAAAGCGTCCAGTTAACCATTAGATCGATGGTCGGCACGAAATTCCCCTTTATTTCTGATGTGTACCCAAGAGCGGGAAAAAAGGTCTGCCAACGGTTATCACACTCAGGAGGAACTACTCGTGCGACTTCTCCGTATTAGTGACGGTCATATAGTTC
Organism: Tetragnatha versicolor; assembly: GCA_024610705.1. Taxonomy (NCBI): domain Eukaryota; kingdom Metazoa; phylum Arthropoda; class Arachnida; order Araneae; family Tetragnathidae; genus Tetragnatha; species Tetragnatha versicolor. The sequence goes on from JANDEH010000009.1 coordinate 13,870,648, forward strand.
TTTTAGCTAACTTTATTTTTCCCGCGACTTACTCCTTTATTTATTATTTTCTTCCTTTGGAAATTCGTGCATTAGCCACGGTTCAGGGGTCCCTAGTCTTAGCCGGAGTTTCCTTCACTGATGCGCTATGACACTGTCATAACTGGAATTCAGTGCGGTCAAAACCTTTCGCTGCCGCCAGATAATGCTCAACAACTTCCTTTTCCATGGGCTGTTTTTTTTGCCGCCGGACAGTGGTGGATGGCTGTTTCTGGTCAATTGCTGATTTCGGCGCTGGATTCTTTGCTGGATATCGCTGAAAGAATTGTAGGAGCGTTTGTTTTATTGACGGTATAAAAAGCAATGGTATGCTGATGGGTAATGTAAGCTACATTAGGACTTAACATACCGAATATTGGTTGGGGAACTGCCCCCTTTTATCATCCAGGTCAGAATTGTATGAAATTGTTTACAGACAAAAATATTCAAGCAACGATTGACTTGGTTGATTTACATAAACTAATAGCAAATGTATTTGTCTTTAAATAAAATTTATTTTCGATTTTTTTGTTTCAAAGAATTATTCCAAGACAAGTAATAGAATCAAAAGTCAAGGAAGCTTTAGTTTTCAATTAACTCCATAAAGTTAAGGAAATTATGTATTATTCACACCAATGAATATAGATTTTACGTTGAGTTTATTTTAAAAATTATAAAATCAAGTTATTCTTCACAGAATTGAGTAAGCATAATACACGGTCACTTAAGTGCTTCTAGGGTTGAAGATTCGTCCTAAAATTTTCTATCAGCAATAAATTGTTATAAGTACATAAAATTAATGATATTTTACCCAAAAATTTATAATGAAGATAATTATTATAAGAAAGAATCTTTAAATAACAAGGAATCTCAACTAGTGATGCCACTGACTACGAATATTATAAATTACAACTTAAACTATACGAAACTAGGTATTAAACTTTCTAACACGCATCAAGTTCCAATATTTCTCCTCGAAATCTTTACTGAACCCAATCTAACATAAAACTTCCTACCTGTTTCTAAAAAAGATGTCCGGTACGAGACTTGGCCCAAAAGTGGTCGATTTCTAAAAGCAAAACCCCAATTCAACGCTGCTGCCGAGTGGCTAACTTTGGTAAGCAGCAGCCTTTTCGAAACATCTGTCATTACAGCTGTCACTGTTGGCGGTACGAAGGCTTAGATTTCTGACGTCTGTTGTGTTGGAGTGTTGAATTGTCTGGGAATATCGCCACACGGGGCCATTCGTTCCTCCCTCCGAAGTAACTAACGAAATTCATTCTGAGAAGGGTTTTAGGAATTGAGTTGACAGCACACATGCTATTCGTGAGAATGATAAATTGGTTGTCTTTGCCATTTGCGTATTATGAGGTGAATGCTTAAAATACTAACCATCTGGGATAAGTTAGAAATTAAACAAGGTTTAGCTTATGATTAATTTTCAAGTTATTCGCTCCGAAGAATGCAATTTTGGGAAAATAACCTAATAACTCGTGGTCGTTTTAAATATTACTGGCGAAAGACGACCTAAATGATGGTAGATATCATTCTACTTGTTTAACCAATGACATTAAATTGTGGATTAAAATATTGTTTTACAGATTAGTTAGCTTCTAAAGCAAACAAAAATGATTATTATAGTCATCCTGTATTTTCTTATAATGTTTTATAAAAATAAAATATGGTACTCATTAAAAGAGTTGAGGCTTTTAATACGTGAATCTCTAGAATACTTGCTAAAATACTTACTTTATAAGTAGTACATACCTAAAATATTAAAGTTTATGTTAATTTCTTTTTCATAAATATGTGTTTATTCATATGAAACATTTAAAGCGTCATCAATCCAGTTTACTTGTTATTATAGCTAGAAATTTTTATCAAAAGAACCTTTAGAAACCAAAACAAAAGAAAATGTGAGTTTTTTAAACATTTTAAATCGTAATTTTTATCATATATCATATGTTAAAATTTTTCTTCATATGTATCTTAGTATACAGACAAAAAACAGATATAGACCACCAAATGAATTACTTTGGCCTGGACAGGATTTTGTTGATTGATAGACAAAAAATATATTTTAACATTTCGAGTGTGAAAGTTTTTAGCTTTTAGTACTGGCTACGAGCTACATTACTGCTACACTGAAACCCTCCTTTTAATGACTTTAAATTATGATTCCCCCACTCAATACTTTCTCAAATACTTCTCTCATTTCCAATACAAATTCATTGAGAACAAAGGGTAGTCATATCCGGAAACAACTACATCTCGAATAGAAGAGCACTTTCGTTCATTGTAAACATTTTACATAAGTGATCCTGGTGATCTCCTCTAGAGTACGATTCGATTACCCCACTTTAAAGCACAATGAGCTACGGAATTATTAAATTTTCAATTCCAGAGCTTTGCAATTAAGTCCAAACATTAACTACAGCCGTACATCCGATATTACCAAACGTTAAATTCGTATCACCTGCCTTGATGGAGAAATGGAATTAGGTCTGTAATTCCATCCCAGCGATGCTACCACAGAGTAATGAAAACTGTCTAGAAAAGTGCTCCGTTTCATTGTGCTCTATTTCGCTTGGCATAATGAAACTTTTCTTTTTAGGGGGTATAGATTCTCGCGTTAAATTTATTTGGTTCAAAGTCTTCTCGTGCAGAGTGTGGCGAAGAGACCCAATAAGAAGGCGGCCGGAAGTTTTGGTAAAGTAACTCATTCAGAGAACTTTGGGCGAAATTAAGCACATTTTATGGGAACGTAAAATGCTCGATAAATCTAGGGCTTCATCTGGAGCGTAGGGAATGAAATGAGTGAAATTGTTTTCCGTGTGGATTACTGAGTAAAAGAAACGCAATTTACATGAAAATAAACCATTGTTATTAGCATTTCGTAGGATTAAAATGTTTAAAGCATAAGTAAAACATTTGAGAGAAAGTGAAGAATTTTCAATGCAATTGTAACTTTATACTTTAGAAAATTAGGTGTTGTGACAAGTATTAGAGTCCGACTATTCATTTATGTTTCATTTTGTGCTACCTGCCCAGCCTTACTTTTAAACCTGTTTTATGTTAATTTATGTTAATGTTAACTGCTATAAAAGGCAAAGCTAGCCTGAATTTGTATTCTATCTTCATTTCATTCATGATAATGTAACTTCCTCTCCGTGTATTTTCTGTGAATAAACGCCAATGTTTCTAAAACCGATTCTTCAATGAGCAATGCCTCAAACATAACTTAGGTATTTAAATAAAGTGTTATACAAATAATAAATAAAAATATTAATTAATAATTAATAAATAAAAGTGTTAATGAATAATTAATAAAGTGTTATAACACAATACACTTTATCGTCATCGTAATCTTTTTTCAGAGGGACGACATTTATTTTTAAACACGTATGAATAGAACTAAAGCAAGAACCTTAAGTTTTTACTTAAAAAAGAAATACTCATTATTACACAATTATACACCTCTCAATACGCTTTAAATTAGTCTACTCAAGATAAATTATTATAACGGAAAATTTAATAAAGTCAATTTTTGAAATAAACAAGCCTTTACAAGAAACTTTGTACTATGACACTGAAAAGATGAAACCATAAGCAGTTTTTTTACGAGTCAACATTAAATTATTTCTCAATACGTGAGAAATTAAAGTTTTAGAATTCTAATAATTTAGAATGCACAATTTTACTTAATTATTCTAAAATATGTTTATATAATACAAAATAATACAAAACAAAAATATTTTCTAATAATTGTAGTGCAATTTTTACTCTTGAAACATATAAGTCCTCATCCATTGTATAGCTTTTAAAAATATCAGCATTCAGAATTTAAATTTTTGTTGCTCTTCCCTTAAAAATACAAAATGAAGAGCAACTACTAATAATTACTATGATGACTTTTCTAAAAGTAATTCATTCAGAAGTGATACAGTCGAATCCGCTTATTGTGATCACGGTTAATGTTATCAATCGGATAATGTTATCAAAATGGACTGGTCCCGATCACTCATATTTATCTTAACGCCAAATGAATCGTTTTATGTAATCAATATATCGCTTAATGTTATTAAAATCTGATGAAATACGCTAAAATCCACCTTTTCCCATTTGAAGGCCAATTTTAATACATAATCATACAAATTGAGCCATTAATTTATTCGTATTATGTGTCCTACTCTCATATTTTTCTTAAAGAAAGTGTGTATTTTTAACTTTAACAAAGTAATCGTTTTAAATACTTCAATTAGGACTGATTAGTTGTGATTTTATAGAAAACAATCGAGGTAACTTTTTTAAACTTTCTAGAGTCAAATCGCTTATTATTATCAATCGGAAATTGTTATCATTCTACTCTTGGACAAAAGTGATTACATTAAGCGGAGTCGACTGTACTTAAAAATCATTACTTAACACCCTTTTCGAAAATTGATATAAACCTGAGCAAATAGATAGAAAGTATGAAAATCCAGTTGAAAAACACACGGCCGTATTTTCTCTCCAAATACATAAATTCCCTTTAAGAAATATAATCTTGAGATAACATTACAGCTGAGGATTCCTAACTTCAATATTGAGCAATCATCAATATCGTTAGACTTTTATTACGGCCATAAATTTGTATCGGAGATTGATTACCCGCATTTATTCAGCAATCGATCCTAGAATTCGATGATAGATGATATTAATTTATTGAACGATCACTTACTATATATAACTACAATAAATCTAACTTTCTCACGCCTTTATTCCAAATCAGTACGAAGAACATCGCATACTTATGCTTAAATTTAAGTTAAACTAATGAGTGAATTAAAATGAGAAATTTCATTAGAGGAAGAATGTTTGGTACTTAATTTCATACGTTCTGCAAGGTTGCCATGCTCTATGTAGGTCAATGTTAAGCTATTATTATTCATTGATTTAAGGCTAATGTGATTTAAAGTTTCCAACACAACATCATTCGTTTTTAAATTAATAAATCTTAAATTGAATTTGTAAATAATTTTTATGGCAATTTCTAATCCCCAATTTTGTGTTTAAAAATAATGAATATGGGTAAGGTGTTATTATATAAAAAATATATATTTGGTTTCAGGTTCAAAAAGTCGTTAGTGTGGGCAATCTTTATCTGAGTGTAACACTATTTTTTATTTTCTTAAAAGAAATATAGCGGCCAGTATGTAGAAAGAGGTTTTGTAAATAATTTAATCAGAAAAGTGTATTAAAAAAATAAACCCAGTTTTACAACACGTATTAGAAATACATTGTTTGTTTCCAATTTGTATAAATATTTAAGTATTTAAATCCCTCTTAATGATTTTTCTCAATAAACGGAATTATCCACTAAAAATAAACTACTTTCTAAGGAAGAAATGCTATTTTTTATTACAAACTTGCGAGGCAAGTTTGTAATGGTCATTTTCTAACCTTTAAATATTATATTATTATGGTTTATCTGGAATAAAACCTTGTGAACCTTTTTTTAAGATAAGATTAACTTATTATACTTATTACTTTGAAGATTATCTCAGCTTACACCGCCTTTCGAAATATTTTTCTTATTGAAACTGTCTCTAAGCAGATCATAGATTTAATAGTTGATTTTAAAATAGTAACTATGGGTAAGAAAACACACAACAAACCACTTTAAAGAGCAATATTTCAGTCTCAAAAACTAAACCAGACCTTAATTCAACCCAGATTAAAGTTTGCAGTGGCTAGTGTAAAGCTTCAAAACGCTTTTGAGGATATTTTCCATCTTTATTTCTTTATTATCCTATATCCTTTTGTCTCTTTTTTCTTTCTGGATTCCCATCTTCAGTTTACTGATCCTTTGGCATTATTGTGGGCGATAATTCATGGCATATTCAGACCACCTTGGTTGCCAGGCAACGGACAATCTGACAGGGAGATTTATTCAGACCCAAGGTTCTGAGGATTATTACCGCTCTTCCTATTTTAACCTTAACTCTTCACTATTCTAAGCTTCCCATGACTTCGGGTTCATGAGATAACATGAAGGCAGTTTGAGGGATGGTTAAAAACAAGATCTGAGGGCTGTTCGATTCTGTTCGGGTAGTTTTTGGGAGATTTCTCTCTCCATTTTGAAGCACCGTTGTGTTGCATGCATAATGAGCACTCATTGAGAAAACCCGGCTGTGGTAAGGGAACATATTCTCACTGTTTAACTAAAGAAATTGGTTCTTGGTTATAGAATGGATGTAACGGTGTCAGCGATGGTTTTCTGGAGAAGATTCTTCTAGGTTTACAACATTAAAGATCTAGTTCAAAATTTTAAAAGGCGCTTTAAAAAGCCTTAGAACATTTCATTTTTACTACTAAGCCTATATGCCAGATGAATATTCTCGGGTTCGTTTAATTTCCGTGATTATAAAAATTTTCAATTACTGGAAGATGTGAAGAATTGAATCAGACATGTTCTCTACTCGAACACTAAATAATTCACTGTATTCACATTATGTACCTACTTATGGCGTTATAACCTAAATTATTTAATTTGAAACGTAATTATATATAAGAATGCAGACAAATTTGCATTCGGTTTACGAAGGAATTGGCAAAATGTGATATCAATCGCTTAGTATATTTAACCCTCTAAAAGTTGTTACGAAAAAGCGATCGAACGAAAAAATATTTTTTCAATGATAGTAAGTTATATGATATTCGAGCCAAATTGTGTTATCGTGAACTGAAATATGAATTTGTTAAAATGAATTGTTTTTAATAATGCAAATTTCAATAGGAAAAATCTTGGGTAATATAAAAATTATAACGAATTTGCAATTTACAGTAGCTCAAGTCTTAAGATAAATACCTCTTACCGGGTGTAGTCTGTTGAAAGGGGAATAGACAGCTTTTAATTTAGATATATACTAAGAATTTCGGTTGTATATTTAAGAACCCCCATGCAATGCAATTTTGCAAAGTTCCCGTACACCCACAAACAGTCTTTCCGGTGAAATCGACTTGGCTAAAATATGCAAAGTTTAGAACGACGAAACCAATCCCAAATTAATGCGTCCTTACTTTCACATGAAGGAAGGCGTATCTCCAGGAAGGTAAACTCGCTTTTGGGATTTGAAATTTTAATTGATTGCTGGCAAAGCCTCATGCTTGGAAGCGCAGTTCTTAACGTTAATGAGCACCTGATTTGCCAACCCTCCTCTCTTGAATAGGAACTCGAATTATGGGCCATCTCATTACATTCAGTAAGATACCAGTTTCCCTAATGCTAAATTCCGCAAACCGTAAACTTCCGATTTTGCTTAAGATTCCCGTTCTTTTTTTGTTGTTGTTATTATTATTAGTATTCATCCACCGGGACTTTATTTTCGCTGGGAACTTGGCCCGCACTTTTTATTTGTCCGCTTATAGTTTATTTTCTTTAAAAACCTCCTCCTTGTAGCGCTTTTTTTATTATTTCTCCTGCAAAACTTCCTAATGGTTTCTCCTTCAAACTACGCTGTTTCTGAATTTCTAAAGCAACAAATCACAAGGGTAGCAGCAACTGCAACAGAAAATGCGAAGTACTAAAAGTCTGCACGCTAATTTTGTTCGCAAATCCGGCGTTTCAAAAAGAATACACTTCCCATTGAAGAGTGGATAAAAAATAGGGTTGCTTTTTTTCGCCCTGAACTGCCTCCCTTCCTGCATTACCCGTTATTTCTTTCGGGTTTTAAACTTCTTTTGAACCAATCGAAAAGTATTTTGCCATTCAAGTCGAGTTTGCGTCTAATTAGAATTAAAAAAATCTGCACTAACTTTATTTGCATATAGAGAATACGGGAGCAATTATAAAGGTTTAAATAGACACTTATTTTGCAAATGGGGAGGCTCTGGCTTTTGTTATAAAAATAAACAGGGAGGGGGACTCAACATTCTTTAAAAATATTTTGTGGAATTCTCTGTAGGAAGAACGCGTATTTTAAATAAATGTTTTCTCTTGCTAGTTGACTTAAGTTTTCCTATTTCTAACAAATTTCCTTCGGGAGTGAAACCTCTCAGTCTTGTCACGTTTGACATTCTATGCTTTGAAGATCTAAGTGCTTTTACATATTTTCAGATCTGTGCCACTTTTGTTCGGATTGGCTTTCGATAAAGCTTGAAGTTGATTACCAACGAGACTTTATCCAAATCCATCCCTGTGTGGGGAGAATTGAGGAGTAGTATTCATTTCCTTTTCTTGTATGTAAGTCACCATCGGTGATTTTATTTTGAAAGGAATTTCAAAACCATCGTTGAGGGCTCAAATATCTATTCTTTCAAACTTAGAGACTGGTAGTGCTCGATGTTTTGAAATTTATCCAATTTAAACAAAATGGCATAGTTGTTTACTATGTATTTTAATCTAATAATTAATTAAACATCACAGTTAAATAATTATAGTGATCCTATATATAGAGAGTTTATCTTAAATTAGGGGAGCAAACAAGAACTCGGAAATAAAAAAAATCAACGATTTTGTAAATTAGATCTTAAAGTAGTCTATTTTCTTAAAAAAATTACCTATTCCTACAAACCGCAAGAATTTCAGTGGATAAATTCATAATTCACGAAATATTATATCGACTTTTACGTACTTGTAAAATTATTCTTTGTTACTAAAAGTATTTGAAACTATTTAAGGTTTTGTTGAGTTATTTTATTATTTGCATTCCTTGTGTGTGTGTAAGCTTTAAATGATGCACCGAACTTCAATGATGAAAATCATACGTCAGAGGAAGCTAGTAGTTAATTATTTTCTTTGTACAATCACTCAAATTAAAAAATGTCATTGAAATTGTCCCCAAAAATTTCTTTGTGGGTTATTGATTAACCTTACCTTTTAAGAAATGATTTCCCAATAAACTGTTATTCGATCAATTTTCAAACAATGTAAAACCATTTAATGAAATTCTTCATTAAAAAACAGAATTTAATAAAATTTGCAATCAATTCAACCAAACGTTTGTATCAAACTCACTTACTATTTTAAAAACAATAACTCCCTGACGTCTCAAGAAACCAACGGTTAGAACTAATCGGTAAGTTTTAAAACCCCCGAATTAGTTCCATTTCTTCGCAAATTGAATTCTTGGACTGTTTTTCAAAGACACGAGAAGTAATTGTAAACGAGTCCTGATCCGGTTGCCACCGATCGATTGAAAAAAAAGAACCCGAATGCAATCCTTTCAATACACTTCACAGGACTAGTGTCTTTGAAAGCAAGTAAATATTTAAAGAGTTCGACGCTGAACAAATTAAAAAAGGGGATACTAGACTTGATTGCGTCTCATCGCTTAAGATTTTAAAAGTAAACACAAGACGGAGTTCGTTTTATCTTTTAATCGGGTTTTGTAGCATCGAACATTAGGAGAACGTCGAGTGAGTTATTTCATTCTCGAACTGAGAGTGAATTCCGTATGTAGTTTGAATCTCCGTAACTTTCTCAATACTATGCTTTTAAGGGTGTGTAATTAAAATTCTGTAATATTTGCAAATAAACAAGAGGGTAAATGGGAGTTTGTGTTTTTCTTTGTTGGTCTTAGTTAAAAGTATGTTCGATGGAAGCTCAGCGAGTAGTATCTGAGTGAAAGTAACACGCGTTATTCATGATGTAAGGTTTTGGTTGTCCCTTTAATGATTATTTTTTATTATGTACCAGATAATCTAAATTGAAGTTTGCATTTTAGTAAAGGTTTATTTCCTGAAAATTTGAAGTAATTTAAGATTTGATTTCAATGTAAAAATTAGGCACATGAAAATTATTAAGTTTTATCTTCATCTTCTGCAGGCAAGGGATTTTTAAAGATAATACGTCAATAATACACTCGTTATAAATAAACTCGTCATTGTAGATTCATTATACGTAAAACTTAAAGTTTTAGGTTGAATGTCTTTAAGCATATTTTAAATTTAGTAACCGCATTATTTGTGATTTATAAATTGTTCAGATAGCTCAAAAACAATAGAGCGTTATGTATCTTGAATTCTTGTGTAGTAGTTATATAAAATAAAAACAAAGAACATTGACAAAGTATTGGAAACATTAATTTGAAACATATGTTCATTTAACAGTTTCCAAAAAACATCTCATTTCGTCAGTTTTTTTTATATAAGTAGTGTCTATCTATGTGTGTGATTAAAGGATAAACTTTATTATTTTTATTCTACATATTTTAATAAAAAAGTATTACCTTTTCCATAAGTTAAATACACGCTAAAATATAATAGGGCAAAATATTTTTCTCCGTTAAATTTTCAACTGTTTAGAATATTTTGGGTTTTTTATTATTCTATATAGCTTTAATAATGTACAGGAGGTTAAGGGAACGGTAACGCAGCTAAATTTGAATAAAACAGCCAATGCAAGTTGTATATCTGGGTTAAAGTATTCACATTTGAAAGTGAGAAACTTCTATTCCATAAGAAAGTTGAAGTTCACTTCTTTTCTAACTTTTTATAAGGTAGATTCAGAAATAAAATACGGCGTTGTAAAATTTCAATTTCCTAAAACTATAAAACCGATCGAAGAAAAAAGCATTTCGCATTTAAGATGGACAAAACCCCAAGCTAACTTCGGTTAAAAAAATATTACTTTTAGCGAATAAAAGTCCAGTGCACAGCTTTGAGCTCAAGAGAAACACTAGACCTAAAACAATACCGATTCCGAAAATCTGTCCTCAAGTGGCTTCAGCTAACGTCTCTGAATCCGCAAGAAAAGGCGCTTCCTTTTTATTGCATTTATTTTCTGACAAGCATACTCGCCGCCGAAAATCCTACGGCAAACACTGTGCTACAAAGAAAACCCGGAATAGAATAACGACTACTAAGAAACTTCTTTGATGTGTAAACAGATAGGTAAGCAGCGCAGCAATGGCATGCAAAACCGTGCCATGTTTTCCTGCTACCTCTTTATCTCGTTATAACTTACATGGAAAGTTTGTGTAAAATGAACATTCGATCAAAAGGGTTTCCCCGTCTTTAAAATTGTACATAGAAATAAACGACGCTTAGATAGCATCGTGTTTCTGGGAATGTTTTTCCTATAACTCCGTTGCTTGTTTAGGGGAAGGTTCGTTTCTTGCCGAGATCTATCTACTCTGCTCGTTTTTTGAGATTTCTTTCCAACCTGTACTTGAAAACTTTTTGCTTCCGAACGTTTTTCCACGTTTTTGTGGAAAGTTTCTGGTATGCATTTCTCGGAGAGGTAGGTATTTTAGGCGACTTGTATTTCTATATACTGGTATGATTGTGTATATAAGACATGTTTTTTGCAGTTTCGTAAAAGTATATTCCTTACTCTTCGATTTATTTTTTGGAAGTTGGGATCTCCCTTGGTCTGTTTAAATGCGATATTTTAAAAATGCTTACAAGTGAAACTACTCATTATAATAGAGAAACCAGTCATTGAAAAACTGCATTTTTTCGAAAGATTTTTAAAAAGGGAACTTTTACGCAAAAATGATACAAATTTTTTTTTATCCTGCCTGTGTTTCTTGACAGACACGCGGGTTAAAATATACTTCAAATATTTCTTACATGGAAATAATATATTTAAGAAGCTCAAGTTTGTTTCTCACTGCAATGTGCTTAAACTCTACTCAGTATACTCAAAAAACTTGTATTAACCCATTACTGCATGACGTCCCTTTTTAGGGACGTTTTTTGAAAATCCACTTTTTTCTACAAAGATTGTTCCTTTGAATCAAAATTTGCACTGATGTATCTCTGATCTTCATAGAACATAAAGAACACAAGAAGAAAATAATTTTTCAGAAAAGTGCTTTTTAAAAATTTTAAAAGAAAAAGCTTAAAAATCCTAGTTGTTATTTTAAAAAATGTTCAATGCCGATATATATTACTGTTTATACATTAAATCAGTTGGAGTGTTTTTTATTTTTCCAAAATATTTTATCTTGACCTTATTTTGGACCCTCGAAAAGCGTTCCTAAAAAGGGACGTCAGGCACGAATGCCCTCTTGTTTTTCCCCGTAGTGAAATGCTAGTGTTTCCTTATTTTTTTTTATAAAAACGCGTTCGATTCTTATGAAATGAATTAAATAACTGATATTTATAAAATTAATTTAATTTTAGCTAATAAATTTATTATTTTTGTTTATTTTTTGGAAAATACCGTTATTTCTGCAAAATTAATGGAATAAAAGTCTTAAATTATAATGAATAAAATTAATTTTGTATTAATTAAAAGGAATAAACTAATTATTTTATTATATTTATTACTTATGAAAATATATTTCGGTTATATTTTAATTAAAAGTTCAATAATTATTAGTTATAATGACTTTTTGTCATTACAATTGCCAAAAAAGTCGCTTTTGTGATAAATTTTTGGCTTTTTTCTAATTAGATGTTGATAATCATTGTGTTCTATACTGCAGATCAATCTGTATCATCTGGCTTGCTAATGCACACTCCACTAATGCTTGATTTTTGGGGAGAAATTTATATGATAATGAATGATAAAAGTATGGGCATTTGAAAGATTTAAACTTCACAAATTGAGATATTCTGATGGATTTGAGGTGTGTAAAAGCAATTATTACTTAATATTAGGTAACATATAAACAAAGAATGCCTTTTTCAATTAAAAATCGTAATTAATTTGCAATTAACTTAGATTTGGGAGAAAAAACTAGTTTTAGTGCATAAAAATGCTCAAATTACGTTAATTAAGGTTATTTTACAGTTAATTGGATAAATAATTAATATTTTTTGTTTATATTCATGTTACAGCATGGTTCCGATCATTTTTGCTGCACTTAAAAAGGCAGTTAAGATGTTTTTGAGGCTTTAAAACAGTTTTCTACCATGCGTTTACTATAGGGAAAAAACACGGGGCATTCGTGCCTGACGTCCCTTTTTAAGGGACGTTTTTTAGTTTTGGTGTAGAAATTACAATTTTAACCTGGATTTTTTTTTCACTATTTTTCCGGTTGTTTTGGGTCTATTTAAGGTAAATGTGGGTATAGTGGACACTGTACCAATAGTGGCCACATAGCTGATTAATTTTAAATAGAACGAGTTCGAAGCATCAAACCGCTTCCAAATTCATAGGCATAGTAGATTATACAATCAGGTAAGCTGGTAAATTACCACCGATACCACAGATCAGCATGGGAAGGATATTTAAATATTTGAAAATAACAACATTGGCCGAGTGACTGAAATTCGATTTTGCTTATTGAATCGCTTAAGGAAACGGGTATTTCGGAACTGATTTTTTTGTATTTATTACCGCTTGATTGACTTTTAAATTTATATTAAGGTAAAGAAGATTGTATAAAATAATAATGAAGAAATTTTTTTTGAAAATTTTGACTTTACGAGGATTTATGGGGGTGTCCACTTTACCAACACATAATCTTAGATTTTCCAATAGTGGTCACTGCAATGGCTTCTAATAGAACTAAAATTAATATTATTTTGAATCAGTTCTTCTTCATAAACTGTTGAACGTGATTTAAAATGAGTGTTGTATTAATTTGGTTTCATTCTGGTTTCGGGAACCAAGGTTTCTAAAACATTGAAATACATGCTAAATTCCTCTCAAATCAGCTACAGCGTAGGCTTTGGGCTGAAAACTATCAAGTCTTTTTTTTAAATAAAGTTAATTTGATTGGATCTAAAATATTTTTCTTTGGGAAGGAAGATTTAATTAGAACTAAACGACTATACCAAAAAACCCCTCAATTTCATGCATAAACCCCTCATATAAGCAGAAAAAGAGAGGTGTCCACTATAGATGCAAGAGGTGTTCACCATAGATACAACAGCTACATCTATGTGGCCACTATAGATGCAATTTGGAGTACTTTTAAAAAATTAATTAAAAATACTTTACCCAATCTAATTAAAATTTTTAATGGTAAAATCGAAAGAAGAAGACCCAATTAACCTAAAAATAGGATGATAACCGTTTCCAAGCAAATAGGTTGGTATTTATTAAGAATTTAAGCAAAGATTTTCCTTAAAGTGTCCACTATACCCACATTTACCTTACTATGTTTTTACCAAATAAAAAGTTGGGCATTAATGGGTTAATAAATCAGCATCTAACAAAAGCGAATCTTTCATTTCGTAAATGATCTGTTAAAAATGTTTTTATAGGGGTCTTAAACATATAATCTGATGTTTGCTGAAATAAGATTTGCATTAACATACACGCGTATAAATAATTTAGTTATTACACACTAGCTATTTTATTAGATTTTCTATTTACGTTCAACAAAATCATGTTAAAAGTGATACTTCAACACTACTTTACATAAATCTTTTTTTAACTAGACATCTAACTAGAAATTTATTTCAGTAGTTTCTTTTCTCCTTAGAGAGTTATCTAGAAATGCAAATGCAAATTAGGTAAACTAGGAAAATATTTGATTCTCATGCACGTTTCTTTATCAATGTAAATATTTCCTGTTACACCTCATTTGTTATTTAACTCCTCGAAAATCCCAAGAAACTTTTAATCCAATTAGATTCAATCTACTGAAAATTTAAATAAATTCGCTGCTCCTGGGTGTAGAGAAATTTTAACTTCTCTTCATCAACACAAAAAACACCATGAAAAAACTTTCATCTGAGTCAACAGCCTTAAATAAATCAAAGCGTCTTCTAATCTTTTTATTTCATTTAAGAAATGCATCTTAATCTTCGAACACATGTTGGTTCTTCCCTGTCTTTCCCCAACCCACAGGGACTATCTTTATTTTTTAGGAGGTGAAAAAAAACGTGTCTCTTGGCTAGCGTTTCCGCTGTAAGGCAATCGATAGTTCCGAATAAGAAGAGTCTTGACGTTTAAGCAACACAAAGTGAACTAACTCTCTAATTCTCTTTCGTATAAATATTTCTCAAAAAATAAAATTACATCAGCAGTTTAGCTACTTTTGGAAAGCGGCGATATCCGAAAAAAAAGCGGCAAAAGAAATGGAGGGATAAAAAAGGAAAGGAAGTTTAAAAGAACAAGGCTTTTCTTCTCATTGTCAACGACATTAAAGCTATCACTTAGCGTTTCCTAGACTTCAGTATAATTAGACCCTTTGCCTTTTGGCTTTCGTAGGAAAAAATTAAATAAGAGTAACATTCGGAGTCTGCAACCGTCAGCTTAGGGGTAATAAGAACGGCTACACAGGGAAAAAATCGCCCTTAAAATGAGACACAGAGACAACAGAACAGGGTTGAACTAAAGCAATGGTATTTTTTGGATGGTCCTACGGGATTATGATATGGGGATCAAGTTGTTTAATGATATGTTAGAATTTTTACGACATGATCTGCATTACGGGGTTGTTTGGTTATATACTTTCTCTCAAAGACCATCCTCCATTTTTTGCTCATTTTTCATTTGGGCGCGCGTGTGAAGTGCGTTATTTATTTCAGCCGCGTGTGCTTTCTTCGAGCGAATGAAATTACTTCGCAGTAAAAAAGAAGGTAAGCGCGATTCTCTGCTCAAATCTGAATATATTATCCGGGGGAGGTCAGATAAAAAGTGCCCTTAAGCTTTCGCATTGGGGATTTGAAATATTATTGACACGAAAAGTAGCTTAACTTGCTTTTACTATAGACTGGCGCGGCATTTAGGCGTTTTTACAGTGCGGTTTTGGGGATTTGATTTATGGTAAAACCTTCGCATCAATTTTTAAAGGTCTTTTTATGTGATGAGGCTAAGTTTATATATGCTTTTGAATGAAACTAGAAAGTGTGTAGGTAATAGCGTTGATAACGATATTCTTGGAACTGAATGCTTTGAAAACTACCCCTTTTTTCCTGAACATATCATTACCAGAAAGTTTTTCACTAGCCAAACTAGGTTTTTTCTATTAAGAAAAAATATCATAGTTAATTCACCCTATCTGAGTCATTTATTGAGCTACTTTTATTTTAACTT
This sequence comes from Tetragnatha versicolor, assembly GCA_024610705.1. Classification (NCBI taxonomy): domain Eukaryota; kingdom Metazoa; phylum Arthropoda; class Arachnida; order Araneae; family Tetragnathidae; genus Tetragnatha; species Tetragnatha versicolor. The sequence continues at coordinate 13,886,591 of JANDEH010000009.1, forward strand.
TGGATATTTGTTTATGAAGGAAACTATGCTATCGCATGAAAATGTGCATAAAAGAGAGAACTTAATGATAAATTTAAATATTTCTTTAAGTATAGATTATTTTAAATTTATAAAATAATTTATTTTTCTTAAACATTGGTTTAAAAAACGATTTTTAAAATATTTTTCAGAGCCATGAAGTAATCTCTTTTTTAAGAAATAAAGGTTGTAATTTAAAATTAATCATAAAATGTCCATAACAAGTTTTTTGATGGTTTGGTTAATATATGATAAATTTCTAATTAATTTGATGCGATACTGGGTTATATAGTTCGTTATAAAATCATAAAATTGTTTTAAAAAGCTGATTTTTTCTTAATTTAAACATACATTAGTCTCATGATTACTTTTTTTAATCTATAAGATTTAATGTTATGAATATTACAGAATATTTAATATAAAAATATTGTAAAATGTAACCTAAATGGGAACAATACAAACACTAACAACATTATTACAAATTATAACTCGAATATTGCTAGTTTTTGTATTACATGTTACTTTTACATGTTACTTTTCTACTCTCAGCTAAAAAGCTTAGAGTAGAAAAGTAACATTTCAATCTCAGTTCTTAGTGTAATGTGAAACAGAATTTACGTCTCTGATATGTTTCAAACACCAAGGAATGCAATTTTCTGAACTGAATTGTTTTCCTTCACTTTTAAAACCATATCTATAGATCAAAATCAATTTTGCGTATTTCGCTACAAAACAGAGTAATGGAAAAACACAGTGCCATATTTAAGTTAGTATTTCTAGGTAACAAGTATGATTGGAGAAAAAAGAAGGGTAATCTTTCAAGGAGCCAATTCAATCTAAAAGATAGTACTGGGAAATTGGAAATCTCAAACGAATATTTGTGAAAAGTTGGCTAGGGTAAGAATTTCTAGAATGTGCTAGCTAAGCATTTCTTTTTGAAATACATAAATGCGTTAATGGTTTAGAGTCAAACCTGTTTTAGTGCGGACTTTTTATGCGATATTTTATAATTTCGATTTTTTCTGTATTTTTGTCTACGGTGTGGGAAAGCTGGAACATATAAAAAAATTGTATATCGGGCTGCCGAGACATATACTACAAGGGTCTAGAGAAACAACAGTCGTCACCGACCGCATGGTAACTTAAAAAAGTATACGGTCCGCATAGAAACAATTTCTCAATTCAGCTTTGGGAGGTTGCGTTACGGTCCAAATATAAAGAGTTTTTGAATCCAGCTATACGGAGGGATTTTCGCTTATAATAAACATTGGGATTATTATAAAACACTTTATAACTATATAGCAATCCTTTTTCTGTTATAATTTAAGTGTTTCTCAATTAATGTGAAATTTATGTTTATTCGCTCTTATAATTTTCTCCTCATTATTTTGATAAACTTGACGGTAATTTTAAGAGTCATGGGAGGCTAAATATTACAAATATTTGTTTCAAGCTATTTTAACTAATATTAAACTAAACTACAAAAATTTCATGCGTTCTTAAAGTGAACGTGCAATTTTTTTATCCATCAATGTATTTTCCCATTTACAATACTACAGGCACCTAATTTTGCGTAAAACGTAAAATATTTGCAAAAATGAGGAGTGAAATTAGACTATTTTCAAAATTAAGGACATAAATGCATATTTGTATATATATCCGAAAATTAAATATTGATTTCATATTTTTTAATTATGCATGTTCGTATCTATTAGCTATTTAAAATAAATAAATTTCCAGAAATTTAATGGGAAAAATAAAAATCTATATTTTGATACAAACAGAAAGAAACCAAATTCCTAGCCCGATTGTTTTGTCAAATGTGCTCGAAGCTTTATTTTATAAAACAACTAAGAAGTGATCTGAAGCTACAATTTCAAACTTCTTGTGTATTGTTCAGGGAATTGAATTATATTTTAATTAGTATATTTTAAATTAATTTTAAGGTTCTTATATTATGAAAAAAATATTTAATTAAATTATTTATATTAACTTAAATAATGAAAATTTAAAGAAATAACGAAGATTGAAGTAAAGATAGAAACTTTCCAAATGCGATCAATCTTTTAAAATGTAACAAGTATGCTTAGCGCTTCGAATTTATGATTGGATAAATTTTAATCGAAGTGAAAAACACGGATCATAAAAAAAATAACTTTTTAAAACCATTTAATCAATAATAATTAGTGTTAAATTGAAACAAGGCTTTTAACAGTACCTTTCAAACGTAACTGTGTAACAGATTTACTACTACCAATGTTAACCTTTAAGAATTGGAACTGCACCAAAGCGCATCGATATTCAACAATGTAATTCTTAGGATGCTATTATACAACGCTACAATTCCCAATCGGAATCACAACTCGTGTCTATCCCGAGTTAAAAATTTAAAAGCAAGCAAGGTGATAAACATATTTTTTTTCAGAAGTCCCTCAATGACTTTATTTCAAATGCAGATTCAATTCTTAACACTCTCACTCTCTTGCATTTGCATTTCGAAAACCAAAGGAAAAAGCCGAAACAAAATCTTGACTTATAACCCTTTCTTAGAGCTCCTCTTGGTAACCAGGCCATATTCGAAAGGAAATAAAAGAAAAAAGGAATAGTGAATAAGGTGTCAGGTGGTTTGAAAAGGAGATCTTTAGAGAAGAAGGCTTATAACACCAAGAATAGGATTGATTCCCTTGTCTTTAAACTCTTTTCTTCCCTTCACCTGCTTCGAAATTTTTTCCTATTCATTTATGAGAAATCGTCGCCTCTTTTCTGTTTTTCCTTTCTATTCACTCCTTTGTGTTTTGATAAAACTGGCTTTAATCCCATCAGTTTAAACGTTCTTCAACACGGAGCCGTATAGTTTGCGAGATCTCTTAACACCGCTTAAAAAGGGTGTTTGCTTTTGGAAGTTGGGGTTTGGTTAAATTTTATCTGCTTAGTTCGAAAATGCCTGGATGGATGAATGTATTCGCTAAGGGTGTTAAAGTAAGATGTTTGAATTTTCGATAACGCTTTTCGACATTTTTATACTAGTTTTAGTTTATGGAATAGACAACATTTAAATAAGTTATTCCTTTCATTTTTGAAGCTGTGTATATAATCCAATGAAACATGTTTGTTTTATTAATATAAGTTAGTAAATATGTTTCGGAATTGCGAAATACAATTTTGAAATCTGATTAAGTTTACAAAAAATAAACTGGTCCACGCAAATGATTAACTTGATTTGTCTTGTTTATCCCTCCGGATTCTCAGAAGATGCAATATTGCATTAAATTTCTACTTTTACAAACTTTGCTTTTGATTCGAAACTTCACATTTAACTTATTCTAAAGTAATTGAATAAATTTTAATAAAATTTTTATTACATGTGTTTTTATTATTCAACGGATAAAAGTTAAAATAATATATTATAGGTAAATATAATAATTCGTATTTCAAAGTACAATTCGGTGCTTTTCTGATTAATGTTTTACAATAGTATTTTTATTCTTCTTTAAAAATCCCAATTTATTGGTAACATAAGCTCAGCATATTATTCAAGATAATAAAAAAAATCATTAAATACATTCATTATTATTTGAGTACCATAATAATGTGCTGAAGCTGTTTTATATTACATTGGCTGCAAAATTTTTAATAGGTAGGATTATTTTCTAATGAAAAAAGCTACACTATAAAATTGAATCTTCGGTTTGAAACAGGAAATAGTCCAAAACCAAGTTTTGAGAAAATTGAAAAGACTGAAGAAGTAATGGAATTTTCATACAAAATTTTTACAGAAATTCAAGGCCATATTTAGAATACAGTAAAATAATCAAAAATGATGTAAGTATATTAAAAAAATATTGATAAAAAGGATGGAAGCATATCTTTTTTAAATCTTAGAAAATTCCACACTAAGAAAAATCTTAAAAACCAATTAAATTAACATCAGAATCATATCTCTCCTTAGTTCACAGTACAAAAGGAAGAAATAAAAAGACTAAAGACATTGTTTCATTTAAATTCAGTTTTCATTAATCTTCTCGGTATACTGTATGAAATTAAAATCTATATGGGATTTAATATATTTTCTTTTTACATTTTGTTCATAAACATATCAATTAATATTGTTACTGTGAGAAAACTCCAGCTCTCAAGCGTCACCTCCAACCGTGGACCGGTTTCGCCCTTGTTAGGGCTCATCAGCACGGTATAGGAAGGTAACGCAATCTGTTCTATGGAATGCGCAGTTCATTCCGGCAGATAGTGGAGGACTAGTCAATAGTCACCACTTTTTCCGTTATAGTAGGCTAGACTAAAAGCTCTCCCTCCGCTCTCTTGCGTTACCTTCCTATACCGTGCTGATGAGCCCTAACAAGGGCGAAACCGGTCCACGGTTGGAGGTGACGCTTGAGAGCTGGAGTTTTCTCACATATTCCTCTAACCAGAGGTAGTGGTAAAATACTCCCCTTTTCAATATTGTTACTGTAAATTAAATTTACAAAAATTAAGATTAACATCTTCCGCATAATTAATTTTTGTCGATTCAACATTTTGAAACAGAGTTAAATTAATCGGTACTTCCATGCACTCACCATTTCTGAAACCTGAATTTCATTATGAAGGTTTTATAAATATGTCCAGATAAAACCTTGATATTTACAAACCCATAAGCAATAAGTATACCACCATATAAAATTTAAAAATAGAAGATGTAACTGTCGAAAAAAATATTTTTTCGCTGTTCACTCCAATACTGTTTGACCTCCACCAGCGATGGCAACACTTTCTTTCACTTACCAAAAGTTAGCTCATATGTTTGTTTATAGAACTTTTACGAGTACATTGTTAAGCTAAAAATAGATCGTTACACAACAAAGCCCGAACTTTGCGCGGGAAAAAATAGTTGGAGGAGTTCCGATCTCTTTCTGAAGTTTGGGGATCGAAGAGAAACTAACAAATTATAAGGAAAAAATGGCGTTGCACGTGATCTTACTTAGTTACCTGCCCAAAATGGTCCTTTTGGCTCGGTTCTATGAAGGACGTGATCGCCTCTACTGCGGAGAAGGCGTAAATAAAAAAGAATTGAGGCATTTGCAGAAAACAATTCCACAATTTAGAGTCTAGAAAAAGTTCTTCGCTTTCGGAGAAAAGTGAAATACTTATTGGAAGTCTCGCCGCTGGTTTTGGATTTCCCCGAATCTCCGAAGGTCTCACCCAATTTATTTTGGGGAAAATCGAATTGGGAATATTTAAAAGTTTTATTCCCTTCATTTTAGCGCATATATCATGATAGTTTTGGCGCGAATAGTGGGATCTTTACTCGTTTGCTTGTGCTTGTTAGTGGTTGTATTTTTAGTAAAGCCATTTTATTGAGATTTGAAGGATGATGTATACGTCGATCTTATTTAAGAGGACGCATTTTACTTAATATAACTCTTGAGATACGTTAGTATTGCAATATGAAGGGAGCTAGGCTTTAATTAGTCGTGTTTACTTGTCAGAGGTATTTTATATAACATTAAGTAAATTACGTATAATTGAAAATAATGTTTTATAGTTAATTTAAATAAACCTTAAATAATATTCCAAAGTTTTTTAGACTATTTTTCATTTAGTGTAAATATTATTACTTGAAAATAATCAAGTTTCCTCATTGAAAAATAAGCAGTATAATATTTAAATACAATTTGAGACTAAAATATTTTTTAAACATCAAAAATATTCAGACAACAGAATAAAGATAACTGTGTGTAATCTTTCGTAAAATAAATATATTTTTAACAGGAATAAAATAAATTATAGCAATCAATTTTAATGTGAATTAATGTTTATTTTAATAGTATTTTAAACGGTTTTTGAGTCATTTTTAACATTCATACTTACAAAAATAAATGTAAAATTCTTGCTGTATACAATGTTTACTCTCCATAATGTTTGATCCAATCTGCTCTACGATGAAAAACATTTTGAAAAAATTATTAATCTGGAAAAAATAAGGCAGATTTGGTGTTAGGCGACCTTTGTCTACAGTCAATATTACTATGAACTTATAATACAAATAATCACAATTAAACATACATATTTTAATCATTAACATAGGTTTGATTATCTACATAGGTTTTACAAAAAAACCTCTTTATAGTCTGTGTAATTAGAATAGGCGGTTGAAAAGTCACGTGATTTCCCCAGTCTCCCCCACCTTTCCCTGTGCGTTGCCATGGTTTCCACCAGTCTTATTTTTTTCCCACATCACGCCAAGCCCACAACCGCCCGAGATTGTCATTGAATCTAACTCACTCGTGTCGCAGCAGCCAATGAAATAATCGGAACACTTTTTTTCGTTATAAAAGAAAAACTAATCATGGTAGAAGTACAAAATTTTAAACAAATATACAATTATTTTTTTCAAAAAGATTGTCGTTTCGTTTTTTAAAAAATTCGAATTACTTTTATAATTATTAAGATTCAAAGTTTCAATTTGATTTTACTCCCTGCCTTAACTGATGTGCAAAATTAAAGCAGAACCGCTTACGTTTTCTCCTTCGTTACCATGGCGACGAACTTCAACTGATGACGTCCAACCGCCTATTTTAATTACACAGACTATAGTGTGGCCTTTCTAAAAACAAAACCTTAAATTTATATTACAACGAACCATCACCCCCCAAAGAAAATACATCCTTTATTTACCACTCCTAATCACTTTGGAATAAAAAAACCATTGTGCTATGGGGTTTGTTAAAAAGGAATAAAAGAAACAGCACCCGATCACTAAAAATCCCATTTTTTGCCTAAAAAGATTTGAATCGCTAAGGGTTTGCATTGATTGCTTAATCGTCTCGCAGCCCAACAACAAAAAGTCGGGCCCGCCAATACCATTCGCAGAAAGAAGACGAATCGCGAGCCTTAACCTTCGCTGACACTGGGGAGGATTTATTGAACATTTGCCTCCCCATCCCCCTCTGCAATCAGAGCCTCCAGTGTCATTTGTGCCATCGATGTTTAAATCAATTTTCTTTAATAATACGCCGAACATAATTCGCCGTAGACGCTGCCGTTCAATGCTGATGAACATGGAGAGTTTTAATCAAAAATCGATAAAGCCATATTCGTTTTCCTTTTTCGCCTGTCCTACGAGGCACTGATTTTCTAACTTGATTTTCCTTTTGCTTGCGGAGACACCTCTCTCTGGATATCCAGCTAATTTTCAACCCCTCGCGATCGTTAATTAGAATATCGACTGGTTTGGGGTTAAAAAGGAAGGTGCCTGCTCCGATTTGTGTCGGATTTCCATCGTGGGCCCGCGTAAAGTGCACGACACGTGTTAAAATGTAGCGATTGATCATTTCTTTGCGAGCCTTTTTAAATGCCGTTCCTAATCGAATTTTTCTTGTAGGCGAGGCGCCATTACTTTCTCTCTGCGTCTCTGATGACAGTATCGTTTTTTAATCAAGCCGGCAATTTCTTTGCGAGGCACTGGGAATTGCAGATGGGGTCTGTCAAGCCGTGGGACCCAATTTGGGCTCTTCGATCGCCTGACTGGCAGGTGGATCGGCCTTTCCTTGCTTGTGTGGGTGGAAAACCGAAACATGTTCCCTTAAAGGGATTAGTTTGGGAAATATTGCCTCCAAACTGAAAAGGATGGGAGGTGTACTTGCACTACATATTTCGATGCGTACTAAAATGTATGTAATTATAACTATTAATAGATGTTACTAATTATTTTAATAACGTATCTGTATACTCCAAAGTGTAAAAATGCAACGTAAAATGCCATGAATATTATTGATAGTAAAATACTGTAATCAATAGTGAATCTAAAAATATCACCTTAGAAGGGACGAGTTTTTAAACGTTTGTATCACATTAAATTTTCAAATTTTTCATATTAATGGAGAATTTTTTATTAAAATCTGGAAAATTGAGTGATTTTTGAAGGGTAGAACTGCACCCTTATCGTCCATCCCTGTGGATTCATCCTGCCTATAAATCATAAAAATATTTTAGGTTCTTTTGGAAATGAAATTTAACAACTAAAACAACAATTAACAACTATCATTTGTTTTATTTTGCTCATAGTATAAATATTTATTTATTGATTTAGTGCTTCACTTCGAAAGGCAAGGGCCCCTTTGTGAACAACAAATGTCTTATGGTTATTTTATTTGCTGCTAAATTGACCTGTTTTACATGTTAAAAATTTACCTTATTTCATCTGCTCTAAATTACTGTGGACTGGGAGTTGTTTTCATAATTAATACTAAAATAACTATTAAAAATGTCAACTATTTTTTTATTCTTTGTATTATCATAGAGCTAAGTAATATATTGAACAAAAGAGTAAACAATATCTTCCGTTTTAATGAAAATTTTTAACCTGATGAGCTCCATTAGGGGAGCTCCTTGCTGGGCTTACGCCTGTAGTTGGTCGACTTAATTTGTATTTGTATTAAGTAAAGGATTTCTAACGATTGAAAAGAAATTATGACCGACAGAACCCCCAAAAGGTGAACAAAGGTCTCCAAGATATCAACACAAGGAGGATATCTCCAAGATATCCTCTTCCTCTTTCAAAGGCAGGGAGGAATCTGCAACTTGTCAAAAATATGCAACAAATTTTCTTTAATAAGGTAATATTCAAAGGGTGAATATTTTCCTCTCTGAAAAAAAGAGTTCTTCACAAGTAACCTCTGGTTAGAGGAATGTGTGAGAAAACTCCAGCTCTCAAGCGTCGCCTCCAACCGTGGACCGGTTTCGCCCTTGTTAGGGCTCATCAGCACGGTATAGGAAGCTCTCCCTCCGCTCTCTTGCGTTACCTTCCTATACCGTGCTGATTATGCTATACCGTGCTGATGCAAAATTATTAAATTTTCCTTAATATGTATGTAATTTTTCTAATTATTTTTTGGTTTATTGCCGTTGAACATACACCTACAAATTCGTACCTTATACACTTAGTTCGTAAATGACAAAGGGTTGCAATATGCAAATATATGTTTACTAACTGTAGGTTCACAGTTCATAGCTAAAAATAATGTATTTTGGAGTTATTTTAAAATAGCTACAGGGACTGTCAGCGGTCAATTTGCTCAGCCAAGGACCTGCAAGTATTACCTGTAAAAATTTTGTTTGTGAATGGTTATTATCTGGACCTGAGTTCAAAAATAATAATTTAGAATTAATATTCCTCAGGTTTCACATCATTAAGTATATTTTTGACTAAGATATTGAATTGTTTGTCCTGCTTATGAAAGTTTAATTTATGCTATTTTTAATTTTTGTTCTTAATTATTTAAAACAAATATGAAATTTTTTATGTCTGAATAATACTATGAATATCTTTTATTGTTTTTATGACTATCATTAAAATTAAAAGGTAAAAAATTGTGATTCTTTCGATTGTGCGTTTTGGCACATTGCGACCGAACACGTCAGTTTGATATTGCGACCGACGGAGGGTTAAATTAATTATGTATAAGTTTCTTTATTATAAATCGCTTGAGTAGAGAAAAAAATATTTATTAAGTTTTCATTTTGATGAAAAAAGAATAATGATTTGTTCTAAACATTTAGAAAGTACAATACAAATTTATTAAATTTACAATTTATTTTGATTGAGTAATGTGTCTAAAATCAATAAAAAGTACGGTTTCGAAGAATTTCAGAAATTTGAATATCTCTAAGATTAGTTGTTTTAGAAATTATCTTAATTTTTAAATTAATCTTTATTTTTATGAAATTAAATCATCCAAAAGTTCCGAAATTTTCATTTTCTGGTCAGCTTTTTTGGATCTGAATTTTAAAAATCTGCTTTATATATTTTCAAAGCGTAATATGATTTCTAAAAATTATAGATCGATATTTGTTAACTGGTGGCAACTCTAAATAATTTATTTCAATTGCTGTTGAATTCATGCGCATGCGCATTTACCACCTAGATTTATGAATGTGGCTAGCATGGTAGCTCCGTTTAGAGAAATTAAATTATTGAGCTTTCAATGACGTAATTTTATGCTAATTATTTTGCTAGTTGTAGAACATAATTTTTAAATATTTTTGTTGTCTGCTGTCAAGTAAATATATAGGTTTTGTCAAGAATCCTTCAACTTTTTTTACATTTTGAAGGTATGGTGTAGTTTTAAATTGATCTTAAATTAAGTGTTTGTTAAAAATTATAAAGATTCTATATTTCTTAGTGGAATTTAACGATTACAGAATAAGGTATTATGTTATACGAGTAGTATACTAGTTTATAAATTATTCTTAAAATTGAAAGTTTAAACCCGTCTTGCAAATATTTTTTTCGTAAGTGACGTAAGGGTTTTATTCATTTCCAAAAGTGTTAACTCATATCTACATGTATGGCGAACTAGATATAAAGGACGCGATTTAATATCTTTTAGAAAGTCAGTAGTATATTTAAAGGATAATATTTAATAGTGTATAGTTTATTGGTGTACATTTAATGTGGACAAAAAACATTTAATAATTGAAGTAATGTAGTTAAAAATTATATTCTTTTGAATTTCATAATAATTAACAGTGCACTAAAATATAGTCAAGCTGCAAGTTTTAATCTGCGTATTAGTTTAATAACACAAAATATTATTAAACATTTTAGGTAAATCTATATTATTCTCCACCTTTCTTATATTATCTGCCCCCTAACATGCAAAACAAGAAAATTGCCTTTCGCATATCGATCAAAAAAGCAATACAGTCTACTTTAAACTCGTCCAAAAGCATAAAAAATGCAGCTGATCATTGAGCGAAGAAACCAAAAAGAACAATACCCGGGTACGGCCTTTTTTAATAGCGTCGAAGAAAACTTTGCGAGATCATAAAAAATGCGCAGCATAGTACCCTGAGCTCGTAACAGCTTATTGACCGATTCGAGCCGCACCGATTGTGTGATTGAGATATTCCTTATCAGTCTTTTCTGGGTATAGAGGCCTTGCACTAATTAGTGTTCATAAAAATGACAAAACCTGTGAAGAGTGCTAAATGGCGTTGGGGAACTAGGGCCAGCTGATAAGGTCGCTGGATTTTCTTTTGGAATTTCTCATTGAGTACTTTCTTTGCTGGTACTCAAGGTACCAATCGTTCGATCTCAGTTGTTATAATGATTCTTAAAGACTGTTCGTGGTAGGAAAATAACTTTTTGAAATAACTCAGGGAGGGTTTTTAGGGTGATGTTGGGTTTCTTTTGGGAGTCAATGGTAGGGTGGAGCAGTGCAATTTGAGGATGGTGTTTCGTGTTCTTTGGAAGGAAAATAGACGTTTTTCTTTGAGGCAGTGTTTTGTAATCGTTTTTAAACTGCTTCTTTATTATCTGTGTTGGATTCTGATTGATATTCAAGGATTGAATGTGGGACGTCTTGTCTTTTTGTAGTATAAAAGAGTTAAACTGGTGGAAACTTTTGCCCAAAATCCTATGGTTACTGCCGTGTTTAAACCTGGGGAAGACTTAAGTTGATTTTTGTTGAATTTGAAAATATATAAGAAGAATAGAGTAGAGAACACATGTAATTGGGATGAAATTGAACTTATTGTTTATTCTTGAATCTATTTTTAAGCAACGTAAGTGATAAAATAAGTTTTATTTATTTTTTAGAACATACAAATACCTTTTTTTAAAATAATATTCAACATTAACTTTTTTAGAAATTAAAACGCAAGTTTCAAGTTTTTTAGGACTTAAAGTATCGTAAATGTATATTTGAAAGAGCAAGATACTAAAAATGTAATCAATCAAAGTAAAGTGCTACATTAAACAAACTTAATTTTTTTGTTTAACTTAAAAATAAAAAAAGCATTTATTTTTTGGTGAAACAAATAATTTTTGTCATTTATAACTGAGTTTGGACTATCTTAATGATTCAAGTATTTTGATCCCACGCTGATGTAGGTAATTAAGTAGAAATATTTCCCTTTTTAGTTAAATTGTTTTTATATTTCATTGTTTCATCAAGTGTATTTAGTAGTTTTTACTTGATACTCTCGACGAAGTTTGTAAGAAAAAATTTTAAATCATTTACTTTTTTACCAAACGTACCTGTTAGAGGGAACTTGTTGAACTCAACCCTACCATGTAATCACACATTGATAAATTGCGTCCTTTACTGCTTTTGAAAGGACCTTTCCGAAAAAGTGACATACTCGAAAAGGCAAAGTTATTGACGTCCACTCCAAAAAACTGACCCGTGTTTGGAGTTTTATATTGAAAAGCATCGCTAAGTCAAGCATAACTTCCTTTATTTTTGTTGAACCCCATCACCCTTTGTGCGGATTGAATGTCTGAAAGAAAAATTCAAAAACAGCAAATTACTCATCTAATGAACCTTGAAAATAACAGAGTCATTTTCGCGAAGGGCGTAAAAAATTTAATTTACATCTAATGCATTCCAAATTATCGATAAATAAAGCTATCGCTGTAGCCGCAGACTTAATGAAGTCACTTAGAAAAGGCAAAATCGGCCAGGTTTAATTACTGTTCCGGTTCCATACCGGTGTACAAAAAAGATAATTTTGCACGTTTATATCGCTATTATTTTTGTAGTACTGAACGCCCTATAAGTCAGGTATTTCCATTACAAGGCGCCGCTTTATTTCGTGAAATAATTCGTGTTCACTCTCGCACTTTTTGTCTTAGCTTTTTGCGTAAATTTTTTTGCGTAAATTCCTGAGCGCGGTTTCCCATTTGTCTTGCTAATTGCCAATTACGAAGCCTGATGTCATTTCTGGGATACCAATAGAAAAGAAACTGTCTTTTTTTCGGGGTCATTTTTTAATAAACTTATTTTTAGCTGGTGTTACATGTTTCAAAACCAAAAAATGCTACTATGCTCTTTCAAATATTAATAAACCTTAAAATGTTTTTAAATAATTTGTATTATGTGTGTTAACTACATGGAAAAGTTAATTTTATGTTTTGTTCCTTCTAATTAAACTTGTGCCTGAAATTCTTTCTTCGAAATTAGAAGAATTATACACTTGGATGATCTGTGTATTCAAGGTATTATTTCACCTTTGTCTGATGAGATTTTTTTCGCAAGATAATTTTTAAAAACGGAAATTTTTTCTTCATTGATATGAACTATTAGTGATTTTTTGTAACGGCTTTGGTAAAAATGGTTTTAAGATAATTATAGAGTTTTTAGAAATTAAAGAAACTCCTAGCTTAGTGTTATTTCTCTAAGAATTAAATTATTAATTTTTACTCTCTACCTATATGTTCTTACAAGGAATTATTAGTAATAATTTAATACTTAAGTTACACTTAATTGTAATATCCCTAATCAGTTTAAAATTTAAGGGTTTTCACAGTAGTTTATAGATTTTTTTAAATCATCATTAAAAAAAAATATTTGATTTCCACTTAATTAATTTTACAAGATTGTTTTACTTCTATTAAAAATTAATCTAGTAAATTTTAAATATTTTCTTAAATCTAAAATTATTTTCATACCCTTTACAATTTCCTCAAATATCCCTCAAAACATTCATTGATGAAATCTAATCTTGGCGGAGTTTTAATGCAATTCTCAAAAATTGGTATTTAAAAACATACAGGGTGTTTCAAAATCGCGTTGCACGGCTTTTATTTGAAACTAACACTTAATAGGGTCACGGAAGTAAGGTCTACCCCTAGGTAAGTGAGCCTGGAGAATCCATTGAGAGGACTTACAGCGCCCCTAGCTGAGAAATTAAAAAGTTAAAAAAATTAATTTAGAAACTAAAAGTGAAAGAGCAAAAACGTCAATGAGAGTATTGTTGCCAACGTCATGAAGAATTCACTGAAAAAAATTTTATCAAAATATCTTGAATATTCGTGCAGATATTAGAATGTGAAAATAGCACTTTTTCAGGGGTCAAAAAGGAAAAAGTTTTTTCAGTGTTATTTTGTAGTTTTGTGTTTTTTTAGTTTAAAGAACACAAAATTTAATCAAAAAATCAAAAAAATTTACAAATATGCAAACTTTTTCTTTTTTGACAACTAAAAAAGTGCTATTTTCACATACAAATATCTCGGCGAATATTCAAGATATTTTCATGAATTTTTTTTCAGTGAGTTCTTCATGACGTTTGCAACAATACTCTTCTTGACGTTTTTGCTCTATCTCTTTAGTTTTTAAATTATTTTTTTAACTTTTTAGTTTCGCCGCTAGGGGCGCTGTAAATCATTTCAGTGCTCCAGGCTCACTTACCTACGGGTAGACCTTACTTCCATGACCCTAGGAGGCGTTGGTTCCGAATAAAAGCCGTGCAACGCAATTTTGAAACACCCTGTATTTTTATTACGTCTTAAAAACTAAAGAGATCATTTACATAAAAGCTATCCAGAACGACTTTTACATTCGTTGTACACTTATTGTAGTAAAACAAACCTTACAGTTCCTTTTAAAATTTGCCTTTAAAACTATCTTCACCTATCTAGTACCTTTATTGTAGTAAAACAAACCTTACAGTGCATTTTAAAACTTGCCTGCGAAACTATCTTCACCTTTCTAGTACCCTTATTGTAAAAAAACAAACCTTACGGTGCCTTTTAAAATTTGCCTGTAAAACTATCTTCTCCTTTCTAGTACTCTTATTATAGTAAAACAAACTTAACAACAATGCCTTTCAAAATTTGCCTGTAAAACTATCTTTACCTTCGTATTATTCTTACCAAAATGAAACAAACTTTAACAAGCGTTTTTAAATCTGCTTCCTGTAAGTTATTTACCCTTGTATTACTCTTATTACAGTAGAACTCATTTTCGGAATTGTTTTAAATTAAGTCGTGTAGATAGTTATACTTAACTGTTATGCTTATTTATTTTTATACAATTATGTTAAAACTCCTACAAGTGATTATGGACCTTGTACCACACATAAAAATCAAACCTAACAACCTACCACAGATTAATGTATCAACTACACATTTTTTATTGTTTACCTTCACTGTTTGCATAATTTTAAGAAATGATAATTATTTTATTCTTGTGTTTAGTCTAAAAATACAACCTTTTTAAGTAATTAAACATTAATATAGTTATTCCAAAGGGAAAATATAAAAATTAAGTTGGAAATGGTTAACCCTTCTGTTAGTGAACTCAATTTAAAAAACAATTAACTGTTATAAAATTATTTTTTATGACTTATCATATCAGAAATTTAGTAAAAATCTTTGCCCTTCCATTCACAACAAGTCCGTTAATATCTTATTTTTTTTAAATAAAACATTAAGATGACGACTGGCAATAATGCTGTGTAGCCAAATTTTAGATATTTATTTTTTCATTTAAAACTTTAATTTTTTCCTTTAAACTTAAAACAAATTATATAAACATTAACTATAACTTTAAAATAAACTTTGCACATAATAAAGGTTAATAATGAATTTTATTTTAAAACTAAAAAAGTATTACAATTTTGAAATTAATTTTAAATTTAAGCGTAAAATAACCTTAAATAATCAATTTTTTTATGATTTATCTTTCTCCAACTACTACTCAACTATTTTTTCTCTTGACTAAAAATTTATTTTATATTGTATTTTTTTTATCCTTAGAAGCTCCATATACAAACTGTTTCCCTTATTTCTCTCTTTACACTACTAGATATATTTTCCAAACGTCTCACCCTCTGAGCTTTCCGACTTGGTTTACGGCGGAGCCTTTTATCAAAACTATTTTGTTATAATTGCACTCGCCGAACCAGGAGAATCCCATTTGGCCCATCCTCCCCCAAGAAACCCTCTGCCTTTCTCCGGAATAACTCCAAACGCCCTAAATCAACAGCGTCAGATAATTGTCTTCGTTTCCGTGCATTTTCTGCCTCATTTCCTTGAGCTTTAATGCAATTTGAAATTGTTACTTCGCTCCAGCCCCGGAGTCATTTAGCGGCGGCCGCTCTTGACCGGGGCGCAGACAATGCGCGGGGGCCAAATAGTCGTATAATTACCGAGTTGGCAATTGTCAAATTCGCCTTCTGAAATAATTTGTCTCGGGACACCTCTCGCCAATCGATCGATCGCCCGAGTCTCTGGTCAATCAAATAATATCTCAGTCGTAAATGAGTTGGCTGGCACTTGGATTAAATGATCGCCTAGAATGTAATTCGTATTGAGATGGAAATATTTGATCTTGGTTGATAGTTGGGCCTGCTACTCGGTTTTGCGCTTGGCTTTTAATTGGAGGTGGGATCAATAGAAGGGGAACTTATATTGCGCTTAAGTTGAAAGTGATGCCCTTCATTGGATAGGGTAAATGGATTTTTTTTTGGATTTTCAAGTATGCGTGGTTCGTAAAAATGATTAGCGTAATGCTTAAATTTTTTTTACTGTAGGGAAAATTTTGGTATAGAATCTGCATACACAGCTATTATGTGTAGTCCTAGTGGAGTCCCTAACGCCCTATTACGTTCCTGTGAATCCCAATATTAAAAAAGTTCAGTCAAGGCAATCAATGGAAAAAATGATAGAAAATTGATTATTCTGTAGTCAAGTAAAGTAATTTTTATTTGATATTAAAATTAAATATATATTAAAGGAATCTTTATTATACATACAATTTATGTATGGATACATTTAATGATAAAATCAAATAATTGCTTAGTTACTCAGTAAATATTTGAATTTGGATGCTTTGTTTGCGTTTTATTACTGAACGGAATAAAAAAATGGATTATTAATTAATTTAAATAGAAGCGTTCGTTTACAGAAATTATTTAATATTTTAATGTATAATACACATAGGTGTTTTAAATAAATGATTGGTAATTACCTCGTTGCTTTTTTTCTTAATACAAAACTTTAATTTACTATTAATTTTGAAATCTTCAGTTTAATAGTTAGCTGAATTCTAGTATAACGAAATTTCTTTCCATATGCCCCCTTCATTTGGTCATTCTTCTAAAATATCATAAATATTAATGTACTATACTCAATTTCCATGATTAAGGCAAAAAAACAACACGTCAAAATAACGTTACTTACTAATAAAGTTATTACTTATACTGAAATAAAAAAAATAGTGTTCCGAAGCTTCGCAGAAAGCTGTACCATCAATATAATCCCCATTTTCTTTCCATATTATCCGTCTCTATTACAACCGATGTCAGAGGTCTATGAGCGATCGAACCTCTTTAAATCAATCAAAAGTAGAGCCCACAATCATTTCGCATTGCATTTTTGTTCTAACTTTCTGTTCGAAGGGGGTTTTAAAAGAATAAAAGTGTCTTAACATCCACTCTCTTCATTTCATTTTCTTTTTTCATCATGTTCCACCGCCTCGGGCCTTTGTTTCGTGCCGCCGCTATTTGAGAAATTTTGCTCTTTGCCCCAAAATTTGTCTTAGTGTATTTTCTTTCTAAATGAAGTGACCTATTCGAAAATGAAATAGAAACACTTGACGCCAGCCTCATTCGTCAAATCGGACTTTTTTCTTCCTTGTTCCAATCCCCAGGAACTTGACGTCTTTCCAAACTTGAATCGCTGCGAACTTTAATTTTCTGCTTTGATTTATCGCTGAAGTGCGGCGAGTTTTCCGGTTACACCGAAAAGACTTATAAAAATGGTTGCATGGTTCTGTCGGATCGCTTTTTATTCCAAGCTATTCGTAGCGTCTGGGATATTGACGCGATCGAAACAAAAAATTGAGGGGACATTTTCTGTCAAATAACCTCTGTATTTGTCTTTATCGTCATACATTTGTAACATATATAGAACGAGTGAGTTAATCTTCTGGGATTATCTGTTGTGTTTACCTAGTAATACGGACTAGAGAAGCATGCAAAGATTAAGGGTCATTTATAACTTTGTGAAATTAAATATTTATTGATTCTAGCAAATTTGCAGGTTATCTAAGTAAGTTGTAAAATTATTTTTATAAATTAGGGTATAAAACTTTATCAGGTACACTTTTTTTCTAATGGGCGGGTACTACTGGACATTATCCTTTACCACTGAACTGCCCTAAGAAGTACCAACTTAGCGTTACCCAGCAAGCACCTGTGGACCGAAGCCACGGAGGTCAGGTGAGGTGGGGTTTACCAGGTACACTAAACAAAGTGATTTTTATCAATTTATAAATATTATTAATTGATGATAATAAGTGTACCCTAATTTTCTGTACTATATTATTTTTTATAACGTTTTATTTGTAAAAAAATAAAATGATAATATGATTGAAAATTACACCTTAAATACTTTACTTTTATTCAAAGAGATAAAAAAATTATTTTATTTGAAACATTTTATTTTTCTGTTCAATTTTAGTAGTAATTCGTTTTAATTTTTCTTTTAAATTTATGAAAATGGTGACTACTTTCACCCGGTGCCTATAAACACGAACACGAAAATAATTATCATAGGCTTTGGCCCACTAGGGCTGTTTTTCCAATACATTTAGGATTACTTAAATAAATTATTGTAATTAATTAGCTAGTAGTTAGGTATAAATTACTGTAGTAAGTTGTTATATTGAAATTACGAAATTACGTTTTATATTAAATTTGAGTAATAAATACTCAAGAACAAAGACTACTTCAGAAACTTAAAAAAATGGCTAAGCATCGTTTAAAGCTAAAAAGGATCACGAAAAAATTCAATTCTCATAACCACGCAAATCCATTTCATTCGCGTTACATCCAACTCATCAACTTTAAACCATAATTATCACCATCCCCCCTGAAAAAATCAAACGACACGAACTCACCTTGACTGTCTCCGAAAAGACAAAGTGTCTATAAACTATACTGTATGAAAACAATACTTTATCTCGTTTTAAGTCTAGCGCTTAACTATCAGAAAATCACTCGTCATCACCAAACTGAAGTTACACAGCGGCAGAGAGGGAGAGAAAAAAAGCGGTGCCAAGTACCCCACCATCCATCAGGTCCTCCATTTACCATCACAACATGCTTACTTTAAAATTTTGAGTGCGAAATTGATCGGGAAAAGAGTGAGTCCTTATCGCAAAAGAATGAAATTTACTCGCGGAGAGTGATGGTCAATCGTCATGAGCCCTTACTCGATATATATATATAGTGGATGGAGTAATCCACTTCTATCGATTCTTTGGAGAAGTTATCTGCGTTTAGAGTTGGGGAATGAGTTTCCTATTCGGCCCGATGCCTGGTGGAGGGGAGTGCAGCGCTCGGGCTTAAAAACTGCGTTTTTAACTCGTTTCGTGGTCTTGGGATGTGGTGGAGGGATTTTTTTCTTGGTGCTTTTGTGTGTTTCTTGAGAGCAGGAATTGTGTTTAAGTTTGGTTTGAGTGATTGTATTGTACATTCGTAACAGTTTGGTAGTGTAGTGGAGTGAGGAAAGAAAAATAAATGTATAGTATATGTTTTGGCAAGTGATAAACCGGACATTCTTAAATAATGTCCGAAGTTGAGGGAGACTATGTGATAAATTCAAGGCATTTATCAAAGAGTATATGTCACTTTGTCTGAAATACGCGGGAATTATGAATAATGCCTGGATTCACCACATTTACAGTAACATATGTATTTGTTGGTGTTTATTATGTAGAAAAATCTTTTGGGGTACAATACAAACAACGCAAAGTTTATATTATGAGTAACACTAATACAAAACATCGTAATAATTTTTTTGTACATTCATGGTAAGTTTAACATATTTAAAATACTGAGAATATTTAACTATTCAATACAATTTAGTATGTCATTACCATTACTTTTATATAAAAATGACTATTGTCAACGAAAGAGTTGTTTAAAAAAATCTTTAAATTTACCGAATAATCAAACCTTTATGAAACATTTTTTTTTCCAAAATTTAGTATATCAAAGTACCATCTGTTTTGTTTTATCTTTGTGCAGTATTCACAAATTAGAACCTTGAAAGGTATTTCGAACTAATGATATAAATATAATTTATTTTTTTTCAGCAAAGGTGACTGACTGCCTGATAAATACATTGTATCAATGTTTAACAAGCCAATAAGTACCTTCTTTGTGAATATGTTGCATAATTTTGATACAAATCCAAAGAGATCTGAAAAAAATACTGCGATAGTGTTTTCTTAGTTTTGAAATTTGTTTAATCTACATTCCGGATTAATTGATCAATTGATATCAATCTCATTTAAAACTGCAATCTTAATTATAGTAAATGTACTTTGGAGCTAAAACCTACGGAATGCCAAATATGAGCTCTTTAAAAACTTTCTTTAAAGATCAGTCAAATGTAATTGCTTCTGACTACCCTGCAACGATACACAATCGATGAGTAAATTTCCCTGATAACAATCTCAAACAACTAGTTGAGAACCGAGCACGCACGTATTCATATCACCTCAAATTAGGTATTGTTATCTGTCTCCAAAGGTTTCCGATTTTATGCTTTTAAGCTAGCTTATCCCACTTCACGAGACCAAATGAATTTTCGGGGGAACCTGCGCAAATAGCTCTTCTATAATCTCTTACCAGAGAAGAAATCCAATACTATGCTTTAGAGCGAAGTTAAATGAAATCTAGGCTGTAAGAGGCTGCATCAAAATTTTATGACACAGGTTCTTGTTTATCGGGAAAGCAATCAAATAATGATTTCACATTAATCTCTTGCTGTTCCTTGCCTTGTTTTATCTATAATCTCCTGAATCCTCTCACTGGCGGGCTTGTCATCTCCCGGTCCGGTTTCGATCAAAATACATCATTTCGGCCTTTTTCTTTGGGCTTTTGTCTTGTTTTCTGCCTGGAAAAAAGAGGCTGATTAAAATTGGAGATTTACGGGGAGTATAGATCTCTTGCTTTTTCAAATTACGGCTTTTGAAAACTTTTCTCTGCGGCAGACGAAGCTAATGGCCGTGTTTTTAGTTTGCTCTTTTCAGAAGGGTTTGAAGCTTTTGGCTGATCGAAGTTACTTTTGGGAGAGTTGGAGTTTTTAATGGTTTTAATTATTAAAGCGTTGTTTGTAGCTATTAAGTTCATGCTTATTTGATTGTTTTTATTTTGAAAATATGGCATTTTTCTGAAGGCATAATAACCTTTAAAATTCAACAGTTAAATATTTTTTAATTTACAAGTTTTTCTTTTCTTATTTAGCTATTAAAAACTCGAAATATCTACTTTATAAAAATGAAGAATTCTATTGAAGATATATATTAAAACCGGGGGCATGTGTCTTTTCTATATAGTTCCTCTCAGAAAAATACTCAGTGTGCTGGGGGGTCTGTGCCCTCTGATAAGTTCTTCTCGTACACTTTTTATAATTAATTTAAATGCATTTCTGTTTTCAATTTAGTAAGAGTTACATGAAGGTTTAGCGATGAATTGGACCTCTGTTTTATTTGAAAAAATTTATTTTACTTATAATTTAATAACTTTAAATCAAATATAGTAATTTGGAACCATTAGGTTTAGTCTGAGTACAACAAAGCTTCCCATCAATAAATATTTAAAATAATATTTTTACCAAAACACATTGTTGAACATTCAACATATCTTATACAACCGTAGCCTAACATGTATCATTAGAAATTTTTATCGTGGAAGACTTTGAAGGGAACTCTTTAATAAGCATCATACATTTTTATGGTAAAAGTATCACAGGCATTCGATTGCATTTTAATATTTAAGCGACGAATGCATGAAAGTATTTCCTAAGAGGTGAGAGAATAAGCTGCAAACTCTTTCCAAAACCCATTCCAAAATCAATACCACAAAAATGAATATCCAATTGAAACGAAAAAAACCTCCTCCAGAGAATCCCAATTCTCCCCTCCCCCATACATCTCTCGACCTTTCTTTAAAAAATAAAATAAAATAAAACTGATCCGCGTCTCACACCCCACAACAACCTAATGAAAATAAATGCAAAACCACACATTTCCCCACCGCAAAAGCTTTCATCCCTCGCCCCGCCAGCCTCATAATTTAAAAAATGATTAAAACCCTCACCACGACTCCCTCAAGAAGAAGAAAAAAGAGAAAAAAACCGGCCTCACCTCGATAAATCAGCCTTTCTTTCCGCTGTAAAAGACCACCGACCTTCGGTTCGATAGAGTAGCACGAAGCTGAATCCCGATAACTCAACTATTGACAAGCAACTGCCACGTCTTTTCGGGAAGTGCGAGGTATTGGCTGTCAACCCGGAGGATCGGCCAAGATAGAGTCACACCATTGAATCCAGCGATAACAGATCCATTATTGCTACTAGTCACTAGTGACGTAGTTTCTTCTCTCTCACCCTCCCCCCCTCGGCAATTTTCCAGTGGACCATGCCCTCCAGCCATCAATCAACATTCTGAAAACAACCCACAGGTGTCAAATGAAAGGAGTGTGCAAAAATTGTTATTAAGTGACTGTCCTTGTCTATCACTGAGATTGTTAGGAGTGCCGAAACCTGGAGCGGTGTTTTTTAATGAAATGGTTGGGTTTTTTTTAGTAAATAAAATGTTTTTATCTTTAAGGGAAAGTGTTACCTTTTGTAGTTTTGGTGATAAAGAAGGTTGAGATAATGTTGCTTCGCGATGAAAATAACTGAATATTTTGACTGTTGGTTTTTTACTGGTATTCTTCTTGAAATGTTTTTTTAATTTCTTTTATTTATTTATACAGATGAGAGAGATATATCTCCTGTGAGATCCTTTTATTCATTAAAGAGATCGATAATATGTACAATAATTTTACAATTACTTATATAGTATAAACGTGATATAAATGAAACAAGTGCGCAAAAATAAAATAAGAATACTAAATTAATATACTAATTGTTCCAAATAGTGGGCTATAGATTACATCTGTCATATTTGTTATAGAGGAGAGGAGGGTATTATGGAACACCCTTAATATATTTAAGAATAACTCTATTGGTTTTTAATAAAAATCCGCCGAATCATTTTAAGTGCATACTATTATTAATGAAAATGAAGGGTCAATGGTCAAATAAATCAGCACTTACTTGTTTTTAATCAAAAAATGTAAAATGTACTTTAACCTTCCTACCCCGCATGAGGTCTATTTCGACCCCAAGCGCACTTTGACGCTTGATATCTCCCATGCATTTTTTTGGCAATTTCCAATGCTAGTATTCCTTAATTACACAAAGTTTTACAATGGGTAAAAATTTTGGAATTATTATTTAATTTTTAAGTGTCGTGGGAGAAATAGTCACATATTTCCCGTCTTGGGTCTGCTGAGACCCCAGGCATGAATGACGGGAAAACAATATTGTGGTGAAGTTGGCTTCACCCCATAGCTCTCTTTCCTTTCCCTGCTTCGATAACGCAAAACACTAATACTTGTTTTCCCCGCTGTGGTTCTTCCAAATTCCTGAGCTACCTTTCACCCCTGTTTCCTCGGTTTGGGTTGACCCAATCCGCTACTGACGCTGTTTCCTGTCCATATTTGGGCATTAAAACTGGTTCGGCAAGCCCGGTTGAAGGGTTGCTTTCCCTTGTTGGCCTCTCTTTTGGCATGCGTCTGTTCGGTTTGGCCTTTTTCCCCTTGTTGTCGTTCCTTCTACAGGAACCGGTTTGGCGCGGGTTTTTCCCTGGCTGGTTCTTGTCTCGCTCAACTTAAATTCACCCGTTTAGCGAGTTGTCGCCAACGCTGGCAATTTCCCTGTTTTTTTCTTCTCCCTCCGCGGTTGGCAACGCCACTTCACTTGACACTCACTTCTCAACTCAACCATGATCTGAGTGTATGTAATTTTGCTTGAGCGTTCCCTTCGGGGGCGCTTGCCCTCGTTTTTTTAGGCCGTGTGGCCCCATTTATGAAGTTCCACTTACTGTACACTTTTCGATGAAGGAATAATCAATAAATAGTCTGAAACCCAAATTAATTTGTTACGTCAAGTTTTATTAAAACCTTCCAACAACAGCAGGACTTGTTTTAGCATCGGAGATTCTGAAATGGAATCCCATAACATCTAGCTGACTGATGATGCGGGAACGCCAGTGACCCACGAATCCCATACCTATCTTTTCCCGAGAGGTGAGGAATACTTTATTTCTTCGCCTGGTGTTTTTATGGATGCGTCGTCGGTGGAGTCCTTTGGAGCATGGAGCGAGTGGGATCTACCAAGGCCGTGTTAGGCCTGTCCCACGCGGTCGGTGGCCGCACAGCTTTCCTTCTCGACAAGTTTCCGAGACTGTCTACTGATCCTTCTTTGGGGAACTTTCCACATCTAGTTAATCTTCATCATCGGGACTCCCTCGACATGCGAGAAATGCATCTTCTCCAGTGGGCAAGTCCATTCCCCCATATTTAAAGTTCTAATTATTATTTTAATTGTGTATTTGTTTTGTGTTTCTTTGGGTACGTGTGCTCTACAGAGGGCCATCAGGAACCTTTGGGTTATTGCACGGCTGAATATGTAGGGTGGTTAAAAACACCCTATTTATTCCCCAACCAATAACCAATCTCACATTTTAATTACCACATTTGGTGCTTCGTGACCATCCTCTGTATGACTGCACGTACCATATCACCCTTCGTAATTTTTTCTATAGTGTATGAAACATATATGCTATTTTACATGACACTGAGTTATTGAATTTTTGTAATGTTTGTCTGAGAGTTGGAGTGCAGGATCTTTCTATTGTAATCCCCCCATTTAATATTTTAAATGTGTAATTTTTTTTGGTTGCTTTAAGCTGTGTAATTTTCTTTGGTTGTTTTGAGTGAAGTCCCTTAGTCTGGTTCCTGTACTCACGCCCTCAACATTCACCTTTTTCCAACACAAACAATACACGAGTTTCTTAATTTTTCTGAAGGGTGCATTTTTTTTGTTTTTCTGTGCTTTTCCACCTTTTTTAAGATGATCCACTTTTTGTTTGCCACATAACTTAACGTTTACTTATGATACTTTTCTGAGAAAATTAATTTTTTTTCAACTGGATTTTTTGCTTCACCCCAAATTTAACTTTTGATGTGTAACCACTTTCTGTGTGTGATTAGGCTAAATTTTTTTCCCCTGTCATTTGAATGTGTTTTTGGTCAAACCGGTAATTCGTACGCATTGTTTAAGGGTTACACCTTCCCGAGAAAAAGGAAAAGGCGATTCCATGTCCCTATTTTTTTGTGACGTATGGGTTATCACTACCCGGTACATGTATTTTTGCCCCGCTCAACAACTTGCCAATGTTGTCGTTTATTTTGTCAGTGTAAACCTTTTCTCGCGTTTTTGCCAAACCTCTTCTAGTGTTTTTTTTCCGTGCTGTACATATTTCTGTGTTTTTATGTTCTATGTTGTTTTTTTCCGTTTTGCTCTCGCAAAACCCAAGAGGTGTGGTCTATTTAGGTTCTCTGAGATTTTTTTTCGATACTTTTGACTTGTTTGTTATGAGCTGTAAGTGGTAAAACAAACTAGGGATAATATTATGATGAGTAACATCTGTTGAGTTGAGTCACAACTAGTAACCTTGAGGTAGGTCAAAATTTAATAATAACCTTGTGACTTAATTTTTTTGTATGAAGTTGGGTGCCCCTTTCCTAAACGAGGATTCCGTGTCCCATTTTGTTTTTTTTGCCCCGCTCTACATACCGGCCCATTATTCAGGTGTGGAGATGAATTGTACTGCACGTAGCAACCTTGAGTCAGGTTTATCTTAATTTCTAGTGAGTCTTTTCATGAAAGCACGTCAAAATTTTTTTGTGGTAGTGTGGTAGAATGGGATATGATTTTTTTTCTCTCGTGATAGTTTGAGTCAACCAAATTATTTTTGTCAACCGAACCTTGAGTATAGGTCTAGTAATGTTGGTTTGTTTTTGTTGATTTCTTTTTGCCGAAGGTTTTGATCATTCAGTATTGTGAGTTTAAGCCTTCTCTTTATGAGTAACTTCTTTGGAAACTTTTGCTCTAAATCTGACACACACAGAAAACTAATTTAATAACAACAACTAATGGAGTGGCATTTAATTTAATTTAATTTAATTTTGTTGTTTTTTTAACTGAGTTAATTTTAATGTCTGGATGAAGTACCTTTTTTTTCTTATTTTGATATTTGAAGTAGTACCTTTTTTTATTTTTGATATCCGAGTTGTATCCTAAATTATTGATTTTTTTTGGTTCTGGTGGCATCTACTTAATTTTAAAAGCACATTTTTTTTCTTCCTTCGGGATGGACACGTTCTACACTATTTTTGGTTGGAATGTTTTATATAATATTATTTTTGGGTTTATTTGACTCCATTTAGTTATGAAACCTTATACAAGGTTAATGTTTTTGATCAAGCCCCAATTTAAGTTACCTTACATTTAATGACGTAATTTTTGGTTCCAATTTTTGGTGTTTCATTTTTTTTAAACATGTACATTTATGAATAATATAATGCTTCGTGAATTTCAAATTTTTTGTCATATGACCCCTACTTTTGGTCTGATAAATGACGTCTGATCTTTGAATTTTTTTGTGTTTTGGGTGACCCTGTTTTCTTTAATGAAACCTTTAATGGTGAATTTTTTTGATTGAGTTAATGTGACTTATTGAGAATTGATAGTGAAGTAAAGTGACGTAGTGATTTTTTGAAGTTTTTGGTTTTGGCTGTTTGCGTACAAAAACATAAAAACCCCTCTTTGGTTAGGACTCTCATATATCCGGGATAGTGCAATGATGATAACACGCCCATATTTCTGGGAGGTCTAGGTTAAATTCCTAGTCGCGGATGATTGTTCCCCCTTAGAGAGACCAAAAAAAATAACAGTTACTGCATTCTGTAGCCAAACTTTTTGTTGTGGAAGGAGAATACCCACTGTGTCTCGTGGAAGGAAAATTACCCACGTATCGAGTACTCGAAGTCTTAGTTTTGTGGAAGAGTCATGCCCACATAACGTTTAAAAGTGGTTGAGTCATTCCCACTGTTTAGTTGAAAGGATAGTAGTCACTAATGTAGTTGAGTCAATGTCACTTTTTGTGAGGTCACTTTTACTTATTTTATCGGGTCACTCACTCACTCAAAATCCCTCTTAACCTGAAACACCTTTCATTTTAAAATACCTTGACAATTTTTTGTGATTAAGTTTCACTTCTTATTTTGATAGTTGGAACCCCTTTATTTATAGTTTAGTTGGGCTAAGCTTTTGTCAATGTCAATTTTATCACTGTTTACTCTTAGGATTTAGCAACCGATTACTATTATATTGCATTGATTTCTTTTTTTTGGTACACTAAATAACCTATATGTTTTAATTACTCTGACGTTAACTTTGTTTTCATGTTTTTTTACCACCTTTGAGACATTTGTGTGATTTCTTGTTTTGGGTTGATGGCCTCTACCTGGTTTTAAGCTGGACTTGACCAGTGTAGCCAAACTGGTCTTCTCACTTTTGAATTCTCAATTTTCTTTAATTTTTTTTCTTGTGTGCCAACTGAATTATATTATGCATTGCATACTTCAATATTTGTTTTTTTATTAACGTTTAAAGTTGAGTTTATATATTTAATGAACTGTCTCATATTTTGTCAGAGTTATTTTATCACGTTGCTATATCCCTCTTGTGTATTATGACATTGTTTTGGTTAAGGTGAAGTGACGTTTGCCATCCACACACTTTGTTTTTATTTTGGACTCTTAATTTTTTTTCAAAATTTTCCCTGTCTTCTGGGAGTGAGTATGTGGTGAAGTTGGCTTCACCCCATAGCTCTCTTTCCTTTCCCTGCTTCGATAACGCAAAACACTAATACTTGTTTTCCCCGCTGTGGTTCTTCCAAATTCCTGAGCTACCTTTCACCCCTGTTTCCTCGGTTTGGGTTGACCCAATCCGCTACTGACGCTGTTTCCTGTCCATATTTGGGCATTAAAACTGGTTCGGCAAGCCCGGTTGAAGGGTTGCTTTCCCTTGTTGGCCTCTCTTTTGGCATGCGTCTGTTCGGTTTGGCCTTTTTCCCCTTGTTGTCGTTCCTTCTACAGGAACCGGTTTGGCGCGGGTTTTTCCCTGGCTGGTTCTTGTCTCGCTCAACTTAAATTCACCCGTTTAGCGAGTTGTCGCCAACGCTGGCAATTTCCCTGTTTTTTTCTTCTCCCTCCGCGGTTGGCAACGCCACTTCACTTGACACTCACTTCTCAACTCAACCATGATCTGAGTGTATGTAATTTTGCTTGAGCGTTCCCTTCGGGGGCGCTTGCCCTCGTTTTTTAGGCCGTGTGGCCCCATTTATGAAGTTCCACTTACTGTACACTTTTCGATGAAGGAATAATCAATAAATAGTCTGAAACCCAAATTAATTTGTTACGTCAAGTTTTATTAAAACCTTCCAACAACAGCAGGACTTGTTTTAGCATCGGAGATTCTGAAATGGAATCCCATAACATCTAGCTGACTGATGATGCGGGAACGCCAGTGACCCACGAATCCCATACCTATCTTTTCCCGAGAGGTGAGGAATACTTTATTTCTTCGCCTGGTGTTTTTATGGATGCGTCGTCGGTGGAGTCCTTTGGAGCATGGAGCGAGTGGGATCTACCAAGGCCGTGTTAGGCCTGTCCCACGCGGTCGGTGGCCGCACAGCTTTCCTTCTCGACAAGTTTCCGAGACTGTCTACTGATCCTTCTTTGGGGAACTTTCCACATCTAGTTAATCTTCATCATCGGGACTCCCTCGACATGCGAGAAATGCATCTTCTCCAGTGGGCAAGTCCATTCCCCCATATTTAAAGTTCTAATTATTATTTTAATTGTGTATTTGTTTTGTGTTTCTTTGGGTACGTGTGCTCTACAGAGGGCCATCAGGAACCTTTGGGTTATTGCACGGCTGAATATGTAGGGTGGTTAAAAACACCCTATTTATTCCCCAACCAATAACCAATCTCATATTTTTTATTACCACAAATATAAAAAAAGCTTAATATTTTATTTGTTTGCCATAATATTGATAAAACATGGTTTTTATGTTTGAGACGTTTAGAGATTTATTAGAAAACATTTTCGTAGAAATTGCAATTTAAAAAAAAAGATTACGGCAAAGTACATTGAATTACTGGCTATCTCCGAATTTTTTCATTCATATTCTAAGAAAAATATGGTATGCTATTTATAGTTATTATTAAATATGCTATTTTATTTTGTATCTAACAGTTGCAGCAAAAAAAATCAGACAACTGTCGCCATGACTTCCTGTTGAACAAATTAACAATATAAATTCATGGCTTGTAAATATGTTTTTTTATTAAGTTTTCTTGGAAAAAAAGAACTTTTTCAAAGATTTATGAGTATTTACAGAAATTCAGAATGTAATTTCTTAGAATTATTAAGAAAATTAACCAATTTCGCTTTAAAAACGTATATAACACAAGCGAGACACTGTTTCACCAAATCTGAACCGATAATTTTTTGTAATATTATTACAATTTTAGAAAAGAGAAACGACATTTCCCATGTTTCATAATGCTAAATAAATTATTCTGGGATGAAAGGTAGCTCATAGTACAGAAAATAAAAGATTTGAAACTTCATAAATCGTTAAAAATAAACTAATAAATTCTACCCGTTCAAGGCCGGGTATATCAGCTATTATACTTTAAGCAGTGTGATTATAAACAATTTAAGTAAAACAACTTTATTATGGTTCATTTCTGTAATTTAATTCTTGTTTGAAGGTTCCGGTGTTATAAAAAACGTGTATCAAAAGAAACCAAATATTGCCTTAATAGGACAAAAAAATTAGAAAAATATGGGGTACTATTAGACCCCACGAGGGGGAATATGTGACTATTTTTTGAAGAGGGTAGGAAGGTTAAGAAAAAGTTACAAATGGTGGGTAATATGGAACAGTTGGATATACAGCTATTTTGAAAGCTAATTAGACCTTAGAGAGAACATAGTTAACCTAACTATAAAAATATATTTAAAAATTTCCTTTCAAATAGTTTTGTTCATGAGTCTATTTACAATAGTCACAAACATAATCGTCTTTTTCTGACCCTTTGCTTATGGAATGTTCCATAATACCCGACAATCTATCTTGTACTATGAACCCTTTTTCTGACCGATAAAACATTGATTGCGCAAAAACGACTGCAGTATAAGAAACTACTGATATTTTAGTGTACATTATGTTTAACAATAAAATCAAAGTCTCATAGTTACTGGTAGGTTAAAAGGTTTGAACTTTTACCGTCAAAAACTTTCGAAAATCCTAAAACACACTTTGCTTTGCTGCGACTGATCAGAAAACGACAAGAAGCTAAACTATTTGCGCAATGCATCATAGGGGATTTTTTAAGACTTTTGTGGCATTGCCATGTGACAGCAGCACGAGGGGGAGCAGAAACTCAGATGTTCCATACTACCCGACTATTCCATAATACCCTCCTCTCCTCTAAGGTTGATACAAAAAAATAAGAATGTTATAAATTTTGATTGATATATTGGGTTGTCCCATAAGTTCTGTTACTTTTTACGAAATTTCGTGTTTGAAAATTTTTTATGAAAAACTGGTAACAGGTGGAGATTTCAAACAAAGAGGATTTTGATCTATGTATATTTATGAACAAAACGTGTGACTTTGGTAGTTCTCGTGATATTATTTCTTTTCAAAATGGCGATTTGAAAAAAAGACAAAAAACGACGATTTTCACGTAATTTTTGTCTTTTGTTTAAAAAACTAGGAAGAACGCATAATTCATGGCTAAAAAAAGTTTTACTGTATATTTGAAATGTTTCGATTAAGGTGTCATAATTTCAAGATGATTCAATAAGTTTAAGGTAGGAAATTTTGGCTTTAAAACCTCATATATTGCTAATTTCACGTGTTTTTTAAAGCACGCCCATTGCTTTTCTAAGCAGCTGGTATGAAGCAAATAAAAGGCAGATGTTTTTTGAACCATAATGCTTTTTTACACAGTTTAAACATTGAAAGCATCTTTTCATATTATAGGTGAATAGATATATTTCTAAATTCCAACGAGTTGTTTTTATTGTAGCGTTTTCGTATGAAGCAAATAATTGCTTTGTTCGCATAGCGTATAAGTTCACCGAGTGTAATTCGGATAAGCTAAAATGTTGCGCGCTTGAATTGTGCGCACTACTTTCTTAACTTAATTACAGAGATAATTTAATATACTGCATATTTGGAATACTGGGCTCTATCTGTAAGCTTTTTTATTGTTTTTGATGATTTTTTGTGAGAATTTCTTTGAAATGACTAACATTACTAAGGAAAGTTTTTTGCAATTGATGTTATGTTTGAGACCAAAATTTCCTAAGTTAAACTTATCGAATTATCTTGAAACTATGACATCTTAATATAAACATTTCAAACATACAGTAAAAATGTTTTTAGCCATGAATTATGCGTTCTTCCTAGTTTTTTAAACAAAAGAAAAAAAATACGAGAAAATCGTCGTTTGCGGTCTTTTTTTCAAACCGCCATTTTGAAAAGAAATAATATCACGAGAACTACCAAAATCGCACATTATGTTCATAAATATACATAGATCAAAATCCCCTTTGTTTGAAATCTCCACCTGTTACCAGTTTTTCATAAAAAATTTTCAAACACGAAACTTCGTAAAAAGTAACAGAACTTATGGGACAACCCAATACAAATTGATTAATTGAAAAAAAATTAACAAAAAACATTAATAACATTAATAACAAAAAAAATTAAACTATCATCGATGGCCGACAATCTCCTTGAATGCCTAGAAGGAGAGAAAGGTAACTTTAAAGCTAAATAAAATAATTAAAAAAATCATGTTACAATGTAAACTATGTACGTAATATGAATTTACATAAAAGTTTAAGTTCTGTATTATTATTATGTTTATTTAGTTAACTATGATGACGTCTTTTTAAAATTTTCGTTTGAAAATTCCAAATTTAAAACCAAATAAGCTGTATTCAAAGTATTTTATTCTCCAAGAAAGAATGCTATTTTATATAGTCACTGGATATACTATTAATTTTTGTGTCTTAAAACTATTTATCTTCGTCGTGAGCTAATTCCGACAATTCAAAGCTATAAAAATCAATCAAGAATATACTCAGACAATGACGTTAAATTCTGAGGATAAAAAACCCTAAGACCATTAAATTGTTAAGCTTAGAGTGTTTTAAATTATAAGCTTTTGAAAGTAAGGAATTAATCAGACTACATTATGAACTTTTGTTACAAATTAAATGTTAAGCTTTCATTTAACGTTTTCTAAGAAATAAGCCGATTAAAATTAGTGCTCTGTATAATTTCAAAATCAAAAGTAAGGTTTATTTTTTGGAATAACAAAGACATTGAAGATGATCCTAATTTAAAATACTTTATCGGAATCAAGTTAATTACCTTCGTAAAATTACTGGATATTTAGTTCATTTCAAATAATGTTCGATCTTGATGGATAAAAGCAAGGAGTTGTGATTATTTCAATTGTAATGGATTATGTATTTTTTAATTGTGTTTTCAGTGGCTTATTACTATTTATTTAATCAGAACTATTAATTTGTTTTTTTTAAATATATTCTGCTAGATTAGTTAACTCTCCCCGAGTATACAATTTTTAGTTTGAATTCATTATAAACCAACATTTAAGTAATTTTAGTTAGCGAGTTATATTAATTGTCAATGTGTCAATACTTTAAAAATGTTGTTACATGATACATAATTTATTATTAATACCCGATGTCTTTTTTGAATTCGGACTATCTGTTTATTGCGATATGTTTTATATTTCTTGATAAATTTTTTAATACAAAAAATATATACATTGTGTTTAAATCCGGAGTATTTTATACCATTACCAACTAAAAACTAATCTAAATTTAAAGAATTTATATAGATTCAAAAAATGAATTTTGCAGGATACGTATTTATAAATAACTATAATAATTAACTTTTTACCTGTGAAAGAGGAGACTGTTCCCCGTGTGAAACTTTTTATATACTGTAAACAAAATTCCATCCATATAAAAAAACTGAAATGCGGATATTTTAGAGAATACCCTTTGGCAGATACAGTATACAATTCGACTCTTGGTGTCTACAATGAAGTTTAAATCTCTTTCTTCAAAACGCAACGTCTTGACTGATGAATTTTTAACATATTGATACATTTGATACATTATATATATTGATACATTAAGTACTATAATTGGTAAAATTCATAGCAGCATACCTTTGTGAATCAGGCCTCCTGTATTCCTCTAACCCAATCTTGTTTCCAAACCACCCTCTCTCTGTTCCCGTTTAATTTTCCATTGCGCCCTCTCTGCCGTTTAAAAAAAGCAGCCGTCCCGAACCAAAGCCCTCGGTGATGAGCAAAGATTTTGGACCCGATTGAGTGACAAGTTTCTCAAAGCCCTCTTTGTTTGCTCTTGACTCAACCGTGGCTGACCAGGGAAGAAAGAATTGGATTAGAGTTCAGGGTCAGCTCTTGTATTTGCGGACCAGATCCACAAATCTTGCTCCAAGGGAAAAAGATTTCGTCCTTTCGCTTTCTCTCCCTCCCCTGGCTTTTCATTCGCTCGCTGCGTTTTATGTGTCTCTTTGTCATTTTTAGAGCCTCTAGTGCCGTGATTTTGTGCTCCCGTTCCGCACTTACACTCTGGGGAAGGCTGCCGAGTTAATGAAAGTTTGGGAGTGGAGGTTTCTCTGTTCAGTTAATGGAAGTGTTTGTATTTATTAGTTTAAAGTGGGACTCTTGCGATTCGTTGGTGTTTTCTGGTGGGTCGTTTTACTTGGAATTGGGAGGTTGTTTTTTTTGACGGCGGAGGTTACCAATCTCGTGTTATTGGAAAATATGACTGATTTCTTTACCTTAAGTTTAAATTTCGCAAAAAAATATCATTTCATGTTTTGTCATTCAAATACAAAAATAAATGATACTATTATTGTCATTATCAATAAATTGATTAATGAAGAAATAATTTTAATATCAAGATCCAGGAATATATTTTTTATTTTAAACTATTAAATTACTTAACTATGTTAAGAATGGTGTGCTTAAGTCATAGTTCCTCCTTCAAATATAAGTCAACAACTAATTTAAGATAAATATAACTATCTACATTTATTTTGTGAGTCAATTTGGAAATCCACTTGATTGTTGTTCTACCCTTTCAAAAGATTCTCATATAGGGACTAACGGCTTTACTTACTGCCACTTGACCAGTGGTTCACCAGTAGCTAAAGAAAGAAAATGAGCTCTTCGCTGACTCTGATTGGTAGAATCCTTCTTTAACAGTTGGTTAGGTAGAAGTGAATAAGCTTATTAGTGACTTTCTCCCGTATGCTAACTGAATGCAGTATTTTTATTCAGTGATATTATAGCGATAATAGAATTTTTCCTTTTTCTTAAAATACAATGATTATTTCTATTAGTTTTCCACTTAAACTTTACTACCTGATGAAAATTGTTTTGATTTTGTTACCAGAGTGTATTTTATTACTTCTTCTATATCCCAGAATTATGAACATGTGAACTGAATAAGAGAAAGAACTGAGCCAACACAAATCCCCCATCGACACCTTCAAAAACAAACACTTCTAATCACCCACCGCTTAAGCCCTTAAGTTGATGAATAGCGGCTCGTTACCCAATCAGAACTTTCAGTCTACTCCCGTAAATCAATTGCAACTTCTCGCCATGAACCAAATTTACATACTCACGAGCTCCCTCCCTTCAAATCATCGATTGGAAATCGTTGAGGGACAGCGATCTATTACTTCGAAGGCCGACATCCATTCATATTGTCTCAACAACTTTCTTTTGTCCCATTATCTCCCACACGAAAGCATCATCCTACTCGTTTTCGAACCTGACGCGTGACGTCACAGCCCTATCTCATTGGATCCCCCCGAATCAAGCGAACAGGTTGTCAGCAGAGGTCGAATCAGTTTTTCAATCAATCAAATTTTATCGAGCATCTAGTTCTTTTTCGATTAAATTTGACTGATGGAAAAGAAGTTCTTTCTAGTAGCCATGGTGCTGGATGGAGCTTTAACTATCTTCCGGCCCGCTGCTTGGCGATAAGTCCGAATCCATGTTCATCAATAAGTCAGTAATTCCATCCAGTCGTGAAAGAAACTTGAAGTCGTCCATTACTTGTCTTGTCTGTCCTGGATAATGAGGCTGTCGCCTTAGATTTGTGTGAATTGGTTCATATATTCTTCATGCGGCTAAAAAGTTTGAGCAGTTACCATTTGTCCCGTTTGCTTTGTTTGTCGTAATGGCTGCAGATGGGAGGTGGAGATAAGATCCTCGGAGTGTTGTAGTTTGAAATATAGTCCCGAGGAGGTTTTGGTTTTTGGAATAGTGAGTATTTAACACTTGCTTGTGAAAGAGCAGTGACAAAAATCACTTCTGTATAACGTCGTCATTTATTTCGAAGGGCTTGGAACGGCTCCGTTTAAAACTTTAGTCCATCTTATAAATTTAAATCAGTAAATGTCATTTTAAGAGCAAAGGGATCCTAGAACTTTCCTTTAAAGGAGCAAAATTCATTATAACTAAAACTAGTTCATTTACTTTGGGGACTATAACACTTGGGATTCGTTGGTTTTGATGTTTCTGGTGTGTCTTTTTACTTGGAAATTTTGGCAATAATTTAGAGTCTCGTATTTAACAAAATGTGTTTATTTGTGGGGATCAAAGTTCTACAAACTATATCATAAAATGATTTTTGGGCGGGGTACTTAATACTGATAAGTACACGCTTTCCAATTGTATATGTAAATATGAATAGAAAATTATCAAAAATGTTGGAAATATAAGGATTATAAAACATGGAAACACCGTTGAATATCATATTGGAGATATTGTAAATAAGGCTCTTGCTTTTCACACAAAAATATTAAGGCTTCTTTCATTAATGTTTCGGTCTATGGAGTTGTTTGGTTGGTTTGGTCTCTAGTTTTTACTTTCTTCTAAATGCATTTTGAAACGTTTTCTAAGAATTCGAACTCTTAGAAAGATCAATTTTAAATCAATTCGAAAAATTGTATCCATAGAGATGAAAACAATTTTTAATTTGCTTCATATAAATTAATATAAGTTTTCTCCGTGGCGTGACTTCTGAAAAGTTGCGAGATAAATTCCCTGTATTTCATTTCTGAAGCATTACAAAAGCCTTAAAATACAATAACCTCTTTACGACATGAATAAATGAATTAATACACAGCACATGGGCACATAAAACAGAATTCAAATCGTTGTAGTAAATCCATGTGTCATTTAATCCTGAACCGATGTTTTTTGAAAGGATAAATAATAGTTCCCAAAAAGTATTAGCTCTCATTGTATAGCGAATCGAGCAAATTGGTTTTCCAGCTGTTACTTGATCAATGGAGCTGTTTATGGGTAGCGCTTGTTATTGAGCAGCAAAATAAGTCCTGACCAAGGGCTATTGAGGATCATTATGTCTGTTTAAAGTAGTATTCGTGGTATTGTTCCCCGTGCAGTGCTGTTTCCGTAATGAGGTTCTTAATAAGCAGTCTCGAAAATGTTTTATTCATCTTGGACGCATTTGAAAACATGGGCATTTTGGGGCGAAGTAGAATGTCTTTCGAAAGGGTAATTAAATTTTCTGCGATGAATGGCATTATGTGTAATTTTCCAAACAAATATTCGGTAGCTGAATAACGCTTAAGTATTCAGAAAATTGATGGCATGAATATGGTTCTCTTCTTTGATTTTTTTAAATTATGACAGGAATTTTGTTTGAAAGTTTTCGTTTAAAGTTGTATATAACTTTATTTTTTTATGTCAAAGTTTATATATTTACGGACTGTTTTTTGGTACTATAAATTTCAAAGTTATGACCTTTTAGTGTTACAAAGAGTAGCTCTTGTGTTATTTTAGGATATAATTTTATTAAAAATGTTAAATTTTTAAGGTCATCAGAGATTTTATCTCGTAAACCTTTAATTAATTTCATTCGTAAACTTTTATTTTTTACAGATAAATTTTAATCAACAACTTA
The DNA here is from genome assembly GCA_024610705.1 of Tetragnatha versicolor. Lineage (NCBI taxonomy): Eukaryota > Metazoa > Arthropoda > Arachnida > Araneae > Tetragnathidae > Tetragnatha > Tetragnatha versicolor. The sequence goes on from JANDEH010000009.1 coordinate 13,923,458, forward strand.
TAACACTATAGCATTTGATATAACAATTTCTACAATAAAAATATACAGATTCTACTGATATGTATTTATATGTTTTTTGTTCTATAAAGGTCACATGTTAATCGCAGATAATCATCTGTAGAAAGTGCAAATCAAACAAGACAGCTTTCAAAAACTCTCCCTAAAACGACTATAACTTTAATAGTGAAGTAAGTATGCTTTTAGGGAAGACGATATTTATTTAAAGAAAAACAAAGGAATTTAACTAAACATAAATGGTATCGGAATTAGCCAATTTCGGAACTTTTCCAACCATATAAATATAATTCCAGCAAGCTGCGCACTATTCTAGTTGAAATAGACAGTTGAACCACCATTACACAAACAGGAAAATAAGCACTGAAGAGACACACCACTGAAAAAGTAAAAACTTCTCTAAAGATCTCGAAAATTTATAATCGACTATATTTCGGTAAACTTTCGGGTTGTAGTAACAGGGGGGAGCAATTGCTAGTCAATTCCGCGCCTAATCACGCTTAAAACCCCCGCAACTCGTGAAACCATAACTCCCGGGCCCCAGGCGTCATTTGCACTGTCTCATCTTCCGTATTTATCTTCGATTAACCCTGCTTGTATTGCATCTCCTTCTATCTCCCCGCCGCCGAATGAAAATAAAAGATAGCGGCGCAATAGGACGGCCGAATGGAGATAAAACGATAGATCGGAAGCAAAAAAACAAGGCTTGTTTGAGCGTATGCCTTTCCGAGATAGGCTTCCCTTTCTTATCCCAGGGATAAGCTGGGATATCAATGGGCAGGGGCATTATTGACACGGGAAGGCATGGAGGTTGCTCGTGAATCACGGGCTGCGAGAAGTGCGGCTGCTGTAATTTAAGGGGGTAATTTCCAGCGCTGTGTGTGTTTGCCTGATTTATTTTGCTTTTATGATCATGTGTGCGTTGAGCCTGAAATACCATGTTGTGCGGAAGGAAGATGTTCAAGTTCTTTGGGTTTCCTTACTTTTATCTGGAATTTTTTAATTGTGGTGGTCTATGTCTCGAGAGACTCGCCATTTAGATCTTTTAAGTTTGAGACAAGAGGAATCGATTTGAGCTTTTAGTTTTAATGCTAAAGGGGGATTTTTTGTTTCTCTGCTAAAAATAAAATGCACGGTAGTTGACTTGGAGGAATTTAGTGAATTAATGGAAACACGTAGGTACTTAAAATGTTATTGAATAATTGGTAAGGAATACTCCTGAGGATTTTGATGTTTGAAAAAATAGAGCTTATAATAATTAAGTAAAAAAATTTTAACGTAAGTAAAATATTTTACAAAAATCAACGAATATGCGTAAATATTTTTGTAATTTAAAATTCTTAAAATCCTATTGAACTTCTTAAATTTAACAAGTATTTACTTGCATCAATATTTAAGGCGACTGCCTACTTTGGGAGAAGGTTTTTAAAAAACATTATATGTAACTTGTTGACATATTTTTCTTCACCAATGTACTAGTTTAAATAACTAATACATGTAAAAATCACCCAAATTTTATAAAAAATATTTTTAAAAATAAAAATTTATACTAATATTGGGCGGAAATTTAAAATTACGCCAACACCTCTATAGGCAAATATATAAAAGTTTTTTTTTGAAAGTTCTTGAAATCACATGTTCCTTAGATAAATATCTGTGCATTGACCTAAAAGCTAAGCAAAATTTTGAAAATTGATGGAGTTATGTTATTTATCGTAAAATGAACCTTCTTTTAGATATTTTTTAAACAAATTTTATGATAAATAGCTAGCTCCTTTAATTTTCAAAATTTTGCTTAACTTTTAGGTCAATGCACAGGTATTTATCTAAGGAACATGTGATTTCAAGAATTTTCAAAAAAAAACTTTTATATATTTACCTTTAGAGGTGTTGGCGTAATTTTAAATTTCCGCCCAATTTTAGTATAAATTTTTATTTTTAAAAATATTTTTTATCAAATTCGGGTAGTTTTTACATATATTAGTTATTTAAACTTCATTGTTTAAGAAAAAATATATAAACAATGTTACATATAATGTTTTTTAAAAACCTTCTCCCAACGTAGGCAGTCGCCTTAAAAACAGATAATTTGTTTTGAGTTTTTCATAAAATAGATAATATTTATGTACGACCAAGCAAGATCGGACTTCGAAAAAGTTTTAAGTTCAACATTTTCATCACCTACTATAAACAAATTGTCCCAGTGAACTTAGTAAAGTAAATTTTGAAGTATGTACTAAATCTTAATGATATTCCATTAACTAAACATATATTTTCCCTCTACGTTCATATACCCTTTAATTCACAAATGTGTTTACATAATCCCTTATCATCCAGTCAATAGATTATATAAGATCCCAGAATCAAAAAACAACGAGCCTTTCTCAAAACGACACTAGCACACTCCATCGGAACAGCACTCCGGGAACCAGTTTATCAAACAACATCCCCGTCCGAACTTCCTTTCGGTGGCACCTCGCTCGCAGCAGTGAGAGGTTCAGCTCAGTTCAAAGTGAATGAAATCAAGCGCGAAGTCACCCGGCCGCCTTTGATTTTGAACGTTTCAAAAATCAATTGTCGGCAGGTTGAGTTCCTTCCGAGATCGATTCCAAACCCCCCCTATCTTTGTTTCCGGCATTTGTTGCTCCCCCAGCAAAAGGGTTATGTAAAATTTTTGCATTCCTCCCTCTCTCGGCTTCTTGTTTAAAATAAAATATTTCCATTGCAAATGCGCCAAGCACCGTCCAGAGTGCCGTTTCGGATACTACTACTATCAAGCGTGCGGCCGTTGAGTTAGAGGGTGTTAACTTAGTCGTCGATATGGCCTGCGAGAGATCTTCATTCTGCTGGAACTTTTGGAATGATCTGTTTGATTCCTCTTGTAGGCCCTCCCCAAACACGCTCATTTGAATACAGAGTGGTTTCAGGGGGGCGGAGAGGGTTTTTTCACGCGGACCCTTAATGTTCATTTTGGGGGGCTGTCGGCGGGTAAAAGTGCGTAATCCGTGTTGCGTAGATGGACTGGTTTTGTTTTAAATAGTTAAGGGAAATGCGTGGGAGTTGGGAAATGGACAGACTTAAGCGCTGTTTTTGGTCTGTTGTTTTGTTTAAAAGTCTGCTTTGGGCTTTATTGGTTTTGGAGTTTTCTCTTCGTTGGAGGAGCGAAGTAATTGTGACTGCTTTTAATGAGTTGTATTATACCCTGTTCATTTAGAATTGGCACCTGAGACGTAATGTATTAGAAGCAGTTACTACTGTAATTATCCTCGAAAAAACTGTCTTGTGCAATGACAAGGCCGCCGAAACAGAAGTAGTTAAGATACTGTAAAAAAGCGGTAACTGAAGTTGTGTGATGAGCGTTATTAGGCGGTTTTGATCCTGCTTGAGGCACCAATTCTAAATGAACAGACTATAGCGGATATTTAGGGCAGTTTAAATTTTAAGTTATAGGGATAGTTTGTAAATTTTAAGAAGTTTTTGAATTTTTATTCCTCGTTATTTAAATTTTGTTTTCATTTACAAATTTATGTCTCAAATTTTTCTCTTTATTTTTCAATTGAAATATTAGATCTATTCATCAACTTTTCCCATTGTTAAATTCAATAGTTGTTTAAGTTCCGTTTGTAGGTCTCATTGGCTTTTGCAAACATGCTTATTTGAATCTAATTTTAAAAAAAAAATTGTAGATGTTTTGTTTTTCTTTTAGAATAGTACATTTTGATGTAAGTATTACTTATTTAAGAAAATAACGCATGGTTTTGGTTAGGTCATAACTTTTGAAATTGAAACATTATTAATATAAAGCAAAACTTTTATTTGTGATGTTTATTAATTATACCTTATTATTTAAACAAAAATGTTAAATATTATGAAAATTACCAGTTGCGTCTTTTTATCTTACCACCCACTTAAATAAGAAATAATTTTCAGAAATCTGAATAAAAATAAGTCCTTTAAGTTTTTAACTAACTACCACTTACTTAAATAAATTACGAACATATAACCAGTGGAACTTTCCATGTGATCTTATAAAATCTCTAAATATATTTATAAAATGTTAAAATAAGTTTAAAATTTTTAGTCTCTTGGCAAAATGAATCTTTACCACTGCATTGTTTGTACACTACAATATACTACTATAATAATTGTTAGAGTATTCTTTTTAAATGGATAAAATCCCCTTTAATTGTATATAGGCGTATGTTTTCTTCCATGCCGTTATAGAATACTTTTAGATAAAATTGTGTTTCAAAAACATAGTAGTTTGTTTTTAAAGTAAGTATATCCATTTCCTCATTCAAATTAGTTAAAAATATAAAAAGTCACTTTAATTTCGTTTAATAATTTTGTTTAATAGTTCTACTATTAGTTTTACATAGATATGTGTCTTTAGAAAGATATTTCTAAACCTCAATTTAATTGAAGTTAAAAATTTTAGTCTTAATTTCACGTAATTTTGTATGTATGAAATAAAAATAAATGTCGAAATGTTCAGATGCATAACAAACAAAAAAAACTTTGGACATATACATTCTAATCAAAAGATCGATTGTATAGCTTTACTTTTGATTCTAACATAAATCTAACGGAAAGTCATACGTCAATAAAAATGTACATAAAATAAGTCGATACAGATTACTCTAAGAATTTCTACACTTGATAAAGTCACATTACCTATTCATCACAAATTGCGAACAGACCCATCCATACCATAATTGAAGACAAACGATAACATTACAAAGTAATTAGTGATGGAAAGCGTTAAAATTCACACTTCGCGGCCTCAAAACAAGCGAATAAGGCAGATGGGCCCGCCGGCAACGAAACCCAGACTCCGGATTTACAAGCTAACCATACATCATCAAAGTAATCTGTCAGAAATCCATAAAACATTTCCAATTACGAGTCAGCTGCTTCCTCAGCGGCAAGAATGATGGCCCGTGCGACTGGGCTTGCCAGGTGCCACGAGCAACACAATCTGCGGGAGAAAAATGCCACAATTCGCCCCATATTTCTTCCCTCCGTCTTCGATTGGAGGGGAATCAAACTTTCATTGAAGATTTCTGCCCGCTTTCACTCGCCCGCGCGGCAAATGTTGCAGAACGTATAGCGCGATGTGTATTTATTGCGCGGATTTCAATTCTTTTGCCGCCGCCTGCTCATTGGGCGAAGGTAATGGGGATTTTGGTGTTTCATTCGGTGTCTGTCCGGGGAGGTATTTACAAGTAAATAAGCTTAAGCCGCGGGAATTAGAATATAGATGGGTGGTTTGTGGGGATGGTTTTGGTTTTTCATGGGGGTCAGGGATCATGTTTTATTATTGGGGGAAGCGTCTGTTGTTTGGTTTTTTTTTCTGAAACATTGTGTCTTGAGTTTGGGGGTCTTGAGATGGATTTGGGGGAGTTTTTTACGACAATTTATCGTTGAGTTTATTTTTTGGACTTCTATGCCACTGTATGGTAGATGAACTTGATTTATATCAGCTTATGAAGGCACATATTTGTTACTGTTGTGCTGTGTGTTGTGTCTTATGTCACTTGGAATATCCAAGTTCCACCGCAAAGCGTACAGGATTTAAGGCAAAAGGGGTGCGGCTCCTAAGAAAGTGAGGCCCATGAAAGGCAGGAGTCCGACTTAAGTCTCGGATGATAGATGCCGCCACCATCTATCTCCACCTCCACAATTTTGCCATGCATCTGAAGGGGAGAGAAATAGTCTCCAGACACCTGGACCCAAGATAAACTGGGCCATGACCGACCTCAGGACTTTCGGACCCACAGATTTAACGAGCACGTACTCAACATAAATTTTTATCAAAAGTATCGATTCAATATTATCCTGAATGACCCTATTGTTAATGCCTTGAATCTTATTGTTTTATGCCTATAACGGTTGATTTAAAACAAAATGTCCTTATAAAAATTAAATTGGTAGTTGTTTAAATAAATATCCTTGTCTTTTCGAATATAAATAGGTACATTTATGTCAATTTTCTAATTTTTAACTGGTTATTAAACTGAAGCTTATTTAAATGCATAAAAATCCATACCAAAGTGACTATTTCACATAAAAATTGATTAATTCGTGTAAGTTGTTTAAGTTCATATTATAGTAACAATTCTATTTATATGCAACAAAATCAAGAAAATACGAAAGTCAACCTACGAAAGTCAATACTACGAAAGTCGAAAAGTCTACAAAATACGAAAGTCAATACTACGTCAAAATAATCGCAACGTAGTCAGTACTAACCCGATGTGAAAAAAAATAACGCGTTTTGTTAAGTCGAACTCGATAACTCATCTACCACGCGATTCCCTTTGAAAAACCTGCAAAAAACTTCCACGAATTCCTCTGTACCTCAACACACAAAAGAACCATTGTGTCTCAAGAAATATCCATAGGGACGGAGGATGGGCCGGGGCATAACAAGATACTAATCAATCGGCCACATGAGAAGGCCGGCCGGCATCCCCAGTCGTGTGAGCGGCCAAGGCGCTGCGGCCGGACATGAGAAACGGACTGACCGACCGACGACCGAAAACATTCGGGGAAAGGACGCCAGATCGATTTTCCACCATTCGACTTCTTTTTCTCTCCTTTTTTTCCTTCCCTTTCATAAGAAGCAAAGAAAGGGAGGGAGGAAATGATCGACTAAGTCGACCACATGCAGTTGATTCAGACCAAGCACCTGCTTTGGTCACACGATGGAGGTGAATCATTACTATCCAGTCCGCCGATCTGGTTACTCTTGATTTCGCCTGGGCCGATGCGGTCACGTATTTAATTTTTCACGTCCTTTCTGGCGGGATTGGACTTTCGATGGTGGTGACAGAGGGGGGAAGGGTTCTTGTCAGGGCTCGGGATGTGTTCTTTCGAGTGTCGTTCTTCTGTGTTGTGCTCTTTTTTAGATTATTTTTTGTGGGTAATGTTGGGTTTTTAATTAGCGGCTTTTTGGTCAGTTCCGAAAACAATTCGTTTGTTTGTTATTGTAAATCTTCGTATTTCGATGGTAATTTATATAGATTTTTTTGAACCAATTTTGAGTTGAGTTGATGTGGTTTGCAAGTTGTGTGTTTTAATCAAGTTGAAAACTGATGGTGGAATCAACTCAGAACAAAGCATTTTTTAATTATTTAAAATTGAAATATTTTATGAATATTATATTTGTCTTGCGATTCTATTAGTTATCAACTATACGAAATAGTTCAATATTTAAATGTAACAATCAATTAAAAAACAATTCGTCTTGTACTGTTATGTTTACTGAATATTGAACATTAGATCCTATTCCAAACAAAATTTTATGTAACAAATTTGTGTCTGATATGAATGAAAGTGGAGAAATATCCAATATTATGGTAACGAAATGAACATAGGTAATTATGATATAAAAATTTGTACACATTTAAGAAACAAACAACAATATAATGTAGAAATTAATAAATGTGCATGCTTTAAATATTTTGGCGATCGGTTAAGAATTATTCCATTTAAAACTTTATTTGATTTATATTTTGGCAAGATAATATTACGTTGCTAAACGTATTCTTAAACTAACCTAATGAGCCAAAACAATGATTAAACCTCATCCAACTAATCTCTATCTCCCCGATGGTCCTTCTAAATCGGTCTCTTTATATTCCACGCACCCGCAATCGTATATCTCGGGATTATTTTTAGCACATCCAAATATCCCTATCCCGCTGATGTGCCGGTTGTTTAGATTACTAAATCTCATTACCGATTCAAAGCCAACACCGCTAAAAAAATCTATTACTTTTTTAATAACATTCTCCTCTTGATCACCAAGTTCGAACCCTCAACCGAGCTATTGGTGAAATATGGGTGGAGAAAGAGATTGAAAAATATTTACAAAGAAATGCTTTTCACCCTCCTTTCTACCCTTTCACAATAACTCAGCGCGTATAAAAAGCCTGCGGAAAAAATATTGATTTTTAGTCGGGACTAAAAAAATTAGTCTCGTCAAGGCGAAACTTAATGTGGTTTGGACAAAAATAGAATGTGGTCATTTATACAAATAGTCCGGCGAGGCGGTCGGTGAACGGTAGAATGCATCTAGAAACGGTGTATGGATTCTCCCGAATGCGTATTAGGTTTTTGTCACCATTTTGTTTCTAATTCGATTGAGAATATCTTTTTTTGCGTGTTTCGTTCTTTCGGCGTTACTTTTCCAAATGAAAGTAACTCCAGATTGCCTTGGTGGGGGTGGCCTATTAAAGTAACAGGAATGTTTCGCTGTGTATTAGGACGATGGGAAATTTTGGATTTGGAGATAGATGGGGCATGGGTGTATTTGAAAGGCTTGTTATTGGAAATATAGTTTTAAAAATTTGTTTCTGTAGCGTTGCGTAGGTAATTTTTTATGTTGATTTTATTATGTTACTCTGAATTAAATTTTAATTCGATCAAATATTGATTAATACGAATATCTGCTGTAACTTAGTTTTATGAACCCATTAGGGACTGTTGGTAAGAAAAGTTGCCAAGGGACATTTAATTTTTTACTGACTCTAATAGAGGACATTTAAAGTTTAAATGCATGATAACAGCTTCTAAAGAGTGTATTTATTCAGAAGAAAATAGAAATTTATGCCTTCCATGCCGTTTTGGTGGTAAAATTGCTCTTAGAATGAATGCGTTTCACTACATTTTGGAGATAGCTGGGAGATCATTTGGAAAACGCCAAAATAATCTAATGTTTTGGTTATTTTTGTGACTTGTTTCTATTGCAGCATATTCACAAGATCCCATTCTAAATATTATTGCCAATTACAGTTGGAATAAGGGTATTTAAATTGCCAATAGCAAGGGTTTTCTTATAATGGCAACTTTTGTTGCCAATCGTCCGATGTGTGATCAAAACTTTTCAGAGTTACCCATAAGTAGCTTTTGCAAATTAATTATTTTTAATGCTTTTTTGAGTTTTTATCATAAATGTAGATCTTATTGATACTTTAGCATGATGAAATGTTTCCCTTGGATCATAATTTTAGTAGGTTTTTTCATCAATTTTAGATTTTTGCTGATTCCTAACACATTTATAGGTTCAATCTCATACTAAATCATTTTTGGATACATTTATTTTTCTTGAAAGGGTTTTCTGGAAACTTACAGTAGTCAAAAAATAAAATATCACGGGAGTTATTTAGCCCATTTGGAATGGGCCAATACCTAGTTTTTATCGAGTTGATGAGTAATCTTCAACATTTTCTGCGGAAAATATGCGAAATATGGAGCCATAAAGATGAATATTGTAATTATAATGACTTTCTGATAGAGAATTAATAACAAGAACGCAGAATTCCAATAAGAGAAAAAGCTTCGGAAGGCAAAAAAAATTATATATATAACCAAAGGTATCTAAAAAAATTAAAATTGAGAATACATAAGACTCTGGGAGTTAAAAAAGTCTCTAAATCCCAGACTGAGAGAAATAAATACCTAAAAGTTAGCTAAAGTACTGAAATCAAAGGGTTCCGACCGTTCCGACTTAAAAAGTACTAGTTCGCGGCCATTCTTAGAGCCTGAAATTAGGTGAATATCAATGTTTCAGATTGAACAGGCCCTATTCAGGAGGGGTGAAATACCCTTTCTTGGACCCCCTATCAACAGTATAGTCCACATTCATTTTTATTTATGTATTATTTCTTTAAATTATGTATGAAAGCATTTTATTATCAAAATCGTAAACATTCTAATTAGTTTTTTCGTCTTTTCATTTGTCAGAGTTTGGACCCCACTAAGGACGGTTGACAAGAAAAGTTGCCAGTTAAAAAATCATAAAAATTATTTTTTGAGAAATCTGAAAATGGGCATTTCTTACTATATTCGGTCCAAATGAACAAAATATGAAAGAAAAAGTTACTTATTTTCATTATTTTAAAGTCGTCCTTAATGGGTTAATATACCATAATTTTTTTCATTTTATATTTATGTTTTTCATTACAATAATAATAATAAATATCAATTGGCAAAAAAAGGTCAACTGACCCATATACCAAAATACAAACATCAAAAACAGACAAAATACAGATAAATGGAACATTAAAACAGAGCAAATAAATAAAACCAGAATGCTATTTCAAAAAAAGAAGTTAATTTAAAGTTCATCAAGTATTTTCATTATAAGGTATTTATTTTAATCTTTCAAGAGAAAACAATATGCTTCTGATTAAAATTCGAGATTTTTCCATGAAAGCGAAGTTAAAACGAATTTTTTACGAATGAAAACAACACTAGCCAAATGACTTAAATTTTATAAAAGACATAAAAAGTGCCAAAACCTATGGTAAGTGTTTTTTATAAGTAAAAGTTAGTTAATTTTATTTTAAATATTCGTAATTTACTAAGAGCAAGTATCAAATTTATTAGAACAAAAAAAATTAATAGTCTCTAAAATTATTTCTACCAAAAAATGATGCTTAATTTTATTTAAATTTTTAGTATATATATTTTTTTATTTTAAACGCGAATACAAAAATACTTCGGTATTACTTAATATAAATAAAATTTTAAGCACATGCGAAAGTAAGCAATCTTTAACTTATGAAATGTTCGATTAATTTTTCCTACCCGAGAAACGCCCCAGGAACAACACCGCAAAACCCCAAAGATAACTTCACCGCTGCCCTCAAACAGGTGAATAACTGTCATGTTGCTTCCCTTAATTAATATCCTTCCAGCTCCAGCTAACCGAAGAAACAGCCCAACAATAAAGATAATTAAAGGTAATTTAGAATTTTAATGTGGAAACGTCACGCGGCCTGGGAACAAGTGTTACAATTGTAAACTTTTCCGTTTCCAAAATAGTGAATCATTCTTGGGGCCAGCCTAACCCTTCCACTTCCTTTCGAGCCCCAGATACAATACAAATGTGGCTGAGGCCGAGACATCAGTCTTGCTACTTGGACAGGTGAATCTAGAGGAGCAGTCGCCATTGTATATTTGGTCTAGGAACCCTTGGAGGCCTCGCGAGCAACAATACTTGGAGGCTTGGATTAAATTGGTCCTTTTGTTGCCTTTAAATTACTGCGCTGGATAATTAAAATGTTCCGGAACTTCAGGAGACGAGCTCTACAAATTAATTCCTTTCAAGGTTTCAAATTGAGTTTTCTTTTGAGAATAAGAAGAAACCTTTCTCTTTGGAAATACATCTGGGCGCGTTTGTTTCTTTGCGTTGCGGCGTGGGTTGGACCTCGTTTGGGGGATAGTTGTGGGATTAACTCTTTTGACATTTAGAGAGGCTGCTCTTTTTTTGTGAGGGGGATTATTGAATTCGTTTTGTGCAATTGGAGGGTCGGCTGTGTGGATGTTCGTTGCTTGGGATTTAAGTGTAAAATGCAATCCATGTAGATAAAATCTTTGAAGTTTTTATTTATAAAATACAAATATCTACTTTCTAAAAATTACTTTTGAGATAATATTCTAAAAAAATCACAATATTATACTTGCATGCAGTACTGATATTCCTGGAATCTATGTTTATAATGAAATAAGGTCTAAAATATTTTATTAGACTGAATACACATAATATCTCTCATTTGTTAGATATACTTACTAATGACTAAATAGTTAGCCTCAACTTTTCTTATTTTATGATTTTTTTATTAATAATTATAATACAAATTTTTAAAGTAAAATTATTCTCATAGAAAGAAGTAAAAAGTAAAATTATTCATATAGATAGACTGTTGGTTTCAAATGAAAGAGAAATCAAATTTAAAAATCTATGAAATATTAAAATGATATCTTCACTTTAATTTATTCATTTTACAAGTATTTATCTGTTTGAAAATGAAAATATAGAAGATTGAATTTAACATTGGATCCTAAAACTATTTAAATACATAATTCTTTCAAATCATAATGGTATTTTAAAATGTGTTTAGAAACTTATAATTTAATTGTAAATTGACTTTGTGTAACACTACATCAAATGTAAGACTTTTATTAAGAAATCATAAAAGTTTACAGTAGAGCATGCATATTTAAAAAAATATTTTCTCTACAGTGAAAGAACCGCATAATATTCCGAAACACTACAAGCAAAATTACTTTTGTGATAAATTCTTTCCCCGGGTTTATCCCTCCTAAACATAATATTTTTTCAAAACATTATTATCAAAGTGCTTGCCATCAAACTTGTTTAGCAACTAAATGAACAAGCTGAAAAACAAGCGAATGCACTGCGAGAGGCCTTTCTTTATACTCAGGCTAAAAGCTTTATTTAGAGAAGCCGAATATGACGTACTAACTCCCTCACACACAGCATAATGAATTCCGATGGAGGGAAAACTGGATTGTTTTGCTTCGTCGATCTAAAAATAGACCGAGTATTTTCAATATCCACAAGGAATTCCATAATGAAAGTTTATTCAAATCCGTTCCCCATAATATAGGGCGCTTTGTCCCCAAAAATAGCGGCCGCTACCATTTACCAATTAAGTGGGCACAATGCGGGATGCTTTTTAATATACATCTGATTCATAACACGATAATGCGACCGATGCAATAGTCTGGAATTATGCTTCGATTTGCTGCGGACATTCTTCATCCTTTGCAGCTGGAAACAATATCTATCCATCTATGGGTATCTATCTATTGGTGTGCAAAACCTCGGTCGTATTTTGTTGGTGTTTGCAATTACAGTAGGCTTTGGAAGAAAGGGTGAAAGTAGTATGAAGTCTGCGTGGGGGGTTCTTTCATCTGGGGATGGATCTACTGACCCGTGATGCCAGGATGGAGCCGCCATGTACAAATGAAAGCTTGGAGATGGAATACATGTACCTCTATTCATGCAGGGGTAGGATTCGGGATAAAATCATTTCTTGGCTTTTGCACTGGGTGTCTTGATTTTTGATGGTTATCCCCAATGCTGTGGATTATCGAGTTGTTAAATTGTTCAAAGTTTTTATTTGGAATTAAAGAGGACCAAGCTGATTCTCAGTAAAGAAACTACTTGATAGTAAACATTGTTTATTAATCAAAATCAGAATGATCACAGAATGATTATGTGTAAAAAACGTATACGTAATCAGTTTTTTATGAAGAACCACGGTTTGCTAACACTAAAAAATGAATATCTAATTATCCTTAATCTTGAAAAAAAAATCAAGATTAGAATACAACAATGCAAAAGTAAAAATTACAACGGTTTAAAATGTAATTTGAAATTCCACAATAACTGTTTTATGGCCCTGTTTCTTGAGGTAAAGAAATTCGCTAAATTTATTAGACGAAACACAGTGAGGCACTTCATAAAAACATAACTTTTATCCGCCTGTGATTCGTCAACTGGTCTTACCGGTTTGCCTTAGCACAAAATATTCGGTCAAGTAGAAGCGATACCTAACTCTTCACTATACCATTTTTTTTAATAATAATAATAATAATAATAATAATAATAATAATAATAATAATAATAATAATAATAATAATAATAATAATAATAATAATAATAATAATAATAATAATAATAATAATAATAATAATAATAATAATAATAATAATAATAATAATAATAATAATAATAATAATAATAATAATAATAATAATAATAATAATAATAATAATAATAATAATAATAATAATAATAATAATAATAATAATAATAATAATAATAATAATAATAATAATAATAATAATAATAATAATAATAATAATAATAATAATAATAATAATAATAATAATAATAATAATAATAATAATAATAATAATAATAATAATAATAATAATAATAATAATAATAATAATAATAATAATAATTTATTTTCTGAAACATTTACAAAATACAAAACATTAAAGGGAAAGGAAATAGTAAAAAGAAAAAAAAACATATTGCTCACTAACGGGCCAAATTGGCCCTTCCAAGTGAAACAAAAAACTACTATGAAACACTTATATATAAAGAAAAAAAAAGAGAGAAAACAAAATTTTTTAGTTTTTAAAAATCATTTCCTTTAGTTTTTCAGTGACTTCATGAAATGCGCTCGTTAATAACCGTTTCATTATTTCCAGACCACGGCGACTGCTGTGATGCCTTGGACCTCCTCTGGCACAGAAGGTGGCGGAGGTATCAACTACCGAGCCTTGGCTGAGTTGAGGGATCCCTCTCGTCCACATGAGGTAAGTGCTCACATCTCTACTACCTTGATTTAAGGGGCGAATAAGCCAAAAACGGTGAATATTTTCACTTCGTTCGGATGTTTGGGAACTAATATGTTTAATTCACATACTGAGAATATCAATCGCTTGATTAGTTATGTTGTGTGTGTGTTTCAGTTCGAATGCTTAGGAAGGAACCTGCTTACTTATAAAGAATGGATGCGTAATCTTTTTTAGACTGTAGATTGAATACCACTAAATCAGAGGTGGGGAATGGCCAAATTCTAATTCTGTTTAAATTGCAGAAAATCTCTTAATTACGTAGTTTTTAATCTATAATATTTTTTGGATGTGTGTAGCTGTAGATTAAAAATGTAATAAAATTATTTTAATGAATAGTTTTTTTTGGAAACAATCAAAATGTAAACCGAATTAAGGCATACTTTAGAAACAAAGAATGTGACACCACCATTTAAAAAACGCGAGTAAATTTTTAATATTTCATTTAAAGAACAATTTTCCACGAAGAGATAATTTTTTTAGATTTGTATATTTAAACACATTTTTCATCTTTAATTTATTTTTGGGTTCATACATCTACATTATAATAGACAAGTTAAACTTAATGAAATTACTTACTTTAATAAAGAATTCTTTTAAAAAATTGAGATATTGATGTAAAAAAAACTCTTCTAACTGAAGAACTTTACAAAATCTACGATAGTTGATACTTAACAAAATATACAATAGTTGATACTTTACAAAATATGCAATAGTTGATACTTTACAAAATATACAATAGTTGATACTTTACAAAATATACAATAGTTGATAATGAATACACAAATCTGATATAAACTCTAATAAAGCTATTTTACCATATTTGAAAAATATATTAACAATTCTTTTCATGAAACATCATGCATTTGATTTTTTTAGGAAAAAAACTAAATTCCCGAAATTGAATATCATAAATAATAACTTTACCTTTTTTCCTGAATACTAAATTTTAAATGTCCTTTAATTCAATATTCGTGTCTTAATTTAAATCTCTTTCCCTTTTTAAAAAGGACGCGCCTTATGTATTCTTAATCGATTGTTAAATAAGCTAACTAAAAGTATAAAATTATCTTGTATCCATTTCACTTTAACCTAATCTTGTGAAAAAGTCAGAAATTTCTTATAACAAATGTAAAGGAAAATTAAAAAAGGGATTTCCAACTTAGTACTGAAAAGTAAATAAAAAATAACATCCAAGTTATTTAATACTTACTTACTGATTACTGTTTTTATTTGAGCTTGTAACTTACTTCTGGTAAGCCCCATGTTATACTCTGTGGAGCATGGGGAGATTTTAAATTTTCTTAATAAAAAAAAGTTATTTAATAATGGTTCTTTTTTAATTAAACTAAATGTTTATCAAACTTCTAGAACATATTTCTGAAGTTTTCTCTTTCTTATTATTCTTTCAGTGTTTATATAATTAATACTCATTATAAGACAGGAGCTAAATAAATTATGAAATAATATATATTCAAACATTTTTGTTCCCGAGTGTTATTTCAAACAACACGATTTTCTCATTTTTGTAAGTAAACACATCCTGCTAAACTGTTTAAAAGTTTCCCCATTCCTCCATGTTGTTTTAGTCCATCATTTCTGCGAGGAAGAATAATGATTAATGAAGGGAAGATTTTTATAGCATCATTACTTCCAGCAGGATAAATCCAATAAAACTAGCTTTGAAATCGAAAGCTTATTACACTTAAGTTTGCTTGCCGCTCCCCTCGCTTAAAACAACAAAAACTCGACTCCGAACTGTGGTTTGATGAGTTCAGCAACTTTGGTCCCTTATTTGATTATAGAGTTATTGTTGTTGTTAGTAAGTAAATCAGTTTTTTGCACCTAAAGTACCCTGCTTTTGTTTCGAGTTCCGAAATGAAGAGAAAGTTGTTACTTATGCCTCTTGTTGAATCTATCGAGCATAAGGAATATGGATGAATGTGTTCGTTACACAGGAGGAATGCAAGCCTCTTAAAGTATGCGTTCGCCCAGAGATGCTGAGTTAATTTTGTTGAGTTTCTTGTCGAAGTTGTTTGAGTTTTTTTATTTTAATACCTTTGAATTTTTGTAGCTGGTAATAAATAGTAATGTACTTAATTTGATGAAATGCAGACTGTCATGTGATGTTGGAAACTTTAGGTGTAATTCATACGTTTGATAAACTAAATTGTTTTACTTCATTTTATTTTTAAAAATTGGTTTTTTGACATTTAATAAGTATTTAAAAACAGTTATTGAAGAAATGAAGCATGTTTTGAAACTCTTTTCAAGAGCTTAGTCCAATTCTCCTGTCTGCCCCCAATAAAAATTGTATAGCTCTTATACTTACCATTCAAATATCGTTAAATTTTAAATTTGCCTTCGATAAATTTGTATATTTTATTTGGTTAGTTTGCAATTTTTGACGACTTTTCTGATAATATAATTGGATATAATGGGATATTAATGTTATTTCTATGTAGGTGTTAGTCTAATATTCGTTTCACAAAGCATGCTTAAAAATGTTATAATCCATTAATAACCCCTTATTAAACATAGAAAATATAGCATAGGTGTAAAAATAGTTTCTACATAACCTTAAATAATGAAATGTATATAACAGATGTTTTTGGACTGTTCTTTTATCACTAAAATAACTTAATTATCTCAGTTTTTATGCTAAAAACAAAAGGGCTGTATTGCGATTTTCATGTTACCTACTGCCTCGTATATATTTTATGAATAATGGGTAACGCAAAAATATGCAATTTAATGTAATGAGGACATATATTTAAATGTTAACTATAATAAGAACTCAAATCCTATTTGAATAGCCTTACAATTACCCAAATGTTTTATTTCAATATATTCCCAACAAAAGAGTATTTCTCTTATCTAAAGGTTATTTCTACAGAGTTAACTTTTTATGATGTCACTTTAAGGTAGTTAAGCTAATGTTTAAAAGATATGAACAAAAAACTAGTTTGACTTCCTAGTCTCAAATTAATGGCCGTATTTACTTTTGTGTAATAACTAATTATGAAAATGATGGTCTGGTGTGTTGCATTGTTTTTGTTGTTTTTTTTTTGTTTTAAGTGACGTTTTAGTCATTCGTGAAATATTAAAATAATTTTCTATTTAATAAACCTATATAATTTTTCTGGAGAATCTGATTCATTTACGGATTTAATTATCAAGTGCATTAGGAAGTAGAAAGCAGGCAAGATAGCAAGCAACAAGCAATAATTATAAAATAAGCAATAAATTAGTATATTTTAAAGCTTCAACCTGGAAAATACATCAAAATCTTTTTAAAGTCGTTTAAGTTACCTTTTTGTAATTTTAAAGTTTCTCCTTTTTTACCTTAAGATAAATACTGTCAGCATAATAGTTAACTTATAAAACTTTCAATAGAAAAATATAGTTCCGTGATTTAATCCTTGTTTTAATCTTTCGAGTCTTAATATTTGATTGTTTTTCTTGAAAAAAGTACTTCATATTGTAATAAAATTTAAGATAGAGTTATTAAATAAAATGTCTAATGAATTGTCATTCAAAAAAAATTAAAACCTTAGAGTAAAAGTATTTAGAGTCCTTTTCTTTTTTCGATGCTTTTATTGTTATTCTCTCCTTATCTGTTGCAAAAAAACAAACCCGAGGAAAAAATATTTCAATAAAAGAAAAGGAAGAAGATACAGTAAAAAACAATTACAGCAAGCTCTTTCCCTGTCAAATAGGATTATTCAGTAAGATGGTAGCGGTTTCAAAAGATTAAATATGCTTTATTCATCTACAGAACGCTAGATTGAATCTTTATTTTTTTTGCTTAGCTCAGAATACATTAAAATACTTATTTTTAGGATCACAATGGTTTAAAAAATCTAGAGATTCTTACTCGATACCGAAATAAGTAAATATTTGAATGAAAGTGTGCAATATCATTTTTCAATAATTAATATTAATATTTATTATATGCAATTTAATCTTGGAAAATCTAAGGGTAAAATATAAGAGGACTATTATTTTCCATTTCTTAAAATATTTTTTGTTTTATTAGTTATATGCAAAATTATTCTACTTTTCTCTTTTTCTGATTTCCTTCACTAAGTTTTAATTACAAATGGTGTAAAAGAATGTTTGTACGGTTTTATTAAAATTTCAGTCAATTTTATTAATGAAATAAGTAAACCTTTTTTGAACATTTTGAGATTACGAACAATAAAGGAAACATGATTCAATTTTTTTCTTCAGTTCCCTCAAATATTTTGTCAGTTCTATTTAAGTCTTTTCACTACAGCCAAGTTTTACTTAATCTGCTACGATGTAGACATCAAAGATAAATACTATTTTACCACTAACATACACTTACACAGCTCTTAAATATGTTATCTAGCCCAAAAGTTTGAAATCTTGGAAAACAAGAGTGGCAGCGCCATTATCAAAATAACAGACATGGTTGAAAATTGGTGGAAAAACCTTCAAACTTTCCTCTTGAGGCTTTGCTACGACAGGCAGACTAAAAAAGATTCCATATCACCCAGGATCAGGGTCCAAAGTGCTGCATAGTACCGTTGATCCCACTATTGATTGTCCAGGACAGTACTGGTGGTACTACAGGGCATTATAGGCTTTGCTTCGAGTTATGCTTTCATCAGAGTTTCGTCTTCAACTTGTAATCAAGGACCATGATTTTTTGATGGATGAAACCGATTTTTTCACTAGGGATGTTTTCCTTTGCTGAAGAATGTTGTCGGTCATCTTGAGGAGGAAAGAAAGGTTTTAGGAAACAAGAAAAACCGGGATTTGCTTGGGGAAAGGAGCGGACATGATTTTATTGATTAAAGAAATACGTTTGATCTTACTGGATTTGGAGCTCCCTGCAAGTTTCTTTTTCGCCAACTTTCTACACCGGGTATTTTGGAGGCGGGTTTTTTTCTCCACCATAGAATTGAATAACCCTCGCTTGATCTCGACATTTCTAGGAGTAAACAAAACGCGGAAACAAAAAACCGTTCTCCATTCCTGTGGAATTAAGAATTTCTTTTGGCGGAACTTTTTGCAGAAAAAAATTGTTTTTTTTCGGCTCGGCCGTGCGATTTTTCTAATGCCTTGAAACAAATAAGCAAGATTCTTTTCGATCCATTTGTAACAACCTTGACGGATGAAGGTCTTGGTAGGGTAATGAATTAAAAGAGCACGCTGCCTGCCTTTCTTTTTGATTCTATTTGCTGCACCTGTTATGTTTGGGAGTCTAATGTACTTTATAATGTGTACCAAGCAAATGCGTTTGGGCAACAGATTTCCATCCAGTTAATGTCGTGGGTGTTTTTTAACGGAGTAATGCAAAGTGAGAATAAAGTACCTCTTAAATCTTGAAACAAATCTCGACTAAAACCTGCTTCAAAACAAATCTAATAAGGTTTCAAAGTTGTAGTTTTTTCGTTTGTTGATTCATATAAAAGGTAACTTG
This sequence comes from Tetragnatha versicolor, assembly GCA_024610705.1. Taxonomy (NCBI): domain Eukaryota; kingdom Metazoa; phylum Arthropoda; class Arachnida; order Araneae; family Tetragnathidae; genus Tetragnatha; species Tetragnatha versicolor. The sequence continues at coordinate 13,943,112 of JANDEH010000009.1, forward strand.
TTTTAGCTTTTTAGCAAAAGAGCAATAATTTTACCCATATTTTTATTTTGATTAACGTATTGTAGATCACTTTGTTTACTAGTTTTTTCCCTTTTTAATGAAAAGCTAAACTTTCCTAAAAAATAATTTTTTTAAACTCTAAAAACGTTTTCGTTCACGATTTATTTTAGTAAGCAGTAAGTTTCTATTTCCCCAAGCAAAATTCATTTCAATTCTTTGTTATTTAGAGAATCCTCTAAAAATCATACAATGCAATATTTTTCGTTCAGAAAGGACTTGGAATAGTTTTCTTCCATGAGACACAAGTCCACGTAGAGTTTTCATGGTGTCTTCGTTTTTATTTGTATTCATAAATTCTTTATTGCTTTGTATTTAAAGAAATTATTTTAAACATAAAGGGGATACTATTGTAGTGATTTTGTTTTTAAATTAAAGAACCGTAATTCAGGTACCAAGAAGATAAAGGATTTTCTGTTTACATAACCCAGGGTCCATGGGCTTTTTGTATGTACCGTTGAAAATTAAAAAAAAATAATTGAATGTCACGGATGAAAAATTCAGCAGTGGTGATTGAAAAGCAAACGATAAAATATGATTTCAGATTCTTCAAATTTGTTTCCCTAAAACCCCCTGTTTATTCATTTCTATAAACCATGAATAACTCTTGGCGTTTTGGGGAATATTTAAAAATTGATGCGTCTGGCTGAATATCTATAGGGAATATTCGGCGTCCATTACACCCCGTTGGGCAAAAATAACTATCGAGCATTGTACGATGAAAATATTCCCTCCCATAAATAAGAAGTTATCGTCTTCGTTTCTCTCTCCCATCCCGTACGTGATTTCCTTATATCCATCACAGGAATAAAATCGATTATGAAAGACAGAATGATGCGCCAATATCCAGCCTGACGCGCCAACTAGCGGTCCGCTCTATTCCTTATTCATCCCGGCATTCCTCACGTTCGGCACGCCGAAAAAGTCGCATTTACATTTCCCCGCAAAACAAAAAAGGGGGAAAGCCCCACAATCTTTTATTGGTTTAGAAATTGTACGTTACGTTAGATCACTATAACCTCCTCCGGTAGATCGAATTCCATTGTAGTGGGACGTCGTCGGGGGGAATGCTAAGAATTCGATCTTTTTTTTGTGCGCGATCTTTTTGCACAAGAGCGTTGACAAACTCGGGCCCCTCCCTAACTGCCTTCCGTAGCAATGCAACAAGATTGGATTTACATTGATCGCGGCAAGCGGCTGCGTGTGTGTGTAAAACCGCGTGCCAATATTCCATCAAAGCCGAACGCTTTTATAGATTCGATGGCTGTTTGTTTACCGGGCTTTCGATACAGTTTTTTTCCACCGACCGACAAGATGGCTACTTGTTTCTCGGGGATAAACAATTACGTTGGCTGTTTGGCTTGTTTGCGTGCTGGGAAATTTGCCGGAAATGGTTTTGTGGTGAGGCGAATTTCAATTTTTCTTTGCTGAAATCGATCGGCCCAGCCTGATTGTTAGGCCAATCTGGGTCCGTTTTAATGCTTTGAAGAGAATCTATTAGACCTTGCGGTTCTTTGAGGGAGAATAATTACGACGGGCCTCTGTTTGATTTATTATCGGAAAAATGCTCGCTTCGGTTGAAAATGTTCATTAACGGGACGTGTTTTGAACGATTCAGAAACTTTTCTAGAACATTTATTGAGTTACGCTCATTGGACGGGTTATCAAGTTCAACGTACTCAAACTTCAAAATAGTGTATGTTATGAAGAAATAATATGGATTCGGTAGCTAAACTGGTTTAAAATATTAAGCAGTATTTTGGTGTATATTGATTAAAAGGTTTACAATTTTAGAGCTAATATAATTACAGTCTCTAAACGGGAGAGTTATGCGGATCAAGGTAAACAAGTCTCTTCTTGACAGTTTCATTTTTAGGGATCATTTAAATCCAATAATTGTTTCTCTAAATATAAAATGTTTAGTAAAAATCCAATTTAAAGCCAAATTTTAACTTTCCTTTTTTATTGGCTGTTCAAAATTGACTGCAAATATTTAAATAAAATTAAAGGAAACCAAATGAAATAAAATATTGTTAGAAATAAAATTATTGCGTAATATCTTTTCAAACGCGTGGGTTTTGGGATAGATATTTCCCTTAAGATTTAGAAGAGTAATTTTTCCAGAAGCATGAAATAAGAATGTTTCTAAAACTAATATAGATTAGTTTGATTCAAGAAGCAAATTAATCTTTTAGTGCACTGAATGTGATACCACACTAATAAAAATATAACTATCTTCTTTGGAATTAGTTTTCTTCCGAAAAATATTTAGGACATTTAATGAACAAAGCACACCTCGCAAGTTTGCTACTTTAGATTAAACCCAACATTCCCTTAAACAGTGCAGTATGGTATAAATAAAAATGTAATATCAATCGATTACGAGTGCGCATGTTACGGAAACGGCAATTTCATCAGGCGAAACGCAATCGTCTCAAGTACACCGAAACTTCCTTTATTCAAATCCGCAATTATATGTCAGATTAGTTTAAACGAGTTCACAAATGAGTTTCCACAAAACTAATATCAAACGCCCTTTCGAATGGCCTTGAATTGAAACATTAAATGCGCCCATAAATCACGTTTCGGTTCCACTTCAAGTCTCTTGAAAACATCAGCTCAGATTAAAAAAAGACGGGAAATAAGAAGAAGAAGAAGAAACCATTCGGTACAGCTGCATTGATTAAGTTTCGATCAAAGAACTGACCCTCCAGCATGCAAATGTTGATTAATGCCATATCTAGGAGCTTTTTCTTGGGGAAACATTAGCATTCAGAAGCCGAGCCCCGGAATTTGCATGATGGGTTAGTTTTCCTTGTCTCTCTCATCTTCTAGTAATTAAGATGCTTTTGAGGAGTTTTTGCACTACCTGGCTGCTGAAAAACGTGGAGGAGAAAAGGGAATGAGAAGGGAAAAAATGAGATTTGCGTAGGAAGCGGTGTTTTTCTTAATGGAAATTAAAATGTTTTTCTCAAGTTGCGAGTTCAAAATTTAAATGTAGTCTGGAGCGTTTTTTAAATATATTTTGTTGGAGTCCAAATTTAGACTGTTTTTTTTGCTTAGGTGGATTTATCCGAGTGTACAGTTGTGGGTTTACTGATTAGCGTTTCCGTAAGTTTTTAATTATTTCAATTGATACTAGGTTTTCAACTTCAGTATTGACAGTAAAAACTTTTAAAGGAGGGTTAATGAATGGAAGTTTCTAAAGATTCTAAGTTCTATTGTTTTATAGCAATTATGAAAATAACGTTTTTTTATGTGTATGTAATATTATAATTGTTTACAACCAACTCAGTCATTTTGAAAGAAATTTAAATAATGGCCGATTAAAGAACCACTACTACTAAAAATATAAAAACAAAAATTACAGATTTTAAAAGTGGCGTTAAAAAATTATGTTGTATATTTTTAAATGTAGTTCATTTTGTACGGTTTTATTTTTAAACTTTATAAAACTGGTTCATGCATAAACTCTTCTTCTTTATTTTCTATAAATCTTTCCAAAAGAAATGTACATTATTTGCTCTAAAAACCGTATAGTCTCTCTTTCCCTTTCTCATATTTCATACCATCATTTCACGTAAACAACTTTGAGCATTTCTCATATTACATCAGAAGTACACAACACAACAACAAACAGAAAAAGTGGTTTCCCTCAACAAAAACACCTAAAGATTTGTCCTTATCTGAGAGAGAGCAAGCGAACCCTATTTTAATCCAACCGAATTTACCGCTGTAATTCAAAGCGTTGGCTATCGGGAAGCATTCCAACCCAACCTCCGCAGAATATACGATTCTAGCTCGCAGCACCAAAAGGATCTCCCTGGGAAAGGGACTCCTCGGTAGTAAATGACAAAGAGGACGGCAGACGTGGCAACAGCGTTGTTTGAAATCTGAGAAGCCCTGCCTCCTAATACTCTTTTGAGAGCCATAGAATTCACGGAGGAAAAAAGGTTTGTATTATTTATCATGAAAACATCCCAACCATCTGAAGAGTCTCCTGGTTGTGAATTGTTATCTAAGGATTTCGTTTTTCACTTTCGCAGAGGGTCGAATTCCCCTCGTTTTTCCCCTCGTCCGTCCTTTCTTTTTCAGGTGATTTAAGTCATCCCGCCGGCGTTGGTCCCCCCCTGGGTATTGACTTTGTTGCGCGGGAAAAGCGCTTAAAAATAGCCGGCCGAGACTTTGAAATGAATGCAGCGATACCTCCGGGCGGCGAGCCTTTTTTTTTATACACGCTTCGTGTTATTGGAGGGATATATCATTGCGTGGCTTTAAAAACGGGCTGGAAACTGTTTCGCCCGTTGGGTAGATTAAATTGATCCCGTTTTCGTGGGCAGATTAGCTGGTTCGACCGCAACAATGGAAGGTTTAATTAGGAGGTAATTTTTGCGCCGGAAAGTTTTCGCATTAACAAGTTCGTTTACGGTTAAATTTATTGGGAGGTGGAAACTGGAACGGGTTATTTTCGAACTACTTGATTGTTTTTTTAATGATTGAATGAATAGTTAGGACGGGAATCGAGATGGGAAAGAGAGTCTCGATCAAACATTTTCGGGTCAGGAGAGGTGTCCATTTCGATTTGCTAAGGTGTTTGATTGTTTTAGACATAGAAGTAGATTGGGATGTGAAATGAACCGACACATTTGTAACTACTAAAACTAGTAAAATAGATTGTGTGCCCTGACAAGGATATTTTAATTTAGAGTTCTAATTCTGAAAGTTTAAAGTTGAGGAGTTTACTGTTGGGAACTGAAAGAAAAGTTTTTTTAAAATGTTTTATATAGACTGGTGTTCAAAATTAAGAGAAATAGCACATTCTTTCGATTTCTCCAGATCTACTCGATAGATTTTGATGAAATTTGGTATGAACATATGTTGATATAATACCAAATAAATAATCATTCAAAAATTGTAATACACATGCATGCGCAGAAGTAATAACCGCCAGAGTTGAAAGGTATGAAATAGCGGTTTCAGAATAGAGCAAAATAGTGGGTTTATAAGGGGTATGACACCCTCTCACTATCATGCATGCCTCCTTGAGTGATTTTATAGCGTGAATAAGGCAGATAATAAAATTTCCTGGTCACTAAGCCTACTTTCTCAGAAACGCCGTTTTGGGGCTCTGAAGGGTATGTGGAGGGGGTAGCGAGATGCAATTGCCTTTTATAAAGTCCCTCATACCTCCTCTGAAGGGGCGAAGTCTTTGAATCTGACTGCCATTTTCATATGGTGAATATCTTCCGTTTTAATGAAAATTGATAACCTGAGGAGCTCCATTAGGTGAAGGATTTCTATCGATTGAAAAGAAATTTAGACCGATATAACCCCCTAAAAGTTGAATAAATGTCTCCAAGATATCAACACAATACCTTCAACCATGATTTTCTCCTTTTGAAAGATGTAGGGGGTGGCATAGACTTAACAACATTCCTACAAAGAGCACCAAATCAATCGCAATCGGCATCGGGGCATTTGGGGCTAGAAGCAATCGGGGCAATCCCCGCATGACCATCTTTTAATCCGCCGATTCCAAAATAGTAATAATAATTTTATTTACTGCACAAATAGTATTTACAAAACACAAGGTATATTACAAGGTAAACACAAAGTATTTACAAACAAAATGGTCAGTTTTTCCTACATTAAAGGACTGGCCGAGCATTCTGGTTCTTTCCACATGAGATTGCATCGAGAATCAATGGTTTAATTGATTTGAGACCTAACAGAGAGGAAAATATTCACTCTTTGAATATTACCTTATTGAAGACAATTTTTTGCATATTTTTGACAAGTTGCAGATCCCTCCTTGCCTTTGAAAGAAGAACTCTGGCAGTTTCAGGTAATGTGTTGATATCTTGGAGACCTTTGTTCACATTTTGGGGGTTCTGTCGGTCGTAATTTCTTTTCAATCGATAGAAATCCTTCACTTAATGGAGCTCATCAGGAACGGAAGATATTCGACATATGGAATGGGCAGCCAGATTCAAAGAATTCGTCCTTTTAGGGGAGGTATGAGGGACTCTATATAAGGCAATTGCATCTCACTACCCCCCTCCACATACCCTTCAGAGCCCCAAAACGGCGTTTCTGAGAAAGTAGGCTTAGTGACCAGGAAATTTTATTATCTGCCTTATTCACGCTATAAAATCACTCAAGAAGGCATGCATGATAGTGAGAGGGTGTCATACCCCTCATACCCCTCATACCCCCATACCATATCGGAATTTTGGGGGTTCTGTCGGTCGTAATTTCTTTTCAATCGATAGAAATCCTTCACTTAATGGAGCTCATCAGGAACGGAAGATATTCGACATATGGAATGGGCAGCCAGATTCAAAGAATTCGTCCTTTTAGGGGAGGTATGAGGGACTCTATATAAGGCAATTGCATCTCACTACCCCCCTCCACATACCCTTCAGAGCCCCAAAACGGCGTTTCTGAGAAAGTAGGCTTAGTGACCAGGAAATTTTATTATCTGCCTTATTCACGCTATAAAATCACTCAAGAAGGCATGCATGATAGTGAGAGGGTGTCATACCCCTTATAAACCCACTATTTTGCTCTATTCTGGAACCGCTATTTCATACCTTTCAACTCTGGCGGTTATTACTTCTGCGCATGCATGTGTATTACAATTTTTGAATGATTATTTATTTGGTATTATATCAACCTATGTTCATACCAAATTTCAAAATCTATCGAGTAGATCTGGAGAAATCGAAAAAATGTGCTATTTCTCTTAATTTTGAACACCAGTGTACATTATATACCAACTTTACTTATTCAAAAATTAAAATATTCCTATAAATTAATTAGAAGATTCGAGAAAGTACAATTTTTAACTTAAAAAAATATTTACCAGAAAAATATCTATTCCGATGGGGAACTTTTAGAAAAATCAAACGAATATTTTATGTATTGGATTTGAAAGTAAACCCAAAGGTCTTGGAAAACGAAAAAAAATTGAAAACAAAAAAATCATCAAGCCATCAACCAAGAAAATTAATTTAAAAAATATTTTCCCCGTTGGAGCTATTAGTTTTAAATTATTTTAACTATATATACCTATACACGTGAAGTACTGGAACATTATTATTTCAATAGGTGAAAAAAATGTTCGTTTTTTTAGGTTCACATATTGGAAAGTTTTATCTTTAACGATGTTTTTAATGTGAAAGGTAAGTCGTACGCGGCCCTTTTAAAGTTACCTCCGCACTTTCGATTTTGAAAACGCCGATATAATCTCCCCTCCACAGCAGCAATTGCCTCCTTCCCCGAGCCATGCATCACGACGCTTCGGAAACTTATCAAAACTTGTTACATTCCAGATTTCTTTGTTCACCCACGAGATCATTGTCTGCCGCCGCCACCCCCTTGAATCCCATTACCCCCACACGCCGAACAACAAATAATAAATAAATAACGCGATTCCTCGGCCAGAGGAGATTCCGAACGGCGTAAATCACATAGGTGCGGGAGCAAAACAAAACGGGACAGAAAAATCGCATATATACGCGGGCCAGACCCCAGGAATAAAATGGTTGGTGTAGATCCGCGCCCGATCTGCTTGTTGAAACAGCATTACACGGTAGCATATGGCGTATCCGCGAGCTTAAGTAGATCCATTTATTTCTATGGAAGACGGCGAATTTCGTAGTTATGGCGGGAGCTTTTTTGAGCGGATTTTTTTTCCCCGAGCAGCGTGAAATATTCAGCGCCGGGCCGATAAATAAAAATCGGAAGCTACACCGGCTTCTCTGTAATATTCAAATCTAACATAATTTGCGCAGGGAGTGAAAGTTTTAGCTTTTCATTCCCGGGGAGTTCTCAATCCGAAATTCACCATTGTTAAATTTGAATTTCAGATGAGGAAGTGTTTAAATTTCATCAGTTGTCCTCAGTCTTTTTGGAGAGGCGGCTCTTTATAGCGCAGCTGCTTTCCAATCTTTGCCGTCCGCTCCCCTTAATCAATAACTTCAAAAGATTTCCTCTTTTTGAATCGCTTGTTTTTAATGCCGAGCTTCCGGAATACACTACATGCGTAGTGCTATCTGTTTCCTTTTGACGATGGATAAACTATGATTACATTGTTCTCCCTGATGCAGTTCGTTTGGGCCGCCGTTTGCGCTTTCAGCTATAATTATAGGAAGTGTTTCTTGATTGCTTACCCAGCCACGTAATCCGTTTATGAAAGTCGGTAAATATTTTAAAGCTGATAAATCAACTTGTTACTCTGCCCTTCTTCGTAACTTCGAAATAAATGCGCTTTGGTTGGGTAGATGTTTGATAAGAATGGGTTTGAGTGTAGATTTTGTAACGGGCGGTTTCTGAATATTTATGGGGTGGAATTTGTTTTCATTACTGATCCACGGAGGTGGTATTTTAAGAAAAGTTTTGAGATTAAATTTATCAATTTAGTTTTGTTTTTTACAAAATAACTTTGTTTCACAATCTGTTAACGTTGTGTAAAAAGTTTTGTTTTTGCTTCACAAATGTTATTTTTACTTTATTTAAACTTTCTTAGTTAACATTTTAATTTTATAAAATTACTCTAAAATGCCTCGTATTTAACATGTTTTTATTTATTATGTTTTATATTTACTATAGAAACATTTATTATGTTTTATTTTTACTATGAAAACATTGTTTTATTTTTACTGTACACTGTAAAAAAAACTGTAGAAAAACAGAAATTTTCAAAAACAATGACTTTATGTTTACAGAGATATTCTGTCATGTAACATTCCCACCGCACTTCTACTTATTTTATGTAAAATAACAGCTTTTATCTAGTTTTTTAGCTTATCTGTACTTAAACAGAAACTTACTGCATCGAAAACGAATACAGCTATTGGCAACATTATACTGAATCTTCGTTGGTTCAGTGGTAGCGTGCGTGCTTAGCATGCGGTAGGTCGTGGGTTCTATCCCCGGATGTTAATTAATTAAAATTAGAAAAAACTCTACTAAAATAAGTGCATGCGCACAAGCAGAAAATTATTGAGAGGCAACAGAAAAATCTGTAGCTCACTTGACAGAAAGTTTCTTTTTACAGCATTTACCTGTAGGTAACAGCTTTTTTCTGTTTACAGGATTTTTCGGCCTACAGAAATTTTCTGGCAACTTTTGCTGCCAGAAATTTTCTGTTTTTTTGCAGGATTATTTTTTACAGTGTAAAAACATTGTTTTATTTTTACTATAAAACATTCATTATGTTTTTATAATAATATAATTGAACTTATAAGGATATTTTGAAGGTTTTTTTTATTTTATTGGCTTCATAATATAATGACATATTCCGGATATATTCCGTACAGTTTATTTTAAATTTTAGAGTAATGAATATTTTTTATAATTACTGATCTGACTCGGTTTTCTTTATAACTAACCTAACATAATAATAATGTCAAAAAACTTATATAATTACTTTGGAAGAATATCACAAAAACATCTTATCCTTAACCATTTTCTCATTACTATTATTAATTTATATTTTTTCAATTATCCATTCCAGCGCTCATATATGGGACATGGATTAACCCATGGTCATCTTAATAACAATAGGAATCGACAGTAATTTGTTATGCTAATGAAATCCAAGTAAAATGTAAATGATATGAAACAGCCAGCTTAGAAGTAATAAGATTATGTGTTTGGCAAGAGGAAATACAGGTAGAAAGCGCTTTCCTCTCGGCTGACCCTTTTCCTCTGATTCAAAAGCCCATTCCATCCCTATTTCCATATCACTTTTCAATTCCCTTCTTATTTGCCTTCATTAAAATGTGAAGGATGGCTCTAAATTGAAATTCTGTAACGTGAGAAACCAATTTATTTCGATTTCCACGAGAAAATTAGGCGGCGGCCTAGAAATCCAACTAATTTAAATATTCACACGCGGAACAGTCAACAGCTGTTGTCCAAACGTCCATGCCGGCAGACCACTGAGTACATAAACTGTCACAGTTGTAAATACAGGAATTATCTGTTATAAGCTTATATCAACACGGTGCGATACTGAGCCATATAGGTTGCTTACAGTCATATAGCGTTTCCGATTGCCATTCCGAAGTTGAGTCCGGACGTTGTGTTGATCTTTCTGTAATTAAATGTCTTTTGTGGGCCCGAGGAATAAAACTCAATTTCGGGAATTGCTGTTGCAGTTTTGTGTTTGAGTTTGCTCTTGTTTAATTTTGAATCGGTTGCGGCGCGCCATCAATAAATCTGTATTGCCAGGAGTGACGGGTAGGAGGGGTTTTGGAAGTGAGATTTTTCACTAGTTTGACAAACAACCGTGCAAATACACTTGGTCTAGTTTGGTGTTTTACTGAAACATCAATTCCAGTTCGTTTGATTATGTGGTGTGCGTATACTGAGGTAAACCTTTATTATTTTTGCTTTATTTGGTTTCGTGATTGATCGAGTGATTTTAGTTTCATTATTCGGTATTTAAATGTCCGCTATGATGGATAACTATAGTTTTATTTGATATTTTTGATTGATTGATAAGGTCATTATATAATATTTAGACTACTGGTTATGAATTAGTGATCACGGTTTATTTAAAATTATCTGGAAATTTGGAATCATCGAAAGGGAAAAGAATGATTTACTTTGTGTATTTTTATACACTAAAGCATATTTTTAAAAATTATTTTATATAAACACTAAAACTCATGATAACCTACATACCTACATATATAGAACATATTTAAGACCAGGAAATGTATAAGATGTTTATTACTAAAGGATTTAGTTATACATCGGTAGAATTTCCAAATAAAAAAACTTGAATCAAAAATTAAAACTAAACTCATACAAATGTTTTAATTTGTGTTCCTATTCTAAGCTCTATTGATAACTCCTAGGTAGCTATGCACGTAAGTGTACCCTCTGTGTTCTTCCATATTGGAAAAACCATATTTGGAATTTAGACCCCGGAAAATACTTCAAGAACTATCTCACAAAAGATTATTCAGAAATAAGCTATCAATCTACCACTTAAGGTAATTTCAGTAAACAGAAAATTCAACCGTGTATATTTTTAAAAAATCATCCTCTCAAAATTAAGTAGCCAGTAAATAACTATAAAAAATTATAACTCAATCGATGGGAAACTATGCTCTGTTTTTATACAGCACGAAAATGATTAATTTCATCTACACCCGAAAAAAATGTGTAAGGTATAAAGAAACTTTAAATTCTGGAATTCATTTACTAGGTAATTTATCATTTCCTTCGCCTGTCATACTGAGCAATACAAGGGGGCTTTTTTCCGCGTCTCTTTGTTTAAATTTTTCGTAACATTAGTCCTCTTCTCAAAAGGGTAATGATGACTTTATTAAAGTACATCACTGCGTCTGAGGGAACTTTTCTGACATTTTTATCATTAAATGGTGTCGGCTTGTTGCATCAGATAAACTGGGCAGCTGTTTCATCAATGATTAACTTGTTGACTCGCGGGGGCTCGCTGAAACCTTCTCCCTATCTTCTAGGATCTGACACTCCTGATATGCCCTGAATTAGGAAGTAAATTAATTTTATAACTTTGAAATTGAACGCAAGGGAGCTGCAGATTTTTAAGGAAATGAATCAGCTTTTTATGGATTTTCCAAGAGGATGTATTTTATTGAAGGGTGGAATATATCAATGTGTGTACTGGTAATTTAATTAGTCAGTGAAACATGTTTATTCGGTAATTAAGAGTTTTAAACTAATTCTTCAGTTTTGTGAAGAGAAAGACTGACACTTGAGGTTCATACGTCGTTCGCACAGGATCATTCGTTTTTAGTCCGTATTGTAATTCGTCTTGGCCTAGTCCCACTAATACCATGGACCATCTATACCAAGGAAGCACCGAGATTGGCCCCCGCAATTGTTGCCACCTTCGGTGGTGTCTAGACCGTGCATGTATCCTAGGACACTAGAAGGAGAAGATTATAAATCGTTGAATTATTGTGTGTTTTCAGAAAATAGCATAGAAGCGTAGTTGGTAAACTAACTATTTTGAAATTAGACATTTTAAAAAATATTATCCCTTCCGTCGGTCGCAATATTAAACTGACGCGTTCGGTCGCAATGTGCCAAAACAAACAATCGAAAGAATCACGATTTTCTACCCTCTAATTTCAATAATGGAGTCTTAAAAACGATAAGATATATTCATAGAATTATTCAGACATAAAAAAGTCTGATATTTGTTTTAAATAATTAAGAAATAAATTAAAATTAGCATAAAATTAAACTTAAATCATCAGGATAGGTAATTCAATATTTTAGTCAAACATTTATTATACTTATTATTATTATTATGATGTGAAACCTGAGGGGTATCAATTCTAAATTATTGTTTTTGAACTTATATCCGGGTAAAATAACCATTCACAAACACAAATTAGGCTAGGCATATTGACCGCTGACAGTTCTTATAGCTATTGTAAAATAACTCCAAACTATATTATTTTTAGCTATAAACTGTTAACCTACAGGTAGTAGCCGTAGAATTGCATATTGTACAACTTTGTCTTTTGCGTGTTAAATGTAAAAGGTACTATTTTGTGGGTGTATGTTCAACCGCAAAAAACCAAAGATTTTGAAAAATTACATACATATTAAGGAAAATTTAATAATATTGACGTACGAACATTCCATAAAATAAATTAATCAGGATTAATTTATCAGATTAATAATTATCAGGGATTCCAAAAAATAACATTGCATACCTTAAGGAGCTGAAACACGATCGGGCACAATGTGTGAAAAAGTGAAATTATGGAGAAAACAAAAATAAACAAAGAACGCGAATTTTATGAATTAGTTGGCACCATACATCCGGTAAAGATAGGAGACTAGGAATTTCAGACTTTTAACTCCAAAAATAACGGAAAGGCGAACGAAAATGTATGCGATGTGCGAAAAAGTACAGTTGCGACCGACGGAGGGTTAAGTTTGAATTTTCTAATTAAGTTTTTAAACTAACAATGCATTCAATAATAGTTTTAATATGATTCAAAATTACTCAATGAATCAATTTGGAAATATATTTGGTGAGTAAATATTTGTTGATAATTTTTACAGTATTGAATATTTGTAATCACGGAGATGATGATTTATTGATTAATTGTATTGATTTGTTATAGTAACAAACAAATTGGTAAATCGGGAGAGTAATCAATAGTATTGTAGTCCTTTTTACTGCATTGAAAAGAGTGTTATGTAAGCAACTTTTTGTCTCTGCTGTGTATACCTATCTGGTTCCGTTCTCTAATATTATAATTAATGGTATTATTATTCTTGTTACTCATTCAAAATGTATAACTTTACTTAAAACAGTTTTAGCGTTCACTTAATATCGTCATAAAGAGAGGAATACTAAAATTTCCCATTTATTTTATTATGCTATGAAGAAAATTTATTTTCTTTAGGAACAATGATAGTAATTCACTTTATCTTTACTTTCAATGTAAAGTTTAATTAAATATTTTAAAGGGATAGCATACAGCTACAAAAATGAAAATCCAAACAAAAGAAATACTCAAAAGCTTTAGAAAATCTATCGCACTAAATTAATTGGCAGGCTAGATATCCAAAGGTACCTACACTTGACGCCCTTCATGGGTAAAAAAAAGTTCCATTGAAATCTGGAGCTTAACGGGAACCTGATAGCAAAGGCAATTAACTCGGCCTAATTTGAGAGGAACGGAGGCTATTACTGGAATGAGCAAGGGCTGGATCTACCACGAAAGGCTCTAAGGAATAAACAGTGCTCTCTATATAGCTGAACAACATCAGAATAGACAATGACTTGAACCGTAAAGGTAGATCCTATAAATGCAACATTGTCTGTAAAACATCACGTTCTTCAGGATCTTCCTTGAACGTTCAACTATGCTGGACCCTAGAGAATGATTCTATTTTTGCCTGGCCAAAGTGACATCGTATTAGGCCTTTAGGGATTTTTTAAAGTCTGTATTTCTAACGGCTCTTTGTAATTCGGGAAAGGGCCTTGTTGTTTTTGTTTTCCTACGTTTTGTTTGGTGCTTCTTTCATTTCTGCCCTTTCGTCATTTGAAACGGAAGTCATTGAAAACTTCACCGGAGGGCAAAATTACGAGGGTAGTTTTTTTCTTCTTCTTGAGCTGGGAATCGAAATGACTGCATGGGAATTTATTTTTGCCCCGCAAATGAGAGAGGGAGAGGCGTATGCTAATTTCCAAGGAAACAAATGGGGCTTATCTCTTATATTTAATTTCTAATTATCGTCTCGAGGGGAATTTGTTTTTGATGAAAATGCTGAAATAGCCTTAATCATTTCTGGAATTAATGCTGCAAAAGTGGGGCAATTTTTATTAAACTTGTCAGGTATTTACTATTATTTTTAAGTGAAAACCGCCTGAATGGGTATCATTTGGGAAGCGAGAAGAATATATGAGCGAGATAATAGAATATTTTGTGCCTCTATTCATACTTTGGTATATCCATCTCAATAAAGTGTAATTATATTTATCACCGTTTTAGAGTCTAGGTTATTTTAGAATTGTTATTTGCAGATTTATGCAAGCCATATTATTCATCTTTAATAAATATTTACAGGTTCTGCTAATTTTTAGAATCTATTACTAGTATTATTATGTTGAATGATAAATGCATCAGCTAATGATTTAATCTTTTTTTGTATGCGGTTAAAAGTTAAATTTTAATGTATTCAATGGTAGGGTTTTGTTTATATCATACTAAACTATGCCTTTTCTAATAAAGGGTTTTTATCAAGGATAACGGCATTGATATCTTATTTTTCTAAACCACAAGTTTTATTTTTTCTGTATTTATTGCCAAAAATATTTTAAAGAATTTTAAATGCTTAAAATAACTTTCTTCATGATACAATTTGAAGTGCTTTTAGAATGCTTATGAGTTTATAGTTACAATTGAGATTAAAAATGAGCAGCCATTTCAAATAAAAGTATAAAATAAATTGAAAAACATTTTTTGCGAAAATTCATTTTAATTTGTTTTTATAAACAACTCATATATCTAAGTAGGATAAGGAAGGGATCTTAAATAACAAAATACGTAACCAAATTACTTTTTTTATTTTTAATGTTGTTTAAGGAGCAGATTTAGCAAGAAAACTACCACTGTGTATATTTTCTCATCATCCTCAAAGGTGGATATTTTTTTATGATTTTTTTCGAGTTTCTGAGTTTTTAGCGATACTTCAACAAGGATATCCCTACCTTTTTCAGCATTTCGGTTGGGGGTAGAACAAAAGCATATGTGCCGGTCTGCTTTTTCTGGCTGCATTAATAGTTCTCTACGTTCCGTTTCCAAAAGCCTATACTGAATCATAGTGACAGAATATTTCTTAACTTTTGAATGATCGTTTCTTAGTGAAAGGCATTTCCCCCTTCCTTACCAATTCTGTAAAAACTGCAGCTCAGTATATGCGAGAAAAAATGACAGAAAACTTCAAAGGTTGAAAGCTATTCAGTGTGAAATTTTTTCAAGTATCTATAGATTTTCCATCTATCTCAGTTTGTTGAATTGAAGTTGACGCTGCTGGCATAAGAAGTAACATTTTGGAACCTCACAGATTTTTATAACGCAGAAAATATCTGCTTTATTTGAAGGCGTCGATATATTTATTTTAACTTTCGTTTGATATTTTGGGAGGGGGGTGCTCTAAGGAACCGAGATAAGAGAACCCTCTTCATGTAAACTTAAACGAGTTGGGAAAGTCCTGATTTTCATTTCTGTGGAAATTTAAAGTGTCTACTCTTCCTTGCTTCTATACCACTTTTGTGTTAGCAGTTTTTTAACATTTCGGTTAGTCGGAGACAGTTTCTACTGAACCTACGCAAAATTGTCTTTCTCAAAGAATGATTTGACTTGTGAATTAATGCAAAGATTAAATGTTTTTCAATTCACACAGAGCAAATTACATTACACCCAAGTAGAAAATAGCCGGGGTTTAATTTACACGAGAAATCAGTATCAGTATTTTACACATGAATACTCTTCTATGCCTTCCAGATATAAGAAATATTTTGTTTAGTAGAGGGATCACGCTATTGGTTTCGTGGAAAATCGGTTTTTCATCTTAAAGAAGTAAGATTGGCTTCTTAGTATAAGAACGTGACATTAATAGTTACGTATGGTCATACCTAAGGGTATTTTCAAAGTTTTCTTAGAAAAAAGAGGTACAGATAAAGGTTTAAAATTTATATATATTAATCAAGTAATTTAATTAAAATTATAAGTACTGGCATTGCTTTCAAAAATATAAAATTAAAATAAAAACTTGAATATTAATGCATTATAATGCTATTGTAGTATTTTTTAACAATTACTTTATGAAATGCATGTTTTTTGAGATTTAAGTGAAAACTTATATTTTTAGTTCAGGAATTTTTAGTTCAGTTAGTTTAGTTCAAATCTTGAATGTCGATAAATACATTCCTTTCCTAGGAGTATAAAAATATGTATTCTTACATTTTAGATATAAGTAGATATGAAATAGATTTTGCTAATAATTTATGGCAGTCTAAAAATAACTGAATTATAATTAAGCAACGCATAAAAAACAGTGATACAATGAGCTTCTGGATAAATTCTATCGAAATAAGAAGGCCTTTCCAAAAGCAATAATATGAAAAATTACTTAGTCTTTCCTTTATAAACTGCTAATTTATTGTCGCGACATTTTAATTCTTTCAAGTCTGGTTTTAATGTTGTTCTATACCGACAAAGTACTTAGGCTCGAAAATGATGGAATAAAAGCGAATTTGCTGTACACTTAAAAGTGTGAAGGAACAGAATTAATTAGGTCTGGAGTCGATAGTGCTTAATTGCAGCAATATGTCATTGGAGCTTGGAAAATTATAGCTTGAGAGCTTGGAATAGAATTAACTGCTTGGTTTTCTATACATCTAATTAGGTGTTGAACTTGGGGTTTTTTTTTCAAAAGACAGAATTTTCGTTGTATTACGAATCGAATGAAGTGTTCAAAGCAAATACTGCCTAACTTTTCGGCGGGATTTAATATTTTCAAACAGAAGTATTGAGGGGTTGGTTTCAAAATAGATTTATTGATGCAGTTTTGATGAATAAATCCAGGTTTTAACGGGATAATCCAATGTGATGTAAACGCAGAGAAGTGTTTTTTATAACTTCTTAAGGGGACTCGGTACCAAAATTTTGTCAAAATATCGAATTTGAGATTTTGCAATAAAAATGAAGATAATACCCTTAGAATTATTCATACCAAGTTTCATAACGATACGGGGATTCTAAGTGTGGAAATTTTGAGATTTATGAAGCCTAGATAGTGTTAAGAAGCCTAGTTTTCTATCTTTAAACGGCTTTTTCTCAAAACAAGGTTTTTAATGTTTAAAAAATCACAAGTCTTTTTCTTCAAACTGTGTAGTCATTATCAGTAACACCTGTTTAACATCTTCAGGCATGGATTTTATAATATATTTATTAGAATTTTTTTACGGAGCAGTAAAGTCGAAACTTAGGATATTTTTCGAAAAAAAAAAATGCCGTATTTCAGAGTTTTTTTAATTTTTCAGAAACTTTTATAGATAATCAAATTTCCATGCCTACAAGTGACTATATATGATTGATCTAATGTTAACACAAAAAATCAAATCAAAAGAGCATATATTAAGGGAGGAGTATCAATTTAAATTTAGGGTAATTTTGGGCATTGTTGCACTGTTAAAATGCATGTGCTTAAAAATGAGTACTTTTATGTACTTAGATTTTTCAAGTATATTTGAATTAAAAATGAGTAAGCGGCGTTCTCAGTTTTGAGTACGTTAACACGCTTAAAATCCCACAATTACAGAAAGGGCGAATATTTTATCATTTTGAGTGCAATGAATTGAACATTTGTAAAAAAAAACCTCTTTATCATAATAAACATAAGTTATTTTACTATAAGAAAAGAAAAGGAATTTGTATTTACATCGAAACGAACGAACTATTTACTATCGCGGCGAAATCAAAGCAAGCTCTACTGCGGATGAACACAAAGTTTTGGTTCCTGGTTCCTCGGCGTCGCCATTTTTTCGAACGAACAATTTTTCGCTTTCGCTGGAACACTGATAGCTGGATGGAATATAATAAGTCGAATTTTGAAAGTAAGTAACGTTTATTTTCAATTCAAATTGTGTATAAGAATGGTTTTATTTGAAAGTATTGTATATTTTTGATCTTAAAAACATCTTTACACTGTTAATCCGAGGTATTCAGATTTAAATCAAAATGATTCATTTTTGAATACATCATGTGAGCGAAATGGCTCCGAATCAAAACTACTTAGATTTGAAAATTCGATGTGCTTATATTTGAACTAGAGCATGTTCTTGTTTTCAAGACCCTTATGTGTTCAAAATCGATTATGCGCCTGCTCAAATTTAAGATCTTTATTTGTTTAAATTCAACACTCCAGGTACTCATTTTTAAAACCATCCTCTGTTTAGAAACGACTCATCACATGCTCATTTTTAAAACCATCCTCTATTTAGAAACGACTCATCACATGCTCATTTCTAAAACCATCCTCTACTTAGAAACGACTCATCACATGCTCATTTTTAAAACCATCCTCTATTTAGAAACGACTCACCACATGCTCATTTTTGAGACTTCAATCTTCTTAAAATCGACTAAAATGTGTTTATTTCTAAAACTCCCTATTGTTTAGAAAAGACTTTAGGGCTCATTTTTTTAGACCTTTTTTACTCAATACAAAGCTTTTTGAAATATAAACATCTTTTTTAATTAACTGCAAATATTAATGCTTTCTTTCTTAGAAGAATATTAAAAGACCTCTCATTAAAGTCGAGAGCATTTTTTTAACAATCTAACAATATTGAGACCTGAGTTCTTATAATATTTGAGAAGCTATTATCTGAAATAAATGTGAAATGAACAGTTTAATCAGTTATTCATAAAACAGATACTTATAAAATTTATTTAAAACACAATCTTCAGTAATGGTAATTTGATTTAGTAATTAATCGGGGCGTTATCAAAGGCCCCCCCCCCGAAATTTCAATGTAAATTTTTTACTGTTTTTACTTAAAAATTAGTCTTAAAATGCATAAAACCCCTACTTTTAAGGCTCAAAATTCAAAAATTTTTTTGGGGAGAACCCCCAACTATTATTACAGATTACAGTCGTTCCTTGAAAATTTTGGGACTTACAAGAGAAAGAGTGGGAACTCGGTGAGGGAAAAAAGGGAAGAGGGACTCCAAAACGAGTTAAAATCCTGCTTTTAGGGTCATGTTCCAAAGTCGGTCAGACCCGATTTTGGAACATGGAACTCTATCATTTACAACGTTTTTGTAAAAAGTTAGTCGAAATGCAAACATCCAACCGAATTGGAAATAAATTCTTGAAAATGTATGTCCGAAATCCAGATTAGGTGTACCAAAACGATTTGAAAATCTGCTTTTTAGACATATTTCCAAAAATTTTATGGGGGAGAACCCACAAACCCCCTTTAGCATATTAGAAGACGATTTTAATAGTGTAAATTCTTTTCCCCCTCCAAAAAAACAAATACTGGATCCACTGCTGTCACTTACCTTGGTCAACACCAAAATCGAACTAAAGTTCAAGAAATTTTTGGCCAAACCCCCCCTCCGAAAAAAAAAAGTCTAGCTACGGCCCTGTAATTAACAGTTATACAAATTAACTATTGTATGCAATATTGAGTCGTAAATGACTTTAAAATTAATAAATCTTAAGTCCATGCTTTCGAATAACAAATTTCCTTCCTCCATTAATTTTCAAAAGCTTTTTGAAATTGTTTTTTCTTGTACGGGATAAATTGGATTTCATATTTTAACTGTTTTTCACCTCAAAAATATAATTCTTCTAATGATATAATTAAAAATATTCATTTTGCATACAAATTAATGTTTTTATAGAGAAGTATCGTATTTTTCCAAATGGCCCCCCCCCGAAAATTTGGTCTGGAACCGCCCCTGGGTCCTCCCCAGAAAAGATTTGGAAATTTGGCCTTATTAACAGGTTTTTAACTTGATTGGTACATTAAGTTCAAATTTCGGGGAAGGGGCAGGCTACTTCAGCCCTGGTTCCCGAGGTTCCCTGGTTTGATATCCCTGGTTCCAGACCAATGGTCACATGAAAAATTTATTAAAAAATATATGTGAATTATTAAAAATAAGTTTATTTCTCCTCTTTTAATATCTATGAATGTAATTTAGAATGGAGTTATAATTTTGAAGAGAAAAATAATACTGTCTCTAATGTGTTAAAATATTGAGTGTCTTATAACTCGTCCAAAAATTTGCAAATTAATTTTGATGGGAACAAATGTTCTAACACCCCAACCCTCATGGTGCCCTTCTGAGAAATAACTTTGACATCCTATGAATATATGTTTGTGAACATGCTTCTTAGAGTTGTAAAACGAGAAAGTTCTCGGAGGAATTTTTGAGAATATTCTATTTTTCGCCGGATAAATGGAAATAAATGTAAATATGTTTGATAATATGAATTGGTCAGGTATTATTAATGTTAAAAACCTGAGAATTATCTGTTGAGAAAATATTTAAAAGCTTTTTTAAAAATTTAGTTTACAGAGAATAATTTATCATGAGAATATTCTTAGAGTAATTAGTATTCTAAATTTGTATTTTAGATGCAGCTTGAAATCCGGAACCATTGTTTCTTCAAATCTGCCTGCCGGCTCCAAAAACCACCTCCATTGGGATATCGGTAGTACACTGACCCCAACTGGAATTGCGTCGTACCGGTTCACCAGATTCACCGGCTTGTACTCCATACAGGCAGTCAGGCGGCAGGTCCTCAGCCGAAACCTCAGAACCAACAGCATCGCTTCTTCCTCTTGGTGTCGGGACACGATGACCAGGTGATGGATTCTACTGAGCCCCCCCCCACAGCACTCCGCTCCCAAGTTCTCGCTCTCCTGGGGAAGAGCACCACAGGAACGCTTGCGCTGTTGACCGCAGGAACTTGCTGGGGGACAGGTTGAAAAATCCAAAGTAATCCAACTATGCCGTCTTCATAGCATACACGATGAAAATGCATACTACATATATAACGTGTTTGAATCAAGTGAATTCGATGAACAATTGAACATGTGCACAGTTTATAATAAAAAATAAAAATTTAGTTGATTGTGTATAAAGATATCAAATATTTGTACTGATATGAGACTTCATATGAGAAAGTCATAAGTTGGATTCAAATATATAGGTAAGTTACTTTAAAACAAACTTTGTTGTACCCAGTGAAGTTATGGTACAATTTAACTGTTGATATACAGGGTGTTTCAAAATTGCGTTGCACGGCTTTTATTCGGCACCAGCCCCTGCTAGGGTCATGGAAGTAAGGTCTACCCCTAGGTAAGTGACCCTGGAGAATCCATTGAGAGGACTTACAGCGCCCCTAGCGGCGAAATTAAAAAGTTAAAAAAATTAATTTAAAAACTAAAGGAGATAGAGCAAAAACCTCAATGAGAGTATTGTTGCCAACGTCAAGAAGAACTCATTGAAAAAAATTTGATCAAAATATCTTGAATATTCGCGGAGATATTAGCATGTGAAAATAGCACTTTTTCAGGGGTCAAAAAGTAAAAAGTTCGCATATTTGCAAATTTTTCAGTGAAATTTTGAAGTTTTTTGTTTTTTTAGTTGAAAGAACACAAAATTTAATCAAAAAATCAAAAAAATTTGCAAATATGCGAACTTTTTACTTTTTGACCCCTGAAAAAGTGCTATTTTCACATGCTAATATCTCCGCAAATATTGAAGATATTTTGATCAAATTTTTTTCAATGAGTTATTCTTGACGTTGACAACAATACTCTCACTGAGGTTTTTGCTCTATCTCCTTTACTTTTAAAAAAAAAATTTTTAACTTTTTAATTTCGCCGCTAGGGGAGCTGTAAGTCCTCTCAATGGATTCTCCAGGGTCACTTACCTAGGGATAAACCTTACTTCCATGACCCTAGGAGGGGCTGGTTCCGAATAAAAGCCGTGCAACGCAATTTTGAAACACCCTGTATATGCTTCGTGTTTAGAAAAATTGTTTATATTGAATTTACTAAGCTGGATACAGCTTGTAGTTTTCTTTTATCTAACTTGTTTACTTTAAAGTTCCTGATTGATTTAGGTTTGTTATCTTTAATTATATTGCGACTCTTTTCTGTTAGCTGGGTGCAAGCAAAAAATCGCCATTAAAAATCACAAAATTATTCATTAATATTTGTTTATAGTTGAACTTGTTTTGCTTACTATTAGTTAATATATAGTTGAACTTGTTTTGCTCACTATTAGTTAATATTTGTTTATAGTTGAACTTGTTTTGCTTACTATTAGTTAATATTTATTTATAGTTAAACATTTTCGACTTTTATTCTGATTGGCCACATTTGTGCCTGGCTAACAGAAAAGTACCCTCTTTATTTGTTATATTCCTTGCATTTTAGTTGCATTTGTGTTTTTGGTAGGGGAGAATGGGGTAGGATGGGACATCTTAATATCTTAATAAATCTTAATAAAATTAAGAGTTTTTGAGTGTCCCACCAGGTGAAATAGCTCCATATTTGTTGCTGTTACGGTAGAAGTTAAAAATATAAATTTGCAGGTCGTTCAGATGACAGTGTGCTACTTTGTTGACAAATATAAAAAATTTAAATACTTCAAGTTGTATAAAATTTTAGGGGGCATTTTCTTTGGAGTTTATGGCTAGTGCGTCGTATCCTACGAAGTTTGGACCCAGTATCAGCTTCCGAGGTCATGCTGTCTCCTTGTCAGTTTCATCGAGTTCATGCCCTTTGAACAATTTGGGGTTATTGTCTGACAACTAACTGTTGATATATGTGATTTATTTGAGGGTTGTGTGCCTTTGATCTTGCAAAATAAGTTTATTTTAAATATTAAATGCCCAAGACTTAACCCCCTTGAAAAATCATGATTGATGTATCAGTAAAGTTTTTGCATAATTTAACATTAGGATTTAATATTCTATGGCCCATAAATGTGTGTTTTATTAATCCTTTCAAGTAAAAAATTTTGAAATTGTTTCTTTACCTATGTATGTCTTGATATCAACTTATTCTTTTGGAGCTATTCTCTCATTCTACCTAAACCTATCTATTAGCTGAATTTTCAGCTGATTTACAAAATTTTTGGTCCTACATTCGTATTTTTTTCTCTGTGGTTAAAAACTTATTTCCAGAATAATTCTCATGTATGTAATATTTTTCTGTTTATTTTATTTTAATAAAATAATTTCAAGTGAAGTGTCATTTTATTGTGTTTTAAATAAATTTTATAAGTATCTGTTTTATGAATAACTGATCAAACTGTTCATTTCACATTTATTTCAAATTATAGCTTCTCAAATATTATAAGAACTCGGGTCTCAATATTGTTAGATTGTTAAAAAAATGCTCTCGACTTTAATGAGAGGTCTTTTAATATTCTTCTAAGAAAGAAAGCATTAATATTTGCAGTTAATTAAAAAAGATGTTTATATTTCAAAAAGCTTTGTATTGAGTAAAAAAGGTCTAAAAAAATGAGCCCTAAAGTCTTTTCTAAACAATAGGGAGTTTTAGAAATAAACACATTTTAGTCGATTTTAAGAAGATTGAAGTCTCAAAAATGAGCATGTGATGAGTCGTTTCTAAATAGAGGATGGTTTTAAAAATGAGCATGTGATGAGTCGTTTCTAAGTAGAGGATGGTTTTAGAAATGAGCATGTGATGAGTCGTTTCTAAATAGAGGATGGTTTTAAAAATGAGCATGTGATGAGTCGTTTCTAAATAGAGGATGGTTTTAAAAATGAGCATGTGATGAGTCGTTTCTAAACAGAGGATGGTTTTAAAAATGAGTACATGGAGTGTTGAATTTAAACAAATAAAGATCTTAAATTTGAGCAGGCGCATAATCGATTTTGAACACATAAGGGTCTTGAAAACAAGAACATGCTCTAGTTCAAATATAAGCACATCGAATTTTCAAATCTAAGTAGTTTTGATTCGGAGCCATTTCGCTCACATGATGTATTCAAAAATGAATCATTTTGATTTAAATCTGAATACCTCGGATTAACAGTGTGTGAGGTTTTTGTAATTTTTTTAAAAAATAAATTTTTGAACTCGCTTTTTGGGCTAAATATGAATTAGTATGAAGTAAATACATAATTTAACACCTTAAAAGATAATAAAATCCTGTTATTAGAGAAACAAATATTTTTGATACTGAGTCCCCTAAAAATGGAATATGGAAAATATTCCATTTGGCACATATATATTTTGGCGCATTTCAGTTTAGGGACAGGACAATGCAAAATTAATATTTATGTTTTCTTTCTTGCATTTTTAAATGTTGACTTTTATTGAATTTTTTGTTTGTAATGTGTGTATTTTTTAAGTTTTCTCCCGAGTGCCTGCTTGATCAAGCAAGACGGGTTTATCAGTAAAGTCTACAGATAATATTTCAGTGAAAATTGTTTGAAGAGTTTTATTGTGATATGTAATTGGTAAAAAATATTTTTTTAAATAAATACATACATAGATTAGCTTCATAAATTAAATCGGTATAGGTTTAAAAGCCCTCCAGACAGTATTGCAGATATCAATACTTGAACTGTGTTCCCATCAATTACAGCTATGAGTGGATTTGACCCGAGAATATTTATGGCATAATTTAAATTTATCGCTCTAACTCCCCAGACTTGGAATCCCTCTAGCATCGCCGCAGTATTATATATTTATGAGGAGCGTAACTGCCTGCGGCCCTGGCTCCCATTCTGTCCCTGCCGCGCCTAGGTAGAAACGATACCCGGCAGAAAACAAGTCCTCATATTGAATGCATATATCTTGCGACAAAACGCGAAGAAACCGCGAAATTGTATTCTCTGTCCCGGAATGAAACGCGCATTAGAGAGCAATCCGCTGGCCGCTACCTCTCGCCCTGATGATCTCGAATTTGGAAGGCGACTGGCGGTGATATTTATCGCCGAGGCTGTCATCGTAAGGGCCCGCATCCAATATGAGAAACCATTCCTCCGCCAAGAAATATCTGGGGTTAAAGAATTTGCGGTGAGAGAGGATTTTTATTTTTATTTTAAATAAAAAAGCGGGAAGGGCACTTTCGTATGCGAAAGTAGGTCGGAGCACAGTGTGCCCTCGATCATTGCGCCTCGGAGATACTTATCAGCGGAGGGGCCCCTGTTGAACCTAATGTGCCCGGGCCAGCCTCGGCTTTCTTTGCGCCCGGGCATAAACCGGGCCATATTTCTTTTTTCGAGATTTAGGCGTGTCACTGGCACTTGGCCGGAATGTGCCAACTCGAGTGGCAATAACTGAGTTTGAAAGTCGTGTGTTTCAAAGCCACGCGGGCCATTTGTTACCATGGAGACGCGGGTTCGGATGAGCGGGAGGATGGGCTGGCCGTGGACGCTGGTCGGCCGTTTGGGTCATCCAGCGGGGACGATTGGATGGGATGATCGCTCTATATGCGTCAGATGGAGGATGGGATGGGTGAGTGAATTTTCAGTGGGATGGAAGTACTTCTTAGCATTCACCATTACTGTTTTGATCACCCATTAAAGCCATATACATGGTAAACAGATTTTCAATGCTTTCTGGTCTGTGGATATCTCTTCGCGACGGATGCAAAAATGTAGTTGTTATTTTTATTTCAATTCAATTCAATTCAATTCAAATTCTTTATTTGTTACGTACACAACATGAACATTTTACAGTTGGAACAAACACATACACGAAAAAAAAAAAAAAAACAGGAAGACATATGAGTTGCCCAGGGGTCAGAAACCCATAAGGGCAACCTAAAGGAGTTGTATTTAAAAAAAATAGATTGAACATACAAATATACAATACATACAGACATTACACATATAGATATTACACATAGAAAATGGATAATAGTGGCATCGCAAGGCAAGCTTCAGAATGACTAGATTGGAAATTAGAGAGCGTTTGTTCTTTTTTTTAAAAAAGTTCTTCAATATTTTCTATTGTAAAAATAAAAAGCTTTAGTAATTTTTTAAACTTAATAGGGGATTTTTCTGTTTTTATGTCATTGGGTAAAATATTGTAAAACTTAGGTGATAAATAAACATAATTTTTATGAAGAATTTCTTTTTTTGCTTTAGGTACAAAATATAAGTTTCTTGAACGTAAATTATAAGTTAAATTTCGTAGGTCAGATTCGTTTGCTTGCTTAGTGAAATAAACTATTGTTTTAAAGAAAAAAAGGTGACGAACTGGTAAAACGTTAAGTTTTTTGTAAAGATCAATTAAAGGGAACTGATTGCTACTGCTTAGAAATTTAATGATTTTATTTTGAATTTTAATTACTGGATTTATATTTTGTAAGTAATCCCCACCCCAGGCCAGAATACCATAGCTTATTATTGAATTAACCCAAGAGTGGTAAAGTTGAAGCAAGAAGATCTTATTTATTATCTTTTTTATGAAGTAAAGTTTGTGTAAAATATAGCGTAGTTTATTTGTTAGGCAATTAACGTGGGATTTCCATTTTAGGTTTGAGTCTACATTTAAACCAAGGTATTTTATTGAAGATACTTGTTCAAGAGGGGGGCAATTACAATTAAGACCTATACAGTCATTTACATGATAATAAAGACGAAGATGCTCAGGAGGCCCGTAGATACTGAAATTGATAAATTTTGTTTTATTTACATTTATTGCTAATTTATTAGATATAAACCAGTGTTTAATGGTCAGGAGATCCTTATTTATGTTATTTTGTAGTATACTATAGTTAGAACATGAGTATAGAATTACAGTATCATCTGCATAGGTTATGATTTTACCATTTAATTTTAGTTTACAGAAGTCATTTATATAGATTATAAAAAGCAAAGGTCCAAGGATTGAACCTTGTGGTACACCAGACTTTATGTTTAATAGACTACTTTTAGAATTTCCCAATTTTACGAACTGTTTTCGGTTTGCTAGGTAGGAAATGAACCAATCTAGTTCACCGCCTCGAACCCCGATTGAAGATAGTTTTTTAATTAAAATTTCATGATTCACACTGTCGAATGCTTTTGAGATGTCTAGGAAAATTGCAGCTGTTTTGTTGTTTTTATCTATACTGTTATATGTATATTTAGTAAATTCTATTAGCGCGTTTTCAGTACTGAGACCCGGCAAGAACCCAAATTGATTATCAGATATTATATTGAAAGTCTTTAAATAATCATAAAGTCTGGCGTGTACAATTTTTTCAAGAACTTTGGAGAAAATCGGCAAAATAGAGATTGGTCGGTAATTAGCAAAATCATTTGTGTCACCAGATTTATGGATAGGTACCACTAACGCTGTTTTTAGGGAAGCAGGGAAAGTACCACTTGAAAGGGATAGGTTTATGATTTTTGTGATGATAGAGATATGGTGGTTTGCAGCAATTTTAAGGGCTTGAGATGTTATGCTATCATAACCAGGAGATTTTCTGTCGTCCAATGATCTGATAATTTTTTCAGTTTCTAGATCATTTGTTTCGGCGAGAAAAAAAGAATTTGATTGACTTGTTAGATATTTTCCATGGTTACTATCATTAGTGTATACAGTATTTGATCCCATATTTATAAAAAATTGGTTGATATTCTCCACTAGCAAATCATTATTTTCAGATAAAGGTATTTTGTCTTTTGCATTAGAGTTTGTGATTTATAAATTGTATTCATTTTTCTAATAACGTAGTTCACTAACAAGGAAACATTCTCAGGATGAACTCACAGAATTGGACGAAAATTTTACAGGGGTTAGTATATGACTCAAAACACCTTCTGTAAAAAAATTAGCTGCTGAATTACAGTAGAAAAGCTGTAAAAAATTATTGAAAATTATCATATTTAACGCCAAATGTAACCCTACAAGGCGAGAAACGCAGAGAGAACGCCAAATGCTAGAATGAACTGGCCGCGTTTTCTCTGATGCCACTTAAATGAGCGAATAAAAAAAGTTCAGCAAAGCAGGAATAAAAATTAATTAAAGAAGGATAATTAAAGTAAATAACGCATGAAGCAATACAAAATTATATGCAAATTAAAAAGAATCCAACATCTATTTAGCATTTAATTTTTAGGAGTTATCTGTTTGCCGCATATTTTTTAAAAATGCATTGGAAACTATATATTTTATGGCACTGTCTAAATCCACGAAAGTAACAACTCAACTCTAACAAATTTCGCTAATACTTTAGCAAGGGCCAACTTTCGTGGATTTAGACACTTCGAATCAAATTTCTCATTCCATCCGATTGGAAAGTCGCCAAGTGGTGATAAATGAATGTATTTGGCAACTCAGAACCCAAATTTCAAATTTAAATAACTCCTTTCCTATTGAAATTCAGCAGCTAATTTTTTCACAGTAAGTGTTTTGAGTCATCTTCTTATGCCTGTAAAATTTTCGTGCATTTCTGTGAGTTCACCCTAAGAATGTTTCCTTGTAAGTATACTTGTTTGGCATGGCCAATTATTAAGAAGCTTTGTCATATTGAACTTAATTGATAAATTCCCTAATATAACCTGTAAATTTAATTTTTTTATATTGACTATAGTGAATATTTATAGTCGATATAAATTAGTTTTATGTCGTTTTAAATTAATTAATGAAATTAATTTTCCTTACACTCTTATTTTCGTTACACATCTCAAGGTAAACCTTTATTTATTATTTACCTTACATAATGGTTAATTTGGGTAAATAATGGTTACTTTGTAATCTTTATTTAACAAACTTCAATGTGAGTCAAACCAACATTATAAAAATCTCGAACACATCCTTCAAAATAATGTATGGAAGTTATATCATAATAACTATTTATTAAGGACAAAAAATCTAAAATTCAAATTTCTACAACCGCGATTCTTAAAACTCCAAACGACATTCAAGGCAAACACAATAAAGCTAAGCGCGCACTAGAGACTCACGGCGACAGAGACAAAATTATCACCCTGGCTATAGAAAGAAGCTAGAGCGCGCGCACCGGCGACGAGACTCTTGGCCGATTGCCAAGAGTCATCTTCATAGAAATGCATTGCTCTCGAGTGACCTAGTGTTTATAGTTGCCACGACAGAAGTCTCTAGTGCGCGCTTAGCCTAACTTTCAAGAATAAATCTCCGCCCTATCAACAGCTCGAATTCCCTTGTAATGTCCATAAGAGACATTACATGTTTACCACCACCGCAAATATACACTTCCAATAAAGATATTGGCATCTGGTCAGACCCAGAAAACAAGCGCACCCAAAAAATATAAGCTGCACTTGCTTTAAGACAATTTCCCCCCTCATTATCACCAATCTAAAATAATACCGGACTTAGTCCTGGATTCTTTCTGGCGTTTTTCTTTCGCTTTTTGTTTGTACTGCGAGTCTCTCTTCCCTTTTTTTCCATTATTATTTCCACCAACAACTGTCTCGAGTTTTCCGAGACCTGGGAATAAAGACTTTTTCCCTATTGGTGAGGGACCAGAATGGAGGGCATGTTTTTTCATGTGCTCTGTGTTGAGGCCCTTCTCAATGGCGGCTTCTAGGGTACTCTTTCCCGATCAAGGATCTACTAGTGGTTGCCTGTATTCGGAGTTCTTTTCAAGTTGCATTTTTGCTTGCGACTTTCAGGGTTGCCTTAATGATGTCCCCCTTTTGTTCCTTCAGGTGCATGGGGGGTTTTTAGGTTTTTGCTTCGCTGCTGTTTGGGGTTTGATGAAGTAGTAATTTTTAAAAGTAATTAGAAGCGCATAAGGAGTGTGTTTAGTTTCGAGGTAGTTTTACGGATGCTTTTTGTGGTAAGTACAGATTTGGGGTCGCGCCTAATGGGGTTTTGGGAAGAAACAGTGAAAGATTTTTTTTAAGGTTTTAGTCAATTTTTTACTTTTTCCACCTTAATTCCAGTATTGGGAAAAATATTTTTTGGTGTCTCTTAAAGGTCAACTAGCTTTTTAATCAAATTGCACAAAAACTCCAGTAAAGAGTACATTTTATATTTTAAAATTTGCTAAAAGCTTATTTCTCATGCTTCATCCTGTATGATTGCATGCTTCCGTGTTCCTTATTTATCATTTCGGCAGATTTAGTTACGAATGAGAAATTAGCAGTAAAACGGCGTACAAACTACATCCCCCCATAGTTAAACTTCAAAACCCAAGCACCACAAACGTTCAAGATTCGCTCAATTTTTGTCATGTATGGCCCATTTCCGTTTACTTCTAGTTGCAGTTGCGTAAATTTGACACATTTGGTATGAGCTGTGCTATACTTAGGGAAGTGACTAACGAATTTTCAAGAGAGAGCAAGCGACCTTTCTGAAATTAAAATCCCGCGAAATAAATAGCACGAAAATTAAGGACATTAGGAATGATTCCAGCTGAAAATCTTAATTCCGGTTTGATTTAACGTTCCCCTGAAACTCAACGTTACCCAATCCCTCCTCCAAACTCAGTCCCTCCTCTCGAAGCGATGAAATTGCACCTTTTCTAATGCCTTCTTTCGGTGGATATGGCGTTCGTGTTAAGAGACGAGACATTAGCTTTTTTTCCTCTCCGAGCAACCCCCAATCATAACCAACCCGCTGCGGCTCAATTAGCAAGGCCACTTCCCTTTCTGCACCGATGACTACAGAAAAAGCTAATCAATTACAGGGCTCGTCAATTACACGGCCTGCAAAAATGCTGCTGCGAGACATCATTCTCCCTAAATGATCGGCAGAAACAAAACCGTATTTTTGAGCCGCTTCCTAATGAACGCTTTATGGCTGGTCTTTTGCGCGGGCAAGGCATTAAAAGAGCTGCTGTCGGGATAGGCCTACTACGCTCTTTACGCATTATGCGCCGCCGGTTTATGCCAGCTTAGGATCGGGTCCGTGCCTGCGCGCGTCCATAATTTATCAGGTGGAAGGCTGGATGCAACAGTTTTTTCGTTTTTATGCGAGGATGCCGGGTCCCGTAGTTTAAAATCTATTTTTATGTTGGCTTGTTTTTTGCTTGGAAGGTCCGGATGGGGTGATATATTTTGGCGTGTCCGTGCGTCTTTGCTGGTTTTGAATAAAACCCTATACTGTGACTCTGCGTAGCAAGTTCTGTTTTAATTACCGATGTTATTCTCTTTTTAAGGATGGGTTGGTCATTTGTGATACACATAAAAGGGATTCGGATGGAAATAAACTTAATGCAATAGAATTGGAATAAAAATGTTTGCTTTACAATTCGCAATAAAAGGGTCCCTAAAATGTTTTCGGATGTTATTTATCGTTATTTTATATCATATTTCAAATATGATACGTGAAATGGAATCAAAATCTATGGAATGACTTTTTTTCTAATAACTTCTAAAAATTTCTCTTTGAAATTTCATACCAAGATATAATTATGAAAATTTAATGATTCATATATAATTTATTTTTAAATTTCAGTTTGAAAAAAGGATTTGGGTAGTTAATTCCACAAATAGAAATGCTTGCAACAGCAACGAGCTAACTCCAGTGTAAAGCTGCATGTTGTTGCACCTCAATTTTTTTCAACAACTTTAGCTTTATACTGACACGGTTTTCCTTTTTAATTCTACTTTGTCCGAAACTTCATTATGAAAAAAGTACAACCAACTAATATCAGGTATGATCCTAAAATTTTTAGAACAACCCAAACAGTTCCAACCTCAAACAATCAGTCCCAAATCTTCCTGACCCATGATACCATCATCAAATCTGAACAGCCCCATCCAATGTTCAATACCAAAAACAGTTCAATTCCCCAAACAGAAAAGCCGCCGATTCCACCTTCAAATATTAAACTTTCCAATCTCCTTCCCAGCATGAAACCGAGACCAAAACCTCCCCTTCAATTCAATTCTCGAACCGTGCCGAAAACGAGCACTGACCGAGAGGGTGCAGCAATAATCAAAAGATTTCCCTCCCCGCAGTGGCAACGAGGGAGAGAAAGGGAGAACGACGACGATGGCCTTAAATCCATTTTTATTTACCTTCTCTCCGGACGCGGCCCGTTTCTTTTCGGAAATCGCTAATTTCGGGCTAAGACTTCTCGACAATTCGGGCAATTATCAGGCGAGGGAATTGTGTCATGTGAAGGTCGGGTTTCGGCTATCTCTTAAAAAACGGATGGGGATAGTAAGAAATTTACGGCTCGGTTTCGTCCGGGGGAGTGATTTGAGGAGAAGAGATGGTTGCATATGGGAATGTCGTGGTTCAGAGTGGGGTGATAATTTCAGTTTTATGCAAAACCGGGGAGAAGTTAAGGTGTTTGAAGAAGTGTTTAATGGGGTGAATTTTGAATCATTTTTATGGTGATTTCGGAATTTACAGATTTTGAATTTTTGATATGTACGTACTGAAAGAAATAAGTATTGAGTCTAATATTTGTAGGGACGGGAAATCAGGGAATATTTTTTTTTTCAAAAGAAGTTTTTGGAATTTTGCCCTTGTTTAAATTATACTGTATGCAATGAGTTATGAAATATTCCCATATAAGATTTGCAATTTAAATATAGCATAATTTAATAGACACACAATTGGTATATTTTATCATGAAACATCGTTAGATATTTAAATGGATCAAAAATATCGTTTCAAACAAATTTTTAAATTTTCCTAAATAAACGAAACAGGATATGAAAGTTGTTCAGTTGTTTGAAGATAGGAAACATATTTAACGGTTTACTCTAAACACAACATTCAATTTAATATTAAATATTTTTATAAATTTAGATAAAGCTATTTTAAATAGACAATTTTTAGGAACAAACGGAACAATTAATTATTTTAAACTTGTTTAACACCTAAATTTCTATAGTTTGTAAAATCTTGATATTAATAATTTCTGATAGAGTTGATGAAATACCTCTTATACAGTAAAATCACTTTTTTGTGCTTAGTACTTCTATTAAGTTTTTTTATAATAAGAATTAACAAATTTTGGGTATACAATTATTGAATAAATGGAAGAAGAAAAATATTCGCCCTCCTTGCCATAAACTTAAAATAAACGAGATGCAGTTCTGAATTATGATAAAAGTTTTATACATTATTTGCTAATGAACTTTATGTTTACCCTAAAAGAAATAATGCGAAGGCATTTCTTTAATATTGGAACAATCACTGGTAAATGAGCAATATTAGTTAATAAGTAATGAATAGGAGATACAGCCTAAGTACAATAAATCGCTCTCTCAAATACATTTTCTTTCTAATAATCCGTTCTTTTTAGACTAAGTACGCTTTATTGCTTTTACAATAACCCCCATTTATTTCAGTCATCAAAACAATGCGATTACACTTCCTCATTACACGAAAAAAACGGCCTTTAATACAAAGTTATTCGAAATAAAGTTGAAGATAAAACTTGTCCATCCCCTCATTAAAATATGTGCTTTTTCCCAATTTATCTCCACGTTTTGAAAAGGAGGGTGGTTTATGGCTTTCGTACCCTCTCTTTCCGCAAATTAATCTAATGGAGGATTAACTTACCAGAACGGCCTCTGATCACAAAAGCTAGACACATGTATGTTTTTTTATTGGAGTAGCGATGGTATCCCATTTGCTAAATGTGATTTAATTCCCTTTCAGGGGCTTTTGTCAAATCGCCGCAATTAAAATTCATTTACGAGTAGCAACAACACCGGGTCGAGTGTTTTTCTTCGATAAGACCTATCATTAGTCGGTCCGACTGTCGACTAATCGCACTCTTGCCCCCCCCCCTATATGCATTCCTGCGTTTTTCCGACTCATTCGCGCATGATGGATGCCCGACTCTGATCAGTCTTCACGGGGCTAACTTTTAGCAAATTCCGGGGTAAATAAGTGAACCCGTTCTCAAAAACTGTTCAAATTAGAGCAGCGAGCCCTGAATGGTGGACGTTTGCCACATGATAAATAGAATCCCGCCTTGCCGTGGAAAAAAAGGCCGCCTGCGGGGAAAGCACATCTAAGTTAATAAATTGAACTTTTCTTCCCGTTTACAATTTTTCGCGGGGGAAAATACACCATCCATATTCAAGCCCGCTTCTTGCCGCTGCTTTCAGCAGGGCCCCATTGTTGTCGGGCCCGCGCATTGTTTTGCCGTTACAATGAGGGGCAATGCATCGCCAAAAGGTTTTCTTGGCGGCGTTTTGTTTCGGCGCGGGACCGAATATTTCTCGCATTGTGGTGTTTATTCTCGGCGATTTCCCCCGGTTATTAGAAAGTAGCAGCATGTTAATAACTGTGAGGGGTCAGGCCTTTAATTCTGGAGTCATTATTCACGGGCACTCAATTGCGGAGATATATGGCTCCCCCACCCTTTGCGGCAAAGAAATGAAACGCTTCCCCCCTTTTTTCTTCTCTTGGCGGGCTGATTTATGGCTGCGAGTTGGATGTGGTGTTAATTAAATGCTTGCTTCGGTTTGGGATATTTTGAGAAGGAATTGCCTCGCGTTGCAACCCTTTTTTGACTTGGTTTTGATTAGTTCGAATAGGGTCTGAAACCTAGTTTCGTTATTATTGCTACCAATTTAACAAAGCTCTGTTTTTTGTGTGTTTCTAGTATTTAATGTTTTAAGTATTTTGAAGTCGGATTGCTCTTTTTGACAATTTTGGGCCCAGTGGTATTTTGACAAAATAATTTTTTATGAAGTTGTCCATTTTTTCTGTCTTTTCGAGTAACTAAAAAATTCCATTAATTAGAAGACTCCCATTAAGTCATATAGAATAAGAATAAAGGGTGTAAAAAGAAAGTATTTTTTGTTTCTTTCATAGATTTAACAATGAGGGGTAAATAAGAAAAAGAACTTGCAATAAATAGATGTGAGGAGGGTATTATGGAAAACCCTTTTTATAAATAAGAATAACTCTATTAGTTTTTAATAAAAATCCACCGAATCATTTTAAGTACATACTATAAATAATGATAATGAAGGGCCAATGGTCAAATAAATCAGCATTTATTTTTTTAAATAAAAAAATGTACTTTAAGAAAAAGTTACAAATGGAGGGTAATATGGAACAGTCGGGTTATATGGAATAGTTGGATTTACAGCTATTGAAAACTAATTAGACCTTAGATAACATAGTTAATCTTAACTATAAAAATATATTTAACAATTAACGTTCAAATAGTTTTGTTGTTGAGTATATTTACAATAGTCACAAACATAATCGTCTTTTTCTGACCCTTTGCTTATGGAATGTTCCATAATACCCGACAGGCTATCTTGTACTATGAACCCTTTTACTGACCGATAAAACATTGATTGCTTAAAAATGACTGCAGTATAAGAAACTACTGATCTTTTAGTGTACATTATGCTTAACAACAAAATCAAAGTCTCATAGTTACTGGTAGGTTAAAAGGTTTGAACATTTACCGTCAAAAACTTTCGAAAATCCTAAAACACACTTTGCTTTGCTGCGACTGATCAGACAACAACAAGAAGCTAAAATCTTTGCGCACTGCATCATGGGGGATTTCTTAAGACTTTCGTGGCATTACCACGTGATAGCAGCAAAAGGGGGAGCAGAAACTCAGGTGTTCCATATTACCCGACTATTCCATAATACCCTCCTATCTTCTATATCCCTTGGAATTCTATGAGCATATGTGATACTAATACTTTATTTCTCTTACTTCTAAATTTTCTCATTTAGTCTTTCTAGTTCAATTGTTATTTAATAATACACGTATTTATAAATCCAAGTGTTGTTTTAAGATTTAAATCAGGTATCGGCGCATTGTATGGAAGGTAAGAGCAAACAAGTAACAGTTGTTCATCTCCATGGAGATGATTTCCACTGAAACCATTAGTTTCCTTGTTGACTTATATATCTTAATGAATTAAAATAATAAACAACTCAATACTGATTTTTATAACAAATTTCATATTCTAATGAAATATACCTAAGAATAACACACAAAATCATCAAAGATATCTCAATCTCCCCCAACTCTCTCCAACCTTCCAAAAATCCCCTCCCTTCATACATTCCGTATAAAAGATAACCCCATCACCCCACAAGATTTCATTTCCCCCCATGAACCCCATCAAAGAGGCGAATATTTAATCCGGTCAAGCCATTCGGCCACCAAGAGCGACGACTGAGCCGCCGCCGTAGTCTTTCGTGCTCAACGGAGCAGCGCTCGAGCCAGACAACTGTTTCCGCACTTGTTGGTATGGCTCGGACTCAATCGGTAACGGATCGCGAGCACTAGGAGGCATTCATCGGGACCCATTTGTGCACCAGGGTGATGGATTCTGCAGCGGTTCGAGTGGCCTAATGGAGGAATGAGCCCGGCTCATAAATCTGGGCTCGGATGAGGCCGGGCTTGTTTGATTTTGGGGGTGGGGAGAGTGCCGTCGTGGCTAGGAGCTGAGGTTATTAGGTGTGTGGGGATGTGGCATCAGCTAGGGAAGTTTACACCATGTGCTCACAACCACTTTGTTTTGTACTTTGCATGTCTTAGTAGTATTATTATAATTATTCAGTTTACTCAGGGTATGATTTTTATGTTTGAGCTGTTTAGGAGGAAAGTGATTCCAGAAATACAATATTTGAGAAAATCATAGATTTGGATGTGTTCTATGTTCCTTTACCTAGAGGGGTAATCGCCAAACTTAAAAGCTCAATGATTGGCCCGTAAGAAGAACTGCCTAAAAAGTGCCGCCTCCATGAGTACACAGACGTCGTCGTTAGAAAAAATCTTTGATTGCTCAAATTTATGCTCAGGGGACATATACATTTTTCATTCTAAAGGTCATTTAGAAAGGGTCGGGTTAGACTTTGATTGTATCATCTAAAAGCACGACCGGTGCCAATGAGTTAAAAAAGGAAGACCCTTCTCGCTCGGGAGTGTTGGGGGAAAATCCCCCAAACCACACAAAGAGCTCTACTCTTTTCTTTGTTTGTCATGTCTACTCTTTTTCTCCCAGATATGCTCTTGGGCTATAAAATAGAGTGTTGTAAAACTGTAAACCGACTTTAAGAGTGGAAACCTAAGAAAGTGTTTAATTAAAATAATAAAATGACGTTAATTGATATATTTTATTTCTGATACAGTGTTAATAAATGTGTGTATTGATATTCGGTATAGCGCAACAATGTGAATCCTGAATTTAGCAATCAATAAGAGTGAGGAATTATAAAATTTTGTTGCTTAAAAGTTTTCAAAATCAAAGTACTTAACACCTCAATAATTTTTAGAATTAAAAAATATATTTGATCCCTGCTCGTGTCGAAGCCCATGATTTCAATTTCAACATGAAAGCATTTTTTATGGCTGGCAGTGGTAATTTCCATGTTCTTTGTATCCCAATAAATTCATTAATTTCATTAAGTAAACCATTTATTCTTTCAAACAATTCCAAATGAGTATCTATAAAATGGGTAGTAAATGAATGCACATGTTTTATAACTAGACAAAGAATAATGGTCAATACTACCTAAAGGGTCGAGACATGGTTATTACAAAAATTTAACTTTTGATTTTACTAAAAAGGGATCAAATTTCCCAAACCAAGTTCCGTTAACTGCATCTCTTTTCTGAAGAAATTTTCAGACAGTGAAGGTGAAATTTTATGAATGTTCGCTACACTATAATATGAGATTTCATTTCCCAACAACGACTATACTTTCCATGAATGCCAATAGACGATTTCCATACCTATACCATTCAGATTCGCCTAACCACTACACCACAGTAGTTCTCCCAAACCCAATCGCGTGTCAAGTCAGGGTAGCAGGTGCCTGCGGCCCGCCAACTTTCCTCCCCAACAGGATAAGAAAGCCAGAGATCATAAACAACGTCTACCATTATCATCTCATGCATCTTAAAACTTGGGTCAAAACAATCCCGCGGTCGGACGGCCCAGAAGAGAGACGCTCAGGTGTGCCGCCCGGAGTGTATCGGAAGGGTTTGATTGATAGAAAAAGCGCGATCTTTTCCTCTTGTCTTTGGAAAATGGATGAGGCTGAAGTTTTTGTTTGCCTCTCTTCTCTCTGCCTTCGCTTTTAAATAAATTTCTGTGTGGTTTGAGGGTGTGGGCGTTGTTTTGTGAGGGCAAATAAGAGTGCTTTTAGGGGTTTTGATATTTTGTGGGAGGTTGGTGGGGGTATTGGGGAGTTTTTTTTCTCTTTTTATGTTTTATATCGTGAGAGGGTTGTGAAAAATGTGGGGAATTGAGGACCAAAATATCGGATTTTTTTTTAAATTTTAGTGAAATATTTTTTTTCAATACCTTTATCCCTTTTAGTCCAAGATCACCCCTGATTACCTTTAAATCTGTTAGAAAATTTGGGGAAGTCAGGGCTGAAAGGGTTATGGCTGAGAGGAAAGATTACGGTGGAAAAAGGTTAGGAATGATCAAGTTGAAATTTTTAACCCATTAATGGCCAACTTTTTATTTTTCTTAAATATATGGAACAAACGTAGTAAATAGCCCCAAAACAACTGGAAAAATTGTGAAAAAAATCCCAGGTTAAAATTTTAATTTTTACACCAAATTTAAAAAACGTCCCTAAAAAGGGACGTCAGGCACGAATGTCCCCGTATTTTTTCTCTATAGTAAAGGCATGGTAGAAAATTGTTTTAAGGCCTCAAAAACATTTTCTACCTTATTAAGTGCAGGAAAAGTGATCTGAACGATATTGTAACATGAAAATGAACAAAAAACATTAATGATTTATCCAATTAACTGCAAAAATAACCTTAATTAACGTAATTTGAGCATTTTTTATACTCTAAACCAGGTTTTTACGTCCCAAATACATGTTGTTACGTCCCAAATACATTGTAAATTAACTAACATTTTTAATTGAAAAGGCATTCTTTGCTTATATGTTGCCTAGTACTAAGTAATAATTACTTTTACACATCTCAAATCCATCCGAATATCTCAATTTTTGAAGTTTAAGTCTGTCAAATGTCCATACTTTTTTCATTTTATTTAAGTTTATAGTGTGGAACACAAATTTCTCTCCAAAAATCAAGCATTAGTAGGATGTGCATTAGCAAGCCAGATTATAAAGATTGATCTGAAGTATAGAACACAATGATTAGTGACTTTTAATTAGAAAAAAAGCCGAAAATGTATCACAAAAGCGACTTTTTTGGCAATTTGAATGACAAAATGTCATAATATTTAATAATTATAAACATTTAATTAAAATATAGCCGGAATATATTTACCTAAGTATTAAATTTAGATAAATGATTAATTTTTTTTAATTAATACAAATTAATTAATTCCTTATAACTTAAGACTTTTTATTCCATTAATTAAGCAAAAATAACAATATTTTCCAAAACAAATTAACAAAAATAATGAATTTATTAGCTAAAATGAAAGTAATTTTATAAATATCAGTTATTTAATTCATTTCTTAAGAATCGAACTGGTTTTTATGAAATGAATAAGGAAACACTAGCATTTCACTATGGGGAAAAACACGGGGGCATTTGTGCATGACTTCCCATTTTAGGGACGCTTTTCGATGGTCCAAAACGATGTCAAGATAAAATATTTTTGAAAAATAAAAAAACACCCCAAATGATTTAATGTATAAACAGTAATATAAATCGGCATGGAATATTTTTTAAAATAGCAACTAGGATTTTCAAGCTTCTTCTTTTGAAATTTCTAAAAAAGCACTTTTCTGAAAAATTCTATCTTCCAACTTTTAAAAAAGAGAAAAACAATTTAAATGTTGCTTTCTTCTTGTCTTTTTTATGGCTTATAAGGATCAGAGATACATCAGTGCAAATTTTGATTCAAAGTAACAATTTTTGTAGAAATAGGAGGATTTAAAAAAAACGTCCCTAAAAAGGGCCGTCAGGCAGTATTGGGTTAATGAGACAAATATTTCGTTGGAGAAAGAATGATCAAATCAGTTAAACTATTGGCTGAAGACATTACACGAGTCGGAATTCTGGGTTTTTAGTTTGCTTACTCTATTTTTTTTTGACTTGAAGCCCCCATAGAATCATAAAAATTATGGTGAAGGTAACAATTTAAAATAGTTTTTCTAATTAAGTTCTTTTCGTAGTTGTGTGCATTTGCATTTTGTTTACCTTTCATTTTAATAACTATCTTAAGGTTAAATTTTTCGTCTTTGTATAAAATTTTACTGTTTAAGGGGACGCGGTACCTCAGTTTCGACAAAATCACGAAAAAAAATTTTTTAGTACAAACTAATCTATTTCCCTTCATCTATCATCCTCACATTTTCAAAACTTTTCATCGAAAAATATCCAAGCTGTAGTTCATTTTATGTATGAAAGTATTAAGGTTTCTATGGGTTATGAAAACTTCAAAGTCCTTTTACACAGAACCACTTTTTCATTGTTTAAAATGCTAAGGCTTTTTATCTATTGCACCAAATCTCTTGAAATTTTTTCTGGCTATTGTTGGAAGTGCAATTAACAAAGTATGGTATGGGTTTTTGGATATTCATGGTAGATTTTTTAAAAAATATTACTAAATTTTGATTTTTAGCATTTTTAGGGGTTTTTTTTGCTAGTGACACAAGAAAAAAATATTTTTACTATAAACCAGTATAAATCCTTAACCGATACCAAATTTTGTTTTATATAGATTAAGGTATTTAAATAAAAAAAATTATGAGTGTAAGTCAATTATTGTAGGAGGAGTAGCATTTTAAAAACACACCTTAAATTTGAAGTTTTTTTTAAAAAAAATTTAAATATTTAATTTTTTGGTATTTTCAATTTGGAATATCCTTAATACAAGCCAAATACATTTATTACCACCAAAAAGTATCAAATAAAGATGAATTTAAAGATTTTGGCCAAAAAGGTACCGCGTCCCCTTAACTGCCTAAAATGGTAAAATGGTACTAGAAATCTACAAGGTAGAGGCATTTGCTGACTATATACATATATTATAAAAATTCTTGAAATTTGTAATTTGGTATAAAAGAATGCGTGTGATTTTTAAATTTATTTCACAAGGAATAAAATTGGCAGAAAGCATCTATAATGATAAAAAATGCAACAAACTAAGTAAATATCTGTAATAAATTTTAAACTAAAAAATAAACAATTTTAATCTTAAACCCTAATCTTCAAGCTATTTTTGAGATAATCATAAACATTAAAACTTATATACACGAACTTCGTTTTTTTTGCAACGTAGTCACAAACTGTTGCAAAACTGTGTTTAGCCGAATTCATCTCTTTAAACTCGATCCTAAAGGTTTTGCTTACGAAAAACAATAAAAACCTTAGTCATCCCGACGATTTTTAGCTCCCCTAGCATCAAAATGCAAATCATTACAGTAATGGCGGGTCAGGTGCTTAGAAGTTAACTCTAAAATATCCAAACTGATCTTGTTTCGTTTTGAACTCCCTGCAATCACAACGATACGAGATCTCTCCATCTAAAGCCATTCATTGTTGCTTCTTATTGTTGAATGCCTCCAAATATGCTTGTTGGTATCGGAATTCAC
The DNA here is from genome assembly GCA_024610705.1 of Tetragnatha versicolor. Taxonomy (NCBI): domain Eukaryota; kingdom Metazoa; phylum Arthropoda; class Arachnida; order Araneae; family Tetragnathidae; genus Tetragnatha; species Tetragnatha versicolor. The sequence goes on from JANDEH010000009.1 coordinate 13,984,681, forward strand.
CATTAAATATCGCTAGCAATGAAACCGGCTGGAGGGTTTTCTTTATCCGCAGATAAGCATGCTCGGGTCGTAACTGTTCAATTCGTGATTGATCCCAGTCTCGTGTTTCGACTGTAATTGATAGGACATTGCAGGAAAATGTAGTTTTGTTTTTTGTGTGTGTTCTTGTTTTGAGAATCACTTTTCTGCAGTTGCTTTTTGAGTTTAAAGTGTTTTGCTGCTGCTGCGTCTTCTTTCTGATCCATTAAATGGAACCATGTTCTTTTTGGCTCCGACCATTTATCGAAGAGTGTTGTTCCTGATTGAGAATGGATCAAGCTGTTTGGTAATGGCCCTTTTCGCTTTTTTTACCTTTCCGTAGGAAGGAGAATATTCGGCATCTAAGGGTAGTGAAACATTGGGGAAGAAATTTTCCATCTACTCTATTTATTGGGGTGCTGGGTGAAAATAAATATGTATGCTGTACGAGAGCTTTTATGGAGCATGTATGAATAGTTGTTTTTAATAAGTGCATTCATGCGCAATAGGGTGGCCCACTTTTCTATGGGAAAAAACAAAGTGTTATGAAATTGCCACGGCACCTCCTCAATTTTTTAGACCTACAGAGAAAACTATTAAGGCAAAGTTTGGGATCTGTACCTTAATTAGAAAGCGATGACCAAGAGGAGTGAAAAAGTCCAAATTCGAAGATTTTTATACAAAACAACTAAAAAACCAAAGATAAAACCATATCATTTTGTTCATAATTTTTTATAGGAAACTACTAACGTTATAGATATAATGTTCCAGGTTTTGTTTTTTTATCACCTTTATTTTGGTTGTAGTAATTGTGTCTAATGTCCAAAGAACTTCTGTAAAGTTGTTTTTCCTGAATTTTTAAACAGCTAATAACACTAGAACTATACTACTTAAATACCTGAAATTAGTTCCATTTTGTTTGTAAATTTTTTGTCTTTGATTTAAAATGCATCATGACCATCATTTTCAAAAAGTTTTTTTTTTCAAAATTTAAAAAAAGTGAAACAAAATTTAATGCAGAAATTTTTTTTAAAAATATTAAAAGCCTTTTAACTCTTAAAATGAACATTACTACCAAATTTCAAGTTGAAAATAAAATTTAATCATGTATAAAATTAAAAATACTTGTCCCTAAACTATCCCTAAAATTACACAGCAAGAGCGATTCACTCATGAAAAATTCATAAAATCGCTTGAGGGTGTTTATATGACTTTAAACATGCAAAAAATGTCAAATCAAAAAAATTTTTTCATTAAATTTTTTTTCATTTTTTTTTAAATTTTGAAAAAAAAATTTTGATCATGATTGAACTTTTTTGGTCATGATTCACATTAAGTCAAAGACAAAAAATAACAAACAAAATGGGAATAATTTCATGTTTTTAAGTTGTATAGTTCTAGAGTTATTAGCTGTTTAAAAATGCAGGAAAAGCAACTTTACAAAAGTTATTTGGACATTAGAAAATTATTACAACAAAAATAATGGGGATAAAAAAACAAAACCTGGAACATTATGTCTATAACGTTAGTAGCTTTTTATAAAAAAATCATTAACAAAATGACAGGGTTCGATCTTTGGTTTTTTAGTTGTTTTGTATAAAAATATTCGAATTCGATTTTTTCGCTCCTGTTGGTCATATACTTCTAATTTGAATACAAAGTGGGAATTTTGGCTGTGAGCTTCTATTAGCTGTTCAAAAAAAGTAGAGGGGACCCAGAACTCTACCTGAAAAAAAGTTTTTCCACCTAATGTCAATTAGTTATAGTAAATGTCCTGAAGACACTTTTGCAAAAAAAAAGGAAGATATAAAAATTAATACGTAAAATATTTATTCATACTATTTTAAGGAATACATTATTTTATTTTATAACGTAATAATTTCTGGAAAGTAATTAAAATATTTAGTTATGGAAATGTTGTTTTATTGGGTATAACTTTTAAATACTATAAATAATTTAATATTTGATGAGAACACCAGTAAATAAATATGAATTTGATTTTATAAGAACATAAAAAATATGAAGGGTCATACTATGAGCAATATGTTAGGCCAGGAAGTAGCTAAAATGCTCCCTCTATGGCGTGATTGTAGCTAAGTGGCATTTTGGCGATTTCTCCAATAAGGAGATGACTTTGTTTTTTTAATATTTAGGAAGAACTGTAATACTACATTCACACATAAGAAGTTAATCTAGTTTAAGTGCTAATCTAGCTAAAATATAGCATTGACACAATGCTATATTTAAACTAGATTAACACTTAAACTAGATTAACGTTTTATGTGTGAATGTAGTATTAGGGATGTTTCAGATAAGTGTTTCGTAACTTCTAGGAGGGGTAGGGCTTACCTAGACGACACAGAATCACCTAAGAATGGGGCATTGGAAATGCACCCCTATAGCGACCTAATGTTTTTTATAAGCCGGCATGGGAGGATTAAAACCATTGAAATCGTTTGTTTCTGGCATTTGTTACATAAAAACTGATTTAGGAGTTGAAATTTCAGATCTTTAATTGGTTTTATGGAATAAATACCTTAATCGAGGGTTTTAATTCGATTTTAAAATATTTAAATATCCACAGGGAATTTTACAACTTCTCATGCCCGCTTATAACAACCCCTAGTTCATTAGTGGCGTATTTACGACACCCCTTCCTAGCTGATTCTGAGTCTTCTAGGTGTTTCTTACCACCCCTCCTAGGAGTTATGAAACACTTATCTGAAACACCCTGTATATATAGCAGGCAAAGGCTTGTCTTGGAGGAGTCTTATACTATGCTTGTTTTTAAATGCAATTTTACCTAATTTAGAGTTTTTAAACAATTTTACATTTATTAATAAGTATGAGATGATTTTATAATGGTTGCTGCTTTATTGATAAGGGAACCCTGAGACAATATTTAGCCAAATTTGGGTTTTAAGAAAAAAAACACATGTTGCTAATTTTGTTTACCAGTGATTTAAAAGTATAGAAGGGTTAATAGTCTTTCAAAGTCTGTTATTATCATACATAAATTGAAAAAAAGGAATAAATTTTTAAAATATTCAGACTGTAAAAATAAAATCTACATGAAGGGATTTCATAACACCTTAGCACTTACCAGTGAAAAAATCCATTCAAAACGCTAAGTATAATGGCAATAATGGAATATTTACTCACAAACCTTACCCCGAACTAAATTAAACGGTTAGCTTCCTTTAAAAGAAAATAGCACAACCCTTTCTTTCCCCCATGCTTAAATACATCCTTATCCCACACATTCAATCTCCATCATTCAATACTGGTAACGAAAAGAATGAGAGCGATTAAACTGCGATGATATATCACCTCGACCGGAGAAAGAAAAAAAACCTGTCAAGTGGCCAAACCAGGAACGACCAGAATATAACAACGATTGTTCAAATAAATCAGTCCTTGGGAATATCACCACATGAAGCGCATGTGTCCAATTAGCTTAACACAGCGCGCTTGCGTAGCAACTCTAAACAAACTTTCCTATTAGGAGATACCCGAATCAATGGCTGCTACATGATTTAATCGCTTACCGGTCTCTACTCATTATGTAGGGCCTGCCGTTCAATACCACTACATTATGCAACATGTTTATCATCAGATATCGCGGTGGGGTATTAGCTGGATCACCGCTGTTTTTAAGCAGGGTGCGCTAGAAATAGATTGTTATTGGTAGCATGTTTGCAAGGGGGCTATTTTGCATCCATCATAAAGCCCGCTACGCTAACAATGGGTGGTACCGGTTTACACTGCGGCTTTTGTTTTTGGTTGAGGAATTGAACAGAAGCTTGGGCTAACTAAAATAGGCAGGTCGTGAATTTTTATCGATGTTTTTCCGAATGCCATTTCCATAAGAAATGAAGGTGGCCTGAAAATGACAATTTCTCCATTATTTGCGCAGAGAACCAAAAAACATACAGTCGATACTCGAGCAATATGGTAATTCCTGGCTGAGAATATTTTATTCAAAAGCACTGAGCGTTAAAAACTATTTGATAAGCAAATGTAAACATATAAATCTGCCTTTCCTAAACAATAAGCATCTTTACCACTACTAATTATGCATCCAATTAACTGCTGATGAGCAAGTTATCTCTGTGCTTAACAACTCAATGCGTTTCTAGAAACGCTCCTTCATTAGAGTTTAATATTTTAATTAGCGATAAAATCCGTTACTTATTGAATTCAAACTAATGATCCAAGTGATCCGATACTTATTTATTTTATTTTATACAAAAAGATACCCGACACCATTTTTGGGCAACTGAAAAATGGTCAATGTTTTGAGAAGTAACGAAGTTTCTGTGAATGGCGTAAGCTTGATTGATTAAATTCATTAATTACCAGAACAGAGTGATGTTCTAATTATTTTAATTCTGACCTGAAATTAAGGAGCTAACTAAGGAGGAAGACTGTTTTTTTCTACCAAGTTCATTATTAAGAGGATTGTTATACATTTCGAAATCATTGTGTTTAGGTTACAGCCACTTAAGGTAATCTTGCGAAAAATATGAAAGAAAGATTTTAATTCTCACGTTATGTAGGTATCTTTAGATTTTATAATATGTGTAAATTTGTTCTTATTTATTTTTACACGGTGATAATTTAAAAAGGTTTAATAATTTTTATTTGTTAAAGTATACGTTGATTAAAATAAAAAAAACATTACTTTCTTGTATTGGGATGTCCCATAAGTTCTGTTTGAAAAATTTTTATGAAAAACTGGTAATAGATGGAGATTTCAAACAAAAGGGATTTTAATATATGCATACTTATGAACATAATGTGTGATTTTGGTAGTTCTTGTGATATTATTTCTTTTCAAACTGGCGGTTTTAAAACGACGATTTTTGACTATTTTTTTCTTTTGTTTAAAAATCTAGGAAGAACGCATAATTCATGGCTAAAAAAAGTTTTACTGTATATTTGAAATGTTTATATTAAGATGTGATAGTTTCAAGATAATTCGATAAATTTAACTAAGGAAATTTTGGTCTCAAACATAACATCTATTGCAAAAAACTTACCTCAGTAATGTTAGTCATTTCAAAGAAATTTTCACAAAAAAATAATCAAAATCAATAAAAAAGCTTACAGATAGACCCAAGAATTCAAAATAAGAAGTTTATTAAATTATCTCTGAACTTAAGTTCAGAAAGCAGTGCCCACAATTCAAGCGCGCAACGTTTTAGCTTATCAGAATTACGCTAGCTTAACTTATATACGCTATGCGAACAAAGCAATTAAACAACTCATTGGAATTTAGAAATATATCTATTAAACTGTATTATGAAAAGATGCTTTCAATGTTTAAACCCTTTAAACAAACAATATGGTTCAAAAAACATCTGCCTTTTATTTGCTTCACACAAGCTGCTTAGAAAAACAATAGGCGTGCTTTAAAAAACACGTGAAATTACCAATATATGAAATTTTAAAGCCAAAATTTCCTACCTTAAACTTATCGAATCATCTTGAAACTATGACATCTTAATCGAAACATTTCAAATATACAGTTAAACTTTTTTTAGCCATGAATTATGCGTTGTTCCTAGTTTTTTAAACAAAAGAAAAACATTACGAGAAAATCGTCGTTTACGGTATTTTTTCAAACCGCCATTTCGAAAAGAAATAATATTACGAGAACCACCAAAATCACACGTTATGTTCATAAATATACATAGATTGAAATCCTATTTGTTTGAAATCTCCACCTATTACCAGTTTTTCATAAAAAAATTTCAAATACGAAACTTCGTAAAAAGTAACATAACTTATGGGACAGCGCAATACTATACAAATACAAATACAAATTAAGTCGACCAACTACAGGCGTAAGCCCAGCAAGGTTGGTTATGTTTTAGTTTAACCAGTTTAGTTTAATATTAGTATAAAATAACATGAACATTATAGTATTCATAATCACTTACCATAAAAATTATTACGTAAAATGTTTTATAATTCAATTTGTACATTTGAAAGTACTAAATAAAATGTGAAAGATTGTACACATAATGAATATATAGAAAGAAAAATAACCCCCTAAAAAGCTTTGAATAATATTAACGACAATAATGATATGGTTTGGATGATTACAGTTAATTCGATTTTCTAAAAAGAGAGAAGATGATTGAAAAACAGAATTCTACTTTCATGACACAATACTCAAAGAGAATGCCCAGGACATCACTAATGTCAAAAGGGGAGACGGACAATTTTATTAACATTCTTTATATAGAATACGAGAAAGGAGGTTACATAAATAACTTGTATAACCAATTTATACTGATTTATTTATAATGACTGCTACTCTTATTCTATTGAGTATTTTAAGAGATCTTTATCATCTATTATTCGAATTAGTAAAGGAGTACGTTGACATCACCGCTTAAAAAAATGGTAGTCTTTCTGTCCTTTTTAATTAGTCGAAGATTGGTCTGGTACGAAAATCGATCCTTTGATTCTTTATAGATTTCTATTTATAAGTACTACATGATATTTCATTACTATCATGCAGAAAATATCCAAACTTTTCAGAAAAAATTGTTTGTATTACATTCAAAATCAAGTGAATATATTAAATTGAATTTTTTAAGTAACCCAAATAAAACTCAATTTGCACACACAATTAGCATTTATGTATTTTATATAAAGTGCGTCTATATATAACTCAAATCAACCATAATTGAAACTTGAATAATTTTGTCAGTAATGGTCCGAGTATCACATTAATACACACCCCCAGCCTCTGCAAATAAAAATTAACTTTTTTATTTAACTTCTCTACCTTAGGATGACCTAAACAACTATTCAAAACACTATGGGTATGAACCAAAATTTTTTTTTTCTCTTGGGTCTGAAGAAAATAAGCAGCGTTTGAAATTGCGGTGGTCGGCGAGACCTCTGAAAATCGGTTCGGACCGCTACGGTCAAAAAACCAGAGTTCTGCCGGATCTGTGGCAAAAAAAAACAAAATAAAATGTAACAATTTTTATTTGAATCTGTGTTCATCGACTTTCTGGGGTGTCTTATAATTATTTACCCAATAAAGAAATATTTAATGTGATTTTCACTCCGCTTTCTATTCTTAAGTTTTTCCTGCTATACACTTGAACAAATATCTGCAGTAAAACATTTCCCTTGACTTTCAAACTTCGTTTACCTTCACACACAGGTCATTGATAAGGGTCCAGAATATGATATGCTGATATATATGTGTTCACAAAATGTTCAGGGGACAAGGGTAGGAATAAACAGGTCTAAGTTATTTCAATGGAAACGGAAACCATCAGTTATTTCGGTTAATGACCAGTGGCTTTTTTTCTAAAATCTAACGCTGAAAAAAAGAACCTTCGATCTTCGATTTTGGTATGATGTGACCACCCTCCCTCGGTCACTCCACTTACTAAAGTGAAAGGCAATGGCATTTTTGGCGTGGTGTGGTAACGATATGATTCACCAATTTTACTCATCTGACAATGCTATTATATGTCTTCGGCCGGCTATTAATGTAAGACTAAAAAAATTTTTTTCCTAAGGGCCTTACGTCATACAAAACCAAACCAACCAACCAATTTGCTCCTTTCTGTATAAAAATACTTTAAAAAAATAATTCCCTAGTCTTTATTCAAATGACGAAACGGTGTAGACGCCACCTGTCGCTACTATGCGAATCGCCTCTCCGACCGCAACTGTCGCGCACCGCAATCGGCCAAAGACCTTAATCCCGGTTTGTTAATAGAGCTCGGTTAGTTTTCCCGATCCCGAAAAAGCGGCCCCCCTCACGGCGCTGCTGACTCTTTGTGGCCCCTCCCCCTCTCCGTTCGATCCGAGGCGTTCGTTCCGCGGCTCGGCACTCCTCTCTTCGTCTCTCTTCTCAGGGCATGTGTCGATCCCGGGCCTCCTTGTTTTTTTGAGGGGAGCGAGTTGACCGCTGCTGCGAGTTGGTTGCGCCAATCCCCCGCCAGCTGGAGTCAATGGTGAGTGGTTTTATTGACCCCTTCCCTCCCTTGTTGTTGGCCTCTCTCTCTACCACGTGCTGTCTTGCCGCGGTTTTGTCGCTGCTTTTGTTGGGGGTGTGTTGCACATGCACGTGCGAGCTGGGGGTTGATATTGTTTTGGGTTTCAGGTGTGGTTGTACAGAAACAAGTTTTAAGATTCTGTTTTTTTGTGTTTTAAGATTTGTTGTTTTAAAAATGTTGCTTCTTTTATGGTCATGTAACGGACTTATGTTAGGAAACTAAGATTTTACTCTTTTTTGTCATTGGTTTTTCTTTTCAAAAATGAAACCGGTTTTTTAGACTTTATTGAATTTGGTTATTTTTTTTGTTTCAACTTTTTTTGAGTACTTAGTTTCATATTCTATTACCATTAATTTTTTTCTGGTGGTAACATTAGGAGATAAACTTATGTAAACCCGTTTTATAAAAAAAAGACAACTTTAATTTGGAGTCATTTTTTTAGAATGTAAATTATATTTCCTTTTTTTAATTCCCTTTGTGGTTCCCTTAAATCCCCTTTGTGGTACCATAAAGCAATAATTTACTTTGTTTTGTATCTAGTCTTGGGTTGATCTAGGTCTGAAAACTAGTTTTTTCACTCGTCTTGATACAATTTTCTTCGTGAATCACTTAATAATTGTGATATCAAATCAATTTTTTACTCTCTTGCTCTAATGCAGAATGTATTTTTGAATACTGAAAAACTATTTTAATTAAGCGTTTTTGTAAACTTAATACAGTTTAAACATCATGTGCGAAACTTGTCTCTTTCTGGAGGATTCAGTGATAAACAAACGTGTCTTTAAAGTTTTATTGTTGAATGGTGGGGGCTACTTTCAATGGTTAATATACCGAAGAAAGGTAAATAATTACGTGTGATTCATACATATGAAGACCGGTAACCTGAAAATTATTCTAAAACTATTAGAAAATTCTTCTATGTAAATGGGGAAAAACTATTATTAAACCCTTGTATTTTCGACTAATTATTTTCATTCAATTTGCGCACTTTATGCTACGAACTAATTTTACTTTTAAAAACATATAACTAACATTTTATACATTCTTTCTAAAAACCTATACCATTGCAATTTTTTTAAATTATTGTTAAACGCTTAAAATTATTTCAACACTGTTTCATTTTGAAAAATGTATCAATTTCCTAACGAAACCTTATGGAATTTGACATTAGTATTAGGTTTGAATTTTTTTTCTAAGAATTGGGAGTTTCACATTTCTGAATTTCATACCTAATTAATTTCAAAATTAATGTATTGTAACTATGTAATATAATATTTTATTTGTTGTAATACTTTTTATTAACTTATACTTTGACTTTTAAAATCAATACAGCTCTTTTCCTAAGATAATATTATCTTATTTAAGGAGTTTTGTGTGGGAAAATAATCCTATAATTTTAAAAAATTACAAAAATTACTATTTTGTATAACATTTGTATTGAATCAGTTTTTTATAGATATTTTATTATTTCTACTGGTAGATGTTGACTTTCATATAATTTCAAATTTATTAAACCCATATTTATGTCTCTAAATTACCTAAACCTTATTAAACCTAATATTAATGTCAAATTCCATAAGGTTTGGTAAGGAAATTGATACATTTTTCAAAAGGAAACAGTGTTGAAATAATTTTAACTGATAAAATGCATTTTGTATAACATAAATCTTAACGCACTATTTTTTGTAAATTTATATAAATTAAAGTATTTTTTAATATTTCATATTTTTTTCTAAGAAGTGAAATAAAAAACTTAGAGTGTAATATACAAATAATCTTAAAAATACTAATACACAATACTTAATTATATTAAATAAATATAAGGTTTGATTTGTAAAGGAACTCTCAATATCTTAATCAATGATTTAGTTATTATAGCCAGTGAGTTTGTTTCAAAACTATTGAAAACTATCGATGTAGAATATATTTTACGATATGATGGTTCAATAATTATTCTATAATGGCATCTATAATTAGTTGAAATTTAGCATTGGCATATGTAGATTCGTAACAATATATTCATGTAAGAGTATCACAAAGTTTAATTAAAACTTTTTTGTTGTAATTTTTCGATTTATTTGTTTAGAACACCAAGAAAAACAAATTTCTCTTTGGTTTTCAATACTTATTTTTAGCATATGAGAGCGATGACTGTAATAAATTAATATAAAAATAAGCCATGATCTAGGCGTAATTTAAGTTGTGCAGTGAAAAACAGAAAGATAACTTGAAATAAATTTTGTATGTAATTATTATTATGTTAACAGTTAAATAAATTCTGATTAAACTCTGATTAAATTTTAAGAAAGAACTTTGAAAAGGATTTTTTTGTTAAAGCGTTTTTACAATTCATCATGCTTTACTATAAATGCATTTTAATTTAAGGTTTAACTAATTTATGAAAGGCTCTAAAAATGCGTGTTTGCAAGTGGGCTAGAGGCATATGCTTATTTTGTCTATTAAATGCCTTTTTATTTATGATTTAACAACATGAAATATTTGTTCGTCTCAGCTTATTTCTTTTTCTAAAAATTTTTACGTTTTTAACCCTACAGTGCATACTGTAGCCATTTGGCTACACGACACTTTTCCCCATTTCCTACTCAAATTTCCATTTCCAAACGGCAACACCATGCAATAAGTACAATAAATATAAAATTTCATTGTATTAGCACTTTAGACTGCCAGTTGATGGCAGCAGGGGTACTATTTTGAGATATTTGTTAGTAGCTAGTGAAACGAAAGTCAAAAATAAAATGACCATATATATTAAAATAAAAAAATTTCAACTTGAAAAAAAAATGTTTTGAAAAGATATGATGTTTTTTTATATTTTTAAAGCATTTGGTTTTATTTCACTTCACAATTAATTTCACAAGGGACACAAATTAATCTCACAAGGACAAAGTTTTTTGTCAATTAAATGTAGAAAAAAATTAAATAATTTTTTTTGTATTTGTTTCCTAATTTACACCATAATAGAAGTCAAATAAATTATTTTCAAGTGAATTTAAAAAATCATGCATTGTAGGGTTAACATAACTTATCTCTATTGCTCATTCTTTACAAATGTAAAGCAGTTTAAGTAATTAATTATTTTTATTATTATTTTATATATATTGAATTTTTATTGTTTTGTAAATATATTTATTTAACAGGGGTATCTAATACTTACCATATTTTAGATCCATCTAATGTTTATTTGGAATTTTTAAATCAACATGATTAATTGTATTAATTTTTTATTTAATAAAAATCCTAGTTAATGCTCGCGACGTTAAAAATGTTTTAAATGAAACAAAAAAATTGCTGTAAACCTATTTAACATTTGTGCTAATTTGGTTAATTTAAATAAAAAGCTATTATAAAGGCAATGTAAACATTTAAAAATCCCTCAGTGCAATTAAATTAACGCAGTTAAGCACTTAGAACTAAAAAACCGCAGTCATCTTTCTAAATAATATCTCAACCTTTTAAATAAAAATGCTTTACTCAAGCAAATTGGTTTCTAAACAAAAAGCAAAATCTCCAGCGCTACATCATTGATTAATTTGATGCACAGCGGATATAAAATATTATTGAACATGTTTTATGGACTCAAAAATATGGGTCCTCAATAAATAGAGCAAAAGTAGTCGTTCTCCAAAGCTTTAAATGGCACTCTCCTTCGTCGGTAAGTTTTCCAATAAAACCCTGGTTTGAAGAGAGGGGTATGAAAATATGATACGATTTTAAACTCTTGTTCCTTTAACCTACATAGCTGTATGTGTGCTTGGGGTCAGTAAAAGGCATTTTGACCACCCTCTATTCACTTATCGGAACTGCTTGCTTGGCAGGAATTTCGTACCGTTTGTGCTTGAATACGCTCCGATATCTGTAATAAAAATCCTTTTAAGACAGTAAGGAGCTTCTATTTATGTGAGAGGGGAGGGGAAGAGAATTTTTGAAAGGATGGGAAAGGGAGGTGTTTATTTTGGACACTCGACATTGTGAGCTTCAAATTGAATTTTTCTACTCACCTTTTTTGCACCGAGAGCTTTCCGTTTTCTTCGGTAATTATTCGCGTGTTTGCCTCTGTTGGAAAGAACTGTTGAGGGTTGTTTTTCGCCCCTTTTATATGCTTGGCGATTTGCTTTTGAGTCGTTAGTAAACTTTGTTTGCGGCTGAAAAAAACACTGGAGGAAGTTTTGAGTTACGGAGTTAATAATGCTTTGTGTCCGATTGGTTGGTGTTTTTTGAAGGTCTTTCAATAACACTGTCGAAAGAAGTTTGCTTTTTAAGGGAAGGGAGATTAATTTTCTGGCCATTATGAGAAACATTTTGGATGGGAAATTTAAAACGTACTTTTTCATGCTTCCTGAAGATAATGGATTCTATCGAAGAATGCTTTGTTAATGTATTTTAAAACATTGATTAAACTTAACAGCCTAGATGTTACGTAATAAGTATGCACGTTTCGAAAAACTTCGAGCTAATGGTTGATGAATTATTTTCTCACACTGGCAACATTTTAAACTCTTGTTTATTCAATATTGCTTTGAATTATTTCTTATAAACAAATAATATTTGCATAGATGTTGAATATAATAAAGTCTTATTTATGATGTTATATTTTTCTACTTTATGACGACTAACCATTAACTGGGACCTTGTTTTTCCGTTGTTACTAATAAATCACACAAAAATTGAAAATTTTGAATATCTTAAATATGTAACAACACACATTCTACCTCAGGCATTTACATATTTGGAAAAATAATTTAATGCTTGATCCGAAAATTAAATTAATTACTAATTACATACATTTTTAGGTTTTGTAAAATTGAAAATACAAAAATGTTTTCATTTCAATAAAAATCATAATCCAACAAACATATGCAATGAAAATATAAGGCAGCATTAAACCCCTTTGAAATCTAAAGATTTATCACGATTCTTAAAATCTATAGAAACCACATAATAAAAAGGTTTAAAAATAAAAAATCGACGGTAAAAGATCAAATTAAATCTCTTTCCCAAGTTTTGCGGTTCAAGATGCCTCTAGATGAAAAAACTAACTTGACTTGGTAACTGGATAAGCACCGCTTCCTTCATCTAAAAAAATGACCCGTCTGATCGGATGAAAAAAAATCCCCCTCAGAAATGCAAATGACCTATTACCGAACTGTGTTTCTGCTTTCTCCGGGCATCACAATGCTCTACATATTCATACCCTCCCCCAGATCTAAATTTTATACTCTGGCTCTAATCCAAAAACTGTAAAATCATCCCTATGCGAATTCAATAACCCGAAAGTTGAATTCACCCCGTGTCAGGGAAGAATAGCCGGGCCATGCTTTCCCTCTCTTTCTGGCAAAAAGAGTCCGAATAACCCCAGTCAATAAGTAAATAAATAAAACGGGTCCCTATGAATCAAAAGTGTTTGGAGTTTGACACGGTCTGTACGCTGTCCCAATGTGGTTGAGGGCGCTTTCTTGAGGCCTTGCCAAAATACATGGCAAATACATAGCTGTAATGATTCTCACGTGGTATATCTCTGTTGTGCCAGAATGTGGGGTTTTCTTTCTGCCAGCTGCATTGATCAGTTCTTTTTTTTTTTGTTTTTCGGCAGAAAACCTGTTTAGAAATCACGTGGTTTTCTTTTTTGGAAGGGGTGATGGGCGGTGAGATATCGTTCCCTTCTTGGGACGGGACAGTGAAAGATGGTGCGTGGGCCTTAACCTTATTTCCCGATTCGGATAATTGCTTGAATCGGCGTGTCGCTCGTGCGATTATTCTTTGTCCTTGTTTTGTGAATCTCATTTTGAGGAGGTTTGTTTCTTTTCGTTGTCTTTTTTTAACGAAGTTTCTGAGCTGGATATGTTTGGGGTGAGGTGTAGCATATGAATTAGATTCTCAGAATCGTAAAAGTGTTCCATTTTAGACACTGCTATCGCTTCAATTTTACATTATTTTGAAATACTCATGATTATCAAAAAATTTTCAGAAAATGATCTTCTAGATAAAAGTACACTTTTTCAAAAACAATTTTACACAGTAGCAAAAACTTTCCTTAAAATTAATCAACAACTAGATACAACACTTTTTCATACAGTATTCAAACCCCTCATTAGAAGAATAATTCTCATATTACCTTGTTGTTTTGAGGCTCCTCTATTTCACCGTAATAAATCATATAAATTTTGGTGAAATCTAATACAATAAAAAGTCAATGTGGGTGTGTTTGTTTGTATGTGTATGTGTGGGTGTTTGTCTTTTACACAAATCCACAGTTTTCTTCCAATCTGCACCAAACTTGTTATACATACGTAAACATATCCAAGGAAAAACACAGGTTATGTTTTGAAAATTTAAATAACAACTTGACTCTCTTTTGACCTTTTCATTGTCATTTTGCTGAAAAAGCTTTATTTCTTCTCAAGAAGAGATCTAACCACTCCATTGTTACAAAAAAAACATAGTGCAAAACAACAAGTTTTTAAAAGAAAGGCTAGATATAGGTCCATTTAAAATTATAACAATAATCTAAAAATATAATTAAACGAAATTATAATCTTAAACATGGTTATTAAGAATATTTTAAATTATTTTTACTTGAAAGGTCAACTAGATTTTAAATAAAAAATTTCACGGAATAACATTGTTGTTAAAATAGTCTCCATAGAAACGAAAATGTAAATCAAAAGAGGATCATATTGTAGCTTTAAGAAAGTTGGTTTTCAAAACAAAAACTATTGAAAATGTTAAAGCCCTTTCAACTAGAAAGATTTTTTTTAAATTGCAAAATGGAATATGCTTTAGTTATTGAGTAATTTAACAGAAAATATTTAAATCGTGTATGATTATTCAATGGTTCTTAATGGGCATATTTTAAGTAATTTATGGAATTTGTTTTTCTAAATTTTTCATTTTTTTATGGGGATCATGCGGTTAAATATAGAAATTCCTCAAAAATTATAATGCTTGACAACTGGATAACTGGATGGATTTTAATATTTTTCACTCCGTAAAAAGGTATAAAATGTATTAAAATTAAAAAAGCTAATATACTCCCCCTGTGAAAAGCCGGGCATATCAGCCAGCCACTTATAAACTTAAATTAATAGTTTTGTCATGTAAGCTTTTCTTATATGTTTAAAAAGTTTGGCATTTATTTGATTTTTTGTAACAATAGTACTATTATTTTTTAGGATCAAAATGTTTAATGTAACAGCTTGACTTCTTTACCCGTTAATCAAATCCTTAGATTTCCACAAAACTTATTGTTAAAACTTAAACAAAACAAACTAAAAAGTAACTCCATGGATTCAATGTTTTTAAGCAATTAAATTTAGTATATATTTTTAAATTTCTTCAATTTTGTACACTATTTGACCAACTAAACATGTTCAAAAAATGTTTTTGTTTCAAATTTATTTACAGAGCAACCGCTGGGTTACTTAAACAACATTAATTAAGCATTTTAAATTGTGCCACATTACACATACAATATTGCATTACCAATTACATACTTTTTACATTTACCTACAAACTTAATAAAAAAACCTCGTCTTAACGCTTACAAGAAAATCCTCCTTCCCAAAGTATGGACTTCATACTCTCAGCGTTCTGCTTTACACACGCCGATGTTGAGCCCAACAATGCTCTTCCACAAAAAGGCTCGCCCCTTTCGCCCAGCATTCCTGGCATTGCAGTGCCTATTCGCTGCAATCCCCAGTCGTCACGTAACGGAGAGATCTGACATCTACAGAGTATAAATCGCAATGGATTTCGCGTGGCACTTACGTCCGTCTTGGTTGGAAATCCCGGGACCAGGGAACTAAGTAAGATAAGTCTTTTCAGACTATTTTTCGAGTGGTTATTTGGTTGGGTTTCGTAGGAGAAACAAAATCGTGTTTTGTAATGCGTTAAATTGATTACATAAATAAGGAAGTACAATGGAAGAATGAGTGGGGATCTTTTTGTGAAATGAAGAAAAGTATTGTATTAATGGTAGATGGGTCTTGTTTTATAACACAATGTTTAAGTGTTAAAATAGTTTATGCATTATAGTGTTAACTTCTTGAAAAATCTTTTTAATGTATTAAAATTATTAAAATAGATTGTATGTATGTATGAATGAATATTAGGGTGGTCCACTTTTCTATGGGGAAAAATAAAGTGTTATTAAATTTCCACGGCGCCCCCTCAATTTTTTAGATCTACAGAGAAAACTATTCAGGCAAAGATTGGGGTCTATACCTTAATTAGAAAGCGATGACCAAGAGAAGTGGAAAAAGTCCAAATTCGAAGATTTTTATACAAAACAACTAAAAAACCAAAGATCAAACCCTCTCATTTTGATCATGATTTTTTTTATAAGAAACTACTAACGTTATAGATATAATGTTCCAGTTTTGTTTTTTATCACCTTTATTTTGATTGTAGTAATTTTCTAATGTCAAAAGAACTTTTGTAAAGTTGTTTTTCTTGCATTTTTAAACAGCTAATAACTCTAGAACTATACAACTTAAAAATCTGTAATTAGTCCTACTTTGTTTGTAAATTCTTTGTCTTTGATTTAATGTGCATCATGACCATCATTTTAAAAAAGTTTTTTAAAAAATTTTTGAAATGTGAAAAACAATTTAACGAAAAAAAAATTTTTGAAATCTTTTTGAAAAAGTATTAAAATAGCCTTTTAACTCTTAAAATAAACATTACTACCAAATTTTAAGTTCCAAATAAAATTTAATCATGTAGAAAAAAATAAAAATATTTGAAAGTCCCTAAACTATCCCTAAAATTTTACAGCAAGAGCGATTCACTCATGTAAAATTCATAAACTTGCTTGAGGGTGTCCACTGTCCATATGACTTAAAACATGCAAAAAACAAAAAAATTATTAATTTTTTTTCATTGTTTAAAAATTTTCAAAAACACTTTTTGAAAATGATGGCCATTATCAAAGACATTAAATCAAAGACAAAACATTTTTAAACAAAATGGGACTAATTTCAGGTTTTTAAGTTGTATAGTTCTAGAGTTGACTGTTTAAAAATGCAGGAAAAGCAACTTTACAAAAGTTCTTTGGACATTAGAAAATTACTACAACAAAAATAAAGGTGATAAAAACAAAACCTGGAACATTATATCTATAACGTTAGTAGTTTTTTTTATAAAAAAAATCATGAACAAAATGAGAGGGTTTGATCTGGTTTTTTAGTTGTTTTGTTTAAAAATGTTCGAATTAGGATTTTTTCTCTCCTCTTGGTCATCGACATCTAATTCGAATACAGAGTTGAAATGTTGGCTGTGAGCTTCTATTAGCTGTTCGAAAAAAATAGAGGGTGCCCAGAACTCTACCTGAAAAATAAGTTTTTTGGGCCACCCCAATGAATATATGTAGGTATGTTTCACTCCTTCCGGAATTATAAATTAATATCCATGTATTAAATAAAAATTCTTTGAATTTTACTCTGAAACTAAAAATAAAATGGTCTTTATGTTGAAGGAAAATTCATAATTTTATTTGCATGTCAGTATGTTTTACAAATTCATACTATTCATCAAACAATATTTTAATCGATTTTTTATATTTAATTTCTTTTTTAGCCTTATCTATTTTATTTTAAATCAATGAGGTAGATACGCTTTTATGTTACACATTTATTTCATACATTCTGGAAATTATTCATTTAAAATTACACAAGGGATTTTTAAATTTCTTCGAAGTTAAATCCATATTTACTAATATTTTACTACTAATTTTTTGTAACACATTATACTGTTATTTATTTTCTTGAAATAAATTCAACTTTTCTATTACAAACATTAAAAACTCAAAAACAATATTGACAGATATCATTCCTCTTCTATTCAATTTCAATATAAGAGCTCCAGAATAAACACGCCCCTCATGTCCCCCTTTCCTCCACAACTTCATCCGGCCCTAAAGAGTCAATCCGACCCCATGCTCATAAATTCGAAAGGCTTACGGCAAACGCAAACTACCTGCCCTTAAACCCGCTAACTTATGCACACGGCTCTCAATCGCAAATGAGATTCGGAGAGCGCATTTAAAGGTGTCCTTCATAAAACAGCGCATGATTTTTGAATCCGCAGCCCCTCCAAACAACAAAGCAGCGGCGAACATAACAATATCGAATTAAAGCCGGCGATCCCAGGCCGAACCTAATGGAACCCAAAATTTCCATTGTGTCCGCCGAATACAATTTCGAAGGCAGAAAATTTCGAGATAATGATTGCGGGCCCTAAGTTCTTTCCCAAATCCTTTAAGAGCGGGGCGAACAAAGGGACGAATGCCGATCACGTTCAGGAGGAAGCGGATCTGGAATTTTTGCACCGTTCGTTTGCATATTCATTTGCCTCTCTTTGCTCCCATTAACAGATTAACTTGATTCGGTAGCCCAGGTTAACGGACTGTTCCGGAATTTTAAACAGTCGTTTTGTCTTGGCCCTTTCGTCGCCTGTTGTCCGTTTATGAATATGCAGTCGGCTTTGTGATTTGCTGGCCGGTGGACAAGTAAATACATGGATGGTTGGGGGGAATTTGAGAGACCCACTCTCTGTCTTGGGGAGTGGGGGGTTGTTGAGGAGAACTTTCTGAGCGGCTGAAGGGGATACTGCTGAAAGTCAGCGTAGTGAAGACGTAATTGCATTTTGTAAACAAAAGCACGAAACACGCTGGTGTTTTGATTGCAGTTTATTGAAAAGACTGAATGGAACTATACAAATCTAAAATTATTTTAGGCAAACAAAGAAGGAAATACATTTTCATCTCAGTTTACATTTCAATAATCAATTGAGTTAATTAAAAATTGGTTTTATAAAAATCCAGGTGGTAAAATTTGATTTAGTAAACAAAATTAGAAGAGTTAGGCTATAGTTTTAATTCGTTCATTTACTATATACATGCAAACTACATGGGATAACAATACATATTATGATGAATTTAATTGTTTTACTTAATGTTTATAGAGCATATACTTCATATTTTAATATTTCGATTTAAAAATATATTAATCATTATAGATATTATAATGAACAATTAAATATCATATTGTATAATGTTTTTAAGCATAAATATTAGCCGTTTTTATTTGCACAGTTATAAATGTCAAGTCATAGGAAATTATGTGATGTTAAAAGGAAAAATATCTCTTAAAGAATTTTAAAATTTGGATACTTATTGGTAATTAAATGTACTTTTAATTAACTGATATAAAACACTTAAATGTTTAAACGCAATGTATAAAAAAGTAAAAATAACAATAACACCATTAAATAAATTAATTGAATAACCTTTTTTTGTTATAGCTTATACCAAAAAGCTTTTACTTATTAAAAATGAACCCACCTCCAAATTCCTTAAATATACGACCAAAAGTATATTTAGAATAGTTGTGCGCATTTAAAGAGGGCATACTAACCATAATCAAATGCTTAAATGATTCAAATGCCATTTTAAATACTTACTCGTCAAAGAAAATATTAACTTTTGAAAGTGGAGAATCAAGCATCATCTCAAACAGAAGAGATACATTCATTTTCGTTAGTTTTGTATGTAAATACGAATTAGAGACTATACACAGCCAGACATGATTTTAAAATAATACCTCGGAGGCCCAGAGACTTGTTAAGTTGTCATAGGATGGTAGGACACCTCTGCCCTCAGGGCAGATTTTGATTACTTACTCTAGCTGTCCTAATTCATCAGGAAGGACTGCGTTGGAATTAAATCTGTATAGTTTATCGGAGGCCTGGAGATAAAGTTGCATTTTTTTGTTTTTCCCGATTTGTGTTACAATGTCCGTGTATTTTTTAACTTGTTAAATAAGACATGTTTTTTTGTTTTTGTTGTCGATTAGTTCTTCTGTTGTTGCTTTTAATACAATTTGGTTTTATTGCTTTGGGGGAAGATTTCGTTTGGGTAAGTTGAGGATGAATAAGCTGAGGTAGTGACTGATTTCAAACTTAAATATTGGTTAAGGGAGTATTTGAAAAAGTTGTAGATCCCTTTTTCCCTTATTTAAAATTAACTTTAAACCTTGAGCGAAGAATAACAACATTGATATGAATACTCTTTGAATATCTAGATCTGAGTATTTTATAAAAACTCTAAATCTGATCTAAATAAGCCAAAATTATACTCTGTTTATTTAGAATAGGCCGTTGAAAAGAAGTGCTTCCCCCCTCGCCAAAAGCGTAACCATAGTTACGCTCTTCGTGCGGCCTCAGAGACATTACATTTTGCAATTTTTTATTAATATTAGTTGTAAATAAAACATATCCAAACGTATTTTAAGTTGCCATAGAATTTTAGAAATATTGGAACTATTATTGTTGGCCGACTTTGTTTATTTTCAATTATTAGAAAGTTTGAATCATGGTACAGTTCAATCAAGATAACAAGAATTTAATAATCAAGATAATCAAGAATTTTGACGTGAGGCATATTGAAAGTATAATTTACATGATGATGAAAAATGTCGACATGATGAGAAGAAGGAGGGCCGCGGAAAACCGCACGAACGCCCTGCAAAGTGGCAGATATTTGTTTGGCTATAGAAGAGACGGGGAGTGTGTGTGAAAAAAACGTGGGGAGCAGTATATGAATGTCTAAAGTAACTCCAATGGCGAGCGCCAGAAAAACTGCCAATAAAGTAAAGAATGATCTACTGAATTTTTAAATGGGTTACAATAAAATGCTCTTATCTCCAGAATTAATTTAAAGTATTGGCGATTAAAAGAGTTCGTTGGATGGGAAAGTTATGACAAGTCAGGAGACAGAGAGGAGGAACCGAATAGTACAAGAAAGGCTACGAGCGTGGGAGCGATGAAACATTAATAGGCAAACGGCTGAGCAAAACTGCATAATTTTGATTGGGGAAATTTATGAGATGCGCGTGATGGAAAAAGGCAACTCCAAAGAAATAAGGGACTAAGCCTAAAAATTGATAGTGGGAATTTTGAAATAAAGATACGAGTTTAAACACACAAAAATATGGGGTGGTGTGAAACATCACCACATCTATAAAGAGTTGCTATTGATGAAATTTACTAATACTACACTTATTTTTTAAAGTATATTCTAACCAGCTCTTTTCATTGTTAATTGATAAATAAATAGTTCGAGTGTGTTGAAAACGATAGTAAGTAATTGTAATATTTTAACCAGGCATGTATCTGAAGTATCAGAACCTAAACTGATTTCTGTGTTGAACATCTCTCAATTGTGATTTCCCATTCATTAGACATCTAGAACCTATTCAAGTTCTGATTTCTAGTTGACATTGACTAATGGTACTTAAATTATACTGTAATATGTTATTAATCTAGTTACTGATGATTAATACATTTTAGATGAAACCGTATCACAGCTAATAGTTTCAATTGAATAGCTAAAATACACTCTTCGCAGTTCACCGTAATGAGACAGTTCCATATAGACGCGTATGCATTAGACATCCGATCGTTATGAGGGCCCCGTTATATAATTAGTGATTTCCTAACTCGTGGCACTGTCACCTAAGCCTATCTGCGTTTGCGTATCGATGAACCCGAGCCGGAGACAAGAAAAAAATCAATTTGTTAAGTCTAACCTTTTTGTTTTGGTTTTCTTGACAGCGTAATTAGGAAATGTCAGATGCCCTATTAATTAGTTTAGCTACAAGGGGCAAACTTTGTACCTAGCGCCTGCAAAAAGTCCTGAAGCATTTATTTTAAAAGAAGCGCGAAACGACTGGTCCTTAATTTATTTAGGTTTTTCCATCAAACAGAAATGACTTAGAAGAAACCTAGGGCAGAAAATTGTTTTATCTCCCGATTTAAAACTCGAAATTCATTGCAACTTTTTAAGCCCGGTAGCTCGTTTACTGCCATTCTCACAGCTGACCAGGAAGAAAGCTCCTTTAATATGTTGGAGAGTAGGCAAATGAAACCGGATGTTAATAAAGAGCCTGATAAAAATAGCGAGCGTCTCCAGTAACAAAAAGTCGATTTTAGTGACTTGTTTTTCTCCCGACTGCGATATCTATTTAAAGCCTCTAAATGGATTTGTAAAATACCTTGTAGAAAGGATCTCTCTTTCTCATAAAACTTCCCTTTATTATTTTGCCAATTACAATGCAGCTCCAATTTTGCGATTAAAGCTTTCTTGATTTTTATAATGCAATTTTAAGTCAGGTAAGAAAATGTTCTGAGGGATGTGTAGGCGCTTTGAATATATTGTATTTAAATGTTACTAATAAAGGAGTTCGGGATATTAGAATTTTTATTTCCTGAAGATACTTTTATTTTATTTCCTGAAGATACATTAACGGGTTACGCCGATGCTTACTCTTTATACTTATGTTATCCAAGAGTATGAAAAAATTGCTGAAGACTGTTACATTTTTTGTTACATTTTATGGCTAAAGAACGTGTTAGTTTTCAACATTTTAATAGCTTAGAAATATACAGGGTGTTTCAAAATTGCGTTGCGTTCAAAGTTCGCATATTTGCAAATTTTTTTGATTTTTTGATTAAATTTTGTGTTCTTTCAACTAAAAAAACACAAAACTACACAATAACACTGAAAAATTTGGAAATATGCGAACTTTTTCTTTTTTGACCCCCGAAAAAGTGCTATTTTCAGATGCTAATATCTCGGCGAATATTCAAGATATTTTCAAGAATATTTTTTCAGTGAGTTCTTCATGACGTTTGCAACAATACTCTCATTGAGGTTTTTGCTCTATCTCTTTTAGTTTTTAAATTAATTTTTTGAACTTATAAATTTCACCGCTAGGGGCGCTGTAAGTTATTTCAGTGCATTCTACAGGCTCACTTACCTAGGGGTAGACCTTACTTCCATGACCCTAGGAAGCGTTGGTTCCGAATAAAAGCCGTGCAACGCAATTTTGAAACATTCTGTATACAGGGTGATTCTGAAATGGACCGCCAAACTTTGAGAGGTGATAGTACTCATCAAGACGAACAAGAATTGGTATAGAAAGGGGGGTCGCAGTTACACCGTTAAAGAGATAGGTCCTAATGTAGTGCGAGAGCGTTACAAAAGGACGTTTTGCCAAGGCCCGTTTAACGAAAAAAAAAACATAATGAAATGAAAAAATTTATTGCATGAGGTACAGCAGTATCCGTATTACTTACATCATAAATTTGATAGAAATTGGACCACTTTCAAAACCGTGGGGTGAGTTTTAAAACGTGCTCTTAGTCAAACAATGGAGTTCAATTAATGGTATTTAGAAAAATGATGATCGGGGAAGGAATTTTCAATGATCAAACAGTTTCAATGATCCATGTTACGATCATTGAAAATTCCTTCCCCGATCATCATTTTTCTAAATACCATTAAGGAATGTGATTCTTTGACTAAAAGATTAATATTGCACTTTTGAAACTAACTCCGCGGTTTAGAAAGTGGTTCAATTTCTATCAAATTTATGATGTAAGTACTACGGATACTGCTGCACCTCATGCAATAAATTTTTTCATTTCATTATGTTTTTTTTCGTTAAACGGGCCTTGGCAAAACGTCCTTTTGTAACGCTCTCGCACTACATTAGGACCTAGCTCTTTAACGGTGTAACATCGACCCCCCTTTCCGCATCAATTCTTGTTCGTCTTGATGAGTACTATCACCCCTCAAAGTTTGGCGTTCCATTTCAGAATCACCCTGTATACCGCAATACACTTGATATCAAACACATTTTGTTTTGTTTAAGAGCCTATACAAGTTTAATAAAAAATATAAATTGAACGCGGTATATCATATTGTTGCATTGTGCTATAGATATACTAAATTTAAATGTAAGAGTTATAGACTGTGTGTATACGATATCTTAACAAAATGGAGATATCCAGTTCAAAATAGTATAAATAATTTAAATGGAAATGTAATTATGTTTTGATGCCATTCAGTTTTATTTTATACAATTAACACCACCAAAGTCAATTAAAGGTTTGAAATTGGATCATTTTATTACAAATTTTTATAGTGCTAACCAATTTAAAGGTTTGCCTAAATTTCAGAGATAGTTAATTCTGATAATTCGTTGAATTCGTATATATATATATATATATATATATATATATATATATATATATATATATATATATATATATATATATATATATATATATATATATATATATATATATATATATATATATATATATATATATATATATATATATATATATCGTTTATTTACTATTTAATATATTTCTTAAAAGCGTTAAATGTTAAATGAGAAGAAACTAGATATTCCTTTTAAATGTTGAATTTAGTTATAAACCTAAACTGGATTGCTTTGTACTTTCCTATGTTGAATATGGAATTGTGTAATTAACATATCATCAATGTAAAATTTATGTTACACTGAAATAAAAGTTGGTAAATGTGCTGTGACACCCTGTATTCAGATGGTTTAAAATTAATGCACGTTCGAATTCGCACAATTATCAATTAATCCTTATGTAATATTCATTTCATTGAAATATAATTCGAAGCACTTGCGCGAATAGATTGTATAGAATTTTGGAATCATCCTTCCTAGTAAATCCGCTGAGTGATTTCCCGCAGCAGCATTTGAATGCCCCAGCCCTTGATCAAACAGACCCATAAATATTCCTCCCAGATTTGGAGTTTAAGCCCCGAATTTCGAGTAAAACCCAAAAGCGGCACCACCCACCCCTTTAAATAAGGAAACAATTACTTTTCCGGGACTCTCCAGCCTGAGTTTGCCGTGGCCCACTTCCCTCCAAGTCTCACGGTTCGCAAGCAGGTCTGGATTCAATTAGGTGCTGTCTCTGATTCGATAAAATTTCCCGTAGTAAACATTAAGTCAAAATAAAACTGTTACCATTCCCTTAACTCAATTCCCGCAGCTTTGAAAGGTTTCTTAAAACTCCTCATCCAATAAGCTGTTGAATCGGGGAATTTAAGCTGCCCAAAAGGAGCCGGCCATTAGGACGGGGGAATTAATTCGGATCGGGCATAACTTTGGAATTTTCCGGAAACAATGCTAAACGTCGAACTGCAATAAAGTGGGTGATTCGCAGTCACTTATTATTCAGCGGATCTGTTGAAATATTTATTGCCTATTTAGAGCCGGGGAGATACGGGCGTTGTCATTTCGTTATTTCGCCGTTGTCCTTTTGGGTGGGCGAGATGGAAATTCGGACTGGGTTTGACACGGAGGCGGGAATGGATTTAGTTAAGCTAATTAAATCTTTGATACTTTGCAATTTTATCGAGACTGAATTCGGACTATTCATTGCGCGCTGGATGCTTAAACTTTGATACAGTTGATTGGGGAGTGCACTGGGAATGAAATATTCTATTTAATTGGGAGAGACTGCGTTTTGAGCCGGCTTTTCAAATGATTTTTCTTGCGTATTGTGATTGCATCGTCAATTTTTAAATTCCGTTTGATGCGGAATTCGTTTTGGGACCCATTCAAGCTAATTGAATACTGCTACCTAACTATGTTGAGATATTACCGATTAGTATGGATATTACCTATATTAGATTGTAACTATTTTTTGAAATCTATAAACACTTACTCAATTCTGCTTTTTTTACTTTCAATCTCAATGGTGGGTTCGAAAATTCAATGTTTTCACATTCCATAAGTACGAAAAAATATTTTTTTAAGATTCATTATCTCAAGAATATAGTCCTATGAGTAGGTAATGGATTATATACCTTTGAGTTAAAATGTTGAAATATTGTAAACACGATTCAACCTTTGCAGTTCTACTTATATATTATTTCAAAAACTTTTTAAATATAATGAAAGAGGTTTCCCTAATGTTGTGCTGCATGATATTCAATCATTTTTTCAAACAACTTTGTTTCTCCAAAACTTTTACCAATGGAGTCCTACCAATAAATCTGTTTCTGCAGTACCTATTGAGTGAAATTCGTATTCAATTTGTATTCACATTTATTGATCTAAAGCAAATTTGATTTCGATGAATTTCCGAGATCATAAATGGTTGTTTGATGATAAATTATACATCAATGCAATGTGTATCATTTATCTGCGTATACATAAGATAGTATTATGTTGTATGTTTTTAAAATTTAATTTTTAAAACATTTTGCAGATTTTTTTATCATAAATTATTTCAAACGCATTTGGAAGAAACTAACCAAAATATAAAATTAATTAACTTCATACTTCATTAAAACTAGAAGTATCTCATTTTTAAGAGTAAATTATTTTTAAGGAATAATTTATAATATGCGTAACGACAATGACTGACTGGAAAATCATCAAACAAAAATTTTACCCCGTGTAATAAGCATAATCTTCGTCAATGTCCAATTTATTTTAATTAGGAAACACAGAGCAATTAAGCTGTTTGTCAGCCGCTTTTTGAATTCGTTCAAAAAATCCAATTCCGTTCAAACATCTCGCGAACTGATTGACATTGACATTAAATTTTTAATCTCACACACCAACGTCTGCTGAAATCCTCAATCATACCCGATGCAGACGAGCAGTTTTTTTTCGTTTTCACTCTAACGAGCGTTATTTCAAAAGAATTTATCTGCAAACGGAACAAAAACATGCAAAGTTTGTTTGAGTTAGAACCATCCCCTATCCCCTTGAGTCACCGAATTTCTATAATTACTATCCGGAATTTCTGACAGGTCATTTCTGCGATTGAGGGGCCTGGGATCACATTAGAAGCAATTTAATTTATCGCATTTTTAATGACAGCTTCGGGCTGGGAAAGGTGAAATATACTTCGCGAAAACCAATACTCATTATGTCACATTGAAATCTAACATCAGTTTTAACAAGTTGAGTTTTTATTATTCGGCACGAAATAGTCAAGTATTTTTTCGGGAAGAAATGAATAATCTACATCAATAAAACGTTTTTTTCTTAGGGAAATGTTATACTCGGAAAAAATCATTAGTACTTAACTTTTGAATAAAAGAAAGGAGTTTTTTTTTCAAGAAAAATGACAAACGTTCCTCGGAATTTTTCATCTCTGTCCTTTCCGATCAAAATTATCCACTTATACATTCCTTGTCAGAAACGTAAGATTTATTACGAGGAATTCTCGCAAAAGCACCATAAGTTTAATTTTTTAACCCTGGCATTATTTTTTGATCTAGTTTTTGATAGAACTTGGGATGATGAATGAAACTTCGATTCATTTTTGCAAATACTAAACATGACTTTCTGAACTGGACTTCATTTATTTAGCGTAGGTAGCAAAAAAATAGGACGCCCCCACTTTAAGTTTACTTCCCCTCAAGTTTCATCTTTGATTTTTTCTTTATCATTCTATTAATCCGATTATTAGATTGCTTTTGATTGGATCTAAATTAAATTTATTTTTATCTGTTTTTGATGAATTTATATAGATTTTTGAATTTTTTTTTATTGATATGTCAATTCATCAGAAAAACTACTCATTATTTATTTTATTGCATTTTTTAATATTGGCATTGATTTTACATGTGAATTAAAGGTTTAATATTTTTCAAAATCAATAAAACATAATAACATTCTTTACTTTAGTGGCTTCATTATACATAGAAATTAATTATTTATAATTTTTCGACCGAAAATTTACTATACGTGTATAAAAATTTTCCATGAGTTTTAAATTTAAAATAAAAATACAATATATTATACCCGTATTTTTAAAACTAATTTTAGTTCTGTTTTTATTAAATAATTGTTTTGATTATCTACATTTGATCTATGTACAACTTTTAGATGAAAATTGAAAATATATATAAAAAACAGTATGTTTTTTAAGACGCGATTCTTGAAAAACATTTTACACATACGATTCTGTAAATATGTATGTCAGTAGCATTCTCTCTGTACTGTATCATTATTCATTTTTTATTTATTTCTGAAATTAATATCACAAGTAGGTGTTAAATATTTATTGAGTTATCTTAAAATAACATCATTCTAAACATAAAAAATAATTATGGAGGAATTGCGGCAATTACGAAAAAACTTATATCATAAAATATCTTTCTGAATAAAAAAATATTAAACCATGATTTATATAACTTCAGTTATAAAAAAATGTTGCTAAAAACGTTAAGTATTAATATAGTTTGAAATCAGACACTTAATAAATTAATAAAACATTACTTTACAGGGAACACCAGACAAGTATTTTCTCCTAAATCCCCCCTTAGAAACTCCGAAAATTTCCCATTCTCTTGATAAACAATCCATATCTGAAACCTCAGAACGATCAGTTAATTATTATTCCGCAACCCTTTTCATCATAAATGAAATCTTATTCCGAACTCGATTCAGAAACGAGGATAACCGCACGACCGAGCGGAGGATTATGAATTTAATAAATAAAAGCGGTCCCCCTTCAGAAAGTTTCAATTTACAGCCTACCCTTATCTATGCGGCTGCTGTTAATGCTATCTTCATCACCGACTGAGATCTACACCCTAAGTAAAATCAATGGTTTTGTTTCACCCAATCTCTTGTTTACGCTCTTAACGTGCCATCGTGGAAGGGAACACTTATTTTAATGAATGAAGACTAAATTTAGAAACTAGTGTGTAATGAGGTTAGATAATTGGATGGCCCTAGCAGAGGCTACGGTTTTGGGGAAAACGCTTTCCTCAAATTAACGGAGGATATTTTTTTTGGAGATGGACTCTTTGAAAAAATGATTTTGCTTTTTGCTGGTGCGTTTTAAGAAATTCCGCATGACATTTCTTCATATTAGTAAACTAATGGAAGGGCGTTTTTCTTGCGTTTATTTCCCAAAAATAGGGTTTGGCCACATGCGATCATTAAAGTTTTAATTAAGGATAAAGCGTTATTTATAATCGCTGGAAAATAGAAATTTGAGACCTCTCTTGCGCGCGTACTTTTTGTTGAGGTATTACCGTATTATATCGAGGATCGTTTTTTTGGTATGTTACGTAGATCCAGTCGTGAAAATTTATTTCAAAAGTAAGTGTCTATTTGTTTTGCAAAGCTGGGGAGTTGATTTGGAACTTAATTCATTATATTCTTTTTTAAATGAAAGGGAATCTTTATTTAAGACTAATTAAGATCATACATTTTATCCTGAATAACAGAAAAAAGTTACGTTATAACTCTTATATAAATATTTTGACTCATTTCGGAGTTTTAAATGTTTAATATTATTGGAATAAGTGCACCTTAATTTATTTAGATTGGTAAGCTTTTTGAAATATAAACTATGGTTCTTCATTAATGCTTTTACATTTTGATATTGTCGTTCAACTTTTCCCATGCTGGTTTAACTCACTGGCTTCACCAGTTGCCCCTTCCTACTTTCATTATTACTATTTTTTTATGCTAACGTTAATTTTTGTAATTTCTACTATGAATATAACGGTGTATTTTCTACGTATTTTATACAAAAATACCTTACAGCTATTCCACAAGGAATTATTAGGA
Organism: Tetragnatha versicolor; assembly: GCA_024610705.1. Classification (NCBI taxonomy): domain Eukaryota; kingdom Metazoa; phylum Arthropoda; class Arachnida; order Araneae; family Tetragnathidae; genus Tetragnatha; species Tetragnatha versicolor. The sequence goes on from JANDEH010000009.1 coordinate 14,014,187, forward strand.
ATTTTTTTTAAATTTCAGGAAGCATAAGGGACTCCATCTAAAAGTATAATAGGAAACATATCAATCTTATACGTACAAAGGTGGACAGGATACGGATTTTCCTTGTTAGAATGATTAACTACTTTACAAAGGTAAACGTATTACTCGATCCTGATAGAATACCGTTCAACACATGATATTTCCATTTGTTATTGACAACTGTTTCCTTTTTTTTTCATTTTGAACCCCATCTTATTCCACTGAAGGGTTAAGAGGTTACAACCAAACGTGTTCGATATGGCTCAAGGTTTCACACCCCATCAACATTTTTCCTAAATACCAGAAGTAATTCCTCCCCAAAATCATATTAAGGACAGAATTTATCGCGCGAGCACATCGGAAATCGGAATCCCCCAGCGGCGCAGCCTTCGCAATTTTTAAGCCCCGCAATCGGCGGCCCTCCACATTCCACACTACAGCAACCAATTAAAGCACTTCTTCAAGTATTAATGCGCGGCATAATGCCTTAATTTATCACTTAATTCCCCCGCAAGCCATTACAGCAGCCCGGAAAACAATTCAAAAACTATTCTATTCCGCCAAAAAGGGCATTAAAAATGTCAGTGAAACACAGCGCTGGAAATAATTAATCCCCCCTCATCATTTGGCGAGATTTGGGCGGATCGGGTGGCCACCACTGCATTCCGCACTTCTTCCAGAATTCCATCCGCGGTCGTCTCTGATGGAATTCCTAGGCTTGTGTTGGAGGGTATATCCGGGATATGTATAGCGGGTTCAGCATATTACTGCGAATAATTAGAAGCGCAACCTGTGGGGAGGATCATTACAGGAGGATTAGGAGGCGCTTCATTACGGTAAAAATAAGCTTCCATATTTGTCAGAGCGTTTAATTGTTTATTTGTGGGTTTCTTTTAGTGAGTGGAGTTTATACAGGGTGAAACTGTCCAACCCATATAACTTTTGAACCCTTGCAGATATAGTCCTGAAAGTGGGGTCTAGGTATAGTAAAGTGGCCATACCCTATCCGATGCAAATCCTTTCAGTGCCCTTAGTGGCAATTTTCGGGGTTATAATTTTTATTTAAAAACTTTTGTAGATATGCTCAATTCTACCAGTCAAAAGATGGTTGGATGAGGTAGAAAAAGACCTCAAGATTTTAAAAGTCCGTAATTGGAAGCAAAGAGTAAGAGACAGAAGGCTGTGGGAGAAAATTGTTGGAGAGGCCATAGTCCAACATGGGCAGTAATGCCAAGGAGTTAGTTGGATATGTTTAACTTGTCAATTATTAAGTCGTAAAGAACCATCGAAAAGACACCTTGTCCAAAGAAATGCCTTGAAATAAAACCTCTAAAACGCACGCCCAATTAGGTAGAATTTACGTATATTTTACGTCCTAAAACACTTCTCATAACGTGAAAATGAGAAATTATAATTTTTGTGATCTAAGAATAGGTTTAGTCATTTACCTAAGTCATAAAAATGAAAATTTCTCATTTTCGCCTTATGAGGAGCGTTTTAGGACGTTATAACTACGTAAATTATACCTAATTTCGCTTGTGTTTTAGGGGTTTCTCTGCACAAGGTGGCTTTTCGTTCTGAACCGACGCGCTGCTATACAACTTGCATAATCTCCTCCTCGCTTGTAATTAAATATTTAGCAAATCTCTAAAAGTTTTCAATAGAAATTATATCTCCTGATATTGCCGCTAAAAGGCGTTGAAAGTTGTCGCATCGGATAGGACATGGTCACTTTACTACACCTAGACCCCGCTTTTATTACTATATCTGTAGGGGTTAAAAGTTATAGGGTGTGGACAGTTATGAAGGGTGTGACCCTGGAAAATCCATTGAGATGACTTACAGTGCTCCTAGCGGCGAAATTATAAAGATTAAAAATTAAATTAAAATCTAAAGGAGATAGAGCAAAAACCGCAATGAGAGTATTGTTGCCAACGTCATGAAGAACTCACTGAAAAAAAATTCATGAAAATATCTTGAATATTCGCCGAGATATTGGCATGTAATAATAGCACTTTTTCAGGGCTCAAAAATGAAAAAGTTAAAAAATTTGCAATTTTTTTTATTTTTTGATTAAATTTTGTGTTATTTCAACTAAAAAAACACAAAACTACACAACACTGAAAAATTTGCAAATATGCGAACTTTTTCTTTTTTGACCCCTGAAAAAGTGCTATTTCCACATGCCAACATCTCCGCGAATATTCAAGATTTTTGGATCAAATATTTTTCAGTGAGTTCTTCATGACGTTGACAACAATACTCTTATTGAGGTTTTTGCTCTATCTCCTTTAGTTTTTAAATTACTTTTTTTAACTTTTTAATTTCGCCACTAGGGGCGCCTTAAGTCATCTCAATGGATTCTCCAGGGTGTTTTACCTAGGGGTAGACCTTACATTCGTGACCTTAGGACACGTTGGTTCCAAATGAAAGCCGCGAAACGAACTTGTGTAACACCCTGTATAAATATCTAGGGACACCATGTATAAGAGGGTGGTTGGACATCTTTTAACTTAGTTCTATTAAAGGATGGACATTCAAAATTACTGACCGTTTTTACGTGGTTGGTACTTTTTTAACATTTTTTAATTAAAACCAATTGAAAGTCGTCTACATTATGAACGATTTTGTTAGCGATGCTTCGCGATTCTCATTTATCTTTTTTGTAAGAAGCTTTTTTCTTCTTAAAGTGTTTAGGTTTGTGGTCACGAGTTTTTCTTGAAATTAATCTAGGACAAGTCAGTCAAGGTAAGTAGGCGCTATAACTTTTTTCGAGTTAAAAAATAATAACTTAGTGTGATGTTAATTTTGTGAAAATACTGGGAAGTGAAGTAAAAAAAAACAGTTAATAGTTATTGAAGTCATACTTAAAATTTAAAAACCCAAAGAGATATGAGAAAGTGATTCAAAGATTCCTATTTCTTAAATAAAATTACTCTATTGCATTCCCTACGCATTTCTATTTGTAGTAGGGGAGCCCATGATGCTAAATGTGGATTTACTCGAGCGCGTCAGATTAACATAGGGGGGATACCTTGCATACTTTTGAGTAACTCCACAAAATATAAGCCCTCAATGTAGGGGGGTTTGTCTAGAACAGCCCGTCAGATTTGTAAAAAAAACAGTTACATGTACATACTCGAGCGCGTCAGATATTAATATTTTTGATGCTCCAACGTATCTCTGATACTAAAGGTATGTTTATCTACCGATTTGCGTGGTGGGGGTGGTCATCCGGAGCGGTAGAAAATAGAAAAAAAATGGATTTTCTCGAGCGCGTCAGATATTTGGAGGGGGTGTTAAATGAACCCTAAAAATGTCCCCATTCAAAATTCCGACGTTTTGTAAGTGACGCAAGCACGTAGCGAATTTTTGAAAATGCAAAAAAAATCGCAAAATTGAAATACTCGAGCGCGTCAGATTTTTATACAGTAGGTGCAGCTTGATGTTCTAGTCATGAATCGCCAAAAATCTGACGATTATGTTGAGGGATATTCTTAATCTGACAGCTAGAACATCCGCCATCGCCGTTGGCTACCAAGACTAGTTAAACCACCAGTTGAGTCTAGTTTCCTGGCTCTAAGACTAGTTTCCTGGCTCTAGGACTAGTTTCCTATGTCATCGTACGTTGTCCGTGATTTCTTAAGAATCGGTTTGCTGCGAAGATATTTCAAAACCGTCTTAAATTTTTTAATTGTTTGTACCGTAAATTTAACGATTTTTTGTTCTACAGAGTGATTCAGAAATAATCATCAATAATTGAGGGGGAGGTAGAGGGGCCCTAGACAAGCATATTTCGAATTCGGTAATGTGGGGCGCAGCCTTACCGTTAAAGAGCTAGGACCTAATGTAGAACCGTTTTTAGAAGGCCCGTAAGACGCAACAAAACATAATAAAATGAAAAAATATATTGCATGAGGTAAGGAAGTATCCCTACTACATACACCATGAATTCGATAGAATTTGAACCACTTTCTGAACTGTGGAGTGAGTTTCAAAAGTGCAATATTAATCTTTTAGTCTAAGAATGGAGTTCCCTTAATTGTATTTAGAAAAATGATGATCGGGGAAGGAATTTTCAATGATCGTAACATTGATCATTGAAACTGTTTGATCATTGAAAATTCTTTCCCCGATCACCATTTTTCTAAATACCATTAAGGGAACTCCATTATTTGACTAAGAGATTAATATTGAACGTTTTAAAACTCACCCCACGATTTAGCAAGTGGTCCGATTTCTATCACATTGAGGATTTAAGTATACGGATATTCCTATACCTCATGCAATAATGTTTTTCATTTTATTATGTTTTGTTTCGTCACACGGGCCTTCTAAAAACGGCCTTTTGAAACGCGCTCGCTCTACATTAGGTCCTAACTCTTTAACGGTAAGGCTGCGCCCCACCATCCCTATTCAAAATATGCTTGTCTAGGGCCCCTCTACCCCCCCCCCAATTTTTGATTATTTAAAACAGAGTCCACGGCCATAGGCCGTAATGGAAATCTCTAACTCTATAGACGATTTTTATTAGTTCGGCTTGTGAAAATCGGCAGATTATATTATATTCATGATTCTTGCATTATTTCCTTCAAAATAAAATAAAATTCAACCGCGCTCGAGAATGTACAGACATCGTTATTTTTTTGCAACTTTGTAACCCTCCCACTCCTTTGCGTCACGCTCAAATCGTCAGATTTTAGAAAACTTAGACTTTTTAGCTGGTAATTAACCTACCTTATCTTTTTCTGACACGCTCGAGTAAATTCAGGGATCGATTTTTTTTACAAATCTGACGGGCTGTTCTAGACAAACCCCCCTACATGGAGGGCTTATATTTGGTGGAGTTACTCAAAAGCATGCAAGGTACCCCCCCTATGATAATCTGACGCGCTCGAGTAAATCCCCAAAAACACTCTGGGCTCCCCTACTATTGCTGTATGGGGAGTCAACGGAGTAGCAACTAATTCATTTTACACTTATATTTCAAAATTCCTCCTTTACTTTTTTCAATAATACTTTTCTTGATTGGAAATTTCATTTAAGTGTCAATCGCTATAATATCATAAATCTATCGATCTTTCTTCTACTGTCTTTACAGGGTATGTTGATCTATGTTGAATTGAAATACTTCCATTTCGGAATAATTTCCCATAAATGTTATTCACATTGACCCAATGTTATTCATAAAAATTGTCCCAATCATATTTTAAGAAGATATTTCAAATTCAAATTTATACTCTGATTACAATTAATCAATTTAAAGCAAGTAAAACACTGCAAACGGTAATCAAAAAGTTCTCAAAAACCCTAACCTCTCTTTCAACGACAGCTAATTTAATTAAATCCGACCGGATTAGCAGGTACTCCATTCCCAGTGCCCACTCTTCTTCTTTCAGCAGCAAAGAAGTCCCAATAAACCCCGTCCGAAAACTCCATAAACGCGGCTCGCACTTTCTATACGGGCCAGCTGTAGTATACAGCAATTACAACTGGCGTTTTCGCCCCACTGGCCCGCAATTATTCTGCTACGAAGAGCCGACTTAATTGTGAGCGTTAATGCGCCCGATTGGAAGGAAAGGCATACGCAAACGCGGCAATATCCGCCCGGGCAGGGGCGTTATTGGATTTCAACGTAAACTTTCGTTTCATCGAGAGCTGATTAATATTTCGGGATGGCGCGTCCTTTGTCGGACGCGGCTTTTATTTGCGGAGCTCTCGGCGGGATTTTTCATTGGGTTGGAATATTGTGTTTTGGTGTGCTTCGTTATGCCGAGTAATTTTTCGGATCGTGTTCCTCGAGGGGGTGGGGTATTTTTGGAAGTGAATTATAGTGCGGCGGGGGTTTAGTTAAGCATGCGTGGGTGGGAGGAGATCGGAATTGAATGACTGTCGCGTTTGTTTCATTTATTGCGTTATTAATTTGAATATTGATTAAGCTAGACGGTTTACTGTGCAGGAGCCAATTATGTTTTTAAAATATGCGATACCTTCTTTTCTGTATTTTGAAAATTTTCTTGTAAAATATCAATGCAGATTAAAAAGGGGCAGTGAGATTTTGTGTTAACACAAAATCGAACTTGAATATATTTGATGTGTGTGCCTTATATTTTATTACCTTACTATAACCAGCTAAGGTAAATGTGGGTATAGTGGACACTGTACCAATAGTGGCCACATAGCTGATTAATTTTAAATAGAACGAGTTAGAGGCATCGAACAGCGTCAAAATTCATAGGCATAGTAGATTGTGCAATCAGGTAAGCTGATAAATTACCACCGATACCACAGATCAGTATGGGAAGGATATTTAAATATTTGAAAATAACAACATCGGCCGAGTGACTGAAATTTGATTTTGCTTATTGAATCGCGTAAGGAAACGGGTAAGTCGGAACTGATTTTTTCGTATTTATTACCGCTTGATTGACTTTTAAATTTATATCAAGATAAATAAGAGTGTATAAAATAATACTGAATAAAATTTATTTGAAAATGTTGACTTCACGAGGATTAAATGGGGGTGTCCACTTTACCGACACATAATCTTAGATTTTCCAATAGTGGCCACTGCCCAATGGCTTCTAATAGAAACATAAATAATACTTAATTTGAATCAGTTTTTCTTCATAAACTGTTGACTGTGCTTTAAAATGAGTGTTAAATAAATTTGGTTTCATTCTGGCTTCGGGAACCAATGTTTCTAAAACATAGAATTACATGCTAAATTCCTCTCAAATCAGCTACAGCGTAGACTTTGGGCCGAAAACTATCAATTTTTTTAAAACAAAGCTAATTTGATTGAATCTAAAATACATTTCGTTGGGAAGGAAGATTTAATTAGAACTAGACGACTATACCAAGAAAAACCCCTCAATTTCATGCATAAACCCCTCATATAGGCAGAAAAAGACAGGTGTCCACTATTGATGCAAGAGGTGTCCACCATAGAAGCAACAGCTTCATCTATGTGGCCACTATAGATGCAATTCGGAGTACTTTTAAAAAATTAATTAAAAATACTTTGCCCAATCTAATTAAAGTTTTTAATGGTAAAATCGAAAGAAGAAGATCCGATTAACCTAAAAATAGGATGATAACCGTTTCGAAGCAAATATATTGGTATTTATTAAGAATATAAGCAAAAATTTTCCTTAAAGTGTCCACTATACCCACATTTACCTTATAGGGGCCAAAATTACGTGACACTTTGAAAGAAGGCGTCCTTAATGTCAAATACATAGGAGGGAGTACAAACTTTGGGACTCCTCTCTTACCCTAAAAATTGTTCTTTCTGTTAAAATCCAAAAGAGGCATTGTTTGGTTTGAATTATCAGTAAAAAGGTATATAATTATCATTTAAAGGAAATGGTATGATGCAATTTAAATTCCTTTAATTTATTAAATTTTTTAGTTTTATAGTGGATGGAGGGTACTGAAATATAAAAAAACGACATAAAGGGACAGAAATATCGCATAATTAGGAAGTAACTTTTAAATGGCCCTCAATTAATGAATATTAAAAACTTAAAAGGGAGTCCGGTTATGTCTTGTATAACTGTATTAAAATTATTCCTTTTATTTTTAATTATAAATTTCAGTTTTTAACGTAAAACTCATGGACCTGAAATAGAAAATTTCTCTTCGCATTGGCAGGATGTTAAGTTTCTTATTGTGTGAGTTTTAAGTACCAAAATTTTTAAAACAAAGCTTGATTGAACAATTCAATTAGAAATCTGTAATTTGTACCTGAATCAGATCCTGTGAAGTCTCCCCTGTGTCAGCCATTCGAATGACCTTCCTCTGGCAGATCAATTGAGGTAATCCCATGAAATAAAACCACCTCATAGGAACTTCGAAATCCGATTTAATGCGTGGCAATAAAAAGGCGAATCGGCAAAGAGTAAAACGCGGCACCTAACAGAATAGAAGAAAGAAAGGGTTCTATAAAAAAACAACAAAGTTGGACCCAGCCTCGTCGTGACAATCCGTTAGCGTGACCGCTGGGGCTGGAAAGTTTCGCGTGAGACCCAGGAAGGGACGCTGCTGGGATAAACGTCTAGTCACGTACTTCATCTCTTTTCCCAGTAACCAGGAAAAACAGGAACAGGGTTAAGTTTACCTGCGGAACTCTCTTTTCAAGGTGCGTGCTTTCGGGAAAGGCTGTTTCTTTGTTTATTTATAATATTGATTAAAATTGGAGGGGCTGTCGTGTGTTTAAGCAGTTAATTCTTGGCGTCCGTGTTATTTAGCTTATTAGAGAGGTTTTTTTTCTCTTTCTCTCTGCCGCTGCTTTCGGAGTTAATTAATTGTAAAAGTAATGGCGTCGTTATTTTATCACGGACAACAGCTGAAGCGCGATCCTATGGTTGCTCGCGGGTTCGGATGCTGCTGCTGGAATTTTTACTGATGGGCATAGATTGGGGATGTTGATATTGTTGTTTTGTGTGGAAGTGCTGTCACTCGTGTGTCGGGAGTTTCGTGAGGAGTGAGGCTGTGTGTGGGGTTTTAATTTTCAAGAAGTTTCGATTTTTGACGGAATCTGTCGCTTTAGAAACATTTTTGAAGTCGTTGGAATGTTGCAAAGTATATGACACGTCGAAATGAAATTGAAAAAACTGGTTATCGTATAATACACAAAATCTTGAAAATGGACTAAAAATATTTGTGTTTTAGCATATGAAACCATAACAATAAATTATCATGTAGTAAAAATTCAAGCAACCAAATTATTTTAATATTTGCATCATCAACCAAATCAAGTCATCATTATAAAAGCTAAATAAAAAACTATGTGGTGTGTTTCTAACAAACGAAATTATTTTAATAAAACTTCAATTTTATTTATTGTGATATCAACATGTTTCTGGTGCCTTTATGATTTTTAAAAATATATTATAATTGAATTTTATGTTTATTTTACATAATATTGGAATAGAAGTGGTAAAGAGTCTAAATAAGATGAAGAAATATGTTTTTATCTCATTGATATAATTACTATTTTTGCTTGAGTATAAAAAAAAGGGGATTAAATTAAGTGCATTTTTAAGTGTTATTTAAAGTCATCTGAGCATGATTCTAGTGTTATGGAAATAATTGTTTGTTCTTTGTGTCATTTAAAAATAATTTAACCGTTGTGTCTAATGTAATGGAATTTGAGAGTTAGTAAAAATTTTTAAGAAGTCTACTTTAGAAGTTCAAAATATTGCCATCTATTTGAACTATGCTAGCATAATTATAAAAAAACAATAACAGTTTTTTCGCTTAATTTTCACTTTGATGTTTTAAGGGTACTTTGTTCTCAGAACACAGAACTTAAAAGATTATAATCGCCACTCAATTGAAATCTTCAGCTGAGTGATTTTTCCCAAAGACCAATTCGCGAAAAAAAAAGCCGAATCTAGTTTTTATGGTAGTCAAGTTATTTAATGAGCCATTCAACATTCTGGGGAAGAATTCATTTTTTGCTCCTTTGAAGCGGACTTTTTATTCTTGGTCAGCGGTTAGCAAAAAATAACAACTGTACCACAAAGGAATAAAAAACTTACAGGAAAAAACGTCACCTGTTGTATTGTAATGCAACTCTTATCCCAAGCATTTTTTTTGAAAAATCAAAAACAAAGAAAATTTAATAGCTTGAATAAAACAGTTCTTTTAAATTGCAAAGCACTTCATAATAAACTTTCATTTTCCCACCCTTTTTTGTGCCCATCATTTTTTCTACAGTTTTCATAATGCAACTAAAATCTGTTGCAATAGTTTAACTGGTCACATGACTTCAATAATAGGAACTTCAGTTTATTTAACAGAGATATATGAGTTTTTAGTTTTTGAAAGTCCTCATTGAATGCGGTAGGTACTTGTATTAAAATTTTTTTTTCGAAATAAGTTTTTATTTAATTGTTTTGTCAATTACTTTTAATTGTAAAACCTTTTAGCATCGAACTCATTAAGTTAAAAAACTAAAAAGGAATTTGTACTTTTTTCGTATAAAACGTTCATATTTGGATGATTGAAATACTAAGCTTAATAATTTGCTAGCTTATCTTTCATGAATATAATTCAGTTAAAACATTCTCCGACCTTTACATAATCGAATTACATCATTTAGGTTTCTTATTCGCCAAAAGAATAAATGTTATTAAATAAAACCATTAGCAGATTTTGATGTAAGTGGAATGTTTGTAAATCGATTAGAAAAAATAGTTAATAAACATATAAAAATAGTATTCGATTTAGCAGAAGGATCTGAAATACTAGAGACTGTTATAAAATATTTGACTTTAATTTTCAAGATGTGTTTTGAGTTTTTTAATTTATTTTTTAGTATCTAAGATATCTTAAATCATATCAATTTAAATACATGTTTGTAAAAATGAACAAGACAATTTAAAAAAATCGTACATTTGTCTTTCTCCATTTATGTAAGTGATATTTTTATTTCCTACTATACGGTATAAATACTTGAATATCAATATAATTTTTATATGATACCCTAGTGAAATAAAACTTGGTTTCTGCGGTTTTTGGTGGTTTTTTCAGAAAAAATTAATTTCTAATGGTTGAGGCCACAAAAAATAAAATCATTTTGTTTTGCGTTGCGTTTGAAAAAAAATATGTCGAATTATAGTCATAGTCTTTTCCATAGTATAGATCAATGTCCAATTATAGTTTTCAAGAATTCACTAAACCATGAAAAAAGAGGCACTTAAATCATCTACCTAACCTTTGCCATCTATATCTATCTTAATCACTTTTTTAGACTAGTATTTTGTGATAAGGGTTGGTATCATTGCCTTTGCAGTACCTTAGCAATGACAGCTACCCACACTCGTCCAATTCGCCCTATAGCAATTGATTTTTAAGCCCACCAGTCATTCTTAGAGTACAATTGAGTTGTAGGCCCAATCCTTTATATCCATGTAAAGGGATTGATTTGTTAGTTTCTTAGAATCTTATAGTTCACAGACTGTACGAGTTCATAACGTCACCTTAGAATCAAAAACTACTATCTCCATTCGGCAAATTTCGGGAATCCCGATTCTTGGCGTTTCGATCGTTGAAGAAAATAATTTGATTGGTTTTGATCTGTTCTACTCGATCATGTCAGCTCTTACAAACCAAAAAACGAGCTTCTCCACCGATCTGATCTCCATGGATCGGGATTCCCGAAGGTTGCCGAATGGAGATAGTATTTTTTGATTCTAAGGTGACGATAATATGCTTAAGTAAAGGAATTTTGTGAAAATAAGTTAAATTTTAAACCTTTGTATCACAGGTTAAACTTTACTTGTGACTCACTTTCTCCCATTAATGAATAAAATCGTATTACGCGACATAGAAACATGAAGCTCGAATCTGAAAGTATGGGATTTTGCTAAAAGTCCATCACCTCTGCCCTTGAAACGCCATTCCATTCATTGAAGCTTCTTGATAGACTGCTCTACATTCCCCACCTCTCTCAATGTCCAATAGATATGCTAATGACTCAAATCGCGTTAAGAGAGTGCGAAGGAAGTGGCCTCTCTGCGAAGGCAATCGGCCCTTGTGATCCCCGCGGTGTTTTACTAATCTTCTCCCATATATCATCATCAATCAACATAATTCTTGCAGGATCAGCCGCGATAATGGCGATTCGCGTGCGATCGCGGTCGGCACGGATTTTTAGGCTATAGGGTTTGCTAGCGATCGAGGTCGTGCTGCTGATTGGGTTTTGGCATGGTGGGGTCTGATGGATGGCCATAGTATTGAATGGGTATTGGCATTGTTTTGGTCGGGGGTTGTTGTTGAGATGGGTTTTAGTTTGATGGTTTGGCTGTTGTTTGATGTTGGTGGATATGTGTAGGGGGGTAAAGGGTTTGGGTGTTTTGGCATAGTGTTGAACGGTTGAGCAGTGAAAGTTTCCCACAAATAGTGGTGTTGAGCGTCCTAAACTAAAAGTTCGTAGGGGTTTATAGAATGGAGGAGCTATTTTTTCTGAAACTAGAGAAACTGCGGGATTTAAATCTTTCGGACCTAAGCAGCCAGAAATTTCTATTGAAAGCTATGGATAATTTTGGGAGTTCAGGGCTGAAAGGATTAATCTATAGGAATACAAATTTTTACAAATAGAAATGCAAATTAAGTCGACCACCTACAGGCAAACGCCCATCACGGTTAGTCCAGTCCATTTAAGGGGGTTCAGTACCCCAACTCCTTAAAAAGATCGATTTTGAGATTTTGATAATTTATAAAACAGCTAACATTTAGCTTTCCAACGATGTATTACTTATGCCTGTAATCGGTTTTAAAGCATATTAAAAATTGCTTTAAAAATGCAAACAAACCAAAATTCTCTATGCCGCGCCAACTTTGAATGCAAATATCTCAAAACTATGTTTTTAAACCTTTGATGTACCTTTCCTAGCAAACTAAGAGTTGAAACATCATCATTTTTTGCACACATGTCTATTATGATGTAGTTGTTATACTGAAATGAGCTTTTAAAAAAATATCTGTAATTTTTTTATAAATATCACTTTTATCAGGAAAAAAATGCTATATTTCAAAAATTTTAGAGATGCAATGTAAAAAGTTCGATAAAATGGGTTCTAATTAATCAATTACTTAAAGCTCATTTCAGTGTAACAACTACATCATAACAGGAATGTATGCAAAAAATTATGATGTTTCAACTGTTAGTTTGCTAGAAAAGGTACATCGAAGGTTTAAAAACACAGTTTTGAGATATTTGCATTCAAAGTTGGCGCGGCAAAGAGAATTTTGGTTTGTTTGCATTTTGAAAGCAATTTTTAGTTTGCTTTAAAACCGATTACAGGCATAAGTAATACACCGTTGCAAAGCTATATGTTAGCTCTTTTATAATTTATCAAAATCTCAAAATCGACTTTTTTCAAAGTGCTGGGGTACTGAACCCCCTTAACCCTTTATGCCCCGACGGGACTTGTAAGCCCCACTTCCCAATGTTCCAAATTCGTCCAATTTTTGTCATGTAAAGCCAAATTTCGTTTACTTCTAGTTGCGGTTACGTAAACTTGACATATTTGGGACGAGCTGTGCTACTAGGGTTAATATGAAGCTTATATACTTAATATACTTATAGGGAAAACGTATAAAAAATATACAGCACAATTTTTCTGAAAAACATAACTTGGGACATAAAGGGTTAACTCAAACCACCCTATTCCCAGTATCTGTCAATTTTTTTCTTGGATTCGTTTACCCCACTTGAGTTGATAATCGTTTCACGTTAACCCATTCCATCTGTCCACTACCCTGTTAAAAAAATAATACTTCCTACAATAACGATTAAAATTTGCCTTGTTCAATTTAAATCTGTGACCCCTCGTTCTATTACCCGTATGGAAATCTAGTCCCTCTGGTTCCCCTTGTTTTATTATAATTTGATAAAAGTTTTGTTTATTGTTTGTAACAGGTTGGGAATTCAATTAATGGATTATAATTTTCAGGAGATATTTTTAAATCTTTTAAGTGTTTAATGGGATAGAATTACGTAAAATTTTTGGATATGAAATTGAATATTTTTTTATTTCGGAAAACTTGTTTGATTTCATTTTTTAATTGATAAAGCGCAATTAAATACTAATATGTTTAATAGTTTTAGTTCTACTAAACTGTGATTTCCTTAAACGTAATATTATAAAAGGTATTTGTTACCTAAAAACAGGAAATACAGGAAAACGTTATTTGAAATTTTCAAATGATATTAAATTTATATGAAAGAGAGGGTTAATACATAGTGGATGAAAGTGTTTTACTCCACAAATAGTTTTTAAATACACAAATTTAAGTAATAATACACCTCAAAAATGTATTAAGCACCTTTTCTACCGGTACAATTTTGTTTTTACAAACCATTTATAACATTTCTAGCAAGTATGATAACAAACTGAAAAAGCAAGTCAAATATATAAGTATTGTTTAAGATTAAAAATATAATATTCTTCCTGAGAGCAATTTATTATGTACCCATTTATAGTTACACTTTTTATAATTACACATTTGGATGCATTTAGTAATCATAAGCACTTCAAATCAATGAGAATAACAAGCAAAACCTCTTTATTAAAGCAAATATCAATTCATTAATAAACAAGTTTCCTTTCTTATCTTCGAAATTAAACATCAATTCACCCTTTTTTCCTCTAATATTGAGGACAGAATAAAAAACGGCCAAAACACTTCAAACAATGTTCTCTTCCCCCTCGTTCAGATTAGAGAAATATTTCGGAAAATGAAAACTAAATTGTTCTGCTGCAGAAACAAAAGGAAAACTACAGCGGTTTAATAATAACACCCGCCGAAAAACCTGTCCTCCAGTTAAATTCTTTTCAAACGCGAACGTGAAAGATGTTTCAGAGTGTCCAAAGTGAAGTTGATTCTTTCACTTCTCTTCATTCTTTCTGGAAATAAATTAAACCTGCTCTATTTTTTTCAAGAATTAATTTATTTCTTCCTTGATTACGCATTTGTTTCTAATATTTGCATATCACCTATTTTTTTGTTTCAACGTTACAAAGACGTACCTTTCCCCATCGTATGTGGGAATAGAATGGTCGTTAAATAGCAAATGGCAAGTCCAAAAGAACAACCCGGCATACTTTTTTTCTCTCTTTTTCTTAGTCCTCCCTTCTTTGAATAATAAAACATCGCGATTGGCTATTTTTTGGGCTGCTTTGATATCGTTAATTGTTTCATTTGATACGACATTATTATTTCTTTGTTCCTTTCTGCTTCAAAAGAATGCTTGTTTGTGTTACATACTATTTACTTGCAAGCTGTTGAAATATCACCTGAAGAACTCTGGGTTCTTTTGTGGTTGCACAATATTCCTTGCTTTTCATAACAATGATTTATTTGTTTGGACAAATAATAATTGCATAGAAAGTCCTAAATGAGTAGAACTTTGTAAAAAGTATTTTGCGTTGCTATGAGCATTGTTTTCTAGTTTTCCGTGTCAAATTATTTGAAATCTTTCGGTTCAAGTTTTGTAGTTTTATGGTTTTTTCTAGTAAATCTCTTGTTCTTTTTTTAAAGAACACATATTTTGTTTTGATAAACTTTACTTCTTCTTTGTAAGTTTTTGTGATTTAAAATTTAGACGGGATAAATAGTTGAAAATGGAAAAACAATTTTTTTGGATGTCTTTTAAATTCCTATGAGGGAAAAATTTGTTTTAGATAGTTATATTAATATTTGTTTTGTTTTATGAAAGTTACTTTAACATGTAGTTACTCGAAAATGATTCAAACCTAAATAATCTACTTTCAATATTTTTTAATTTGAATGTTACAATCAATAGAGTATCTCAAATACTTTTTAAAACGTAAAGTCATTTTTTGACATTTTCAAATAGAAAATATTTATAAATAAATCTAATAACATAAAAATCTACTTGATTTTAAAGGAGTTTCATTTACTTTTATGTGTGTACTGAGATACTGACATTAGAGATACTGACATTAACCATCTTTTTTTTTGTTTAATCACAAAACACAATTTAAAGAGATACAATGGTTTTTAATTATTAAACTAATAATTGTCTTATCAGTAGTCTTAATTTTTTAACATATTTTTAGATATTTTTTTCACTTCCTTATGCTATTTAAAAAAACTCGTATTTACAAAATACTTTAAAAGGTTATTTGGTTCATGAATTATAACTAGACCCCTTTATTTTTCTTATCTTGATTCAACTCTATGCTTATTAATTTTAAATAGCAAACGTTTTTATGCTTTATGCAGACTTTAAACTACTCATAGATTAAATTCAATTTTTTTGCTTTATAAAGACGTTTGAATTAAAGAATAAACTTTCGAATCATTTTCTCTTAGCTATTTCTCGGCTATCTAGGCCACAAACTTCAAAAGAAAACCATACCATGCAAATAACTCGTGAAGAAGGCTTAGAGGTATTTCAGTCATTCATGATCTTATCAAACTTTAAAAAAAAGCCCCTTTCCAAGAAATATTTAATTTTATCATTTGTTTCGAGGTGAGTAATCGATTTCAACGTCTGGGAAAGGAAAAAAAGTTCCATCGCATTATTTGTTTCGATGGTGGCGGACTTTGTATTCCAACCATGGCGGAACGGAAATAAAAACATTTTTGATTACTTCTTTCCTCTCCCTTCCATCATTTACTTTAAACCCATCAAAACCTTCAATCCTCTGACGTGAAACTGTAATCTGTGTAAAAAATAATAGAAGGTTGCCAAGTCTCAGGTACAAACCGGACGGAAAAAAATAACGCAGCATATTTAAATGCAGATCTCCATCCTGCTTCTTACAGCTCATTTGTTCGTTTTCGTAGCCTATTATATGCATATTGTAGCAAAGAATCTACCCACTTCGTTTGTACACAACTATTTTCCCATTTTCCAGGATACCGCCTTTTTTTCTTGTTTTCTCCCGTTTTCTTTCTCCTGGAGTCGTTCGCTCCACGTGTTCCTTTTTTTCTCCGTTGTTTTTGTTGTACAAATTTCTCCCCTATTCAGAGGCGCATAAAAAGTGGGAGAGGAGCGAAATTTGCGCAGGATTTAAATAGCGATAACTTAGGTTGACTGACTCTGGTGCCTTTTGCGCATTAAATGAAATAAGCCCCTCTAATTCGAATTTGATGACAGGGTTCCCCAGCTCTGTGAATACATTGTTCCTCAGTTGCTTCTTTTTGGGCTTCTCCCTACTACTTTTTCAGTCTTGTTGGGACGGCGTTTTTAAATTGTTTTAAAGAGGAAAAAATTGACTTTTTTTATCGGATCCCCGGCTCTGTTGATAAATTGCGAGCCGTAAAGTTTATAAACTAATGACGGATAATTGCAAAACTAGGGGATAGTTTTTGTCAAGTTGTTTTACTTATGTTCGCTTTTTGTTGAGCCGAGACAATGTAAATAAAGAGAAATTAATGTGCCAGATTTCACTGAAAAAGTTTGGTGAGAAAAAAAACGTGTAGATGATTCTACTTGAAAGTGATTTTTCTGACTTGGTATCACTAAAATCAAATGGAGGTTTGGGATGATTTTTTCATCTCCTTTTTGTTTCGAGGTTTTTTTACCGAGCCAAGTCATTATACATTGATTGTAATTTGAATATTTCTCTTTGTTTTATGCTTGCTGTAACGAGGTCGGCGTTGGATTTTTTTGTGTTAAATTTTAGTAGAGATAATTTATAACGTGGCAGAATAACTTTATCGTAATTATTTTTTGAATATATTTTTTTGCCGTCATCCTTTGTTGGTTTTTCTGAGTTGTTGAGACTTGACGTACTGTAAATTTAAAAAAAAGTAGATTTAATACGAGTTTGTTTCTGTTGAAAACTTTTAAAGTAGGAAACGCATTACGGAAAAGATATTAATTGCCTAAAAAGAACAAATGCCAGTTTTGATCACTTTTTAACATGAAGCGTCATTTCACAAATCGCATTATGCTTGTTATATTTCGAGGTTGTGTAGGGTGGATACTGTTGGATTTTTATTCATTTTAAAGATAACAATTTGAAAAAAACCCTTGGATATATCCTTTCTATATTCATTCAATAATAATCTTGGAACATATATGGTTTTCAGACAAACTTTAGAGATGATATTTAAAATTTCCACTATTTATATCAATAAATGGGGTATTTGGGAATAATGGGTAAATAGGTATTATTTGTTTGTGTAAAATCTTGGAGAAAAAGAAAGTAAAATATTATATAAAAAATGAAAGTGCATTGTATTTCTTCAGCATTTCCTATCCTGGGAAGTAAAATAACATTTCTGAATATGTTGAGACTTAAAGCGATCCAAGCGGAAAATAAGGAAGTTCTAAAATTAAAAAAATAATAAAAGAGATAGAACAAAAAGTTAAATTAGAAGAAATGTACATATTATAATGTAAGTAACAAACGATTGCTCAGTAACCGTATACTGATTCCCAGCATTCTATTTATAAAGAAAACACGTTGTTATGATTATTGCAGCTAATAAAAAACTTCAGAGCACCTATAAAGAGCAAAAACAACATCAATGAATTGACCCTGATATACATGACAGTATGGTAAAATATATTATCAGTAAACAATAAGGACACTTCAAAAGAACCGATATTAAAACATAAAACGTTAGAAACTAAACCAATCATTTTCAAAACTTTACAAGCTATAATAGTTCACCATCACATCCCCCAGTTTTACCTCAATCCAAGCATTAACGAGTACCATAAATCACGACTCTTCCTTCAAACGAGTGAAAAGGAATTTTGTTTCCGTGGCAATAGCGGTAGTTAAGACGCTCAACACATCTCAATGCTAACGATACTTGCGCACTCATAATTTTTTCCACCATATTAAGTTTTACGCAAATGGTCTACGCCTGTAATAATAATAATAATAACAACAACAACATACGTTAAGCTTTGATTCTTCCTCTCGGCTTTCATTTCCTTCAAAATTATATTTTTTATGCACCGTATTTCTCATTTATTTTTGTTTGCGCCCAACACACGCTTTATCTGCAACCTCCAATGTAGGGCGACAAACGTTTTTTCTCTCCCTTTTTTCCTCTTTTCCCCGTTCTTCTCCACGTTTTTCTCCTTTCCTCGTTCTTCTCCTCCGCCACGCGATTCTTCCCGTAATCTGCGTAGATCATTTCTCCGCCATCAACGGCCGATCGTTAGTTCCATGACCCTAGGCGGCACGGAGAGACCCTTTCTGTGTTTGCAATTACAAACTAAACGGGGGAGACGCGCAACGGAATAAAAGAAAGAAAGAAAAAAGAAAGTCTGCAGCAGCCGAAAACACGGCTGATAAAAATATCGAGAAACACATATCGATGGTGAAAGGAGCATTCTTGCGTCTGAGTTTTTTCCCCATGCCTGGGGAGCTGAGTATTTAGTGGAACTTGTAAAACTCGTGTCGCCCATTACGAAAAAAGCAGTTTCTTTCTCTTTTTTTTTCACAATCGGTGGAGTCGGGGCTTGAGGAAATTAAAATTAAAAGTCGGTGAGGTCCCATACTGAAAATAAACGCTCGTTCAGATAAAGGCTCGTTTGAAGGGAATCTTCTCTCACAAAAGTCTGTGATGCCTTTTGACGATTCCTTGATGCGCGGTCGGTCTTTTGTCGAAAGAACTTTCGGGCTTAATTGCTGCTTTAAATACCCTTCAGGCTGCGATGCATCAACTGTTGAGTAATTGGGTGGAATGGCGAGTGATAACCTGAGAGGGGAAGGGTTGCGGAATATGTAAAAGCTGGCATTTCTGGGGTTGATGGGCTTTGTCAAGCTGTGACGCTGTGTTTTCCTACTAAATGCGCAGAGCTTAAATGTAAGACATTAGAGTATTTATTAATTAGTTGGCATAAACCAGACGAAATACGCAAAGGATTAAATTTATCCGATACTGTAATGCAGGTATGGGCAACCTTTTTGAACCTGCGGGCCAAGATTAAAATGACGTGGAGGGCCATATTGGAGTGTATATAGGTATAATTTTGAAAAAAAGGCGTTTTTTTTTATCAAAAAACAGTTATAGTACTAAATTTAAACATTAGTTTGGACTAGAATTATATGACCTTGATTAAGCATCATAATAAGTATAATGCATAAGTTAGATTAATCTCAGGGGTGTAAATAAAAATTCAATTTCGTGAGGGGCCCCAGATTATTCCTCAACCCCTCCCATCTATATTTAATAGGTCTAATGTAACACTGCAGTACATTTTTGGGTCGAATTTGCGTCTTAAAGAATGTAGTAATAAAGTTCCAACTACCAAAGGGGGGTCTGAGGGTCCCTCCCCGAAAATTTTTGGAGATTTGATTCCAAAAAACAGGTTTTTAACTAAATTTGGAACACCTAATTCGATTGTTTTTTTTATTTGCTTTTTTGGGTAGGATTTGTATCAACTTATTGTAAAATAGTTTTAAATTCCAAGTCCTAAGGGGGGGTGGGGGATTCCCGCAGAAAATTTTTGGAAATTATACCTTAAAAACAGGGTTTTAACCTGTTCTGGCACTAAAATCTAAATTGTTCCGTGGGCCGGGAAAAATCGCATGGTGGGCCTGAGGTTTCCCATACGTTCTGTAATGTATGAGTTCAATGACCCTTTATCAATGAAATTGATAAAACAAGGTTTTATTTGGGAGCTTCAAAATATATTTTTAAGCATTACTATTTCAAATACGATTTTATCACATAAAATGTTATAATGCAATCATTCAGTGAATATGTAATGCGTATTGATAATATTTTCTAAATTGTGTGTAAATACTAGAATGTGAGAATTGTTTTAAAATGTGATAAAAACTGCGTTTATTTAAGTAATATTTGAAACTGAAGGATTAAAAAAAGTACAAAACATAGTTTTAAGGAGTCATAATTCGATTTAAGTTTCATTTAATGTCCTGAAAGCGGGATCATAAAATTCTCAAACGCGGATAAATAATCACGCGAATGCTAAGGAATTATTTAGTCAACTTTTGCACTTTAGAAAATACTTGGGTGTTTAGATTAAATTTTAAAAATAATCAATCTGGGGAGGGGACGAAATTAAATACTACAAATAGTAAGTCTCTTCAGTTAATTCTAAAAATACAAATTTTAAAGTCTTTCCTAATTTATAAAGCGTAGTACTAGTAAAATCTAGAATATAGCTCCCAGATTAGATCTCGAATGTACATTTCGGTTGAGATTTAATAAAGTTTAAGAAGTTTTTATGTTAAAATAAGGAATATAGCAAACGTTTCATAATGGCTGTAATTTTAAATTGCTATCTTAATTTAATTTTTATACAACGTTAATTATTTATGAATGCGTTATTAACTACATATTATCAATTTGAAATTTCTTGTTAAATGAAAATTCATTAAGAGCACTTTTATGAACATAATTTCCCTAAATTGAATGTGATGGATAGTACAGATTTATAAAAGCCTGGATGTTGTTCATTTTGAGTGATGTGTAATGGGGATTTTAGTTTTTTTTATAATCCTCATGCACAATTTAAAATATCTAAAAATATTTTGTTTATAAAATGAACGTACATTTCTAAAGGTGATAATTTTGTAGAATCTCTAGAATTTCTATACTACTTAATGATGATAGCTATAATTTTATAAAACTTATAGGTAGTTGGTAATAAAATTCTCATTTTCTCTCTCTGAGAATATCTAATACAAAAATAGATGTAGTAAAACATGTCGACAGCAAAATTGTTCTATTTTATACATAGTTTAATATTTTTCTATTATCTATAACTTGTTCTATTACCTACTTCTTTCTATTTTCTTCTTCGCTCTTAAGTATTCCATACATTATTTCTTTCTATTTTCTATTATTTAATACTACTACTAAAAGGTTTTTGACGAAAAGTAATTTACATTAATAATTTAAAATTTAAATATTTTTACTATAATTTTTATTTTGTACATTTTTTAAATGAAACTGTTGACATTTATTTAAAAAGTAGCGTGTTTTTAATTTTTGAATACATCCTTTATATTCTAACAAAGCTACACATTTATTTCTTTGAATCGTATAGAAAATTTCGGCATGTATTCGAAATTTTATTCCTCCAATGAATTTTAAAGCAAGTCCATCAATACATGAATTTCATTCCATGAATTTTTCAAAGTATCAATGCAGCTTGGAAACTAAGAATTTTCTTTATGATGTTTATGGGGAATATTTCTGAAATGGCCGTTTCAATTCAGAAAATGAAATATATAGCCAGAAAATACTTATGGAAGGATGGGTGAAATATTTTTCAAAAATGCCTCGAAACTCCCCCCTGGAAAGGACAGCCCTGTTTGGCAATGAAAGCCACACATGAAAAATAAATATCCCAAACATGTTCGAATTGATAATGATCTTCGAGAAATTCAGAAACTGATTGACTAAATGTTTTTGGAGCGGGTTCTCGAAAGGGAAAAAAATCAATCACAAACTTTAAGTATAACGGCTTTCAGAGATAGCATTAATAACACCCAGAAGCATTCAAACTGACAACTTGGTATAAATCATAATATGCCTCTGCTCCTTTCTGAAGGCTTTTGAAGTTAATGTATGTTGTAAGTAATACTTCAAAGTGCTCGGTTGTATCAAAGAATTTCATGTTTACTTGGGAATAATACTTGCCTGTGCCTGCCGAAATTTGTTTGCAATTGAAATAAGAGTTTCAATTCAGAGTGGTACAACGTAATTTCATGAAATATGATGGACGCATTTGGAACTTAAGGTTAAGTTGAAAAATGCTTGAATCGAAGATGAGTTTATACTTGGTTTGTAACAAGCGCAAAAACGCTGGCAATTTATTTCGGATTTTATGGGTTGTTAGACAGGATATATTAAGCATTCTTGTATGTGTGGACTTCCTTAGCTTGAAGTCTGTTTTTCTTCTTATGCGTAAATCGTCAAAGTGGAGTAAAAACCTTACTAATAAAAGTAGCGTTCTTTATCATTTCTATTTAATAAAGTTAGAGACGTGTTTTTTGACTTCGACAAATGAACAATAACTGAAATATTTTATATTTATAATGATAACATAGTCTACTTGATCTTTAAAATAGGCCTGATAAGTATGTAGAAAATATGGATATTAAAACGGATGTGCAAGTTTGTGATTTGCAGCAAAAGTTGGTAATTTTTGTTAACAGAACTATTTTTCTTTGTAGATTAAGTTAATCTTAAACAAGTAAATGTGTTAACCTAGAAAAGTTTATAGTAAACATATAGCAGACGTAAAGCAACAAATAATTTTTTCCCATGAATTGCAATAAAAAGCATATAAATATTGAATAATTACCCAACAAATGGATTATACATCGAAAAAATATTTTAAAATGGAAGCATATCTTTTTCTCTTTAAAATTTCATTATACAATGAATCGAAAGAGGTATCTAGCTTTTCAATTATTTGTCATGCTGTTAAATATTATGTAGGTTAAAATTGCTGTTAATGTCACTTTAAATGTAATTTAATTAAAACGCATTTATTGTTATAAAAAGCTCGATGAATAAAAGCACCCTTAATTAATAATCCTTATGAAATACAAAAATATGGTATTAACGTATATATAAAATACATTACATGGTGTATTAATTAAGGGGATTCTTTATTTTTGAGTTTTTTTATTAGTTTTTGGTGCCAAATTATCGGTTACCATCATGTAATGTAATATTAAACAAAAAAAGTTTAAAATTTTTTTTATTATTTTTAATATTTAAAAAAAACAAAAAAATCAAAAATTTCACTAAATTTCGAAACGCCTACTCCTCCTTCATTTTTCCCTTTTCTTACTAGCTTTTTTCATTTTTATGTTAAATTTGTTCTGTAGTATAATTTAATGTGGGGATTTTGGATATTCATAGTAGTTTTTGAGAAAAAAAACTTTCCGGTGATTCCCATTTAAAAACGTGAAAATTCTATGATTTTTACCCTATTTTGCAAGATAAAAAAAATTCTGGACCAAAATCATTAAATTTTGGAACATTAAGTTAATAAAATTACCGTATTGAATATAAATACCAAGTTTCATAACATTTGGTTCAGTAGAAAAAAAGCCTTAGGGTTTTAAGTGCTAAAAAAGTAGTTTTGAGAAATATTTATTTAAAAAAATATGTGTTAACTATGCTAAATAAACATAGAAAATTTATTATGCTTAGAATTCGCGCATCACTATGAAATTTGCTGAATCAATTTATGAGTATAAACATGGATTTGGGAGCAAAATCCTTAACTTGATATTTTGACCGATTTGGTGGTACTGAGTCCCCTTAACTGGAATTTTTTTTCCACATAGAGAAAATGAAAAACAATTATTAAAACATATATAATACCTCTAGGAATTTCTATTCTTCTTGATAATTTATATGCCAAAAAAATTTATAAAACTATAAAAGTATAAACTAATTCACATAAATGAATTTCATAATTTTCTTCCTTAAACGAAGAAACGCAATACCTTGTTAACACATGGAAGAAAGCAAGTGACATTATATTGACAAAAGTAATATATTCCCTAACTCTAATAACATCACAAAAGGACATACGTAACCAATAAAAAATTAACACCAGACGATCAGTTCAATTACTCCTTTCCCACCAAAAAATCGCGCGCGTTGCCATTCCACAGAGGCAAAAAATGACGGACTGCCTCTCGCTGTCTGCTACTAGGGCCGATCGCATAAAATCCTCAAGATAAAAAGAAAATCCGTCTTTCCTGCCACATTAATGTCAAAGAAAATGGCTGAAAAAAGGCGACAATTTTCTAAATAAATGTCACGTCTTATTCCCTTGCTAGCAGTTATCAGGTTCAGAGAGAGTCCATTCACAAAAACTTAGCTCACTAAAGATATCCCGTATCCTTTTTTATTGTAACTACTTTTTATTATCATTATTAAGTGTTTCTTTTCCCGAATAGCTCTGGGAAGAGGTCCGTTTCGGAGCTGCTTTTATTATTTTTAAGCTTCTTCGTCTACTGCTTCAGTAGAGATGTTCTTTTGGTAAAAGGCAGCTGAAATGGGAGTTATTTTCGATTCAGTGCTCTTAGATATCTCTACAAGGGCTTAAATTTGTTTTTCGGGGTGAGATAGATGAATGGAGTTGCCGTGTGACTGAAGAATTGCCGGACTTTGATGGTTTTGATTGAGTATTACTTCATTAGAATTGATCATTTTCGGTAACAGGGGGATTTCCGCTTAATTGATTAGCATGTCGGATATTTTTAAACTTTGATGATGAAAACCTAAGCACTTAAAGGCTGTTTTTGAGGAACTAAGCTTAGATGTATGCGATAGAGTACTTAATTAACTTTTGTTATTTAAAATAAAGTACAAAAAAGTAATTGCTTGTTATGAACTGAATCATTAGATAGGGACAAACAGTAAATTATGCTGTTCTATATAGAACTAAATTATATTTAATATCGTGGGAAAGCATAATGAAATATCAGGGAAGAGAATTTGCGATTTTATTTACCCTTTCTAATAACAGTTATACTGAATTACTTATGTTTAACTTTTTTCCTTGAATTTTTATTTTTATTTTTACACGA
Organism: Tetragnatha versicolor; assembly: GCA_024610705.1. NCBI lineage: Eukaryota > Metazoa > Arthropoda > Arachnida > Araneae > Tetragnathidae > Tetragnatha > Tetragnatha versicolor. The sequence goes on from JANDEH010000009.1 coordinate 14,039,251, forward strand.
GGAAATAACTTTTGAGGTTTCAATATGCTAATAAATCGTACTTATCCAAAAGAAATTGGATCCTTTACGCCTCATTCTATAAAACCTACCGAAACCTGCCAAAATCTCGTGACAGCAAAGTATTGCTTTGCAGTGTGTGTGTTTTTTCAAGCGCGCACCAGAGAAAGACGTGTTTCTTAAAACTGCGCAAAATCATTGAAATTTCAACTCTTATTTGGGTGAATTCGGAATGTGTTTAATAAAATCCAGAGAGATTTCTTACGAATTGAAGAAAAAAGCCCTCACTGTTTGAATCTAAAAAGCATTTCCAATTGCTTTTCTACGCCAAGATTCCTGAAAATTAATCCATTCCTAGGAAAGTAAAGCATTCCTTGATTACTTTCTCAAAAATATTAAGCAGTGTGGATAATATTTTCGAAAAGAAGGTTGAAGCACATGTCATTTGAAAATGTCTTATTTAAATATTTAATCCATTATAGGTAATGTCTTTTAGTTGTGGGAAATGGAAATATTTTAGTTTTTTAAATTCCATTATGTCATGGACCTTTAATGGGGATTTAATACTTCCATTTTATAGATTAAAAATCCTGTCTTTCATTCTATGGGTTGTTAAAATATGCCTTCATACTTGCCAGCACCATGCTGTCGAAATTTTATTCTGCAATTAATATCTGGATTAACATAAAGCTTCTTTAATACGGTATGATAAAGTATAGTTTTAATAGTTTTATGTTTTATGTGTATTCCCTGAGCAGTCGACCTGTTTTTGAGGTGGGGGTAAACTGGTTTTCATATTCGATGCAGAATTGTGAAGGGTCTATTGATGAAATTCAATGAAATATTTTAATAAAGGATTTAATAAATTAAAACTATTAAACTTAAAAATAATATTTTGATTTGTTTTTAATTGATGGGTTTATTAAATTAATTGACGCGTGTGACTTATACGCATGATTTTAAAAATAAATTTTATGAGAAAAGCGCAATTTTCCACTTTTTATACTTTAACCAAATCACAGTATACGATACTTTCCTTTACAAAACCCCTTTGGATAAAAGGGTTTATTATTTAATTCTTAAATCATGTGCCGAACTCTCTTTTTAGTAGAGGAGATGAGGGTATTATGGAACACCCTTTATATATTTAAGAATATCTCTATTACTTTTTAATAAAAATCCACCGAATCATTTTAAGTACATATTATAACTTATGAAAATGAAGGGTCAATGATCAAATAAATCAGCATTTATTTTTTTCATCAAAAATGTACTTAAAAAAGTTACAAATGGAGGGTAATATGGAACAGTCGGGTAATATGGAACAGTTGGATGTACAGTTATTGAAAACTAATTAAACCTTAGAGAACATAGTTAATCTTAACTATAAAAATATATTTACCAATTTACGTTCAAATAGATTTGTTCATGAGTCTATTTGCAATAGTCACAAACATAAAAGTTTTTCTTGTTCCAGTACAGTCAAGATGAGCCCATAGAAAACAGATAATACATTGGATCCAAATTTCTCCTCGTTGATCTTTGGAAAATTTTTCATTGCAAAAGACCTTAGTTTAAGATGTTTCAGCATCTTTGTTTTCCTGCCCTTTAGTTGATGGCAGGAAGTAAATTTCATAAGACACATCATAATGGACCTAGTGTTCCATAATACCCGACACACCAGCTTGTACTATGAACCCTTTTACTGACCGATAAAACATGGATAGCTAAAAAACGACTGCAGTATAAGAAACTACTGATCTTTTAGTGTACATTATGCTTAACAACAAAATCAAAGTCTCATAGTTACTGATAGGTTAAGAGGTTTGAACATTTACAGTCAAAAACTTTCGAAAATCTTAAAACACACTCTGCTTTGCTGCGACTGATCAGACAAAAACAAGAAGCTAAACTCTTTGCGCACTGCATCATGGCTTTAGGACTTTAGTGGTGGCATTGCCACGTGATAGAAGCACAAGGGGGAGCAGAAACTCAGGTGTTCCATATTACCCGACTATTCCATAATACCCTCCTCTCCTCTACATACCTTTCAGTCTAAAAATTCCTTGTGGTAAATAACTTTCATTTTATTGAGTAATGATTTTAGAAAACTTTTGTATAGCAATAGTTGAAATATTATGGTTAGTTGCTATGGTGGACAAGATTTTCGTCATAAAGCTTGTTGTTATAAAAGTAAAAAAATACTTCTATAAAAGAAACGAAGGAACAGTTATTGACGATAAAAAATGCAACTGCCTAGCTATGTTTAATTACTTTCATACCTAGTTGGATATTGATGTACTCTTTAATTTGAAAAATACCAAGGTTTAGAATCCTGTTTTTTATTCAGAAAAATTTAGATTACATACACCAACACCAGATTTGAATACACATACTCTTAAGAACCTGCACACTACTGATTATTCTGCCTTTATTTATTACACTTATTTCTAAACAAGAAAGCTAATTGGATTTGTATCTTCAAAGAATCACCTCGACACATTATGTAGGTCACTTCATACATCGCTCAATTAAGCGTGTGAGATGTCTGTCGGAAAGTTACTAAATATTTTGTTGTTGATGCGAATTAATTATAATGATTAATTGCGAGCGTTTTATGATCCCTCACGAGAGAGTAATCGTTTCCTTGGGTTACTTCTTGAGACGAATGGCACAAGGAGATTAAACGCAAACTTAAACCCCCTCCAACTTTAAGGATTTTGCGTATAAAGCTTTTCCTCAAATTGTTTCCTCCCGCAAGGATTATTTACCAATTTTTGTTGGGGTCATTATCGTCATGATACTTAATTTGGGAAATGCAGCTTTCAGATATGGTATTCAAGATTATACTGATGCATGGTCTGAGGAATGGGTGAGGAGAAGCTTTTGTTGGAAGCCGTGTAAGCTTTTGAAGGGTACTAAACGAAGGAGTTTTCGGAAAGGATCAAGCTTTTGAAGTTACGTGTGCAGTGGAATATGCTGTCGTAATATTTTTGGGGAGATGTAATGTGAAAATTTATACCAGGAAAAGTAAAATGTTTTGTCTATAACATTCAAAATGTAAAAAGCAAAGTATAATTTCACAAGTTTGATATCAGGCTATGATATGAAATATTGGTTTCTTTCGGTTGGAAAGTACGGCGATTTGAGACGGTATTACAACCATATTTAACTGTGGTTTTTACATAAATTCCATAGTTGGTTTCGTGTTAATGAATATATTTTGGCCTTACTAGTAAACCCCACACAAACAAGAAAAAGCTAGTAAATGGTTTGGATATAAAGAATTAAAGAAGGCTACTTGTCAATGAAGTTCTTTAATCTAAATGTAGGGTAACTAATTTTAGAATGGACATCATGAACTAAAAAAAATATGAAATATTGAATTAGTTGGTAAGAATTAAAAAAGATAACAAAAAAGTATTGTAATACTATAGAATATAATATTTGTAAAAAGGGCGTTAAAAGGTAATGTTAAAATTCAGTTCAGAATTTCGGAAACTCCTATTACCCTTTTCTTAAATTCAAAAACTTCGCAAATTTTTCTTTAAATATTTCACTTACAAGCATTTGCTTTCTCCAATCCAAGTATTACTGAGTATTTTTTTTCATCGATTGGCCAGAAAGTTTCAAGAACTTTCTAATGACTTCTTTTCAAAAACTAAACAGGCCTTTCAAAATTTGGTAGGCAACCAACTCAACACATTCCCAATCATTGTCCCTTAAAAAGACCACCACATACATCAACAATGCCCGGTAAGTTTCAAAAACAACCCCATCGATTACTTTCAACACGAAACACCAAAAACAATCCCTGAAAACAATGTCGACTATCAGGTAGCCAGCGCCTAACTTTTACAGTTCCAAATCGGTAAAAAAAGTCGAGCCAGCTGACAGCCCCATTCCTGGTGGCACCCGTGTTCCCACTCTCCAAGAACACACCCAGCTCTTGTGGTTGATCGAACCACGTGACCTTCGACTGCGGATGTCCATTACTGGATTTCCGAAACGCCTTTGAGGAGTTGGAACAAGTGAAACCATCATCTCTCATTGTAACGGTTCATTCCCTTAACGAAAGTTTTAACTCTGGCTCCTTGCATAGCTTGGGTTTTATTTCGGGTAGCTCTTACATAGGTGGAGGAATTCCTTGAATAGGATTTCTGGGTTTATGCTGTAAGGGTGGGCGTCTTGTTTGAAGAAGGGTTTGGATTAGTGCATTTTAAGTAACGTTTTGTATGGAAATATTTTTTAAAAGAGATAAATTCGTATTTATAATATTTCATTTGTAATTTATGTTTCCTTTGTAGTCAGCTGATTCTTGGTTTTTTTTTCATATGTCTATAAACATTGTGTAAAAATTTTATCAATTAATGCAACATTTCTATGAAAAATCAAAGAGGAATCTAACGTGATAAGTTTTAGTTCCTGTATAATTCCTTTTTATGTTGCTTCTTAAATGCTAATATTTTAATGAATTTAGCAAACGAACTATTTTTATTTATTTAGAACTATACTTCACAGAACTATTCTTTAAAGTAAATAATACTATAGGTAACGATAAACTCACCTTGTATTTTCACTGTTTTAAAGTTCGAATGCAAATGCAGTGTTCAATCTTGGTTTTAAATTGAATGTATCAAAACATGTCACAAACTCTTTCTTAACTTATGTTTTTAAAGGGACTCAGTCAGTGGCGTAGCCAGGAAAAAATTTCGGAGGGGATATTGATATTTCGGGGGAGTTATGGGGTATTTTAGTGGTTTTCTATGGTCAAAAAAAGAAAATTTCCAAGTTTCGGGGGGGATCCCCCCTCTGGCTACCCGCTTGGACTCAGTACCCAAATTTTTATTTCTTTAATTTACAAATTTTTTTGAAGTTTTTTAACGTCAAAACACTTGTAATGACGATTCAAACATAATCCAAGCAAAAATCTACTTTTTAAAAAGCAGTTTTTAAGAGATTTTGAGTTTTTCAAAAATGTTAACCAGGTTTTAAAACACTACTCCTTCTTTAATTATGATAATTTTGGTATGATTTTGTACCCCAACATAATCTAAGTTATTGTCCACGGAACTATGAATTTACATTTTTGATACTTGTAACAGTTTTTTATAAAAACATTTTTTTCTCCAAACACCTCCAAAATATCATGAAAATTAACACATTTTTCATTTCAGACCTTATAGTATACTCTGAATCTCTAATTGGAATTCATAGTTTTATTAAAAACACTATGGTTAATATGTATGCATAGTTTCAAATTAAATAGTCCAGTAGAAAAAAAGCCTTAGGATTTTAAATGCTAAAAAAGTAGTTTTGAGGAATATTTACTTAAAAAAATATGTGGTAACTCTGCTCAATAATAATTGGAAACTGTTGTGCTTAGAATCCGCGCATCAATATGAAATTTGCAGAATCAATTTATGAGTATAAACATCAATTTGAGAGCAAAATCCTTAACTTGATATTTTGACCGATTTGGAGGTACTGAGTCCCCTTAAATTTTTATATTTTTGCTATTAAGCATGCTGTTGATTTCATTCTTTATAATAATCTATTTGGTAAAAATCCCTAACATTTGAAGTTTAATTTGAAAATTTATTATCAATAAAAAATTTAAATAACAGCTTTAATTTTAAAAAATTGTTTCCAAATGCCCTGATATTATCCAATAAATGATATAACCCCCTACCCCTCTTACCTATTATGGCATAGTACTCGAAATCATAAAAGCAAACTCGATACAAAGTACACACACACTGAGTCAATATTATCTCTTTGGCAACTCCAGCAGCAAAATTACCCAAACGAGTGCTGCTTTATCCCGCACTAAAAAGAAGCCCGAGTATCAGCGGCGAGCCTATAAAAACCTCACAAGTTGCATGTTAAAAGCACTAACGATGAGTCTTATCTGGAGTCCTGGCAAAAGTTAATTCTGCCTGATAAAGTATCAGGCGGTCCTTGATTGATACGCCGAAAAAAGCAAACGAAAAGCAAGCTAACCAAGTACCTCTCGACATGATCCGCGGTACTCAGCGCTATTATCGCCTTATCGCTACATGACTACACTCGCCCACTAACCAAACACGGCGCAACTTATAAATCTCATTCCTTACGATTTGATTGATTAATTGATAGATGATGCGGGTCGAAAACTTGTATGTTCATCTATCACTCCTACTAATCTTGGGGAAACTGGGATAGATGAATACAGGAGTGTTCGACCCTACCCGGGTTAGTCATAAATCAATTCATCAATCAAAATCTGCGGATACACTGGATAGAAAGCCAGTCAGTCAGGATTTAGCCGCAAGGCTTAAGTCTTGTATAAGGCGGGATTACGTCTTATAATTAGAATTAGACTTTATTCATCACTGCGGGTCTATAGTAGGAGGCAGGAGATAAATTACACTTCATATCACACTGAATATTAATAACAACGTAAATCATGGGGGGTTTGTGGGTGCCTCTATGCAGATGTTGCTTGACAGGTTTTGGTAGTATTGGATGTGGCTGTCTTGGCTTGATGACCCCTCGTGTAAAGTTTGTTTTGATTGCGAGTCTTGTCTGTGAGTTTTAGACTGTTAACTTAGGAGATTCTAATCTTACTTCAAAGGGGTGGTGCTTAAATCTGGGTTTCACAGGTCGGTGAGCGAGCTTAGGGAATGGTTGAGGGGAGTTAAGTTTTGTTGTGGTGTTTGTTGCTGCGTGTTATAGATTTTAAAGGATCTATTATCCCATCTTTATCATTTGCAGTTTAAAATTAGAAAATAGGTTTCGTTCCAATTAAACTTCTAACTTGAACAACTGATTTCCTTTAAAATTATCTGAAATAAAACGCGGATCATAACATTTATAGGTCATGATACATTTTATTTCTACAAAATATGACGAGTTGAAAGAATTATCTCTAAGTAATTTATAGTGGTGAAAAATTGTTAGCATAATTTATCATATATTTTTATAGCCTGTAGCACAAAATAATTTAAATTTGTAATACATTTTACCGAAATCCTACTCGTTCATTTTCTGAAATTAAAACCCTATTTAAAGATGGAAATTTAACCTCTTATCCTCATTCTCTCTCTCTTACCTCTTATTTTTATTTTTTAAATATTATACTTAAATCGACGAAAACAAATCTTACAGCATTTATATTGTGATAATAATTATCAAGAAAAATATAATGGACCTTTTTAACAATACTTAAATAATTATTTGTCGAAGGAATTTTGAGAAGCATTACAAAATTATCTTTTTATCCATTCATGTTTAATCTCCATATGGGGCAAACAAAACAACAGTTTTTCCCCAAAATAGTCAAAGCCAGCCAGTTTTCAGCAACTGAACCACTCTCCCTAAAGAACGGCACGGCGACTACTCTGGGCCATCCTGTCAAAGTGGCATACACCCTAAAAACCCCGCTCTTACGGTTGCCTCGGGAGTGATTCCGGGTTTGAAAGTTTTCTTAAAGTATTCAGTGGCCTGCCGCCCCCCAAGGAATTTTATGTTGGGCCAGACACTTAAAACCCGTACTTACCATTTCTCAGTACGGTCCGTTAAAGAGATCTTGCTCCTCTCACTGAAGAGGGAGGGATTATTATTATTATTATTATTATTATTTCAGGTGGCTCGCTAACGGCAATTGGCGCACGTTTCCGGGTTTTTGGTTTTAATTGCCTCGGTGGTATTTATTTTGGGATTGGAATTATTAGCGAGCATTGATTGGGATTGCGGGGGTGTTGGAGTGTTTTGGTTTGGTTTAAAGTAACGGGAGAGGTAAATAGGGCTATTGCGTGGGAAAAGGTGGTATTTGTGGTGTGTTTCTTGGGCGATGTAATTAGCTCAATCGAAGAATGGGTGGTTTGGAGGGTCTGCATAGTACTCAATGGTGGTGTAATGTCAACCTTGGTTAGCAGTATTGAAGAAATGGCTTTTTCTGTTTGGAAAGTAATTGGGTTATTAGGTATTTATCGTCGGCATTTAATTTTCCGTTCTATTACAGAGTCATGTTTGGTTTTATTTATGTATTAATTGCGTTAATAAGTAGTCTGGTAACATAAGGAATTTGATCAATAAAAATGATTTCTGACTTGGAGAGAGAGGATTATGTGATTATATATGATTAATAACAATAATTATTGCATACCTTCATATTTAAGCTGTTATTTTACCAATTTTTGCAATTTGTTATGCATTCCATCGAAAGTAAACATAATGGTAAATTTAACGATACATAATATAGATACATTAACCCTTTCGTTTCATAGGCACTCGAGATTACCATTGGATCCTATGGAAAATTTGCGGCGGCTAGGAACGAAATTGTTAAATATTCAGCTCTTCTCTTAGTTTCAACCTGTCATCCTATTTGACATATTGGAGACAATTATATCCCAATTATCCATTTTTCAACAATCACAATTAGCTTTCCCTTAGCATAAGCTTTAAATCTCCGTTTCTTTCTGCACCCCGAAATTCATTCCTCCTTACCAGCTACTCCCTCCACCTCTGCCCTATCGGACTCCCTCACCATCCTTGATCCCCAAGAAGCATCCTCCGCATCATTACCATCCCCCTATCTGCGTCTCCGCATCTCCTGCAGGATCCAATTTTCACCCTCCCCATCCCTCCACCCCTCCCCTCCGCGCGATAAGCCTAATAAGTAAAACATAATCCAGGGCTATGTGCAGAACGAATCTAATTAAATCATGAACTGCGCATTCATAATTCGGCTAAATAGATAATGAGTTCAACAAGCTCTAATAGGACCAGATCAGGTTAGGTATATTCATAGTTAATTGGATGGATATGTGTAAGCTACGGAGCCTGCCTGGGAGTTGCTCCGCTCCTGTCTAATGCAGTGGACGTTGGAACTGTTAAGGTTGAGTTCTGATGAGTCTAGAGTCGAAGGGAGGCTGGAGCTTGAAAGTTTGGATTCTTCTGACTTCGAAATGAGGCTACATTATTGTATTAAAAACATTGAGTTTCCCCTCGTTAAAGGGTTGCTTGGTTCCTGGAAAGATACTCAGAGAGATTTAATTGGGAGTTTTGTGTGTGTTTTACCAGTTTTACCTAGAGATTGGCCCCTTTTGGCGATGCATAATATTATCCGAATTTTGAGAAACGCTTTCTTTGCAAATATATTCTGTGTTTTTATTTATTTTTTTTAAATATTAGTGTTAGTATTTCTAATAGTACGATTGTGTGTCAGTTTAGCTCGGAGAAGTAAACCCGGCGTTACTCGCGCTAATCGGACGCACACGGTTACTTGCGTCGGGCCTACAAGGCCCGGTCTGGCTGTGCTGTGTGTTATTTCATTATTGTAGTTTTTTCAATACACTGACCAAGCTCCTTCTCCATTCAATAACAAAAGCAAAGAATATAATTGGCGGGGGAAACTGGAATGGAGATTTACAAGTCATAAAACTATCACGTGCTCTCCATTGAAAATTCTCGCATCTATTTTCCTTTGCTTTTCCCTTGAAATTCTTTAAACCCTCTAGCAGTTCCTTGAAATTTTGTACACAGATGTTATGGAACCCTACGTATGGTCTGAGAGCAGGTCAACTAAGTATGAAGGTCAAGGGCAATTTTCTAAGGCAGGTGTATTGCAGAAAAATGCGAGAACAGAAAGTGGAAGATATAAGTTATTTTTTAAAACTTCTTTTTAAGGTAGATAATTGCCTGAAACATCTCAGAGAACCAAATACATTATTTCATATGAAATAAAATTACATTTTATTAAAATAAATTGCAGAAAAATGTAGATTTTAGGAAGGTGCATTGCGGGGTAAACTGGAGATCAGTAAGCGAACTATGAAAAGTTTGAACACATGTTAAACGAGCAAAATTAGCTCGAGGACAAACATTTTTGCACTTTTATGTATCAAATTTACCAAATTTAAATTTAAGTAATAAAAAATTTAAATGTTTGGTCCAAAATTGAAAAATAATGCTTCAATGCGATGCGCTTCAAAGTCGAAATGATTAACATGGTTACTCGCGTCGAGCCTGACAGACCCATAAACCGTTTTTCCGCCGAACAGAATAAAACAAAAATCCGAAAATGCCTTCTTTGTGAGAAAAGTCATCTAGAACTCAGCTAGACTGGGTTTGGTCCATTTCAGTATTAAAGGGCAGGGTTTACTGAGCTTTAAAGAACCGATCGGGCCTCGCAGGCCGGACGCGAGTAACTCCGGGTTAAAAGGAAAATATAACGAGTTTTTTTAACTTCGCTAACACTAATCTGTAATGAAAACTTGCATGTTAGATGAACTACTGGAAATATTTCGCTAGCTATTTTTAGGAATTGTGTAAGATTGACTCTTTTATTATTGATTTCTCCCAAACCATTTAATTATATCTTTGATAATTTTATTGATAAAATGAATGTATAGAATCTTACAAAGTTCTCCAAAAAGCAAACTACATTTTTTTAATTCCTAATGAAAAAATCATTACCTTTTTATTTGAAGAAAGAATAATTATAAGTTTCTTATATGAATGGTCTTTCAAAAGTTAATTTCAAGACTTTTATTTGAAACCAACATATTCTAGGTTCATGGAAGTAAGATATACCCCTATACCCCTATACCCAGGGTCATTTACCCTAGGTAAATGACCCTGGAGATTCCATTGAGATAACTTACAGCACCCCTAGCGACGAAATGAAAAAATTAAACAAATTAGTTAACACACAAAGGACGTAGAGCAAAAACCTCATTAAGAGTATTGTTGCCACTGTCATGAATAACTCACGAAAAAAATTCATGAAAAAATCCCGAATATTCACAGAGATATTATCATGTGACAATAGCACTTTTTCAGGAATCAAAAAGAAAAAGTTTGCAAATGTGCAAGTTTTTAAAATTTGTTGGTTAACTTTTTTCGTCTCATTTAACTAAAAAACAAAAAAGAACTACATAATACAACTGAAAATTTTGCAAATTTGTGAACTTTTTCTTTTTGCAGGCCTAAAAAATTTATATTTTCACATGCTAATACCTCTGTGAATATTTGCGATTTTTTCATGAATTTTTTTCAGTGAGTTATTCATAACAGATGGCAACAATAATTTTCCCTGAAGTTTGTGCTCTACCTCCTTTAGTGTTTTTATTATTTTTTAACTTTTTTATTTCGCCGCTAGGATGCTGTAAGTCATCTCAATGTCCAGGGTCACTTACCTAGGGGTAGACCTTACTTCCATGACCCTAGGACATGTTGGTTCCAAATAAAAGTTGTTAAGCAGACTTTTAAAACACCCAGCATTTTGGGAAGTGTAACATCAATATACAGCAGTATATTTGATGATATGTAATACTTACATTCAATTATAACAAATCGTGTTTTTAAGGTTTGCTTTCCTGCATTCTATGTGCTATTAAGGAAATTACAGAGAAACATGTAAAGATATGCGTGGCAGTGAAAAAAATATTTTAATTTACGTGATACTCAAATTCCAATCATTTCATAATCTAAATTTTTAAAATAGAAATCTTTGTTAATGAACAAAAATGTATTTTTCTTAGATAACTATACAATATAACTGAATCAGATTCATTATTTATAATAACTGTAGAAAAGTCATAGCTCACAAGAAAATCAGATAACATTATGTAATTATCGAAAGTGACGACACTAACCATAATAAAATTTCCAATACCCATGAATTCTCCTAATGGAGTTAAACTTTCCAATTATTCCTTCTACAACTTTTCTATATCCCTTCCATCCTATATCCCCCACTTCCCGGCACAGACTATCCCACTTTTAATGACTGTCTTGGCGGGGTTTTGGTATGCGTTAGCAAAAACAGCTTTCTTCGCTGGAGATCCGAAATCTCGTCTAGTAACTGCCCCATTCCTTACGCACATTCCTCTACTAATGAGACGGAAACCTGATGTATGCGGTGGAAATGTCCGCCAAGTATGCGCCTATTCAAGTGTGGACCAAGTGTGGCTATTGGATGTTTACTTTCGGTTCAAACTATTTTTTAAATGAATTGAGAGTTAGCCCTGGATGTTATTCCTACGGTCAATATGTGGTTAATGTTCGGAGAAAATTTGGCATATTGGGGCGAAACCAGATTTGATGATTATTTTTACGTGCAAGTGTGCTGGTAAAGCCGGCTCTGTCTTAATAGGATTGTCATTGTATTTTGAAAATAGATTAATTGGATAGTACACAGGGTGATTCAAAATTACTTAGACAAATTTCGCATGGGGGTAGAGGGGACCTAGACAAGCATATTTTAACTAGAGGGGGCGCAGATGCACCGTTAAAGAGCTAGGACCTAATGTTGTGCGAGGGCGTTACAAAAAGCGGTTATCCCAAAAGCGGTTATCATTTTAAAAACTTCATAATTAAGATTTTTAAACTTTGATTACTCATTATAATGCTTCACCCTAGTTTAACTCTCCGTCGGTCGAAATATTAAACTGACGCGTTCGGTCAGTCGATGTGCCAAAACGCACCATCGAAAGAATCGCGATTTTCCATCCCTTAATTTCAATGATGGAGTCTTAAAAACGATAAAAGGTATTCATAGAATTATTCAGACATAAAAAAGTCTGATATTTTTGTTTTAAATAGTTAAGAAATAAATTAAAAATAGCATAAAATTAAACTTAAATCATCAGGATAGGTAATTCAATATCTAAGTCAAATTATACTTAATGATGTGAAACCTGAGGGATATTAGTTCTAAATTATTGTTTTTGAACTCATATCCAGGTAATAACCATTTACAAACACAAATATCACTGGTAGTACTTGCAGGTCCTAGGCTAGGCATATTGACCTCTGACAGTCCTTGTAGCTATTGTAAAATAACTCCAAACTATATTTTTTTAGCTATAAACTGTAAACCTACAGTGGTAGAAGCCGTATAATTGCATATTGTACAACTTTGTCTATTGTGAGGTAAATGTATAAGGTACGGTTTTGTAGGTGTATGTTCAACCACAATAAACCGAAGATTTTTGAAAAATTACATACATATTAGGGAAAATTTAATAATATTGGCGTGCGAACATTCATAAAATAAATAAATAAGCATCAGGGATTCCAAAAAATAACATTACGTACCTTAAGGAGTTGAAACACTTTTGGGCGCAATGTGTGAAATTGTGAAATTATGGTGAAAACCGAAATAAACAAATCGCGCGAATTTTATGATTAGTTGGAGCCATAAATCCAGTAAAGATAGGAGACTACCAGGAATTTTAGACTTTTAACCCAACAAATAACGAAAAGGCAAACGAAAATGTATGCAATGTGCGAAAAATACAGTTGTGACCGACGGAGGGTTAAAGAATGCAGCCAACTTTAACCTACAAAATTTCATACTTAAAATCTTTACTTAAAATGTAAATTGGTTTTCTCATAATGTACAGGGTGATTCGAAATTACGTGGACAAACTTCGCATAGGGGTAGAGGGGACCTAGACAAGCATATTTTGAATAGGAATGGGGGCGCAGATGTACCGCTAAAGAGTTAGGACCTAATGTAGTGCGAGGACGTTACAAAAAGCGGTTTTACCAAGGCTCGTTTAACGAAACAAAACATAGCACAATGAAAAAACGTATTGCAAAAGGTACAGCAATATCCGTACTACTTCCACCGTAAATTTGACAAAAATCGAACCACTTGCTAAACCGTGGGGGAGTTTTAAAAAGCGCAGTATTAATCTTTTAGCCAAAGAAAGGAGTTCCCTCTTAGCGTAATTGTATTTAGAAAAATGATGATCGGGGAAGGAATTTTCAATGATCATACAGTATTTAAACAAATAAGGGATCTTGCATGATCATTGAAAATTCCTTCCCCGATCATCATTTTCTAAATACCATTACACTAAGGGAACTCCATTCTTTGGCTAAAATATTAATTGCTGCACGTTTTAAAACTCACCCTACGGTTTAGCAAGTTGTCAGATTTTTGTCAAATGTATGGTGGAAGTAGTACAGATACTGCTGTACCTCATGCAATAACTTGTTTCATGCTATTATGTTTTGTTTTGGGAAACAAAAAATATCAGTTACCATTGGAAAAATCACCTGCTTTCGTAAGGGTAACTTTATTTACAATGGGCATTTATTGTGACGCCAACAAAAGCAAGGACACACAATAATCGTAATATCTAGTTCAAATTACTGATATAAAGCTACTGTTTTTTTGCCGTTTGGTTACATTTCCGGAGCATTTCCATTTAGAAAATTTTTAGCTAAATGGTTTTTAATGATGTTAATACAAAATTAGTTATGCGAATTATTTCGTCAGTGAACGAGCAAACCCAATTCTCACCCCTGATTTTTCTTCAAACAGCCCTACTACCTGTAAGCGTGGATATTTTTCTTCTCCATACTTGGACGCATAAAAACATATTAATGGGGTGGGCAACAAAAAGTGCCTTTTATAGTCATAAAAAATCAATTGGAGTTTTTAGGGCTCGGCTCTTTATTCAAAAAAGAGGGTCACGTATCGAACTGCGCAAATAACGATAGCGCCCTAACCGAAAAGCAATATAATTCTCCGTTTCATTAGCCGAAGCATCATCATCGGTCCATAGAAAAAATATGCTTCATTTAGACTGCGAGCCGTAAAGTTTAAATGACTCTTCCCGCCACCTTTTTGGAATTCCCAATTAGCATGGCTAATCTATGGAAGAATCTTAAATTAAAAGAATGGACCGGCCCCGATCAATAGTCCACCGCCAGGGGAGTGATTTCTACACCTCCCTCTTGTAAGATAGGATTCTGTTGTTGGAATCACCAGGCTATATCTTCCCGGGCCTCGTAAATTATTTATGTAAAGCCGCGAGCTGTATTAGGCCGTCTTGGTATCTCGGGGTTTAAGGAGGCACGGGAGGAAAATTATGCTCTCCCAGGCTCTCGTGACGAAAAGGAATATGTCCCGGAACGTAAATTATAAATTCACGAAATTTCAATACTATCTTCGACAGTGTTTTTAATGCCGCATTAACGTTGCATGCGCCCGGTGTGCGGTCATTAAATATGGAGGAGGTAGCTGCAAGAAAGTGGAGGGCTTTTTAGCGGGACCGTCCTTGTTGGTTCTTCTTTTTGTTTGGGACGCTCGCTCACTTGTTTTGGGGGATGGGTGCTGAATACTTTACGCTTTCTTGTGAAGCCGGCTTCAGAGTGGTATTGTACATATACTTTTTTTCTTCATATGAGTTCTGAGGTATGATTGGTAGGGTGTGTTGGGTGCTATTAAGTTGAAAATTGACTCATACCACGGAAATGTTTGCCAAAAAATGCTCCGCCTAATTGATTTGGAAGTTTTATAAAGTTTTGTTAAGTTTATATTTATTTGAAAATACTGAGAAAATATGTTAAAGATTTAACAAGTGGTAAAACTCTTGTTTTAAGTAAAGAATAGAGCTTATTTTCAAATAGTAATTAAATCTTTAAACATGAAAGACATTTGATGCTTTCAATATTTATTCTAATGATATTTAATTTAAGAAATATAAATTATTTCATGTTTTTTTGCTAGCTAGTTAATACAGAAATGGTTTAACTCAAAAAGGGTGAAGTATATTTCTAAGTCAACAATACTAATAACTGAGTGAGCGTGCAAGTTCAGTACCATAAATACCGATTCATTATGTCAATAAAACATAGACATAAAAATTGGCTTCTGCCATAACTCTTCTTGTGCCAGATTCATCTTTTTGATTAAGTCAAATTCGGTTAAAGGATATCGAACTAAGTCATTTAAAAAAAATAAGGTACCTACTTTGGTAGATGTGCTTCCGATGCTAGAATGATACCAAATGGGATTAAGATATTTTTAGTATGGAAATTAATGCTCTTATCTATTTAAATTAAACCACAATGTCCAATAATTTTTTAACTATGCGGTTAAAAGATTTAAAATGTAATCTATTCCCATAGCATTGTTGTTAAAAAGAGCACGGTCTCATGAATAATCGAGTAATTTCCTAATAAATCAGGGATAAATTCCCAAATAATTATTCAAATCCAACAACGCTCGCCACGGACGTCCCAGCTTATCAGCCCTGAAAAATGACACGGCCGAGTTAAAAACCAGAAAACTACACCATAGGTCTAATTAAAACCTTGTTCCCCGGCCCTAGATTGTATACCAATCAATTTATCAGAAAACAGCATTTTCCGCCTCGTTTAACAACGACTGGTTTATTAGGAAATATAAACTAATAGCCATCAATACAGGAGCCTGAATAAAACATGATGAATTGATTTCGGTTTCCGCGCTTAATAAATAAAGCCTGGTTAATGCCGCACCGTCTGTTAACGCATGATTAATATTAATACTCGGTCCGATATGCGAGAGCAGCGAATAAATAAAACTGATAGGTAATCAAAGTACTTTTCCCGCACACGGGTAGTAGGGGAGGTTATATGTGACAATCTACTTTTCTCTGTCGCCGTGCAATTACAACCCCATGCGATGGACCTGCTGCGGAAATGGTACCTTCTATCAGAAAGTAAAAAGATTGCGCTCTATAAGAAATACTTCCGTTGTTCCGCTATGATCTCACCTAACGGATGCAATTCTGTCTACAGGCAGTGCCTGGATTTTTATTTCCCTTTTCTCTCTGGCCGAGGGAGATTTTCTTCCTTCCGTTGGTGCCACTTCCCTTTTTCCCGAGGGCCGGATTTTTTTTACCCAGACCGCCCCAGGACTATAACTTAGAAGGTCTAATAAGCGGAGGCGTTAATTTCTTAATATCCATTGACTTGCGCCTGAAAGTAATATCGGGATTATTAGGAGTTTAATAAGCTTGTTTGTACCGAGGGGAAGTAGCGATGAGGAAATGAGGGGTTTCGTAAGGTTACGATTTAGGAAACTTTTTCTTTGCTACGGATTGTGTTTTATCTTATTTATTCGTGTTAGGAGGATATTTTTTGTTTGGATTTAAGATATAACTGATTGGTAAAATTTCACTTTACCCATACTGAAGGGAAATGCAAGATATATATTATCATTTACTATTTTTAGTTTTCTTCATGATAATAATGTTATATGATATAGTAAATCATATCATCCCAAGATGAAAATTCCAATTTAATTGTTTTTCATGGATAATGGGCACTTTTCATTTAATTAAGAATGAAAATAACAGATTCAAAATGAAGAAACTTCACGGGTTTTTAGTTCTCAATTTAAAAAATGCATTATTTGGTGTTTTATTAAAAAAAATGTTTTTACAGGTGAACCATTGTTGTAACTGTGTGCAGATTCTTTTCTTAGTGAAATGTAACGAACGTGTAAAATATCAATGCATATTTTAATTTCAGTGGTTACTTCAAGTAAAAATTTTTATGGATTTTCCATTATAAAGCTTTAAATAGCAATGGATATGTATGTAAAACTAATTTACATATTCACTGTACAATGTATGAGCTTTATACTATATAAAATGAACAGGACATATGAACAAGATAATGATAAAGTTGGAGATCGATTTGTTTTTCCAGCATTTAGCTATTTCTATAAATTGACAATTAGTTTTACTCCAATGACCTATACCCAACAACGGATACTTTCAACTCAACTCCTAGCCTCCAACAAAACTCACTGGCGACAAGTACCCTTTTCCATAAAGGCTGAGGCTGGCAAGTTCAGGCATGACCGCTATCACTCGCCCCTCCCTTGCTTAAGCATCGCTGAGTGCTTTTACCCCAAATTGGTGTTTGTTTTCCCCCTTATAGCATTAGGGGATAAATAAACTAATCCCATCTCCGAATTCAATCAATTTAATTATCCCCCGAACGAAAAATTGGTCTCACTCCGATCCCGAATTCCTTTTGCATCGAAATTCAGGCAAACGTGTTGGTAATTGAATGATGGGAGAGAGAGTAACAGTTCCGGACTTGTTTGTCTTTGCCCCAACTTGCACTCCGAAGTTAAAGGGGGAAAAGAAGAATATCCCTTGTCTCTCGAATTCGCGCGTTCTCGATGACAAGTGTTGATCGGAACTTTAACCAAAGTGCTCGGAGACAATTACCGGATCCTGGGGAGCGGATATTTTCCTAAAGACCTTCTCTTTACGATATGTGTTTACATTCGAGTAAGG
This sequence comes from Tetragnatha versicolor, assembly GCA_024610705.1. Classification (NCBI taxonomy): domain Eukaryota; kingdom Metazoa; phylum Arthropoda; class Arachnida; order Araneae; family Tetragnathidae; genus Tetragnatha; species Tetragnatha versicolor. The sequence continues at coordinate 14,057,334 of JANDEH010000009.1, forward strand.
CGTGTAATTATGGGGATATTTTAGGGAAACTTTGGAATTCCGATTTGTTTTATTGCGGTTATTTCTCTAAGTGGGTAATACTTTTGTTTATAGGGATACTTTAGGGATCTTGTAGGGAGGAATGTCAACATTGGGAACTCGTCGATGGGCCCTACTTGGATTAGGGATCGTGGTGTGGTGTTCTTAATTGGGCGTAAAAAGTATGGCGTTGGGGTTGTAGAGTTATTGTGCATTTGGTTATATAGAAAGATTGCTGTGTATATTTTGATTTTCTGTTCCGCTATTTCTTATTCAAAATAGGGGTTTACGTTTTATCTATATTCTTTGTTGTTTTTTATGTGTAAGCAAATAAAAATAAAGTATTTTTTCTTCAGTGGAAGAACCTCATATCTCTGTGTCACTTTTTAATATTATTATTTAAAATGAAAAGCTACAAAAAGTATTCAAAATAGAAAAAAAAACGTTTTGAATAAATAGGTGCTTTAAGTCGAATAAAACTCGCCTCATTTATTTTGGCTCTGACCTATAACAGATGGGAAAATATACTTTTAGTGTTTTTATCTACAACATTATTTTTTGTTTCAAAAAGTGTTCTAAAAAATGAAATTTATCGTGTTCATTCCGGAATCTCTCTTTTCTGAAAAAAAAACACCATTGTATTGTCCCGTTAAAGCTAAAGATCATAACTGAATTTTTAACAATTATCTCAAAAATTAGTATTGCAAACAGTCCCATTTATTTGAAGCGTACTAATGTGAAACTCGATATACTACTTGACTAAAATAGAAATTAAAATAACTGCGAAACATCCATCAAAACATCCATTCAACTCTCGAGCTTAATCAAATTTCCTAATGCAAACTTTCTTGAAGCTAAAGGTCAATACATTCTCCCCAGTCACTACACGGCTCAAAATTAATTTTAATAACCTCGGCTACGGCTGGACCCTCCTTAATTTAAATTAACCCATTTATTTAATTTAAAACTAATTCCAACATTTGCCAATATCCATTGATCAATTTGAGTAATACATTTAAAAATTGCATTAACCTATAAATATCTATTTTTCACCCGCTTCTAACTTTATTAAGCGGCCCTTTCTGAGCTGATGAGAAAAGTCTGACAATTTATAAGCGACCGAATCTCATGAAGTGTGTAAAATGAATGTTGCATCGCATCGATTGCAAGAACATTTGCTCACTTGCTTATTGATTTAATCAAATGCTGTCTTGCGCACTTATATTTAAAATGCGATTTGTAGCTGTGATTAATGCTCACTTTAAATGACTAGCGTTTAATTTTCTAGTTAAGATACGGAATTATACTTCGGTGCTTCGAATTTCAAGGATGTTGTATTTAACTTGGAAGCTTTTAAGTTGAAAATTGAATGAAGGGGGAATTTCTCTGAAGTCACCTCTGGCAATTTTTACAATTTATCCACTTAAATACTATTTAAATATCTACCTTTATAAAATGTAAAATTGTTACTATATACTAGGGTGGGTCATTTTCCTATGGCGAAAAAATTTTTTTACAAATTCTATCGGGCACAGCAAGAAAGGGGTGCCAAATGGTCTCAAACTAACATGTGTAAAATATTATTCCATTATAATAACTCTTTTTGCCTCCGGATTGGCCTCAAATAGAACAAAAATATGGAATTTTTCATACTTTTTTTAAAATCATATAAATTAAATTTTTTTGTCGATAACTTCTTAAAGCTCACAAATAAGGGTCTTTAAAAGCAATTTTAATCACATTAGTCACCTCCATGCATTATTAATAAAAAAACAACTGCCAAAGTGGCAATACAATATGCTATCATATTAGCAATAGCTGTAGAATAGGAGGCTCTTTTTTGCCAACTAACAGTGGATTGTCAGTGGTACATATTTTAAATATTGGTAGTTCAGATACATTTTACCTCAAGTTTGGTCAGTACAAAGCGGTATTTTTAATTTTTAAAAGTAGAAATAGTTATATTTTTCATAAATATGCCGCGCTTTCAAAATTCAGCGGACAGTTCACTGGCTGGTCTTGGGATCCAAATATGATCGCAAAAATTTGTTGAAACAATTATTGTCGAATGGATAGTTCGTTCATTAGGCAATATATCAGTTATGGTTCACGTCAGTCATGATTTACATATTTTTTTGCTATAACAAGAGACTGAAACCCAGGCCCATGAAATTATACTTCTTTGGAGGGAGGATTGACTCAAAATGGCTCCTGAGCATTCCCTTATGCGTTCATAAAAGTTAAAATATAGCATATTCAACAGTTTAAGATAATTACAAGTAACTTTTGGAAAGTAATGTAGCTTATTTAAAAACTTAGGGGATAATACTGAGCTTAATGCTGAAAACGGGGATCTATCGCTCTTCTTAAGAAAATGTTTCAAAATTTGACTCTTCAAATGTGGTTTTAATTTATTTTGGGACATTAGTGACACATATGGGGTCACTTGGGGTGGAATATTCCTGATATGCCAAAGAAATTTCAAGGAAAACCCCAACTTTTAAACTATTATCCAGATGTTTTCCTTGGGGTTGAAATATGACCCAAAAAAGGTACCCACCTTCTGACAAATCCAATTTTTATTAAAAATTTAATGTTTTTAAAATCCTACTCAACCGGCAATAAGAGTTTCGCACATTTTTATGATTCCAGCAAGAAATTTTTGATTGCCAGTTCTAACCATTGAGATATTTTAAAGTATGTTGTACTACAACTCAAGTATTTCAACTCTGGTTTCATTTATAATTATTTTATATTCTTCAATGATGATTTTTATACCATTGTACACATTTACATTCATGACGGATTCGTGAAATCGAGGTAAAAGCTTGATTTTCGTTTGTCCATTTTTTACATGAAATTACTATATTAATCGAAACTTTGAGGCCAATCCGGAGGCAAAAAGAGTTATTATAATCGAATTATATTTTACACACGTCAGTTTGAGACCATTTGGCACCCTTTTGTCGCTGTGCCCCTGAGAAAATATAAAAAATTTTTTTTTGACCCACCCTACTATATACGCCAGATTTTACTAGGAGGTATTTATTTATTATATGAAAAATATTAATCTCTTTAAAGAATTAAATGTATTTTTAGAATCCTTAGTGTTATAAAACATAAAAAAGTGAATTACGTAATATATGATCAATTTATTTTAGAATTACCAATTAAAAATATAAATAACTTTTTCTTGTAACGAAAAGTTTTTTTAATTAATTTGAAAGCCCCTTAAACTACTCCTCTTCAATGAAAATAAAACTAATAATAGTGTTATGTATATAATATAAAACAGATTTTATTTATTTTTGATAAAAATAAAACATCTACTGCACTAGACAGCAATTTAAGATGAACCTACTACGTCACTAACAAACAAAGTAGTTCCCATCGCGGTGTCGGAATTTTGATTGAAACAAAGAACGTCAATTTAAAATATGATTATTTCGTTAAACCCATGTATAAATAGTGTATTTTTATCACAATTCACGTATCGAAATTCCTCCTATCAACCCAACAGGCTTTGTGTTTACTCACTTTCTCCTTCCGCATAGTGACGTACGTTGCTGTGAAGTATAGTTGTACATTTTTTACTTGTTTGAATTTATGCGCAATAGAATGTGTTTAATTTAATTGATATTTTAAAAATCAATAATTTTTCAACTATAAATAAATGTACGGTCTTTATATTCTTCTTCTTCTTTTGAAAGTTATAAAATTATTCTATAAAAACAGGGGTTGTACAGAACTAAATATATTTTTTATGAAATGTTTAAATTTTAAATTAATTCGTAAACCTAAATTTGCAAAATGAAGATGTACTCATTATTTAGATTTTTAGATAAAAATTTAAAAATAGATTGTGTCTTTCGCACTTCTTCCCCCATTTTTCAACAACAAAGAGCTTTACTTCAACATCAGCTCCTCCGCTTGCTACTTTGTTCCCAAAGCACACACACGAGAGCGCCTTTAAACCTAACTTCCCCGCCCAACACAATATCTCCCTCACTAAAGCCAATGAAACTTTTCAGAACTCGCCTCGAAAAACAACGTTATTAGTACTGCCATGAACATATCTTGGCACCAACTCAAACGCGTAATCTTGTTTCGTAAACCAATTTTTTGGCAGAGGAGCGAACGATAGTACAGCCGAAAACAACGAGCTAAATTAACTCGACTCGAAGGCAATAAAAATTCAACTTTGAACAAGCCTCGGAACTTCAAGGGAAGCAAAAAAGATTGCTCCGGTCTAAAGTGATGACTTTTGACAACTTATGGCCCATTACTACGATCTTGTCTAGCCTCTCCATTCCTCATTGTCCCCAGTAGCTTTTTCCTAATCTTCCCAGTCTTCTCCCTAGTGAGGGTAGGGGAAATTAGTAATGGCATCTAATTCCCTTGCCTAATCTTTCTTCTGTAAATTTAAACGCTTCCGAACTTTTCTTTCCACTGTGTTTGTTGGAGCAAATTTCTTCAGGGAGTGTGGCATTTGAATAATTTGTTTCCACTTTTTTCTGACGGGTTTTATGGAAATGCTCTTCCTGTGGGAAATATTGGTCATGACGGGGGGAGGAGAGGACTTTCTTTTTCGGAGGTTGCGGCTTCATTGTGTAGACGGTCTCTTTCGGTTACAGTTGGAGTGGGGGGATGCGTCGTGGAAATCGTGCGATTCTTCCTTTTGTTGTTTTGGGCTTTGCTGCCTGGCTTGAATGGGATTGAATATACGGTTCTTCAGTTTTTGGGTTATAGAAGAATCATTCGGAATGTGGTGTTGGGTGGAAAAAGTGCCGTGGCTTATTTTTTTGGAATATGGGTTGTTCTTTAGAGTAGTTGTTCATTACGCGACTTTAGTAGTATCGAAATGTGTAAAAATGCTATGAAAATCCGTTGAGCTGTTTTTAAAACAAATATATGAAACTCCGAAATGTTTCTATGGAATCTAGAATCAATAAGGACTGCAGAGGGATAGCTCTCATTATTATCTATCAACTATGTTTAGAACTATATCTAGAAAAAATAATTTTTTAATCTATTAATTTAAATTGAAAAAAAATCTCATAATGTAAAAATCAATCACATATTAAAAAAATTAGGTATATTGAAACAGTAGGGGAGTGTGGGGACGATTGCAACACGGGGCAATTGTATAACTTTCATTTCCTCAAAATGAGAGGCTGCCTGGGCAAAAAGGAGATGGACAGTACGTAAAAGGCAGGTGAATGAAAGAATATCAGAGATTGCCAAGACTGACATTTGAGTTGTGGCTGTGTAATTGAGAAAAGAGTGTTTTTCGAGCATCGAAGTAAATTTCTACTTTTGTGTAACTTCCCTTCTCCTGCACTGCAGGTGCAGGTATGAAGCACAACAACACTGATTTTATGTATTGTATGTACATGTATCCTAGTTTTATTCTGTTTAGTTTCAAGATGATACTGTTGTTAGTTTCGCGGAAAACGAGGGTTGAACTAAAAATGGCAACGCGTGGTCGATTGTAACACTTCAGCCGGGGACGGTTGTAACATTTTAACACTGGCCCCAATGTAGAAAATAACATGTTTCAAAAGTATTTTCGATGTATTGATTTATAATTCATACTTACCCTTAATATTGGCATATAATTATGAATTTTCACGGTTTTAGGATGCCGAGATCACGTAAAAGGAAAAATCAAAGGAGCTGATTAGTCTAGAAAAAATGGAGGAAGATGCTGTTGAGGTTTCTGTGTCTAAAAAGTCTATTAGAAGTGTTGCTCGTGAGCACGATATTTTTATGTAACATTACACAGATTCTGTCAGAAGAAAATAAAAAATGAAAATCCTAAAGTGGGTTATAATCAACACAATAAAGTTTTCGATCAAGGGCAGTAAGAGGAACCATTTTTAGAGCAAAAAATGGTCCCACGTTCGTTGTACTACCGGGGAATTAAGTTATGAATACCCTAATTGCCCTTGTGGATAATTATTTACTATTATTTACTCATCAACATTCATTATTATTTAAAACTCATTATTTGAGTGAAAAGTTCATTATTTCCATTCTAGTCTATGTATTTAATTATTATTTAACAAGAAAATATAAATTGTTAATAAATTTGAATGATTTTCTATCTATTTTTATGAATTTGTGTTGTGTTACAATTGACCCTTATATGTGTTACAATTGACCCTTCAAGTGCGGATGATTGTAACGTTTTTTCGATTTTCAATGTTTTATTTACTTAATTGCAACGTATTTCCATCGGACTGTTTTCATAACAAAATTGTAATTGGGGTATATCAACCTATTTTCATACCAATTTTCATAACTCTAACATAAAAAATGGCTTAGTTTGAGATCAAATAAATTTTTTTTACAATCGTCCCCACCCTCCCCTACTATACAATAGTTGTCCTCCAGATCATATACGATTGAAACGTCAGTTTGAAAAAAGGAATAAGTCCAAAAACCAAGTTTTAAGAAAATCGAAAAAAAAACTGTATAAATAATGGAATTTTCGTTGTATAACTACTAAATTTTTACTGAGAATTTAACACCTTATTTAAAAAAAGAGGGCAACCATCGAAACAAATATAAGTATAGTATTCAAAATTATTTTACAGTTGAAAAATAGTTGATGGAGTTATTCCCTTTTTCATCGTCATGAAATTTCAAGAGAAGAAAATCTAAAAAACCACTTAAATTGACGTTTAAATTATACTTCTGCTTAGTTCACAACACATAAGGAAGAAATAGAAAGATTAAGACAAAAAAATTTTAAAATTATTATGAAACTAAGTTTTAAAGCAGCAATGGAGTAAGTAGATGTGGATGGAGTCAAACATTAAAAGCAAATTTTATTTTGGTCTAGTTTACCCTATAAATAATAAGAACAGAAAGACAAATTAACTTTAATTCAAAATTAACTGAAAAAATACAATGAATGGACATCGATTTCGCAACTTCCAGCACTCATGTGTAGAGCAAAGCTTGGAGATTGTTATGAGCACAAATAGTCAATTTGTCATTTTTTGGACTTATTCCCTTTTTCAAACTGGGGATTCAATTTTAATATGCATTTATTTTATCTTGTTATTTCGTGGAAATGGATATTTGCATAGGCTTAACATTTTGAGTTTTCTTAATTTATTATTATTAGTTTTATTTTTTTTAATTTGGTAAAAGAACACGAAATTAATAAAATAGTTGCATGTTTTAAATTTGTAATTTATGAATGAAAACGTAAGCTGTAGAAAAGTCCCCAAAAATGGTGGATTCTCAATGAAAAACTGTCATTTTTATTTCGTATTTATAAAATTTTCTCCATAAAATGATCATTCTCTGTTTACGGTGAGATATAATAGATGCAAACTTGTAGTTTTCATGCCTATTTTTCATCGATGCGAACCCCGACATTCGATCTTTATACGACACTCCCTCCAACTTACAAACACTACATTAACTGACGCTTTCGAGATTGACCAAAAAATCCAATAATAACTGCAAAACTAACCTTTTATGGGTGGCTTTTATTTTTCACCTTTCTCCATACCTAACCCTACCTATATCTTCTTTTGAACTTCGTATTTCTCTTAGAAGATCACAAACTTCACTGAAACTTGCAACCACACAAAAGTAAAACCTTTTTAGCGCTTCTTCCTTTTTTCCTCAACCGTCTATCTCTTTCAAAGTTTTTCTCCGTCGTTTTTTTTTCTCTCGTCTCTCTTCTCCCGTCTTTTTCTCCCGTTTATCACCCCGAACGGCGTTACAAGGAATGCTTGGACATTTTTAGCCGGGGAGGGACGGACTTGCTTTTCCAATGGTAAGAAACGGCTCGGAAGCTGAGACTGTTTTCACAAATGCCTCGCTTGGAAGTAATTAAGTCAGCTTGTATTTGCTTTGGCTTGAAGTGCTGCTGTGAGGTGAGACGTTTTTTTGAAAAAAAAAAGTTGGGAGAAGGTTAGACGTGAAAACAATGCCGGGAAAGTGGGTTTAATTTTTTTTATGTAGTGTGATTCCGTAATGTGAGAAGTTTTTGAGATGTGGTGACATGTTTTGACGTGTTTAAACTTTTCATCTAGCGCTGTATGATGTGTAGTCTTTGCTGTTAGCCAAACTGCACAGTTATCTTTTGATAAAGACGTTTAAAATAACGGTCGTTCTTTGACGTTAAAAAAACGCCATCTGCAAAAATATAGGCATAGTATAATATAGTATAGTATAACACATTAGCTTTAGGTAAGCTAGAGTAAACTCAGAATCATGAGATGATTGTGTGAACAACGGTGGATAAGTGAATTTATTGACCAACTGAAAAAGACAAAATGTGAGGGATGAACACTGAACAGGTCTTTATTGTTCTGCACACGAAACGTAATAAAATGTTTAAAAATATATTATGGTTTATTGAGAACAGATAATGCAAAAGCCGTAACCAAATCTGTAGTACTCCCTATCAACATTCACGAACATAGCAAAGAATAATATAAATTGTAAAATGTGTTTTTGCCTTTTGGTTAATTTTTCGAAGCAGATACTGGCCGCTTAAAAGAAGCAATTCAGATTAGAGATAACTTAATGGATAATTGAATTATTAAGTTTATCCGTTTTATTTCCTATGATTTTAATTAAATATCAAGAACATAACTTTTGATTAGCGTATTTAAAAAAAGTCTTTATTTAAATAGAAAATTAAACTCGCACTTTCAGGGTAACTAACATTTTCCTGATAAGGAATTATGAGATAAAGCTAATTTTTGACGGAGATGACTAATTGTACTAGAAAGTTTACGTAGAATCAAATGATGTTTGATAGCAGCAAAAGAACTCAATTTACGCTTCATTAATTAAGAAATGTTAATTACTTTCATTGATGAATTCATTAGCGTCTGTTTAATTACCAACATTTTGCTTACTGCTTAAAACTGATTAATTACACTCATTTTCCATTGATTTTTGGAAAAATGAAGCATATTGAAAAATGGTTGCTCCTCGATTGAAAGATGGCTGTAAGAAATTAACTTCCAATAGAAAGAATTAGACTTAAAAATTTGTTAAGGAAAGTTTTTGGAAAATTTGGTTTATATTGCTTTAACATTTGAGATTATTAAGGAAAATATCCTTGAAGTTATATATTAATTTTATTGTTAAAACGTATCTATAAACTTTCCTTTTTGACTTATTATCTCAGCTATATCATTGTTCTCGTTGTGTACACTTTCATAAAAATAACGTGAATAGTTGAATTAAAAATCCTTTAAATCCATAAAAAAATTGTCTCATGAAAAAAAATTTGTTTAACTATAAATTCATTCACCATTCTATACTTTTATTTTTTTATTAAAAAATAATTCAATACTTTAATAAGCGAGAATATTGAAAAGTAAATTGTTATCCTCATATAACAGAAAACAATTTGTTCAGTAAAAACAATTGTTTTGTTTCACTCAATACATTTGGTTTTTGGGAAAAAAGTTAGCTTTTTCCTCTTACAACAGTAATAGTGGATAATTTTTCTCAAGAAAACTTTTCAAACTACATAAGAAATGTTTGTGTTAAACACTGTTTAAATTCCCTACACGGGTGGAATATTTTACAGTGTGCATCGTTTGACTCCTAAAAGATGTTATGGGTAATTTACTTTAGCATAAAAGCTCTGTTTTATGTTTCATAGATAAACAAGTTGATATTAACACCCATAAAGTTTACAACATTTAATAGATTTTCTTCCCATTTATCTAGTGCACAAATTCACTGTAAATAATGGGTATCACCCGGAGAACAAATTTTGACTGTTTTAATATACAGCTATATGGTGAATTGTGTTATGGATCCCTCTTGACCCTAAACTGTTCCAGTGTTAAACATTAAAAGGACCTATTATCACTATTTATTGAGATTGAAAGCGAGATATCTTGCCTGCAACGTTTTTAACTCTTTCATTTGGGAAAGAGCTAATAACTGAAAGTTTGTTTCTGAAACTATTAATTCTTAGAGACTTGTTCAAGTTTTTTTTAGATTGTTGGGAGTGAAAAACATTTATCTTAAGAATAAATTGAAAGAATGTGTTTCAAGAGAGGGCGAAGAATAGTGTATTAGTGTTTGGTTTTTAAATGTGTTGTACTTTTGCTGTTGGTATTGTTCGGATACTAATTTCATTCTTTTTTATAGGTAAGTTCTATTTTCGATGTTGAAAAAGAATGGATTTTAAGCAAATATATGGGTGAGTGGTATTTGATTTGAAATAAATTCGACCAACAATATTTAGTATAGCCTTCACACTAAGAAAAAGGTATAAAACATGAAAAACATATATGGTTGGTTTTATCTTTGTATGATTAGAGTATATTATCTGCAAGTATATTACGGTTTTACCCAGATTAGAAATTTCATTTACAAGCTGAAGTTATTTTATTTATAAGAAAACACATTTACATCATTAAGCAACTTATTCAAGATATATAAGTTACAAATTTAAAAAATCAAATTGGTAGGTATTTGAGTTGAATGATAATTTTATAAGAACACCTATTTCTTTTTCAGTTAATATGAGCAGGATCTTTAGTAATCGCATCTTAATTCATAAAATTTATTAGGATTCAGTGTTTATCCGCTCTCCAAACATTATTTTAAAGCTTCTTTGCACATTGTTTTTAAAATAGATTATATACTTTAATCAAATAAAATGTAACTTGCAGTACATGTTTAAGGCCGTTGATACTTATTTAAAATAGAATTTCTCAAAACTGACGCTCACACCACATCATGAAACAATGTATTTGTTTCCTATACCCCGCTAAAGTTGCGTGCTAACTTACCATATACGAAACCCCGAACTAGACTTAAGAATCAAAAAGCACCTCCTATTCGTATTTATCCTTTATTCATATGATCTATGCAGCAGGCAATTGTTTTTGTAGTTCTGATGAAATATGTTCCATGATGCGTATTACCATGCCTCTGTTTTGTAAAATGCCCACGTTCGCTGTAGATCCCATGTTTACGAATGTTTTCTGTACCATCATTTATTTTACGAGATAGTCCTTCGTGCGCTTATATTTCATATTTAAGGAGAGAATACTAAATATTTTCCATTGTCGAATTCCGCTGAGATAGAGCTCCATGTGTTTTATTTCACCTTTTTTTCCTCCCTTAGCCCATTAAGGCGCCTTAAGATGTATCATTATCATCGTTTCTAAATATATTTGCATTCTGCGAGTGATAATGGGCTAGCATGGTGGTTGTTATGGACTCTCTTGGGCAACTGTAAGGAGTTTCGCTGGCTGTTGAAATGGCGAAATTTTATGCGGAAGAAACGCACCTTAAATTGAAATGCTGCGTTGGGTTATGGTTAGGAGATGATAGACGAATTTAAATAAGTGGCGGCGTACTTATTAAGTTTAATAATTTATTTTCAGCAATGTTTTAAGGGATATGTTTAGAATAAGAAAATTCTGTGAATTTTGGGTAGGTATTCAACAAAATACGTTATGCCAAAATAATGATAGTTGCTATTTTTAAAATGTGAACCCCCTTTTACATACATAAAATGTAATACCAAAAGTAAATATCGTTTGAAAGTAAATTCCTTGTAACTTGGTACTATCCTGTGAGCAAACCCATAATTTTTATATGTTGGTAACAATTGTTTCTGTTCCCTTACTGTAGTTCCCTAGTCTTTACTTTAGTTTGTTTTCTTCTCGTGATGTTTCACAAAAACTCATTTTTATACTCTGGAAAAAATTTAACATTATCAATATGATTATTAAGATTAAGTAATTAAAGACAATATTTTGGCACAGATTTTCAAACACTTAAGCTCAGGTGTTCTACAGGATTCTTCAGCACCAAATTTTGCACAAATTAACTACTTGAATTTTTAATAGTACTAAGCATTGCCCTCCAATGCGACTAAAAATTCCTATAAATTCAAAACTCATTAACATTGTTTAAATAGTAAAACATGAACAATGATGATAAAAAACTAAAAAAAAATTATTGAAGTAATGAAAAATTGTGAATATTTAGATAATGATAATAAATAATTCCATTCAAATCAGTAAAAAAACCACACATGAATAATAAGATTAAAAATTTCACTTTTATTATAATAATTTATAAACCATTATTATTCAAGGTAATAGCCTCAATTAAATTATAAACTTGAATAACACATGAGAGAAAGACATTTGGTTGTTTTCTTTAAATAAAAAATAAACACGATAATAATAGTGAACTAGAAAATCCCTACCAAGAGAGACAACAATTGTATACAGATATAATTTAAATTTATTTAAAAGGTGTGTAAATTATCAATTAACTACACAAAATGGATTATTTTATTCGGAACGCTGGCTGGTGGACACTGCCCTCATGAGAGTGGCCCATCGATATCAAATAAGGTTGAGGAACAGTCACACCCACTATATCCCTCCCTAAGCTCCCATAGAGATAGATCCATCGATAGAAACTTCCTCATCTCTAAAAATAAAACACCGACCATCTAGAAGCCAACTTGGGAACTTCTAATCGGACGTCCACAAAAGCCCAGATCCATCCGTGTTCCCACTCGATTTCAACTACCACTCATAACGACCCCTAAAAAAATGCAAGACCAACAAAAGGATTCCCCTACCTTAATGTAGAAAAAAAGAGATCCGGAGAGAGAGAGACAGAGAGAGAGAAAAAAAATCAGGGCCCGAACTAATAGCAGAGCGTGGTATTTAGCTAGTAATCAGGGTGTTGTCCAAGGTTGAATCGCTTCACTTAGGGCCCCCTCTCTAAGAGCCATAGACTTATCGTATAGGATTACGGGCGGCCTTTACTGTGAGCATTTAGACTGATCTAGTTTGGACGATAAATTGGATTTTTCTCCCGATTGTTTTTTATCAAATGGGAAAGGGCACCGGGGAAATCAGGAGAGGCAGAGCTCCGGTTTATGTATTTACGGTTGTGAAAATTCCACCGATGTTGTGATTGGGAAGGCGATTTTGAGAACGGTTAGGGCAATGAAGTTTGAAGTTTTATGGGGGCTATTATCACGCTTTACGCGCCAAACGGAGTTCTTCAATCTTTCGCCGGGGTAGTTTATTACTGGGTTGGATTAAGTTCCAGTTTGTTACGATCGGGGTTTTATATTTTTGGGAGGGGGTAACTCGGTTTGCGGGGTAACCACTTGTTTAGGTTGTAAGAGTTCCCTTGATTTCAATCGTATAGTTTAATCTGTCTTGATACTCCTTTATCAAGAGAGAAGTGTAGAATCATATATCAACTTTTAGAAGCCGTTACTTTACATAAGTAACCCCTAAACCCTTTTTCCCCAGAACAATTTATGATATGCCTATTTTTATGATACCCCTATCAATTGTTTAATAGATGGACTTTTTATAGAATTAAAAAAAGAAAGAAAATATAGTTAATCTCAATTCACGGTTTTACATAGTTCAGACTCGCGTATGGTGTGACACATCTACGGTTTTTAAGGAAAAATCCCTTAAATTTGAATACAAACTTCACAATACAAAACACGTTTTCAAACAAGTTTAGACTTACAAATGAACTTCCAGTTTAAGCGTAAACACACATGTTTAGGAAAGACTTTTATTATAGGAATTATACTTAAAATGGATATTTTTGTCTTCTTTGGTCAAATATTTAGAGGAAAGTTTCATAAGTATTTGTAAATACTCTTCTACCAAATCGTAATATTCCAATCATGTTAAATATTCCACTTTACATTTATTTTTACAATGCTAGTTTTCCTTAAAAATAGAAAAAAACGCATTTATGAATCTTGAGAGCCACTCTGTTCCCCATTCATCTCCTTCCTCCACCAACTTTAATCCTTACACTATTTCTTCAACCCTTTATCAGCCCATTCTACCCTGTCGAACAACCCTACCCGACTCTCTTTTGTAAAACAGCACTGGATCAACACAAGCTCGAAAAAGGCAACATGTATCGCTGCTCGAGAGCTTTGCTTACATCAAACAATGCGTTTCTCTCTTTAAAACGACACGGTTATACTTTATGAAAAAGGGGGACAAATAGAAAAGCATCAGGAGGAAAGGCTCACGCGAAACTTCTCCCCCTATTTCGGGATTTAATAATCCTTTTGGATTCATTGTGCGGTGTTTTTCGGCAAGCTAAATCTTTTCTGTTCCGTAAAAGCTGTTTATGTTTAGCGACAGCCGGTTTTCGATTCGGATGCGTATCGCTTTTAACACGTATATGAATATTTTAAAGTTAATAGAAGGGTATTTGCGCTTCATATTTCGGCGACAGGCTTGAATTTCATTATGTCCCTCAGAATGCGCCATTACGCAGATAAAGTGGGATCAAGTAAGAATCGGAATATAGAATGCGCGGTTTGAATTGGGGCGGAATGCCTGTTCGATTGGATGTTTCATTTTCATCGTTCGTTGCCTTTGTCTAGGGGGGGAGGGGGAGAAAATCGAATTGCCTGTTTTCGGATGCTTGTTATTTTATCGCGTGTGTAAGTTGGGACGAATTAGGCTTGTTATGATAATGTTGAGGAATTGGTGCAAGGAGAAAACTATTTTACAACTTTGAAATAGTTTTCCCCATGAGGGGGAATGACAGAAATGTAAATTAATTCCTGGTATTTAAGTGTTTATTTAATAATTTAGTTATTTTCATGTTTATGTATAGCTATCAACGTTAGTCTAACACTATACCCATATGAAACTTTGAAGAAAAAAACTGAGAACAAATTTCACTACTGAATCATTTTATTTTAAGTCATTTTATTGATGTATTGAAGGTCCTTATGCAACCTATTCACTTTTCTTCTTTCTATAATTCTTATTTTACATTGTAATATCATAAAATTTCTTGTGTTAATTTCTTCTAAGGAAGAATAGCGTTGTATTTTAGAATTACTATTACAAAGATTAAAGTATGTAAATTATTATATGTGAAATTTCATTCAAATTCCAAATGAATTATTTGGAAACTTTATTTTTACCTTGGTATGTTATTTATAATTCCTAAAGTAAATTTGTCATACAACATTTTTAAAACTAATTTATTCAATTTCTTTAAAGAAGCTATGCAGATTGAGTAACGGTTTGTAAACAAACCAATGTATCTATCATGTCTCCTGAAAATGAATATAAAACAATATGGTTAGTAAAATGTAATCCACAAGACATTTTATATAATTTACAGTAACCCTAAGTCACACACACAAAATAGTTAATTTTTTATTCCATTTATCTTTAAATGGGGTAGCTATATAAGGTTACCGTATTAGATAAATTTATAATGAATTACACGTGATAGAAGGGCAACCTTGTTCGAGCGAGATAAGTTACTTTGAATAATAGTTTACTTTCTAATATACTATTGAATTAACTATAAACTAAGTTGATTGATCCTTAAGATAACTTAAATGTTAATTTTTTCTGAAATTATCGAGAATACGACGGGTATAAAATTAGTATGTACAAAAGGATATTTTTTTAAGTTATATAACATTAAACGGTTTCGAAAACAAAGTATTTCTTTATATTCCCCCCTGAGGGTATCGTTGTTATAATGGTATCAAGTTCAAATCAACTTCTCTAGAAAAACTGCTACCCCTAGTGTAGGTCATTCCATCAGTGAAAAGGACCAAATAATCTAATAGCCCTCTTCCTCCGTCTAGCACTTAAGCTTCTCACGCCCTGCAATTTAAATGCCCTGGGAACAGCATTATCTCAAGTAGAGTCCAAAAGCCCTGCAACTTAGTTTCCACCCTTAATCATTAAAGCCAACTAGGCGGTTGGCCAAGAAGCGAGCAAAAAAATCTCTCGGAAAGCTCTGAGGAAGAAAACTGATTAATTCTGGCCACAAGGAGGTCAAAACGATTAACTATTATAAACTATCTGACATCTAACACTCAGGCATACTAATTAAATGGAAAAGATAAGGCCGTATCCACTGGCATGGAACACAGGTCATAGTAGATAATGAAGAGAACTGGATTCGGTTAATTTATTCTGGGTCGCACATTCATTTTAAGTATCAGAATGGCTTAATTTCCGATGGATACAGTGTTGTTATTTTGTATCGGAAAACAATTTGTCATTCGTGATTGTGCAAGATATCTGGGAGCTGCGGGGGCATGCAATTTGAGCAAGATCGAACGGTCAGATTATTTAAGAGCTGCTTATTTATTGACAGGTCAGATGCCAAAGCAGTGACAAGGAATTGACTTTGGGATTGTTCTCTAATAATGATGCGTTTTACGATAGGTGTAGTTGTGTTTCGTAATTATATTTTCCGTTTTATCTCTCTCGCACACCTTAATGCGTTGATAATCTATGGTATCCCGAATGGTTTGACTGTTATCAACTATCGAGCTTTTGAGCTATTTCTGGATATTTCTGTTTTATTTTCGTCGTCATCATTTCCTATTTCAGTGATGATTGCTTTATACCAGAGCGTGTCTTTCTAAATATAATCTTATACATTTGATACCGTCTTCTAATTGATAAACCTTGTTGGTTACTATGATTGTAAATCGCCGGGGGTTTCGAATGCCTGTTACATGGTCAGTTTAAAAACAACGCCTCGTAGAGTTATGGATGAAAATTGTACTTATACAGGGTGTATCTGAAATGGTGCAACAAACTTTCAGGGATGATAGTACTCATCAAGACGAACACGAATTGGTATAGAAAGGGGGTCACAAATGAGTTCTAAGGGGTGAAATCCTGGGGTGAAAATCAGCAAAAAAAACTTGCATATTTGGGCTGAAACAGATACAATTGTTCAATTCTGGCATTTATTACATTCAACCAATTCCAATACTTAGTATAAAAGTAATATGAAAATGTTAATTTTCTTAAAAAACGGACCAATAAATGCACCAGGCATGCGTTATAGGTAGATAAAAGTTAAAATTGTTCCTTGGGTCTGACTTGTTCCTTCTGCCATAAAACTAAAAACAACCAATTAACCAACTAGACTCTAGTTTTAAAATGTTTTCGTCCGGACATTTTCTTTTGCAGTCTATCTACCTACAACAAATGCTTGTTGCATTTATTGGTCTATTTTTTAAGAAAATTAACATTTTCATAATACTTTTATGTAAAGTATTGGAATTGGTTGAATGTAATAATGCCGGAATCGAACAGTTGTATTTGTTTCTGCACAAATATGCAAGTTTTTTTGCTGATTTTCACCCCGGGGTTTCACCCCTTAGAACTCATTTGCGACCCCCCTTTCTATACCAATTCTTGTACGTCGTTCGTCTTGATGAGTACTATCATCCCTGAAAGCTTGTTGCACCATTTCAGATACACCCTGTATAGTAAAGTAAACATGGCGAGTATATTGCGATGGTTCACTACGCTCCAAGTAAAGGGACAAGAAGGTTCAGAAATTGGTTAAAAATTAAATGATCGAATAAAACTTAGATGCTATTAGAAAAATTAGAAAAGTCTTTCATTAGAAAGATTAATCTTTAATCAGAAAAATCTTACAAAAAAGAAATAAAAAACTATTTCACGAATCTAACTTTTTAGTATTCCAAGATATATTTAACACTAGAACCGCCGGCAAGTACCGCATACCTATAACTGCCGGATGCAGTCATTTTGACTACTAAGCTTTTCTACCAGAAAAATAAAATTTGAACTCGAAATTGCTTCTAATTCTTGAAGAAAGGATACATAACACTAATTCCTTATACCTTTAATAAATGTGCAAAAAAGAATTTTTAAGCATGTAAATAGTGATCAGTTATTAACTATAAAGAAGCTTTATTATTTTAGATTATCACTTTTTATTTATAATAACATTAGCTCATTTGGTAGTACAAATATTCATTATAATCTCAGACAACCACCTATATTAAATATCCCACAGCCATACAAAGAGATCTTGCGTAAAAGTTTTCTTTATCAGGGTCCGTTCTTTTATAACAAATTGCCAACTTATCTAACCCCTAACTCAAATAAATTTTCTTTTAAAAAGGGTCTGTCTGCATAATTATTTTTTTTTATAATAATAATAATAATAATTTTATTGGACAAACAAAAGAACAGAACAGAAAAAATACAAACGCAGTTGATCGAATACATACATTTCCCAAAGAAGCTACCGCTCGTCCATGGGGTCATGGAATATCTTTGTTAAAGGTAAGATCAAAAATAAAAAATCGATTTGGTTTATGGTGGAAGAAGTTGTTTTTTTAACACTAGACACTTAAAAATTAATTGTAAATACAAGAACAAAAAAATAAAAAAGGAAAACAAAAAGGCTTGGCTGGCAATTTCTATGTTTATAGAGAAAAAATGAATAAATGATGATATTTAAACCTGACAAAATTAAAATAAGGACTCAATGCTATTTAGACTCAAAATATATGCAATGCACAATTTCTTAAAGTATTTAATGTTAGTTTGAGATTGAATTTCGCTTGGAAGTTTATTAAAAAAAGTGACAGAAAGATATTGGAAGTGTTTTTTGTATATTTCTTTGTGAGGAATAGGTATATTATAGTAGTTATGATTTCGAAGGTTATAGGAAAAATTTTGGTTTATCGTGGCATAGCCAGGATATTTCTTCAGAAAAATAAGGCAATTGAGAACATATAACTGACGTGCATTTAAAAGATTATTAAGAGGAAAGTAACTTAAAAATTTCTTTTGTATAGTAAGCAAAGTTTAAAAGACACAAATTTATAAAGGTCTTGTAAATGAAGATGAGCCTGATATTTGACTATATTTTGTTGCTCTGTGTTAGCCAAATTATTATTTTTTTCTGGTGTGTACTTAGTGTGTATTATTTTGTATGTATATTTTGTATTTTGTTCATGACTGTATGTGTATTTCGATTATTTGTTTTATTTTGTTCTTAGTATAAATATTTATTTATTAATTTAGTGCTTCACTTGGAAGGGCTTGTGCCCCTTAGTGAACAACATATGTATTTGTTTTTTTTTCTTTCTGTAAATAAACTATTCTATTCTATTAAAAACAAACACATTTATTTAATTTTACATCTTAAATTTCGTTGTAAATTATAAGAAATAGGTTATTTATTATACAGCGTTCTAGCCAAAAATTAAAATTATGAACCAAATATTTCTTGAATAATTATGTATTATATTTCTCTAAAATCATTTCTTACAACACTAAAAACTAAATAATGAAGATAAACCTCCATTTTAGCACGTTTCAATAAATCGTCTGCCTTACTATACATATAAAGCAGTATTTTGCCTGAATACTTGCATAAACACACTTTTTTCCACATAAAAAGTAATAACAGTTCAGTAAAATGAACTTTGTTTCTTTTCACATAAAGGAAATAGTAAATATTTCAAATCAAAACATGGAAATCAAAGCATGGTTTAAGCATGGAAAGCATAAAATCAAAGCATGGTTTAAGTCCGTTTTTTGCGTCCGCAAACTGCTGTTTTGGAAATGGCTATAGGAAACCTGTTTACGCTAGAGAGCCTATATACGAGAGAGAGAGACGACAACTCGCTTAAAAGCGTCTCTGCGCATCCAATTCTGTCCAAATACTGTCCAAACTGTATTATGCGGCCCCAAGCTAATCCTATGGAGGGAAACCTATGGCGAACAGAAAACCTGTTTACCGATCTGTGCGCGCTATACTGAGTTGTCGCCTCTCTTTCGCATACAGGCTCTCTAGTTTAAGCACGCAAAAAACGAACTTTAACAGGATCTCAAGCGTTTAATATTGATGGTTTTTACGTGAAACTTTGGACTTAAGGGTTTCCAACTATGATCTTTTAGATTACAAATTCAAAAGAAAGGATTTCGAAATACAAAAGGAGGTTTTGGCAGAGTTTTCACATTTTTTTGTGGTTTTTAATTTTTTTCGTAATAAAACAAATTTTAAAGGTAAGACTTTTGAGATAATTTTAAAGATCATATTAAACCACATTTTTTGAGACCATAATTAAATGTCTACCAATACTTGTTCTTTTACGAATTGAATTTTTCAAGGATTTTTTTGGGGTGTTGCTCCGTTTTTTAACTCCCCACTAACTAATTTTTAACTCCCCCAAATCCTATGTGATTCTGACTCGTCTAGGTGTCTACTATCCCCCCTAGAAGTGTGACACAACATTTATGGGACACCCTGTATGAAAGCATAAATTAGGAAAAGTCATGGAATCACAAGTGTGTAACTCAACAGTCAGCATGACTGCTCCGGCGGTTCTAGTGTTAATACTAAAATTATCACTTTTTATTGGCCTTAAAAATTATTTTTTAGTAATTTCAAAGTTTTTTCTGGTCTCATCATGTTTTTTAGTTTGTCTTAGTTAATTGATGATAAATTCAAATTGGAAAAATCAAAGATTCTTGCAATTTTTTGTATTTCATTTTGCATGATTATCAGGATTTCATTTAACTAATGCCCTAAGTCACGAAACACACTTTCGTATAGTTTTCAATTAGTAAATTCATATAAATGTTTTCATTTTATCAATTAATTGCTCTTGGTTGCTCCCTTTTCTTACCTAACAACCACTATTAAAGTATAAAGCGTGGTTAAATCTGACTTATTTTACGGAAAGTTGTGCAAAGTTTTGAGGAAGAGGAAACTAATATCCCCGAATAATTTAACCCTTTCATGCAAGCATTAATATAATATCTAAAAAGGAAAACACTTCCCCAACAATAAAAGCCGACAAGGCTGTCAGATTTCAATAAATTTTCAATTTTACGATAGGAATCATGATTCACCCTTCCTTAATAATACCCCTTTTACATCCCCAAATACGTGCAGATCATTAAAATATGATCCGCGCGTTATCGCATTTATACAACTGTAAAAATTTATTGAGCAATTCCAAAAGCCCTTGCTGAAGAATTCAAAGCAACGAGGCCCTCGTGAATACTAACATCCTCTTGTATAGCAAGGTGCTTAAAACCGAGTTAAATGTTTTTGGAATATTTATAGCCGAAATCCCGGATATATAGATTACCAAATATATTCTAATCCCCTGAAAAACGTGACAAAATTTTCATCATCCTCTTTCCACTAATAAATCGGACCACTTCATGGGACTCCGTACTTGATGTATTGCCATAAACTCTACATTCTGGGCCGAGTGTAGGACCTGATGTATCGTTCTTTTATGAAAGTGTTTTTATCTACAGAATAAACGCTTGGCAGTAAAAACTGTCAAAAATTTATATATCTGTAGATATAGATATATGTGTAGTACTTTTTTAAGCAATCTTTGCCACCCATTCCGTCAGGCACGGGGAGCGGGGTGAAATTCTATTTTTATGAGACTCATAAAGTGGCGCCCAATCATGCTACTTGGCTTTGAATTATTTTCAGCAGTAAAAGGGTCCCTTTTCAGACGGAATTTTGAAAGGCGCTATCGATTGCCCGAGTATCACCGTTCCGGCAAGGCGCAAATTTGCCGCCCGATACGCTGCCGATGAAATTATGAGCAGGTATACTGCGTGGGCTGCTTTATGGCACGCCTTATAAACCTAAGAAACGGACTTCCACACCGCAAAGGGTTGGCGAGATTAAAAACCGAGGCGCGTATTTGCGCTGGCGATATTTCCACTATAAATCAAGTGTTTTTGTGTTTGTGGAGGTTGTATTGTGCGTCGAAAACTGCATCTTGACGTATCTGTTTCGATAAACCGTTCTTTGAGCGATTGCTTGCTTGATTTTATGCATATAAATATGCTACCATTTTAAAGCACTTTTATAGTGAACATTGAGTAATATGGGAATATTTATCCGCTTTATAAATGGGCTCAGTTTTACGTGGGTATAAGAAAACTGCGAGCGTTATATAAAATTTTATGTGACATAAACTAAACTAAAGTAAAGCAACAACCATAAATTACGTATTTCCCCAATTGAGTTGATATTATTTGAAAACCGAACCGTAATAATAAATACATTTCTATTAATAAAGAATTTTTCGGTATCATAACTTTTCTTCTCATTATTTAACTTTTTGCAGTACAATTTGCTTTCCTTGCATTGGCATAATTTTTAATGAATTTAACGTACTTATATGTTTACTGCATAACTATTTTAAAAGTATTTAGTACAACTGAGAAAAAATGTGCAATGATTTAAAAAAAATAGTATCATAGTTTATAAAAAAATAATTTGATAAATTTGTTTTTTAAAATAAAAATATTTTTATCGTATTCTAAAATAACCAGAAACAGTTTTAAATCTGTAATACAAAAGTATTTTTTCAGAAATGTTTAAATTGTAAATATGAGAAATAAGATATACGTTTGCCCATTATTTTTTCAAATAATAAAACACTTATTTTATAATTACACTGCGTTCTCCGTTGATATATTCGCTCTTGGCACCATAAATGTTTAAAAATAATTTAGACTAGCAATTAACATTTCACCTGTTCATCGCTATCGAAATTTATCGACGAAACTGAAAATAATAATAGTGAATTCATTCAGAGAGTACTACTCGTGAACTATTTTCTCGTAATGACGGAGAAAAACTATTTGCAGGAAAATATTTCTCAGAGAAAAAGCTAAACTTTTCAAAAACACGAATAAGTCACGTATAACACTCGCAGATATTAATAGCAAATCAAGTCAAAACACAAAAAGAGAAAGAGCAAAAAAATCGATTCCTTGGCCCTTCTTAAATATTTTAATGCTCGAAGCTTTTCCCTATCGTCTTTCCCAGCCCGTACGTGCCAGTGTTTAAACTATAGGCGACGGAGAGTCTATTTAAATAATGAAGTAAATTATCTGTGTAAAACACTGATATCAGGATAGATTATCACGTAATCAAATTTCTTTGTCGCCCCACTTCAAAAAGTTTTTCCATTAGGTCGTCCATTTACATACATGCAAGGGCATGCACGTTTGGAGAGCCAAGGGACTTTCCTTTCCGCCAATCGATTATTTGCAGAGGTTAGGATCCGTTCTGGATTATTGATACTCTTTTAGATTAAACAAAGATAAGATTATGGGTTTGTTTTTTTTGCTTCTGAGCTTCTTCTTTTCCTCTGGCTTTTATTAAGTTTTGCAACTGGGGAAGGCTTTAATTCTTAGCTATCTCGGGGAGTTTTCTCCGCTTTGGGGATAAAGTAAGTTAGGATCTATCTTCTGGAGGGAATCGTATTTGAGGCCTTAGACAAACCCCGTTGTGTGATGACTTATTTTCATTTTGTCTTAACTTTTCGTCTTGTTTTAAGATGTATAATCAGGAAATTATAAGGTCGGGTTTTTATACATAAAAATATTATTTTTCAAAAGGTTGAAATTATCTGCATTCCTTTTGAGGCTTTACAACATTTTCTTCATTTTACCTCATTATGAACATTTGTAACTTCATTCCACTGTATCAAAATACAATCTTACTTTTAAAAGATTTACGTATATTAAACATGTTATCATGAAAGGATAATTTCACCAATTATTGCTGGTTAAGCGGACAATAAGTATAAACTCACAACTCTCAAGCGGCTGATGAGTGCTGATCCGTGCTGGTGAGTCCTAACAAGGACGAAACCGGTCCACGGTTGGAGGTGACGCTTGAGAGTTGTGAGTTTACACTTATGTTATCATGGTTTTATAATATGTGTATGTTGTTTTGTTTATTTTGCCTCTTATAAATGGAGGGCTCGGAACAAAAGTAGACCAAGTCCACTTTTTGTCATTTTTGAGTTAGCAACGTTATAACATGCACCAACTACGTAAAATTTCAGTGCAATAATGAACCAAGTCCTAGTTCTGATAATATCCGCTAGGCAGCAGAAAGTTCTGTTGCGTTAACATGTAATTTTGCTATGAAGCATTAACTTTAAACGTCTCCAGCTCAAAAATAGCTAAATTGGACTTGGTTCATTCTATTCTGAACCCTTCAAATAAAAGTATAATTAAATTTGAGCTTAAACTATTTTTATAACACTAAAGCCTATAAAATGAAACAAAAAACTTGTCAAAACAAGCCTTTTAACAATTCATGATCAAGAATGCATACAATATTTCTCTAACCCCTAATTTTTTTCTGATTTTCCCAATTCTACACATTTCGTAAAGTAATCCACAATACACTAATCTACACACATAACTACCCCATTATGTCCACATAATGTAGGCTCTTGGAAAACCGTTAGCTGCGATAGCTCTAACAGCAGTCACAAGCGTGAAAAGGAAACTACCACCAGTAATGACTTTTGCACTGTTCAAAATCACTAATCAATCAAGTATCCGCAAACATGTTTCATGCGGTTTTTTCACTCCAAAAATTCGAGTTTTCCCCGCACGCTCATTACAATAACTCTCCCTCCAACGAGCTTACACGCGACCTCCACGCCATTACGAAGAAATGACTTACGGCCCACCCAAAAAAACCCTTATTAAACAAATTTCGCGTGAAAAACCGCACTTAGCACGCTGCGAAATTCCTCATTTGACAAGCGCAAATTCTCATCACCCGGAGTGAAGGCACAATGATTCGGACAATCATTAACAAGAAGAAATGGACAGAAAAAATAGTAGTTCTCTCAGCCGGCATAATGCGTGTGCTAAGAATAGAGCACATATCTCTATTCTATACCTACTATCTCCGGCATATGCAGATGGAAAGACATCGTCACGCTCATAGGTTCTAATGGAGCCAGATGTACCACTATCATTAAATGAAGGCATCATCCATATCCCATTAATGGGAGAGGTAAGTTTAACTTGGCAAGACAATTCATTTTGGTGGGACAGTGGGAGCCTTAGCAGTGCTGTCATGGAGTAGTTAAAGGACAATCATGAACTTGCTCGGTTTGAGGCTTAGTGAAGATAGCCGCCGCATTAAAGTTTCTCGGGGGGAAGTGCGCCACGATTAAATAAACAAAGAGGGAAAGTTTCGGGACGAGCTTAAAGAGTTGTTTTAAGGGGGATTTCATTACATTTTAAGGAATTGGTGGTGGGTCGAAGTACTTTGGAAACGTGCCTGGTTTTCTCTGTCAATAATATGTGTTGTACGAATTATCTTTATTTGAAGATACGTAATATTTGATTATGTTGCATGTAAAACTATTTAGATTTTTCTGTAAAGTTTTGTACATTTACATTTAACTCTTTCACGTGCTATATTTATTAAAGTGAAATATTTTTTGGATCTCTGTAAGGACAAGTTCACATCATACACTGTAAAAAATAATCCTGCAAAAAAACAGAAAATTTCTGGCAGCAAAAGGTGCCAGAAAAAATCTGTAGGTTGAAAAATCCTGTAAACAGAAAAAAGCTGTAACCTACAGGTAAATGCTGTAAAAAGGAACTTTCTGTCAAGTGGGGCTACAGATTTTTCTGTTGCCTCTCAGTAATTTTCTGCTTGTGCGCATGCACTTATTTTATTAGAGTTTTTTTAATTTTAATTAATTGATATCCGGGGATAGAACCCGCGACCTACCGCATGCTAAGCACGCTCGCTACCACTGAACCAAATAAGATTCAGTATAATGTTGCCAATAGCTGTATTGGTTTTCAATGCAGTAAGTTTCTGTTTAAGTACAGATAAGCTAAAAAACTAGGTAAAAGCTGTTATTTTACATAAAATAAATAGAAGTGCGGTGGGAATGTTACATGAGAGAATATCTCTGTAAACATAAAGTCACTCTTATTGAAATTTCTGTTTTTCTACAGTTTTTTTTACAGTGTAGTAGTAGTATTAGTAGTAGTAGTTAAAGTGAACCTGAACTAATTTCAATGCTGAGTTGGTACAATTAACGCTACTTAATTTTGTTTTAAGGGGAAACAGTTTATACTTTTGGGAAAAGATATTTTTAAAATTTTTAACTTTATACTATTTTAATTTCTGTAAAACTAGATATTCGTAAATCAGTATAACTGTGAGTTTCCTTCTTTATTAACAAATAAATGTTATTTCATTAAACACATTTCTATTTTATTACACACTAGTGCTGACGCGCTAGACCCGGCCTTCGCCCGGGTTTCCGTTTTTAATAAATATCATCTGGTGCGTTACAGATGGGCTCCACCAGTCCAAATGTGTAAATAGTAAAATAAAGGAGCCATTTTTATGTTTATGTTACAACAATTGACTTTAAACTACAACAATCGATTTCAATCTGCAACAATCGATATAATGCCTACAACTTAATGTTACATCCTCTCTGTTATGTTTACAACATTGGGGTAATTTCCATGAAGTTAGGCATGAAATATGGGTTTTTAAGCATAAAATGGACCAAAAAATTTATTAGGACGCTTCTATTTTAAATTATTTTTCTTCAGAAACCTTCCCCGGAGCGAGTAGATCAACGTGGTATAGTTTAAATGTTAATGTAGGTTTGAAAATTTCAAAACAATAAAGGACATACATACATACATACAGACAAACATTCATTTATATATGTTACCGCTAAAGTTGATAATTAGTTAATCTGAAGAATACCTAGGTAAACTTAAGATTAACTGATTTCTGTCGTTAATGTGTGGATTTTTGAGTTTTTCGCATTTTACCTAGGGAATCTACACTATAACGGCCTCTTGATCGTTAAAGTTCAAAATAGTTTGTTTCGTTCAATACTTTCTGTTAAAATGTTGAGGTGCTTACTGCGCCATGCGCTTACCCCTGCGCAGTTGAGTTTCAATACGTAAGTTTGTTGTCATATTTGGTGTTTTGATTTCAAATTTAGAGCGTAGCACTGGTAGTTGTCATGTTGAATGTTAAAACAAAATAATACAAGCAAGTAAGTACTGTAAATTTACATGATTAAGTACAGTATATTACTACTAAAACGGGTATTTTGAAACAATTGTGTTGAAGCTCCGACTTCGGAGTGACAGAGATTTCTTTTAACGAAAGCAAATGTCCCAGCTGTTGAAATATCTTTTCAACAAACGTTAATTCAACAATCGCTGGAACCTGGGCAAGGGTTTAACATATGTAATCGATCGCGAATCCTAGCAATAGTTCAGTGCAGGCTGCCAGCCGATTACACCGCGCTTTCATTAAGATTTGCTAGTTTAAGTGCTCATTGAAATACGCTGTCAAATCGAGATCGAAAACCACAATTGATACAAATCTCGGTTGGTACTTTAATATTCTATTATTATTGTTTTTATATTCTAGTTTTAAAATTGCTATTTCATTACTATTTTTGTGGGATTTGCGTGTTTTGTGTGATATGAAAAAAGTACCGATCCCCCTTTTTTGATTCGTCATTGTTACTGTTTACCCCCAAAACGAGTTTGGTTATAGTTAGGGCAGGGGGGTTTGGGGGGGCGGCAGCCCCCCCAACCTCCTTAAACTTTTTATAAAATAAAATAAAATTTTGCACTTTAACGGATCACCCTCGTTAATATGTAAAATAACTGATTACAGGTAGTATGCAGATTAACGAGTGTCTAGTCGGTAGGGTGCAGAATACCTAGGTAATTTGAAGATTACCTAGGTAATCTTAGAAATTGAAAAAAAAATTCGCTCTTTAACGGATCACCCTCGTTAATCTGCAAATTACCTAGGTTATCTGTAAATTAACTGATTTCCGGACTTTAACTGTAACACATATATATATATATATATATATATATATATATATATATATATATATATATATATATATATATATATATATATATATATATATATATATATATATATATATATATATATATATATATATATATATATATATATATATATATATATATATATATATATATATATATATATATATATATATATATATATATATATATATATATATATATATATATATATATATATATATATATATATATATATATATATATATATATATATAGATTTTCACTTTTTTTTTAAATTTTAGAAGTTAAAACCTATTCAAATACACTCATTGCCATAAAACATAGCGCACCAAGAAGAAAAAGATTTATCAAAGCTAAATTTATTTCCACGATTACCCATAGTATGAAGATTGGTTGATAAAAAATTCGGACTTCCTTGAAGTTGGGGGACCGAGAAAATCAGTAAAAAGTGTTGACTCCATAGGTGTCTGTAACCGCCGGTACACGCCATAGTATTGAGTGAAAGGGGGTCTAAATGGGATGTTGGGGATTGGAGGACCATGGTGTCTCCCCACGTAGTCAAATTTTATCTGGTGCACAAGCGGACGTTGCATACCGGGCAAGATGATTTTTCCCCATTGGCCGGACTTGTTTTGTGGGCGTTGGTTCTGGAGAATGGGAAGGATGGGGTAAAAATATAACCTAGGGGGGTAAGAAGAAAGCTTGGACATAGCGAGCAACATGTGGTTGTGCATTTTTCTCCTGAAACTGGTCCACAGGACAGGTCTGAAGGTAAGGACGGACAACCGGCTGCAAAACCTGAGTGACACAGCTCAGGACGGTAAAAGTACTGGTAAATCATACTCAGGAATTGGGGACAGGGAATCCAATGCATCACCCCTCCATTACTCAGGATCACCACTCCGTGGGACGATTAGAAAATGAACAGCTGAGTGCGCCCTCTTCATTGTGTCTTCAAACTCATATCCAACCCTCATGGGGCTGCAAACCGAAATGGGATTTTCTCATAAGCACAATGTCAGGACATTTGGATTTTCATTTCTTTATTTGGTGCACTATTGGAAACAGAAAGGTCTATTTTCAGCCCCTTGTTTTTAGACAAAGATGTAAGAAGCTATGCGGACCAAATGGACAATCCGTAGTTCTGCAAACGATATCCATCCCTCTCCCACATGTCCTCAGTATGTTCTACCGGTACATTGATCAACCAGAGCTGCGTCATTGAGGTTTTGCAGCCGGTTGTCCGTTCTTACTTTCCGACCTGTCCTCCGGACAAGTTTCAGGAGAAAAATGCACAACCACATGTTGCACGCAATGTCCAAGCTTTCTTCTTACCCCCCTAGGTAACATTTTTACCCCATCCTTCCCATTCTCCAGAACCAACGCCCACAAAACAAGTCCGGTCAATGGGGAAAAATCATCTTGCCCGGTATGCAACGTCCGCTTGTGCACCAGATAAAATTTGACTACGTGGGGAGACACCATGGTCCTCCAATCCCCAACAACCCATTTAGATCCCCTTTCACTCAATACTATGCCGTGTAGCGGCGGTTACGGACACCTATGGAGTCAACACTTTTTACTGATTTTCTCGGTCCCCCAACTTCAAGGAAGTCCGAATTTTTTATCAACCAATCTTCATACCATGGGTAATCATGGAAATAAATTTGGCTTTGATATCTCTTTTTCTTCTTGGTGCGCTATTTTTTATGGCAATGAGTGTATATGAGGCGCTGAGAGGCAGAGTGGACCAACCCCAGCAGTTGTTATTTCGAGAAAAACGCTTTACAAAATTTCAGTGATATTTAAACTTTCTTTTTTGAGGTTAGTATTTAATGTTTAGTTTTGATCTTCTCGTGATCAATAATTAGAGGATCCTGTTGAAAGTCAGAATCAGAATATACCAAGTGATTTGATCCATTCTGGCATTAAATTTTTGTGCGATTTTAATTACTAGATCAAACGAAAAAGTGATGCCATCTTGTGGGAACTAAAAAATGCACTATTTTCTAACTGAAAACAATAGATGTCTCTACGTTCTACTGAGAAAACGCTTTTACTACACGCTCTACTAAACGCTACGTTCTACTACAAAAAAAAACGCTTTTTCATTTTTTGTGGGTTGGTCCACTCTGACTCTCAACGCCTCATATCATAACTGGAAAATGAATGTTGCTTAGAAACATATTGTTTAGATGTCTAAAATATGTCTAAAATATCAAATGTTAGAGGTTGAAGTGTGGTCGCTGTTTATTCAAATATTGGAAAAATAATATTGTTAGAATTAATATAAAATTTTTTATCTTATTTTTTTGTAATGTTAGAATAAAAAAACTACAGTATGTTGATGCAAACTATTTTTCACAACTTTTTATTTAAAGTTTTCGATTTAACGTGATTTAATTGTTTACAATTCACAGTTCACAGTTCGAAAGGACTTGAGTCCATTTTATTAAGACTACTCTCCTCTGCACAAAATTAAAATTAACTAATCGTATTTTATAATGAAGCCTCTGAGGATGGGGCTCGCTGCGAAAAAAAACTAATTACCTCATTAAAATTGACTCTTTAGGTCGTTTCCTTTCAATTGATGTAGGAAGAAATTTCCATAATATTCCCCGTTTTTTGGCTGTCCCAATCCGTCTTATTGATTGCTGCTTCAATAGGCCGTTAGGATATCTGAAGGAGAGGTAAAAAATGCGATACTTCAATGGATTGCATAATTATAGAAACTCTTTAATCAGAGTAATAATTTTATAATGAATTTAATGAAAATGGGTGGGGTGTATCGCTTAATTCCTTCATCAAAAACTATATTCAAAATATTGGAGCTTGTATGCGATAGATATTAATTGTGAGTTAAAAAACGGCAATTATTTGAATGGTCCGATAAAGTTATCAATGGGGGTCTTAAGTTTCTTTAATCGAAAAGCGAAAGCAAGTTGCGATAAAAATAGTATGAAGAGGGTATATTTAAGGAAATTGAAGGTATCGAGCTTTTTCTATGCTGGTTTGATCGTTAAGTAATGCAATAAAATTAATTTTAAATACCCCGAGCGGGAAAAAATGCGTTACTTAACAGCTGCTAAAAGAGATAATTAAAACGTAAAGAGCTTAAAATAATAATAGCAAACTATGCATTAACCTCTTTGATAAATTAATAGTGAAAGAGGTTGCAGTTTATACAGTTATTTATTAATGATTTTCCGAAATAATTGAAATATGCCGAAATTCAAATGTTCGCTAAATAATAATTATGAATCCCTATAAATGTTCATAGAAATGCTTCATACTTAGGATTTGTATTTAAATATCAATATTTATATTTATTGTTGATTATATTCTTACCTTTATTGATAAATGAAATTTTGTATAGGTAACATACTTTAATAATCTCTTTAGTCACTTAATTCTGAATGAGAGTTATGCACTACAGTTCTTTTTTATAAATATTATGTACCTTCTTTAGAAAGAAGCATGAACTTGCGGTCATACTACAATCGTATTGTGTTAAGAGCGTATTTTATTTTTATTTTTTTATCTGTGTCCACATTATGTGCGTATGACATCTTACATTTTCCTAGATGCAAAAAAAAACTTTCAAGGATATGTCATGGTTTGGGGGATAATGACACTTTTACTTAATGTGTTGTTTATATCTAGATTATAACTAGGTATCTCATAAAACTTAATCAAATAAATTTCAATTAGAGGTTTGTGATTTATTAAAACGGGTTTAGCTAATCTCCTTATAAAACGACCACTTTTAAAATCATGGTTATTATTTTTCCTTTAATTTGGAAATACCAATTATAGGTACGCATTACGTGATGTTCAAGCATTTTACATTATATTTTTGATGTAAACAAAATTACTGTAAGGGCATAAGAAATGTAACCATGATTTTGACTAAAAAAACTCAATTTGTCTTGTTTTATGCCTGATGTTAGAGCTTTAACTTCAAATGTTTGATAAATAGGTCAACTTCCATGCGGATTACTTTTTTTCAATAAATATAATTTATAAAAAAATTACGAATAAATACCAATATATTAAGTAAAATACACTATTATAAGTGCATAAGTGCATTGGGGGCATCAACGAAAGTAGGGATATACTTTATAGATTATTACAATCAGGAAATTTATTAACGTAACCAAAAATTCTTGTAAAACATTTACATCATAATAGTATCGTGAATACAATAATAATTGACAGCATTACACTTAAGCTCGATTGACTATGGTGCAATATCATTTCCCGATCCCGATTTTTGAATCCATTTATTGCAATGGTAGAAAAAATGTATCACACCACATGGTTTGATCATAAACCCTAAACCAACCAACCAATGTATCACAATGCGAACGAACGGCATTGATTTTCCCCCAATCACTCTTTCCCAGTTCTGATAGTTCGATAAGTCGATTTGAAATGCATGAGTTGGGCTGTATCGAAACTTCGCCTGTACTCGGAAATAGACATAACCTTCTCTTTCAGCGCCCTGACAAGCCCACGTCAGTTTCGGATGACGTGTTCTTTCCCTTTTGTTTTGGCTGTCTTACCTTTTCCGACCGGGCTTTATTTCTGCTGCTGGGCGCGGTGGCCAAAAAAGCGGACCAATACTGGGGCACCGGAATGGGTCTTAATCTGGAAGTGAGAGGGGTATGGATTTTGTGTCAGGGAGATAATGTAGAGGGAATTTATTCACGTTGTAGTGATATCATCGGTTTCCGAAGTTTCATGTAACGCGTCGATGGAGTAAGTTCGTTTTCGATATAGTTAGATGCGTTTTATATTGGTCCTATCTGTGTTTACGCTGGGGAATTATAGTTTGTATGTCGATAAATATATCAATGGGTACATATTTTTTATCTTTGGAGTTATGAATGGGGAAAATTTAGTTTAGAGGGAAGATGCTTTGGTTGAAAAAATTATAGTAAAAACAACGAGAAGAAATCAATATATCACCTGATTATGAACGATATTTAATCCTGAGCTTCAGAAATATATGCTTTGTTTTAGGATCGTTTAATATTCGTATATTTAGTAGAG
Source organism: Tetragnatha versicolor (assembly GCA_024610705.1). Lineage (NCBI taxonomy): Eukaryota > Metazoa > Arthropoda > Arachnida > Araneae > Tetragnathidae > Tetragnatha > Tetragnatha versicolor. Next base: position 14,089,922 of record JANDEH010000009.1, read on the forward strand.
CAATCCATTACATAGATTCATTAAATTACGTAACAAGACATTTTTATTAACTTTATTTTAAGATTTTAAGCATCACTAACAAGAATTACATTTTCTTTATCCATTACTACTCAGCTCATAATAATCTTTGTGAGATTATATTGAGTCAGATAGCATTTTTTTAGATAACCCACCTATGTATCTGTTTTATTTTGATAAAACGTACGCGTGTCATCCCTCTTTTAAACTTATACTTATTCAAAAATCAGTATTTTTAAGAACTTTTCAGCAGCTGACCTGGGATGTTTATCTATTCGTACGTAGCTGTTAATTAAATAGAAAATTCATTTTCTCTGCGATCGTATTCACAATCGAAATTAATTTTAAGATTATCACTGAATTTTTGGGTTGATACCTGGATTTAGCACAGATAACAATTAAGAGTTTTAAAGTTAGAGCTTTGTCATTTTTACCTAAGAATTATACTGTTAATGAACATTTTCTATGTTTTTGCAAACTGCAAACTTAACGCGTTTAGGCTTAATTATAGATATTTTAGCACAATCTCGAAATACTTTTCGTTTATGCCTTGGTACTGTGTGTGAATGATTTTAAGAATTTCTTGCCAAGTATTTAATATAGTATTTTATTTCACTTTGGTATATATTCACGGTACAGCAAATAAATGTATTCCTCCTTTTGGACCGAATTCTCCTTACGACGGGTCACCCACTCGGTCTCGCATTTCCCTACCCGACACAATGTATTATTCCATGCCGAAAGTGCACACTTAAAAAAGTAGTTTTATTCCGGCGGTAGGCCTAGCGTAAGACTCGAGTGCCATCCTCCATTGATTTTCTCTCCAATCTCTCTGCTCAGTTCTGATAGTCGAAAGAGTTCGATAAGTCGATTTGAAATGCATGAGTCGCGGGTATAGAAACTTCGCCCAGTACTCGAAAATAGACATAACCTCCCCTCTTGGAACCTGTCCTGACATGCCCGTGTCACCCCCGCATGCCGTCACTCTCCTTTTGTTTTCAAGCGCCTCACCTTTCTATCTCGCGGAAGCCATCTTTTATTTTCTCAGTCAGGAGAGGTGAAGATAATGCAAAATATATATTCCCGGCCGTTAAATCCGAGGGTTTTTTTTGGTTCGGCTTTAACTCTCGATGGTGTTTGTGCCGCGTTTTATGGCTTTAATTCTTTCTTTTCCGCTGAGGGCCCGCTGATTAATGCCTCCGAGAGTTGCCACACAGCCTCTGGAGCATGCATAAAGATCCCGGCCCATAAATTAGGTTGGGGCTTGGTGAAGGTGTACATCGAGTTTAATACACATTATCGACTAAAGAAGAGCAGGTAGTTTTGTTTTGAAAGAAGAGAAGGGGTGGATTTACGATTTGATGCATTCCGAATTGCAGTTGGGAGGGTGGGTTTTTCCCCTTCCTTGGGGTTGATGGAAGGCGGGTTTTGGTAGTTTTGTTTTGAGGGAGGTTTGGTTGATGTTGAGATATATTCTTATAAAGATGGAGATAGGGGTAATGTGTTTTGTTTTGGCTGCTTTTTTTCGGACATTTGACAGAAATTTTTTTCTATCGCGTATCAAATGCCGATGGGTCGGGTTCATTGGGTTTGAAAATTAAACGATGTGAACGCGTGGAAAGCACGGAAAAGATTTTGTTAACTACTTATATTGTGTAACTATTAGAATGGATTTTTTCATGCTTTTAACCCTTTATCTACTCACGGTACTTACTAATCCCACCAACTTTAAATTTACATAGAATGACCATCCTTACGAATATACTGACGATACTTTGCAGGAACACGCTTTTAATTTTATTCTTCCAGGATAAATCGCAGCACGAGTTCTATGATGAGTAGTTTAAAGAGAAATCTTAGAGATTTAAATCTGAAGTTGTGCTTTCAGCTGCCGTTTGATCGGTTTCCCATGACTGATCATTTTTGTTCCCTCAAAAGTAGTTACAGTCAAAAGAAAAGTGTTATATTTTTTATAGCTTAAAACTGCAATAAAACTTCATATGATTTTCTTGTATTGTGAAAATATGTTAGCCCTTAGTGTGCTGACGGTACTCAAAAGTATCAGAGTAATTAATTAGCTCCAGCGGATTCAATTTCCCAAATATGGGCATTTTATTTATGTATATCACTTAATTTTAAATTTAGTGACTTAAAAAATAATTGCACAAAAAATAATTAAGAAAATCAAAATGAAGTAGATAAAGGGTTAATCTAGAGTTAAAATGAGAGAGATATTGTAATATCAGTTTAAAAAATACAATACACACACTTTCTATAAATGAAAATTAGTATAAAAAAATTTTTAATACATCACACTAACTTCTAATTTTATCCATCTGATTGAAGAAATATACTCATAATCAGTATCCACTTTGTATTCTTTTTAAATTCTCGAATTTTGAATTTAAGAGTTTCGAAATATTTAAATTATTAATGGATTTCTTATACCTAACTTTGTTTTACTTAAGTTCATTCATTTCTCCAGAAATTTTATTTAATATATGAAAATGTTTTATTATCCAGTGTAAGTTTCTAAATCAATAAAAAAACTATTAAAATACGTTTTTCACATTTAATGCATGTGTTCTTTTAACGATTTTAAATATTAAAATAGTAAAGGTAAGAACTTTTATATACGATGACACGAAATAAATCTTTTAAACTTGGCCGCGTAATTTATTAGGTAATTTAATTACCAGATAGTTAAAAAATTTATTTTCAATGTATAACAGTTGCATGTTTACATCTCTTTTAACCGATTTCACCCAGTCGGAGCCAAAACAAGCTTTTAAAATCTACAGAGCTTACAAGATTTATTTATTCAAGTAGTGAACAAGCTATGAACTTCCTTCAATACAAATTAAACGAAGAGCAACTCTTTGAAAACAACGTGTGTTTCACTTCCCGAAAAATCTCGTTTAAATCGAACAAAACTAAGAACTTCATCAACTTTGTCTCATCACTCTAAAAATTCATAGCACGAGATGAGAATACACATCAGCGTCTTTCACTCCAACACCCAACTCGCAGCAGTCTTATTAAAGACCATTACACACCAAGAAATCAGTAGCGTCCGTAGCAAATCGTAATAAATGAAGTAGGATTGCACTGTAGATACGTGTCAACAAGTTTTATTTGAGCAGCCTAGGCGAAAGCAAACAGTTTTTCCTCTTCTCCCACGCTCTTTCTTGGGGAACTTTCTTCTCGCAAATTCAAATGCAAATAACAGCCTAGGTTTGTGCTAGAGTATGTATTCACATCCGATATTGCAAGAAACTTTCATGTAAAGAAAATTAAACCCTGCGTAGGGCTTTGCTTGAGAAGTTGTAATTAGGGCAGCGTCTCTCTGTTGTATTTGTTGCCCTGCTTCTCTCCTTTGCTCTTTTGGAGTTTGTGTTGTTTTCGTGGCAGTTTATTAACTTTTATCTCTGTTTTTTAACCTCAATCAGCTTTGGGAGGTCGAAGCCTGGTGGTGTTTTAGCTGTATCCTATGCATGTGTGCTTCGTGCGGTGTTTTTGTGTTTTAGAGCTGTCTGGAAAATATTGAATTGTATAAGTTTGCTTGAGGTGTTTTTACTTTTGAAAATATCAAATTCATTCTTTCTTTTAATTTGTGTTTGTTAATGGTGATTTCAAGATAAAAATATTTTGTAACGCCTGATTCAGACAGATAATATCCAAATTATTTTAAATGCTCGGAGCTAACTATAATTGTTCTTCCTCTAAATCAATGGTCCCCAACCTTTTTACCCCCACGGACCGGTCAACGTTTGATAATTTTACCGTGGCCAACTGGGGAGGGGTGTTGATTGTTTACATTCTAGATTATTTTGATTTACTAATTTTAATTTAATTGTATTTAAACATGCTTTCAAAATACAACACAGTTACGCCATAAAAAATATAAAGGGATTTATAATTAATTTCATTCCTTAATTTGGAGTATAAAACTAGGAATTTAAATTTATTTCCAATAAAATGGTCGGCACGCGGCCCGGTACCATTTGATCCACGGACCGGCACCGGTCCGCTGACCGGGGGTTGAAGACCACTGCTCTAAATCATGTAGATTTTAAAAAGTATGTTGATAGATATGGGATCAATATATGGTTGTGTTTTGAATGTTTTTTGTTAACTATCTCAAACTATTTTCCATTTGATCATTAAAACGTATCAAATAAAAAATATAAAAAATTAAAAAAAACATCCCTTATTTTCTTCTAATTTTTCAATTAAAAATTCATACATTTTTTAATTCGTTTATGTTAATGCTAATTTCAAGATAAAAATATTTTGTAACGCCTAATTCAGACTGATAATATCCAAATTATTTTAAATGCTCGGAGTTAACTATAATTTTTCTTCCTCTAAATCATGTAGATTTTTAAAAAATATGTTGATAGATATGGTAACTTCATCAAATCATATTTGGTTTTCTACAAAGTTTGTCTGAAAACCATAAATGTTTATTCAAAAAATATTGTTATAATAAATTAAAACAGCTCGTTTTAGCTCGTTTACCTCCCATAAAGCAAATATATCCGCTTCGAGAAAACTACCGTTTTTCCCCAGACCCCGAATGTAGATATTTCAAGTATTTAAAAGCTACAACCCTCGAAATCTCAAGAGACCTCCGATGAAATCAGTTGATATTTACGAAACGAACCATTGAACTAACAAGTGCCGACGCTCTAATCCGATTAAGCCGGTCCCGGCAATTCCAAAGACGAAATTCAGCAAACACCGAACCGCATCTTGATTGACCAAATGAAGCTTTAAATGTTTGCTTCTGGTGACTTAGGCAGTATTATGCGGGCGGTATTATTTTGGTACTTTCGACGAATCTGACCTCCAACAATGGAAGTGGCTTTTGATAAGGGAGATAAACAAATCAGACTGGCTGATGGTGTTTCCCAAAGCCGCTTTTTTCTCGGGAGTTTTTAGTTTACGATGAAAACCGGCCCTAAGGGAGTTTGCTTAAGATCGGATTCTGTGTGTTGGGATCAGTGGTTTGATGGAGAAATAAAATATTTTTAACTTGTATCAATGACGAAGTTTATATGTTGTGTGTCTTCTATTAAGTGAATTTTGTGTGAATGGTTTAACGATGAAATTTCAGATTTCCCATTAGTAACGTTTGTTCAAATGCATTTTGATAATAACGTAAACAAAGAAAACATGTTACTGTATTCTTTAATTTGTTTAGTTAAATAGAGTTTAAGATCTATTTAAAATTTCCTGTATTTAACATTATTTTTCCACTTGAATGACGTAGGCGAGAATTCATTGCATTCATATTTTCTGTAAATGGAAAATTTTGGGTTAATGCAAGATGCTACTTATTTGTAATGATTGTGTGTGTGTTGGGTGAAAAGGTTTTTCACTCAATACTTGGTTCCGAATATTAAAAAAAAACTAGAGCGTAGTATTCCTATAATTAATATTTTACAAAATTTGTATGCATAAGTAACACTAAAATTGGAAAAAAGCATTGATTTTACCTGAAGTACTAATAATAAAATTACTAAATCCTCTTTTATTTGAACTTCAAGGATATACGGTTTAAGTATAAAAGTGTATCATATTTTTACCCGTCCTTATGAAATACCAAATGATATTTCAGTACTTTTAGTACCCAAAAATAACTTAAGAAAGGAAAAAACCTTGTTTCTACGGTCTACCCAGAGTTATGGCTTTAAAACTGTGAGCTAACAAAAGAAACACAAAACAATGTTTACTTAACTGCGAACCCCAGATAAATGCTGCCGTTATTCAAAAGATTATACACGTATCCCCCTTAGTTACGGAGAATAAAGTAACTCTAATTTACCTAAGGAAACTCGTTTACACTGTTTAATAAAGACCAAAAAATAAGCACGCTCTAGGGAAAGAGATCGCGGGATTTATTTTTACAAGAAAACGCTATGATTTTTTCCTCCCGAGAACTTTATTAAACACGCCGTTTTTTTATAATTTCAGCTAACTACCTGCACAATCTGCTCAAAAGTTGACTCTCCATTCTATTTGCTCTGGCCTTCATAAAAAACCCGGGAAACGCGTTATAAATAGCCGCGAGACGCCGCGTTTCATTATAGTTGTGATTACCTCACGAATGACAATAAATTAGAAATCTTTTTGCGGAGCGAATGTTGCGAATGTGCGGAAACAGGCCCGATTTTTTTTACCGCCGATTTCTTTGGAAAAGAGGCTTTTATCGTTCTTTTCATTGTAAAACAAATCTCGGGCTAGATTTTTAATCTAGCCTGGAGGAGTCTAGAAAAAGAATACCACTCGCTAGGAAATACAGTTTATTAATTTTATACGGCATGCAATATAGCTAATTAGTTCAGTGAATAATCATTAGAAATGCTCTTTAACTACGTTTAAGTTAATTTATTAAGCCTAGGCGAAAAGCATTATGTGCGTTTCTTCCTCTACTTCTGCTTTTACTTCCGTTCTGGTTTTTTTCAACAATTCATAATGGATTCCGCATAACGAGAAAAATTTCTGGCTTTTTAATGAAATACCGCTGGTTTTTCCGAAAAGAAAATACAAATCGGGCGTTTTTGAAAAAAAAAAGGCTTGAATTAACTTTTTTTATCTTTAGATAACAGGTATTTTCTATGTGCTGGTTCCGATTGGTGTTCCTGAGAATCTTTATAAATAAATTATTTCTATATTTTTAGGAACTTGCTTTAAAGACAGCCAATTTTAAGCGTTTTTATTCATCATTTTAAGCATTGTATTTGTATAATATATCGTTTTACAGTGATGGTTTGGTCCATTATTAATTAAGTTAGAATTTTTACGAAGAAACAAACTATTTTTAAAATTTATTTTTATTAACTTAAGGTTTATATTTGCAATAGTTCAGAAAACTCTAACCATAAAATTTATATATGCATTAGTAAACTTTCTTACATAATTTTGGTAGTTAATGTTTTTATGTTTTATTATAAATCACGAACAATACTTGTATATGTTTAAACTAGCTTTGTGATTTGTCATATTTTCTCTTCTACAAGCTTGTTTCCCATCGATATTTGAAATAAATTTTGCAATGAACAGTCTGCTGTTCTTTTTAAAGAAACTTTCCTTATCTGAGTGGAGAAAACGAAAGAAAACAAGTAAAAATATGAAACCTAAACACCCTTAAATAACTCAAGGGAACGTCAAAGCACAAAACTTAAAACAAAAATATCTCAGACCGACAAGCTGCCAACTGTACACTTAGTTCACTACGAACTGTCTTCCCTTAGCTTATACCCTACCATAATGAATATTTGAATAACAGAAAAACTTTTTCAAAAATGTTTAATTACGTCTGTCACAATAACTTTCACTGCTCTAATTTGCTGTCAAGGCTCGCGTTAAAAATGCTCGGTTTGAAATGTCAGAGGCAAAAATAAATTCCCACCGAGCCGTCTGCAATAATAATAGAAATAAAGGTCTCTCAGGTAAGGTGGTGTTCTAATTGAGGTAGCTAGCAATCGTGCCTGTCTTTTGGAAGGATCCTGTCATATTTTGCAAACTTGGCCTGTCACCGGCTCTGGCTCTGACTGTGCCTTCCTAAGACAAAATATAATTCTTAACCGTCAGTTTCCGTTTCAATGCGTAAAATGAAGTTTAAATTATCCCATCATTCTGTTTTCAAGTTTAATTTTTGATGTCACGGTGCTAATTTTTGTTATCACTGACATCGTGCATAGTCGGTTTAATGTGTAGTTTTTTTAAATATAATTATATACCTCTTAGATATTTCGATATTATGCTGGTATTCTCTTATATATTTTTTACTCATGATCTTTCATTCTGAACATTTCAATTAATTCAAGTTATCTGATTAACTTCTTCGTTAATATGTGGTATTTTTATAATTTTCTACAGTGTTTTGTACATGACAAGTTTTTAAGAAGTACTGTTGAGTAATATAAAATCGGATTTGTGATTTTATAAGCTATATATGTCTATAGAGATATAATGTAGTAAGTAACAAATATGTTTCAATACAGTAATTATTTATTTAAAGATAAGTGTTAAAATGTATCTTAGCTGAAAATGTTCCAACCTTTCGACACAAAATACAAGTAAAAATCCCTGAATATGTTATTCATCAGGTTTGTGAAACACAGTGAAAAAATAACTTTAAAAACAGCTGTTACTTACATGGTATACGATTAAAACATCCTATAAAACTCCATCTGAGCTGCATTTGTTTCAAGTACTTACCTAAGGCTATTAGTTAGGTGTTGCACCACTTTCTGTTTCGCTATCTTGGTTCTTATTTTATCTCAAAGGGAAATTAGTTTATTTGTTCGCAGGTCTAGAATAAAAGAAATACTTGTGTGTCGAAGAAAGAAGGTAGAGTAAAATCAATAAAATAAATTACGCAAAATGTCTATAACAATACTTACTGTTGAAGCAAAAGTCTATATTATTTTAATACAGGATTTTTTAAGCGGATAAGTATAACTTCATTTTTTGATTTTAAGGATGCATTTAGAAGAAAAGTAATTTCAATTCAAAATTACTAGAGCCGCGAAGATTTATATTTGCATGAACGAAAGTGCACGAGAACTTGATTTGTGTTTACTTCAACTGCATTTGCATCCTATATCATGATAAAGTTTATGCATTTTGATTATGAATTGTGACTGAAAAAGTTCATAACGTTAAACATGGTTATTTTGCGATAAATAAAAGTTTCATGCTGCTAAGGATAAAAGATTAAAGTACAAATAATAGTAAATGTTGAAAATTTTGAAACATTGTAGTGTCATGAGAAAGGTTATTCTCCATTTCACTTTAAGTATTACAAAGGTTTCGAAATTTACACTGAAGTTCAAAACTTCTTTTATGAAGGTTTTTATCTGTTTAGGTAGCCGTGGAATAAAAATTTTGTTTAATTACACTTGAAAATGTTTTGTACCATTAGTTTTTAATAAAATATAATTTAAATCAAAAAGGCGATAAAACTATATTTATAAATGAGTGAATACAAACACAATGTTTGGGGAAATAGCATTGGTTTCCTATGAATTAGAGATGTATTCATTTTATATAAAATGCACGTTATATACTAATATTAAAAATAATTAGCCAATGTGGCCCCTTACGCATGTTATGAATGAATGTTCAAGTTTAAATTCCATTCAAACTAATTTAAACGCCTTAATGCATAGGAGTGGTCCTAATGCAAGGAACGCGCTCGTTCCATTTAATTGGCCTTACGGCGAAAAGCCGGTTATTGCTCTTCCAAATCGATAGCTCTCAACAAGAAACGCGGAAAAATCCCCAAAACAAACGAGCAACTAATGTCTCAAATACGTACTTTGGATAAACGATGCATAACACAGCTAGCCCAAAGCAGGTCTTAATGGATTTGGAAACTACCCGACTAACAGCAAAGCTGCTTTCTCCTGTTTTGGCCCGGGTCAAATGGTTATTTCCGCGTTTTATTTTTGATTTTTACTGCCCTATAAGATAGTTTATGTTTAATATTGAACGAGATAAAATATTCGGCGCGGCTATTAGGGGGTTTAAGTGCAGAGGGCTCCGGTCACTTCGTGTATCAGTCGCAGATATAAAACGGGGAGTAAACCCCCGGTTTCGGCAATAACCGTAACAATGTACGGAGCGGGAGTATTGCAAGACGAAACGTTAAATTGTATCGCGCCGCTTGTTTTTCATCTTTAAGTAACGGAGAATTGTTTCTTTGAAAAGTTCGGGCCTTTCTTTATTCCCACTGTTTGGAGTATTTAATAGCTGTTCCCGGCGTTTTAAAATGCCTTTTGCTGACTGCACTCGATTTGATTGGGAGGGCGGGTGTTTTCTTAGTAGTGCTAATTTTCGTAAATTTTCTTCTCGGTATGGGCGTAAAAGAATCGAGGACTTTTGAATGGGATGGCCGATATATTTGTAGTGTTTGCTTTAGTGCCGCCGTAAAGGGTGGGAATTATTCCGTAAATAAGGTGCACCTTTGGCTGGTGGCATTGTGTATATTTGAAATAACCTTTTTGGGAACTATTTTTAATGCCTGCAAAAAAAGAACACATTATTATCAGTGGTTATTACGTTTAAACACTTTATTTTTATGATCACACTACCAAGATATCAAAGGAGTAATGGAATTGAACACACACATATTGCAGGCGTTTATGATTACTTAAATGTTTCTGTACACAAATGAAAATAGAAATAGGGTGTGTTTTTAAAGCATTTGTTTTAAAGATTGAAGATAAAAAGTTGTATCGATTAAATCTAATTTATTTTCTTTGAATAATTTAAAAGGAGACTATCTTTTACCATAGAAAGTAGTAATTTTTTTTGGGATTTTAGTGTTGCTTCTAATATGGATTATTTATTTACTATACAGAGACACATGAACATAAGTTCTATATTCGACATTTTTATTTTGGAACACGATTGGGCATGCATTTTTTTCATAATCCTTTTACTGTTTTAACACCGTTTTATATCAATGTATTCCCTCCGTTTAGCCCAAGGAATGAAACAACGCTTATAATCCATAAGTTTACAAAGTTTTTACTGAAACAAACGTTCTGCTGTATTCGAATTGAGGTGCAACGCAAGGTTTATAAGGAATGATTATTTTAAGAATGAAGAAAGGGAAAATATATTGTCCAACGGATTTGTATATTATTATACAGTTAGGCAATATGCTCTTTCAAAAATCGTTTGTTCATTTTGAAAGTCATAATATCATATTTAAAACAACAGTTAGATGTTAAAACATGATTTTGAATTGAAAATTCGGTTTGCTGTACCTGACTGAAAGCTTTTATACATAAAATATTTCAAATGACTCAAATTTCCTTTTTTCCCCCGAAAGTAACATGCATGCTAAGAAATGCATGTATTCATTCCATGTCAGTTACATGTTGTAGTACTCTACCTCGTGTCACTGAATAGAGTTCTTGGTTAAACGAGTTGCCATGGTTACAAAGTAATCGGGCGGTGATGGTAACGAAGAAAAGTTTAAGTTTTCACGAAATGAGTTATTTCACTATCTCGCTGATTACCGAATGTAATACTTTCCGCCAAACATAAAATTTAAGGGCAAAAAAACCGAGTGCCTTTCGACGTAACAATCGATGGCATTGAGGTGAATTAAGAAGGCTGTTTCTTCGGACCATGAGAACCCCATTCAGCGGTCTGCGTTTTGTTTCTGCTTGCATTCATTGAGTTTCGGTTCTTTGCTTTTTTATTTTGCTTCCTTTAAGATGAATTGATGTTTTGAGTTTGAATGTTTGAGGAAGTAGGGTTACCGAAAGACTGTTGGAAATCCATGGAAGGCAGTTCCTTTCCAAAATTAACATGAATGTAAAGAGGTTTGTGGTTTGGAAGGTGGCATGTGTATGAAAAAGAAAGCTCTAGAGTAAAAAATTATTTGAAGATGAATACCGAAGCAGGCGAAAGTTGTTTTCTGTTCTTACCGTAACTTACTTATTTTAAATGAAAGTAGCTTTATGAGGTTGAAACTAATATTGTGTACTATGTTCAATTCTATACTATGAAAATAAGCCAACGGTCTTCTGTGTATAGTTTAATAATTTTTCACCAGCTGGTCGCAGAACTTGGTACATTGGTTATAAGTTGCTATAGAGGATATAACTATGTACTTTATATTATTTTAATTCAGGTTGGGTAATCCTAAAGTGTTTAAGTTGCTTTTAAAGTTTATGATCCTTTAAAGTTATTTTTTAGTTACAAGAAATATTTCTTGAATTTATTAAACTACATAAAATAAAACTTTACAAATAAAAACAGAGAACATTATCATAACATATTTGAAACTGTCAGAGATATTCTCTTTTCTATGTAATAATACTATTCTCGGTTACAGTTTTCAATTTTTATATAGGTTATTTTTGCCCAGTTTTATATAAAAACTCCATTAGAATAAAGTAAATAAGATGGTTTTCCATTTAAAAGACCAAAATAAAACATTCTATTATTAAATCAGGCATTGGTTCCTGATGTTTGATGATCCGCATATGGCGTTGCATCAAAACTTGAAAATTAAAAAAGACGAAGAACAATATTATGTAAATATTTGTGTAGTTCCTCAAACTCACTTAACGAAACAAATAATTCTTCACAATGTCACGAATTTCCCTATACATTTCTCCACGTTAATCTAGGGAAATGCTCCAAACACATTACGGCTAAGTTCTCCACTCTCATCTCCTTAACGATTCCCCTAAACAGAAAAGCCACGCCATTAAGACCTTCCCCTCGGTGACCACACTTGTAAACAAAGCAACTTCTCCAGTCGCCGGACGAGGCACAAATCAAATCAGGAGGCCTTGTCCATCTGCAATCCCCCAAGATCCCCCAGGAGGAGTGGACAATGCTGGCCGCGAAACGATTACCTGTCAGCCGTGCGGCCGGGAGATTAAAGTGCAAGCGGGCCGGTGCCGGTTCGGGTAAAAGGGCCGCTTCGTCAGGATAAAGATGAGCAGCGGGCTTTTATCCTGGGAGGTTAATTGCACATCGTGGTCAAACGTCGAAGGAGAAAGAAGAGCTGACCAGTTTTCTTAAATGGGAAAGGGGTGAGCGTGTGGGAGGAAAACGGATTTATTTCTGTTATTTTTTTTTGGGGGGGGGGTCGAAGTTTTTCGGATGTATTTTATTGTGTGGTTTGGATGGATTAGTTGGAGTTTGTGTGATGGGGTATTTTTTTGTTTTTGTTTTTGGTGGTGATCTGATTCTGAGTTGTTCGGTTATTGGAGATAATGTGTGATGTTTTATCATGTTGGGACGGCGAAGATTATGTTCCTAGAGGCATTCCTGCAGCGGTTGTAAAAAATAATCATTGTTGGTGATTTAAAGGAAAACAGTTTTCTGTCGTAACTTTTGAAAAAGTAAGCTTTAGTCATCTTGGGTTTTTTCACAGTTAAACAATTTTTTATTTAAATCGAAGATGAAATATTAAAAGATTCTTCTCAATATTTTTAAATTTTTTTAAAGCTTGCAAAGTTATCTATAAGATTTAGTATAAGGATGATTTTATTTGTGTCTGTTTCACTCTTTTTATTTAATTATTTTCAAACAAATATTTAAAAAACAATGCAATATGTATGTAAATTATTTTACATAATTAAACTATTAAAAATTTAATGCGTTACGTTACTTATTCATGGGTGTCTTAGTATATAAAATAAGTAAATATTTAAATTTTGAGGTAGGTCTTAACATTAATTATTACTAACTAGCTTAAGGCATTAATAAAAAAAATTCTTTAGGGAAAGAATTAACCAAAGCCTCCCGCTTTGATCTTAAAAGGTTCAACATGTAATCTGCTTTTAAGTTTATTTAAACACCAACTTAAAGAGTTCAAAATTGACCTGTACGGTATCAGATCCTATTAAGCTTTAGATCCCAAATTAGCTTCGTATAAAGAGATAGAATAACCGCCGTTATTATATCCCGAGTTTCTGAGCCCGAAAGAGATCATCAAAAGTTCATATTCTCCCCTTTCATTTTCTTCTAAAATAAATATCTGTTAAACTCAACCACTTTTTTACTCGTTACCCTGCGTTGGAAAACCACTTTTACGCGGTGAAGTATTTGTTTTAATGCTAATGGGGCAAGAAGCTAATGGCTGGGGGAACTTTTTAGGCTTAATAAATTGATGGAAAAACGACAATATTAAGCGAAGCATTTCTGGAAAATTAGAGCATTATTTTTCGAGCCGCCCATTGTTTGAAGATAAGGCAACAGCTAAATTTTGATTGCTTAAACATTATGCAAGTAGTACCCTCTCTTCAAAGCCTCGTTTGAGGAAGTTCCTAACATAATGACGACTCAACTATTTAAAGCTTAAGCGCGCCAATTTGGTCCCCTTTCTTTTTCGGGAATAATCTGTCAAGTATATATTCCCGAAGCTACTTTATTACGGAAGGCGTGTTGCGTCTGTTGATGGGAACTCGAAGCGAATGACAGTTGAGTATGATACTCGGGGAAAAAAAGTGGAGGGTTTTGGTGTACTTTGCCGAAATCTTTTCCGTATTAGATGGGAGGTAGGACGAACAAATGGAAGGTCCTTTCTTCGCGATCGAATAACAGCAGAATCGAGACAATTGCAGGAACTTAAAATGCCGCCCATTACTGAGAGAAGGAATGGGATAAATAGTCGGAACTGATGGGGCCAAAAAGTCATTGAAAGCCTCCGGAAATAGCCTATGAAATTAGCCTGCTGATCTTTTACATTCACCTCCGCCAATTTCGTACGGCATTAACAATCGTTAGGTAGATTCTTATCCTAATAAAAATTAGCATCTTATTCCTATAAATTTCTCGGGAATTGATACGGTAGTTTTCGGGACATTGGGTGTAATTTGTGTTGATGAGCGATTCTGTGAAGGGGTGGCAGACAATGCTGAGACCTGTGTTGTGTTCAGTCGTTCTGTGTTTGGACGGGGTTGCTCGATTACGCCATTTTGCGGAGGGTTCTTTTTGTTTGAATTTACGTTGGGTTGATATTAATTTGAAGCAATGGGTAGTGTTATATGCGTTCTGAATTGGAGATACTTAGTTTACTTTAACTGGTAGAAGGTTTTCTACGTGTCAGATAATTTAATTAGTTTAAAGTTGAAAACCGGAATAATTTGGAGAGAGTAGGTGAGGTGGCTGTGGCAACAATGAGATTTCCCCAAAGTAAAGCTGTTGGTGTTAGCTCATTGCTGCTGCAAACACCTCAATTCAAAAACTAATCCAGATTATGAAATCAAGTCAATCTTTTTTTGCGGATGCGTGTTTTTATAACAAAAAATATCGAAAAAGGGTTATTAATTTCAAAACTTTAAAATTAAATTACTCAAACTAATTCGAAATTCGAAAAAAGTCATAACTGTAGGAGTATATGGCTGAAAGAGCATTATTCTGCTGTAAATAGATTTAGTTAGGGGTGAACTCGCATAAGAAAAACATAAAATTTAGACCTTATAATTAAATAACTCCATAACTAATTATTCCCTTTTTAAGGTTTTGAAACTAAAATGCCCCATTTATTTTTTTACCAAATGGTCAAAACTGTGTGATTTTAAGGTGAAATAGGTTTTGCATAATAAGAGTTAACATTTTTCAAAAATAAAATTTTTCAAATCAATGGTGATAGTCACTCTGTTATTTTTTAAATATATAAATCTATTCTAATTCTTTTATTATTCAATCATTATTCAAGAGAAGTTTAAGTTCATTTCAGGTTCTAATAAATATTAACAAAAATATATAACTTTTTTTTCTGCAGTCAATGTTAACATGCCTAAAAATATATTTATCCCAAAAGAGTTGAAATTGATTTTAGGGTACACGTTTACCCAAACGTAACGAGGTAAGCGGGATAGTGTTGATTCAGAGCCTGCAGATTTATAGCTTCATAAGCAGGCACCCGACATATCGTTTGAAACAACACAGCTTTCAGCTGCCGGCATTATTTACGGGAACAACTTAACCCCGGTTAACAGAAAACATTAAGAATCGCTGTTTCCCGAACAGAAGTAAGAGCCTCCTATTTAGCACCCGACGCCTACACGAAACCAGACTGCTACACGCGGAAATTACGCATTATATATTAAATCGTGCAGCCTGTCTGGAAAGTTACCCCCTAAACATTAAACAGCAATAAGCTTTCAGATCCCTGACAAATGAATGAGTTAGTGTCAGGTTATTTATATGTATGATTAGAATAGCCAATCAATGCCTAGGAGTGCAGATAGATTCGGTCGTTCCGATTTGTCACTTAATGATATGAAGACTAGCTGGTATTTTTCATTATTAGATCCATTCTGGACCCAGACGCTTCTCTTGTAATTAGTTAATGCGTTATGTATGATTTTGGGATTCGTCAAATTTTATCATTTAATGGATTTTGTTTTAGCGTAAGATGCGAGAAGGAGAAAAACTAATTTTGTCTGGTAATGCGCCGTGGGTCGGTGTTTCTCGTGGATATTCTAATTATTGCGAGATCTGAAATATTTTATTTTCTTTGATGAGAGTCATTTGGTGTAGGGGTGTGTGTGTATTCTCTGCAATTAATCTACGGGAAATAATTTTATCCGTGTCGTTTGAAGTATTTTTGAATTGCGCGTAGGGGACTAGATCATCATTTTGGAGGAAAAAATGCGTGTGATACGAAATAATTGTGCTGTTTGCCCATTAGTTTTCCATTAAAAACGTACTTTGAATATTAATCTTCGTAAACTGTACGTATGAGAATTAATTTACTTTTCTTTGTTCTCAAAGAAATTTTGGTGATTAGTTTTTATTTAATTTTGTATCCGTTTTACTCGGAGCTTTTTTTCTTTTTCAGTATATGGAATTGGAAATAGTGTGTTTATTTAAAAAGTATTTCCGCATTCAGTTGTTATATTTTAGTACAAAGTGTTTGATGTGTAGAAATAAGAACTCTAACATATTGGAAAATACATCAACTTTATCTGACATCTTTTATAATTTTTCATTCAAATATGCGGGTTATTTATTTCGCCACACTTCTTATAATCAACGATATTAATAATTCTACTAAGATTAGAAAAATTAATCGAGCTATTTTTTTCTAGTTAATGTTAAAGCACAGTATTGTTTGTAAACATGTAGACTTTCACAGCCGGTTCTATTACTAGTAAAGTTCATGCTTTCGGGCTTGTAGGCGGTGTTCCAGAGATAAAAATCAAACGTTTCGTCGGAAACTGTGCCCGACATCATCAGTGGAATGTACTATATTTAGATATCAATATTTAAAACGAAGTAAATAACATTAGTCAAATAACCTCGGCATTCAATAACTCCTACACAGTATATTTTTCAACTGCACTCGATCGTAATACTCAACAATCTAATGGTACAACTATCGCACGCTTCATAAGAAAAAAACGTAATCTGGATCTATAAACTGTTAACAAAAAATGAGCAATGACTATTTTTGGCATCGCAATAAGCCTTATAACAAGGCAAAGAAATTGTTGAAGCTTACTTCATAATTCCTAACATCCTGCAATGCA
This sequence comes from Tetragnatha versicolor, assembly GCA_024610705.1. Lineage (NCBI taxonomy): Eukaryota > Metazoa > Arthropoda > Arachnida > Araneae > Tetragnathidae > Tetragnatha > Tetragnatha versicolor. The sequence continues at coordinate 14,106,967 of JANDEH010000009.1, forward strand.
AGGCAAATTTTTAATTTCAATTTGGGAGTGCCCCCCGCTGCGGAAACCTCTTCTGTGCGCGTCATAGGAAAATAGAACGTGCTTTGTAGATGGAACCGTTAATCATTCTGTCGATAATGTTTACTCTTTTAAAGAAAAAGGGAGTGGAAAAAAGTAAAAGGCCTTTTTCCTCACTGCGAAACGTGATGATGTGGATCCACTCTTGGAATCGCTCGTCCTCAAATCTACCAACAGATTTGCGCGCCAATTTCTTCTTTTTTTTTCGCCAAGAGGCTCTTTTTATGCCTTTCGATTCATTCAGAAAAATGCGATGCTTCGGCGCGCCCGTTTTTATGCAATTTTGGCGATGAGTGGGGCAAAAAATTGGCGCTGAGATATATGGCGGGGCTTAGCACGAGTGTCGTCGGGTTAAGAGATGATTGTGATGGAGAGTGGACAGGTGGGGCTGCGATTAATCAAGGGGAGTGTTTACCTTTGTAAGTGGGGAGGGAGGCTTGTAGAAAGGTTTTTGTCTCTTCTGAACGGTTTTATGCTGTGTCGAAGATTGGCTTTTAAGCGGGACGAGAGTGTAATGGTTTGGTATTATCAATGAGTTGATATCCTGCTTTGATTGATAAGTTGTTTGAATTATTCGCTCTTTGTCCTTGCTTATTATGTTTCCTTTGTGTTGTTATATTCAACGGATATAATTTCATTCTTATGCATTTTTACTTAATCCACACTTACCAGGTAATAATGCTCCCTATATTACCGCAAAATATAATAACACTAAATAATATGATATTGCTCTTTTTTTTGTTTGCAATATATCCGGCACTAATAAATCAATATTATTACCTGTATACTTTTGTTAGGATGCAGGTAACATTTTTCACCTTCGAGGATACTCAAATCAATCTATTTTCAAGTAAAAGCCATCTGTTGTTATTTTTCTTTGAATAGTGTGTATAATTTATTTCGTCTTACTAATTAAATTAATAAGACGAAATTGTAAATTTAATTATTAATTAATTATTATAATAATTAATTAATAATAAATATAATTATAAATTAAAAAGAGATGATTCACTTTAAGAAAAATCTACCTTTACCCTTTCAAACCTAAACCACCTGAGGTTTCTATTAAATTCTGCTGAAAATTTGAGGTATTCAGGATCGAAAGTGTTAAATTTGTTGCTTGCTGACACCCTTGTTTAACAGGAAACATATCCGATTTTTATATAAGTGGGAATCACTTTAAAATTTTGTTAAATAAATTAATATATTAATATGACATATCCATTGATTTTTATTTAGACACTATATTTTCTGTAAATGTGAGTATTTGTATCAGGTATAGTCGTCTACAATCCAGTGTTACGATTACCATTCTCATAGCCATCCCCCATTTCCAACGTTTGTTTTGCATGCCTGACAACTGCTAGTCTCAAGGAAGGGGTACCGACCAAATAAGCAACTTCCCGAGACATTTCATAGGAAAAAAGCGATTACTCTGGGTTCAAAAAAGCAAACATCTGCTTTCTTCGCAAAATTTCTCAATTGCAATCTGCATTCTGCAGGGTAACTTCTGTTTCCCAAAATTCGCCGATGCGTAGAAAGTGACGAACAGACAGATTTTGAGTACCCTTGTTTTATTTTATGCCAGGAGTTCCAGGCGAATGGCTGCAATTATTACTTTCCCCATTAATCTTGTTCTTTCCCTTCCTATTGTTTGAAGCTTTAGTGCTTTGAATTTATCATATGACTGCTCAAGTGTGCTTAATGCTTAGGAAATAAATAGCATTTTAGGTAAAGGTACTTCCATTCAACTGCTTTTAAAGATCCCGTCGTGGTTGGGGGAGTTGTTTTGCTGAACTGTTTTTAAGAGAAATGAAAAATAATGTTTGCTTGAATTTATTTCAATATATCATGGGACTCTCCTCTTTCTGCTCAATCAATAACGGAGTATTACTTTTTAGGGAAGACTGTTTTCAACTGACATTAAAACTATTGAATTCATGAGTGAAAGAAGTAAAGATGATATTAATTTGCTTTATATTTCCCAATTACGTTCTTATTTAAATAAATCTAATTATTTCATACAAAAATTATTCATATTTATAAATTTGTTGAAACTAAAATAATTTCAAATGTATTTTTCAGGGATATTTTTACATTTAACTTAATGATCTTGTATTGAACTTTTATTATTTGTTATTCTATTCCTTTTTAATAGTGTTTACAACACTATGCGTTTCATGGGTATTTTTGGTAACATAATAAAATTTAATTAAGAATTACAGTGTTTTCTTCTTTAACTTTTTCTTAATATTCTCACTTAATAGGTTTTCAGTTAACAAAAGAATCGATCTCAAAATAGTGTTTCAAATAAAATGTGTAACAAGTATTATATAAATTTTCAAAATAATTTCAATACAAAAGCTTAGTATATAGAGTTTATGTTTTTAACATTTAAATATCATAAGTTTTTTTATTTTAAACTGTTAAGTTCTAACTTAAAATTTTTGATTTTATATTAATTTTGAAATAAAACTATTGTTATTTTTAGGATCTTAATATAATTTAGTTTTTTTTTCTAGTGGAACGGATCATACATTCCTCTAAAAAAGTTTGATTCAGTGACCTGTTTACAAATTTTGGTTAAGGCTACAGTGGACACTTAAAACTTTTTTTCAAATAAATGTATGAAATTTGGTCTGCTTATATAGGTGGTCAAATTAAACTTACAAAACAAGTTTGATAAAAAAAACTTAATAGTTTTTGAAAAGATTAAATTTAAAAAAAATTCAAATACTACTTCAAAACGCTCCAGGCGTTCCAATTTTTTTACTATCTTGGATTTTTCTCTTTATTTGTTATCCTCAAATACTCATTAACAAATATTGGATAGCAATGACATGTTATAAATGATAATTTAGAAGCAATGGTCAAAAATGTTCCAAAAACAGAAATTTTTGAAAAAAAAATTAAAATTTTCCACTTAAAAATATATAATTTTCCTTTCATACAGTAAATATCATATTTATCCAATTTTTAAATACATATTACAGGAGAAAATATAGAGAATCTTGTAGTTATTCGATGAAAATTGAGACGCCTGGAGCATTTCAAAAATCTGTATCGTAGCAATTTTCTAATATGGAGAAAAACAGCTTTTTTCATTTTAAAATGGTATATAAATCATTCTTATTAACTTATTACATTATAAAAATACACTTAAATATAAAGAACTCTGTTACTAAAGAGATAAAGGCTAATCATCCTTTAAAATTAAATTTCTAAGTATATAATGGTAATTGAAATAAACTGCGTGTAAGGTACAGGGTGTCCCAAAACCAACTGAGCGATTTCAAAAATTAATAAAAAATAAACTAAGAGAGACAAAAATATGCGATCTGCTGCAACCTACTTAATTCGCCAAAGAATTTGTTCACACCAAATTTGAAAAATTCGTAGTTCACGAACGTTTTAACAGATGGCGCCAATAAAATTTCGAAAATAAGGAAAAACAATAGCCCGAATCCCTCTTCCTTAAGTGTCATAGGGATATTGAAATCTGTGATAAAATCGATTCTAGAATCGAATAAGAATTATTGAACACTTGATTTAAATCTTCATTCCAGTCAGAGAGAAGGGCAAGTTTTAAAACAATTTGACCGATTAAACTTTTATTAGATTTTTGAATAAACTTTTAGAAACTGATACTTTTTGAAAAATTAATTCTCTTGACCCATCGAAAATGATCTTTGATTGATTGTTTAAAATTGAAATTTAGATGGATCGCTATGCCACGACACACTTTTCCGTATTCAGATTGTTTGAATTTCAAAGTTAACCCTTCATTCAAGCCCCTCTACTGGTTTTATCTTTTTTTGTTTGGATGGAGGGGGAGTTAAGGCTCATTCAGACATCACTATTTGTGTGAATTGGCGTTACACTCTTTACTCCGTCACTTTTCTGTGGAAACTAGTGATTCACTATTGTGAATCATTCAGGATTAACAGAGAATGTAAAACATGGTGATTGAGCAATCGTAGGACCTGATTTTTTAACATTGAGGTCAAGGCGCGTTGGCATGGCATTGATGTGAGGTCGAATCGTTTAAGAACCTCCCTCAGTCAATCACTTCTACCAATCTCTAAGGGTGCATTTTTCTGTTGGATATGCAACGGTGATTTGCGTCTCGCGTCACCCTTACGGATTTATTTTCTATTATCTTGAAGGTATAGTTACTGGCACCAGAACAAAAAAAAATAAATAAAACCCCTGGGATCACCCCGATGCACGTCATCGCCATGGCTGTTCAACTCTAGAGCGATCGCGACGCGCGTCCGCGTAGGTTAAAAAAAACTCCCACAGGCATTGACTTAAACATGACGTGTCTGACCATTGGTTCCTCGCGTATTAAATTACAAGAATCAATGACAGGGCTGGAACGCGCCAATCGCTTTGCATCAAACGCCCCAGAACACTCTTGATGAATCAAATCGCACGAAACGCGCGAAAAAATATATCAACTTTTCTTAAATAATGCAGCGTTCTTAGTGTTGGATTGACGCGTCCCGACTATCTCATTAGGCCTTGCCGTTACACGAGAGTGTCAAACCCTGTCGATGGGGAGGAATCAACTGAGGATCGACCGTCGTACTTATCGTGCGAAAATGATACATATGAATCTATCCTTACGATCATTCTCAATCACAATCTGTTAAGCTAGCGATCCCGTATTCCTACAACAGGTTTGTAGAAATAAAGGATTCTCGAAATACAAACTTGCAGTCTAATTGAATTAGTTTTCTTTTGCAATCAAAAATTTATGTAGTCTTTAAAATCTAGAACAGTATGAGGAAATTTAGACACTTAAAAAGTTTAAGACCCTCTAAGAAATTTTTATTGAATTTTTAATCACGGTATTCCTAATGATACAAACTAAATGAATGCAAAATGTAAAGTTTAAAAAAATTAAACATGCTGGATTCAGTGTTAAGAAAAATGTGCATTGGAAACGTATGCGATCCATCTGAATTTCAATTTTAAACAATCAAATCAGTCAAATTGTTTTAAAACTCGCCTTTCTGACTGGAATGAAGATTTAAATCAAGTATTCAATAATTCTTATTCGATTCTAGAATCGATTTTATCCCAGATTTCAATATCCCTATGACGTTTTAGAAAGAAGGATTCGGGCTATCGTTCTTCCCTATTTTCGAAGTTTTATTGGCGCCATCTGTTAAAACGTTCGTGAACTTCGAATTTTTCAAATTTGGTGTGAAAAAATTCTTTGGCGGCAGTTGCAGCTGACCGCATATTTTTATCTCTCTTAGTTTATTTTTTATTAATTTTTGAAATCGTTCAGTTAGTTTTGGGACACCCTGTATAATGTTATCAAAACCTAGTGTAAATGTCAACACTTAAAATATTTTGCTGTAATTAGGCTACTTGTGCCAATATATATTCAAAATCTATTTCCTAATTGTACTAAGACAGTTTCAAAAATACTACTAAAATTAAATTGCACTAGAAAACAATCGAAATATTGTTAATGTGTTGTTAAAAATTTACTTTACAGAAAGTAAGAACATGCACTGATTACGAATAAACATAACAGAAAATGTATTTAATTTATATAAATTTACTAAAAAAATGTTAAACACTATTTAAATGTATTAACAAAGTGAACACAAGTGAAATCTACATTTATGTAATCATTTCTTACGATAACCCACAATCGTGAAATTCACTAGATTGGATTGGATTGGATTACAATGATGTTGTTTAATTAGAGGCTTTTTAGAGGCTAGTTTTTAAATTGTTATATTAGTCTATAAGAACCATATTCCTGCACACAAAATGTATAAGAAATGAATAATTCAGTTTGAATTAACATTTAAATATTCTTCACTTCATTGGATAAAAAAAGCCAGTTCTGAAGACCTCATTGAGAGTTTATGTAAATAGTTACATAAATAGTTCACAATAGGTCTATGATGCACTGCAGTTTAGTCGGATGAACTGTCACAATAACATTAAAAACATAATGGCAAATTTACAGTCCATTCTTCTGTAACACTTCCATTGCAGGTCTATAAGTACAGGGAAATGAAATCAAAACTTTCTTTGTAGGTAGTAATGAATGATTGAGGTTAAAATAATTGTTGAGGAATCTAATTGATGGTTAAAAACTGTACTTGTTTTTTCACGAAAATTAAAAACAATTTCTTCTTTTTGAGACACACTCACAAAAAAACTTTCTTTTACGACTCTATAAACATCAATATCGATTCAGCTCACATTCACACTCCAGCTTACAACCAAAAAATAACAAATACAGGAAAAAAAACAAAGATGGAATAGAGTAGAAGTAAAAGTTTAGATCATTCACCATCGAAAAACTACTAAAAAATCAAGTCTGAGGCCCGGTTGATAGCATAAACACACTGAAACACCAGTCGTATTCTGAAGCTCGCAAATGCAAACAAATGGGTGCGGCCCCATAAAAACGTCTATATTAAACGAATAAATAAAGATATCAAAATAATTCTTTCACCAGACAATTCCCAAGGACTTGTTTAATTTAAAAAGGCAAAAATAAAAAAACCAAATTTTTGTCGATTTTTTAGATTTCATGTGTCCACTATAACCTTAAACTGAACCATTCAGACTATTTTGTTTTATGTAGTACTATAACAAATTATTTGTTTAGTTTTTATTTTGGAATGTTTTTTTCTCTAAAATCATATAATATTTAAAAAAATACTTTATTAAATAATCAATGCTTTCCTAGTTGAATCAGTGATTCAGTGACAGTGAAAGGTCAGTCTTTTGCCCCAAATTTCTTAGAAAATATTCAATTTCATTATAATTTTCTAAGAGAAAAAGTATTCATATCTTAAGTTACCAAGAAAAGCACACATAGAGCGAAACTACGGGACACGTCATATAATTAAAGCCTATTTCTTTACCTATGAAAAGAAGACTGATCATATTTTATACTTGCATAAAAGAGTATTATAAAATGTACACAACGTGCATTTAGCTTCTTTGAATAAATTTTACGTCTTAGATACCACAGAGTACTAGAACAGAGACTCCGTCACCATAGGCGCTATTGGAAATCGAAAAGTTGGATGAGTTTGGGGCTATTTTGGCACTGCGATCGCATCAACGTCACGAGAGGCGGGACGGAAAAGCCTGATTGGTTGAGAAAAACTTTTTCCTTCTCCTTCGAAAATAGAAGATTGAGTGACAGCCAATCACAGGTTTGATCTCTCTGTCAATCATTTAGTTCATCGTGGCGCCCTCCAAACCATCCAACTTTTGAATATATCGTTTTGGACCCTCTATTAGGATTTTTCTCTGTGTTAGATACTGTCAGTATTGTAGTGTTAGCTCAAACTTATAGAGAAATTAAATTATACCACTTCTTCTTGACATTTTTTTATGCTGTCATATTTTTGTTATTCTTTGTAAACCTTCTAACATAGTTTTGAAAACCTTCATAACAATCTATGGGTATGTCAATCCACAATGTATGAAATTTCATCCACGATTGAAATTTTCAATGTTATTATCTCAACTATCGTATAACTTCAGGTACAGTATTCTAAAACAGAGTGAGAACTGAATACTGCCACCCAAGTCTCGCTTGCCAATTGGGATTGAGAAATTGATATGGATATTATGGAATCTGCTTTGCTATGTATTATTCTATCTGATTTGAAAGGAGGCAATCTTGTGATAGTCTATATGAAGAGCGTTCTGTAATTACTAGGAGGAAATATCTAGTATGTTTTTAAACATAAATTGGAATTCCAATGCTTTACAATGTGGTTTTTAAGTTTTTCTTGTTGTTTTACATAAAAATATCGTTATTAGCTTATGTTCCTTTGAACTTTACCTTCATTTTTATAAAAAGACGATCTGGTTTAAAATGTGAATTGCACAGTTAAAAAATTAGGTACACAATAATAGTTTTATGAAAATCTAAATTTTAAGAAACATTTAATTAAATAAAACGCCTTTATAAATTGTTAATCTGCATTAAATTGTTTAGTAAATTAGATATTAACTAGAATCACTCAACTAAAACACTGAATCTTTTTTCCACGCAATTTGTCTCTTTTTCTTGATCTAACTAATGAATATAAGTACTTATTTTCCCCTCTACCTAAAATAATCAACTGTTATTAATAAGAGACATGATAAATGGATTTGAATAAGAACTTTCCGATGACTTACTTAGTTATTAGGATGATTAGAGGTATCAGAAATATAGGTATTAGAAATTGAAATGATTAGGATATTCCTATCTTAGTTGATGTTCAAATAAATTAAAATAATAAGACTAAAGTTTTAATAGCTTTCAGCCCTTTTATCCTCATCTAAATATTCATTCAATTTCCTTATACTACATTCTTAACAACATTTTAACACGCTATTTGTTTTAAAAAGTCATTCCAAGGAAAATACGCATTTTCATGATAGGTTTGACACACAATCTTACTTCAAAAACGTGTTAGTTACCAACATCGTGATTCTCAATAAAGTCCATTGCTAGTCACCTCCGCACTTCATTGGATTAATTTAAACTTCTTAGTCTCTACGAACTCAATAGAACTACTTAGTACGACACACAATCTTCCAACCCATCGACTTAACTCTAACCCACATTAACTCGAACCCCCCGAAATCACTAAAACTAAGCACTCGGAACGATTGAAACATGCCAGCGATCAACACTGCCAGACGAACTCTCATCTTGTACAACCTGTAGGCCGTGATTCAAAGCAGCAAATATTTATCTCCCCCAGCCCAACACCCATCTCCTCGATGTAATTAAAGAGCAAAAAGCCAGCCGGGCTTCCTAATGCAATGAGGGCGCAAAAACAAACAGCAATTCGGGTAAAAGCACTCATGTGTTAGTTAAGTAGTGGATGAACGCCTGAGCGCCGTTTGCCTTTTATCCCCCCGGCCAAAGAAACCGTGTTAGTTGGGACGTTTCTATTGCGTTGCACAGAGGCGTCATTAAGGTTGCGTTGACGTCTTCGGGAGGATTTGGCGGATTGGCTTCGGCCCGACCGGTTTGCTCCTCTGCCGGGGAGTAATAGGGATTTGTGGAGGTGGTTAAAGAGGTGCTATATATTCTTCTATGTAAAGAATATAACTTAAATTGTAATTTTTAATACTAAATGTAGTTTTATTCAAAATGTGTTATAATAGAGGTTAAATTATATTAATTATATATTTAACAGCGAATTCAGTGATAATATATCCTGATCATATTCCGGCAGCAGACTTATCTTACTGGTTTTTGTGTCCCATATTCTTACGCAGGTATGTGCTTATGATCAACTCCATTCAATGTAAGCATGCAATAAAATCCTTTTTTTAAGACCTTTTTTCAATAAAAACAAACAGTTTCAGTTAAAAATTGCGCAAGTTGATATATACCTACTAATGTGAAAGTTAACTTTAGCAAGTAAGTAAGCAAGTGAGTTGGAAGTAAGTTTCCGAGCAAGTAAGTTGTTCTTAGTACTTGCTTGGAAAAATCAATTAATTCATTTCAAAAACAGTTTACATTATTAAAAAATGAGAAATGTGTATTTTAATTGGTTTACAGGAAATTAAGCTTATTAAAAATGTAGCTTTTACAATTGCACGTTTAGTAAATACAAAAAAGTGCATGGTAGAAGACTGTTTTTCATATAATAGAAAGTAACTATTACATAATAACATAAAGGCTTATTATTAATTCTCAAAATTGAATTATATTGAACGTGAGTTAAATACTAATAGATATAAAATTATTTTTTCATATCATCTTACAAAAAATAAATGATAGTTTTAGCTTGTATAATGCATAAAAAGGGGTATAATGTATCATGTAAGTTTTTGTCGGGCACGTAAAACAGGAAAATAAAGTATTAACTATAAAATTGCGAGTTTTCAATATGAGGCATAACTTTCCCTTCATAAAAAGACTACAAGATAAAGAACTTGAATACCCCACGACGTGATCGAAATAAAATCGTATCCATCTAAACCCAAAGTTTAGAAAAAGTTTTCACTTTATACAAACAAGGAATCTATTTCGCCGAGGTATTATTTTATGGTTATTCCCGAGTACATTCACGTAGACCGAATTCCGTTTGCATCGAGTTACCAGCCGCGGGACCCTCCACTTTTGAATTTTTACACCGGGGGTCGGGGAAACAAAATGGCGCAGGAGCGAGTTAAAACAAATACCAGACATTTCGCGCTACACTCCTCATGTGATCCCCGAAACAACCTTTTTCCAGGCATAAAACCCAAATTTTTGATTACGTCTACAAGTCAATGACGCGGAATTTGTACGCAGTACTTCCCCCCGCCAAAAGTTTAAAATTATTGGGAGCCTCCTCCGTTATTTTATGTCTTCATATCCTATAAATAGGCCCCATTCACGCTCGGAGGGAAGAAAAAACATGTTAATCTGGGAAAAATCGTAAAATCAAAATTGTTTATATTCTTTAGTATGTATGGCGTTCTTCCTTATGGACTGTGTGGACACATAAAAGGCCTTTAAACCGGGGAATGCATAAGAAATGAAAGGCTTAGCCCTTTAAGATGGCCCTAGATCTTACAGATGCATTAAATTTTCTTAGTTACACCTGCGAAGTATCGGCCCCCGCGAAAGAAAGGGCATAAAAATAAGACTACGCCAAAACGGATGGATAAAAAGACAGGGGAGAAAGTGCTTTGTTCTCTATAATGGCAGTAAACCGAGGGATTATGACCACTATAAAGAAAGAAAAGTATACACACGTTTCATAAGGCAGAGACGCGTTGGAATGGCGACATGGAGTGCATGATTTAGGCTGAGGAATCGCTCACTCTTCTGTGAGGGTCATTTTTGTTGTGTGGGAGATCAGTGTGTACTCTTTTGGAGTGTCAGCTTTAGGGATTTTGAGCTAGAGATGCCGTTTTCATTTTTATTAAGTTTTAGGTTTGATTTTGTATGCTTTTAAAATTTCAAATTGTTTTTGTATTCAATGTGCAATTGCGTGCCTTTTATGAACAATTTACTTAGTCTTAGGCATGTATAAGAAAACCTATTTGTTTTAAGTTTAAATATTTTTTTATTCGATTGTTTCGTAATTTTAAATTAAAAATAAGTGTATGAATTATATTTTCCGTTTTAAATATTCAAATTTACGTTTCCCATTTTTTTAACCATTATGTTTGTTACAATTAATTTTTGATGAACTTAAATTAAATTTACACGTATAAAAGGTATTATTTATGCATTAATTTAAAACACTCCGAAAACCTTTCCCCGTTATAGTTAAATATAAAAACATATCGCTACCCCAGAGCAACAGTGGGACATCTTCCATTGAGTTAACATTAGAGATATCTCACTGTTGCTCAGAGGTAGCTATATACGGGAGAGAAATTTCAAAAAACAATTAAAGAAATTAAAAACCATCATGGGAAAATAAAAAATAGTTTATATTACTTCTTACCGGTTTTAACATATTTGTTATTATTTAAATATTTACAAAAAAATTTAAGTAAAATAGCGAATGACCATTTGGTAAAAACTTTTATGAAGAAAAGCTTTTGAATAGTCAAATTCCATGCCTAATGATTACATGAACAATCTGTTAAGGGAACTCAGTACCTCCAAATCGGTCAAAATATCAAGTTAAGGATTCTGCTCTCAAATCGATGTTTATACTCATAAATTGATATGTGGTGATGTGCGGATTCTAAGCATACCAAATTTTCAATTTTTATTGAGCACAGTTACCACTTATATTTTTTAATAAATATTTCTCAAACCTACTTTTTACGAAGCACTTAAAACCCTAAGGCCTTTTTCCTACTGGACTATTAACTTGAAACTCTGCATATATATTAACTATAGTGTTTTCTATAAAGTAATACATTCCAATTAGAGATTCAGAGTATAATATAAGGTCTTAAAGTGAAAATGTGTTAATTTTTCATGATATTTTGGAGGTGTTTGGAGAAAATTGTTTTTTATTAAAAACTATTACAAGTATCACAAATATAAATGCATAGTTCCATGGACAATAACATAGATTATGTTGGGGTAAAAAATCATACCAAAATTACCATAATTGAAGAAGTAGCGTTTTAAAACTTAGTTAAATTTTTTGGAAATTTTTGAAATTTCTTAAAAACTGCTTTTTAAAAAGTAGATTTTTTGCTTGGATTACGTTTCAATGGTCATTGCAAGTGTTTTGACGTTAAAGAACTTCAAAAAATTTGTAAATTTAAGAAAATAAAAATTTGGGTACTGAGTTCCCTTAAGTACTTTTGAAAATTAGGGAGTAATATTATACAGGAATCGAGATACCTATGCATTGCGATTTTCCTCTAGACCAACAGTGTATGTAAAAATCACTTTGTATGTAGTCCCCCTTTAAAACACGGAACAACAGCATTCTATCTATTCAAGAAACTCGGAAATCCACAGCTCACCCGAGGTCTTCATAACCGTCTCATAACAATAAATGAAGAGGAACCGGCTTTCCAAATCTGTTTTCTCCATAATAAACGGAGACCTGATTCCTGAAAGTATGAGGGGGCGCGGGAATCAAAATCGAACTTTTATTTGCAGTCAAAGGGAAGGATGACCTCAATGGACAAGGGTGTCCGGTCATTCCTTCGGTCAGCTCTTGAACTAACCAATAAAAGTAAACGTCCGGCCGTGTTCGGAGAATGGAATGCAATTTATAAACATTAAATGACTCAAAGACAAGATGGAATCGCATGTACCTGATAAACTCGGTTATCTACCGTCTATATAGAATTAAATATAGATTTATTCTCTGTTTGATCAATATTTGTTTCTGAAACTTATCTGGTGATTTTGTGCTTTTTTTGTACACGAAAAATGCGATTGCTTTTGACGCTCGGGCATTCCTGGTGTGGGTCATTCCGGATTTCCAATTATCTCTTTTTTTTGTTGATGGGGTTATTTATGGTGCTCAATCAAATCTTATGTTCTTTGGAGATGAAGTTAATTTAATAAGAATTGGGATGTTTTTAGAATTGTAAAGAAATACCTGCTTGGGGAAAAACATTAAAGTGAATGTGGGTGGAAGTTGTTTTTAACTTTAAACGTTGCCATGCAAATTAAAAGGATGATTTATAATAATAATTTGATAGTTTACTTATATTGTTTTATTTTTTTACTTTGATGCTTAATTTTTATTTGGTAATGTTTTTACTTTTATTCTGTTACAATTTAAAATGTGTATAAGTCTTTTACGGTTTACGTCTATTACGTTTTTATTTTTGATGATTTACATTTATTTTAATTTATTTAGTATTATATGGTGCATCTTTAAGTAAAGTAATTATGGAAAAAAATCATACTTCAATTTTTTTAGGACATTGCCTTGTTTGTCCCCATCACTATATCATTAATACCCAATATATAGTTTCAACTATGTATAAGTTGTTAGGCTTACTGGCTCAATATAAAGTATCCATATTTACTCAATATAATGTTGAAAATATAACGTCTATTGTACCTAATGTATCATTAGTAATTAAGAAATTTATATGATTTAATTCAGAACCAAAGTATGTTTTTATTAATACAATGCACTAAAAATTTCAAACGTAATATAGTTTCCTTAAGGAGTAGTAGGTACTCGATAGATTTTTATCGTATTTTATTACACGAATTTAGAGGTTTTCTATAAATTTCCTTTAAGGCCAATAAAACTTTGTAACAACAAATATTTAATTCAATACGTAACAATAAGTAAACAAATTGTTATACTATTTGAGAAATCGTTTGATAGTACACTATGTCAATCAGCGTGAGTTATTTTGTTACAAACATGAATCCTACTTTTTAATACAGCTACGTTACAAAGAAACAAAATTCAAAATCCCAAAAAGCTTTCGAAATCACTTATTTTCGACCCAAAAAATATCCGTACGCAGAGAAACCACATCAAACTATATTTACCGTCGGACAAAAAGCTGACCCAAATGAACCGGTCCGATTTGTAAAGTTTAAATGACCATAAGAAAAGGTGGGGGATCGCATGTTCTTTGGGAAACCCGGTTATCGGGCCCCAAATGGCCAGCCAGGCTTCCCCTAATGGTGAGGCTCTGCGAGGCGTGTCCCCGGAATTCATGTAGATAAGCTCGGAAAGAGGTCGGCCCCAAAAGAAAGTCGCGCGCTTTATCAGAGCTTAAATCAGAAAAGTCCAAATCCAGGAGCCAAATGGCTCCAAAATCGGCAACTTCGCTTCGAAAGATTGCCAGAGAGCCTTTCTTCATTTATATATCTATACCCGCGCAGAAATATATACCGCTCGCTAAACGAGAAGGTAACAAAGGGAAGGGGAATTGTTTGTAGCCCAGTGAAAAGAGGTTTTAGCCTCGCCGATTGCATTCGAATAGGTCCTAAGATAGTGTTTGGAAAATGAGAATTTCGGGGCTTGTTTGTTTTGGATCTTATTTTCGCGCTGCCGCGAGTATTCTATTTTCCCCGGCGTTTGGATTGTTTTTGCGTTTGTGTATGTGTGTGTGTGTGTGCGCACGCGGCCTCTAATTTAAAATAAGTGAATGCGGGGAATTCTGATGCCGCCATTGTCGCGTTTGTGACGGTGGAAACGCTTTTGGTGGTTTTGGGGGGGGGGTAAACTCGCCGTGGAGGATTTCTTTTGGAGGGGAAATGTAATTTTGAGGAGGTTTATGTGGTTTGCACTTTTATAATAATTTTTATGACAAAACTTTACTTTTGCACCAACTCCGCTTTATTTATATTCGTAAAAATAATAACTGAGAAGAACGTATAAAATGTTATTCCAATGGATTTTTAATTGATATTTATATTGTGCTGTAATGACACAGTGAAAAGGAAATTTTATCAACTTTTTAATCATCATCTAGCAAAGTATTTATCAAATTAAAATACACGTTAAGAAAACACACACACCAACATCGATCGTGACACGTAAAAGCAGACCCTATATTTCTAATAGATGTGGGAGATTCATCGGTTAAAATCATGCAATTTTTTTTGTTTAACTAATATCTGAAAGGATTGAGAAATGCAACTGTAAACAAAAAAATTCATATCAAAAGAAAATATTTTAATTTGTTAAAATTTAGAAAAAATAATTATTAAAAACAATAATAACGGATCATGTTGGTATGATATTATGAATATAATGTTATTTTCATACAGTTTTAAGTTTATAGTGTTTTTAAAACATCGGATACACTCATGATTTTTATGAAATGCATAAGTGTTATTTCAGTAATGTAAACTTGTGGTGATAATGAGGTTGTTAGTTATTAAAATGAAACCGAAAAATTTAATGAATCATGTTTTATGATATAATTATAAATGTGCGGATTAGGTTATTCGCTCTCACACTATGAAGATAAACATATATAGTGCTTAGTAAACAACATAGTAATTTTTGACCTATTTATTACACTGATAGGCAATTCTATCTGATTCCCTTTACTCGCATAGTTCATCTCCTCCCTAAGCCATTGACTGCCTTCATGCCTATTTGTTTCGCTTTGGACGCGGGAATTCCCTTAACTGGGCTCTTTGTGACCTGACCGCCCCATGGACTTCGCTTAATTGTCTTAATTGTATTGTTCAAAAGTATTGGTACAGAGCAAAGGACTAATGGTTTAAGTGCTAATCGCTTGGCTTTTGTAAATAAACAAACATCCTAATGTTCGGGGCCGCGGGGATATTGTAGCGAATTAAGGACAAGGCTTTCATCAACTCCTTTTTTGCCAGAATATTTGTTTCTTTGGGGCTCGGTACATGGGGAAATGGATGTCTCTTTTTGGGCTTTTAAGGGGTGGTTGATCCTTGGTTAGGCTTTAATTAAAGAGACCTAATTACTTCTCAAACTGAAACAGATGGGTTTTATATGGAAATCAAGTGGGATATTGGTAGTAATCTCTTGATAGGAAAGGATGAGCGGAGGAATGTAACTGGAAAATAAAAAGCTTTTAGTCCAATAAGGGAAAGTATAATAAATTAATAAAGTGAGAGTTATTAATAGTGTTAAGCTTAAAGGGGAAATGTTATTCAAAAGTGTAATATCGGATCATGATGTAATGATATGAATATAATTCAATTTTGATGCAGTTTTAACCCTTTATGCCCCGACGGGACTTATAAATCCCACTTCCCAATGTTCCAAATTCGTCCAATTTTCGTCATGTAAGGCCAAATTTAGTTTACTTATAGTTGCAGGTAAGTAAACTTGACATATTTTGGATGAGGATGAGGAAAATAATTTGGGGCAAAAAGGGTTAAAACTAAGGGTGATTTTAAAACCTCTGATATACTTTTACTAAATAGGCCATTTTATTTTTATTAAAAATTTGGCAATCCATAACCTATTCAATTTTATATTAATAATTTGCTTTAAACAAATAGTTATTGATTAAATTCAAATGAAGCTAACCACCATTTCTTTTTTTTAAATACATTTACTGATTCTTTCAATTGTGTATTTCTTCATTATGATGTTACATAATACAAAATTACACGAATGAAGATGCATTTATTAATCGTTTTTTAACCCTTTTAGTCCTAAAGGCCTCGAATTCTCCATAGGACACAATGGTAATCTCGGGTGGCTTAGGATGAAAAGGGTTTATTACACTTTTTTATACTGGACTTTACTCAATTAAATATCATTTGAAGAAATCAATAGAGAGCAACTCTCATAAATATAAGAAAAAAAACTATTTAAGAGCAATATTTTATAAGCAATGCGTTAAATCTCAACGCTTTTATATATTCATGAATATCTTGTTGAATCAAAATTATTTTAAAACTATATAGATGAATAAATTCATTTACCCCGTAAAATAATGACTTAATTCTTAAACCTAAAAATTTTTAGGTTAAACTTTCTATTCTAATTAGAAAAGACTAAATTTGATGATACAAAAGTAGAATTTCAGAAAATTCAGAACAATTTTATAAAATAAAGTGGTAATAAATAATCACTTGTTAATATTATTATTTCGTTGATGAGCTAATTTAATTTCCTAAATGTTAAACTAATTTCTTATCAAATATTTGTCGCGTCCTAAAATCATATTATAAAATCATTGGGTTTCAATCATGCAGAGCCAAGTAGGGTCCCAAAGTGATTTTTCTCGCACGCAGACGCCAGCTGTTCAAATAGAAGAATTTAAGAAAACCAGTATGACACTGATCACTAAGTAATGAAGTGCTATCGGCGTTTGAATATTATTACAGTAGCCACAGAGAAAGTCATTAGGGACTTTCAGACTTTATAGTAGCATTTATTAACATCATTAAAGTACTTTTTATTATCGCTAGTAGTGGGAAGCAACAGATTATTTTTAGATAATCACTGTTTCACATGCTTAATAAATGAATGTAGAAGGTAATCATTCTGTAATTATAACGAAGAAGACAAATTAGTACTTGTTCTCCAAGAACATCATGTAATTCGTCATTAGCCATTTAATTGGTTTCATTAAGTTTAGAAGGATGAAAAAATGCCAGTTTTTAATTTCTTTTTCAGCGAAAATTGCTAGGCTCACCGAAAATGTTGCCATAAACAATTGAAGAAGGTGAACAATGAGTTCTAGGGTTTTCCCCCTGAAGAAAGGTTGTTAATTTTAATAGCACTAGAGATTATGAACACATTAATCAGACTTAACTAATCATGTTTAAATTATTTATACGCTTAACAATTTTCAAATTTGCATCAAAATAGTTTTGTTTTAATTGGTTTTCTGCATCAGTATAAAATCAAGTGCCTCAAAGAAAACTTTATTTATTTGAAGTATTTTTCTTTTACACTCTTTTCTGTTTCAGTTTAATTTGATGACATTCAATGTTTATTATTAAAGCTACATATTTAAATAAATTGTAACATAAATTCACAATATATCACATTTCTGAATATTGAGTTGCTCGTAGGAATACTTCATAGAATTTTATGTACAGTGAAATTATTTTGTTTTTAAAGGTACGTTGTATTTTGACTTCAGAAATGAAAGTATAGGAAATAAAACAAATGTTTAGAGAAAGAGTTTTTAAGACAACTTTACAAAAGAGGTTTTGTTTTATGAAACACAAATGTTGTGTGCAGTGATATTTTAACGCCTCTGAGAGCGTATTTAACGCATTGAAAATCGGAAATACGCTTTAAAAAACTAACCAGGCGTATTTTCACGTTTGGAATTTTTAACAAAGGTTTAGCTTAAAAAATGCATGGCACTCCATCGAAATCATCAACTAATATTCTTTTATGTTCCTTGTTTTGATGCTTCGAGTCTTAGATTGCGACGATTTGTTTAAATATTAGTTCATTGTGAAAAAGCTATCAAATGCAAGAGAAAGTCAAGTGTCGACCAGCTATGAATCTGCAGCAAAAAAAAATACTTAGATTGATAAACAACCAGCAGAAACTACTTCAAATATAATGTAACCCAGGATAAATGTTTTTGTGACTTGAATTTTGTAAAAGCTGTACCGGTGACGGTGTTAAAAAATCAAAGGCAAAAAGTCGTTAAATTTGTAATATTAAATAAATATTTCATTTAGAATGTTTAATTTAAAATAGTTAATTTTATTTATAATATTAAATATTTTTAATAATGCTTAACGTATGCTATAACTTTTAAAAACCGAAATAACATCTTTATTTTTTTTATTTCATTTTGTCAAATAAAAAAGCAAGCGTATCCATAGAAAATTTGTCTGTGTCTGGAGTTTATGCTTTATATCCGTATTTCACTCCTTATTAATAAATTTCAATCCTCCTAAAAAAGTCAAGGAGTATTTTTACTCCTCCAAAAACTCCTAGAAATAATACTGGTTGTGAGTGTCATTGTAGTTTATAATAAAACTACATATTAACCTCTTAAAAAATGAATCCATAATGATGATTTAGTTTTCCTCAGTTCAGTATTTAAAAGAACAACATCAATAAACATAAAATCAATGAAATCTTTATTAATTCTTTCATCAAAGTACTAAATTAACTACTAATCCCTTCCTAATATCTCAAACCGCCGTTATAGGTTCACTTTGAAAGTAAGTCAAATTGACTTAATAAAATATGGCGAGGCTGCCATAATCAAATCATTATAATTGGATCTATTTGACAAACAATCCCCACGCACGACGCAGAACACGGGTTACGGTGCGAAGCTGAACAGATTTCAGGGGGACCATTTCAAACAGGGATCGATACCTGCATCACAGCATAGTTTAGCCCTAGCAGGATAATTTAATTAAATGACATACAAGTTAACATTGTTGATGGGAATAAGGCTTGAGCCCTTAGGTACATTCAGGCTTCTAAGAAGAGAAGTTAATGTTCCCTTGTTTTGGTATTTTGAAATTTTAATTGGGTTCTCTCTTTTTTTTGCAAATTTGTTAATTAACTTCAAAGGAAATAGATCCAACAACTGACTGAAACAGTTATTGTTAATTGTGATGCGGTAAAGACATTTATGATCGTAATCATTGAGGGTGATTTATTTGATTTGCCAGTTCTCTCTTTGTGTTATTGAATATTTAAGTGACATATTGTCACCGAATGAACCAAGCATATATCTACTTATTTATTAAATGTTTGGTACAAATAACGTTATATCTATTACCTGTATTACTTAATGAAATCATCGAAGTAAAACCATTCCAAACTTTTGCTCGGTAGCACTTAAATACAAAATCTGTTTATAAGCAGTTATTTCAATTAAAGTTTCCTTTTTTATTAATCGAAATTGTATTTGCAATTTACAATCATGACAAGATAATGATATTGATGTTCCCATTTTTCTATTTGCGGAGGACTGAAATTTGTATAATTTTATTTATTCTCTCAATGATAAATTTTTCTTAAATACCACATTTAATGAGATTGAATTTTGACGTTGGTCATCCTCTCCCAATTTTTTTAAAACATTTATTTAAAAATATTTTAATATTATTAAATTTGGCAACATTTCTGTAGACATTTAGGTTACAACAAGCCAACATAATTTTATCAAATTATGACGATAAGAAAATAAGAAGTAATTTTTACTCATATCTGCCTGCGTGATTACCCAATAAAATTTGGAAATAACGTTTGCTAGATTTAATAGATTAATCGTAAAAACTGTTTTACCCCATTTAATTTCGAAGTAAGCTGGAATATTGAAAGGCTTCAAAATATTTCTCTCCCTACTAACTCAAAACTATCTTCTATCAGCCAGTATATCATATACTAACCCCGTTGCTCCTTAAACGGAATGCCATGATTAGATTTGACTCTTCCAAGGCCGAACCTGCTCACCAAGCCCCAAAAACCTGAATTTTCCCGGAGCGACTCTAAGCATCTGGATTAACCGAAGAATGAGTCTCCAAAATTCCACATGCCCTTCTAATCTTTACTAGGGAAGATCCCAAAACGCAGATTTAATATGCAGCAGCGAACAAACTTGATAATTAGGCAAACTTTTCCAGTTGACAGGAGGTTCAAAAGGCCTGTTTCATAAATTTAGTATCAGAAAGTCGTTAGTTAGAAATAAAGGTAGTTTTCTCTCTCTCTCTGATCAAAATCTAATCTATATTCAATGAGGGCCTACATAGTTGGAGCTCGTTGGATGGAAATTCTGAAGCTTTCGGTGCATAAATGACAGTCCTAACACGACTTTAGATCATTAATCAAGTAATAACAAACTATGGAAGCTTGGGTTATTGATCGGATGTCTTGAAAGATCTTATTTAACAAGATGGTTTACTTATTTAGTGTTTTTGCGTCTTTTTCATCTTATCTCTCAAGTGCGTTTAGATTGAGATGCATTTTTTTATCGATGTGTATCACGCTTCAGTGAGTGCATTGTGATACCCTTATTAAGTTTTAGATTAGAGAGACAACATTTATAAACGAAATGATAGATTTCGGCACATTATGTGCTTAGAGTTTGACACTTTTTTGTAGCATTATTTAAAGCTTGTGGATTTTGTTTTAAATTATTATTGATTATGGTTAATCTTAACGAAAATTTTATTTTGTAATTATATGCGAAGAAGAGTAACCAATTTTAACCAAATTTTTATTTAGAAAGTGCACAAAATTTAATTTATTTATAAATCACTCGTGCCACACATGCTCACACGGTTATTTTAATAATATTTTTTTATTTATTTTTTAATATTTAACAAATTGACCATTTAAAAAACAATTCTATGATTATAAATTGTATTTTACACAATGAAATCAAGCTTTAAAAACATAACTATAGCGTATGTACCATCTTTACATTCTGTAAAGTTATTCTCATTATTTGGAGAAAATAAACGCTAGACAAACTGATACCTTACTACAAAATATTAGATTTTCATTACATATACTTTTCAGCGTTACCTTAAATTTATGACAGGATTACTTTATTATTTTAAAATTTTTAATATATCAAAACTAGAAGATTTCTTTAATTTTAACATCCATCTGGATGAAACTGGGCAAACTTTGCTACTTAATATGCTATATATATATATTTTTTTTAAATTACCCAAGTAAATAAAAAATGCTGTTTTGATAAAAAAAATAGTCTTGAAATTTTCCTACTCGCTCACATAAAAACCGTAACAATGCATCATAAGGACCCCAATCAAATCGATAGCAAGCGACGAAAAACTCCCTCAATGAGAAAGTTCGTGAGCCTAAAGAAAAAGTGCCTTCTCGAAGCCCACTGCAATTTCCCCGTGCTGAGTTTTTAATCTGCTAGAGCTTCGCAAAATCAAA
Source organism: Tetragnatha versicolor (assembly GCA_024610705.1). Taxonomy (NCBI): domain Eukaryota; kingdom Metazoa; phylum Arthropoda; class Arachnida; order Araneae; family Tetragnathidae; genus Tetragnatha; species Tetragnatha versicolor. Next base: position 14,128,764 of record JANDEH010000009.1, read on the forward strand.
TCTCTCTACTTTTTTAAAAGCAAAAAGATCTCTTTTCAAAACATTTTGCTTTCTTTTAATGCACTTTCCGTTGAATGCCTCTCTCTTGTCACACGTTCCTAGGGATTGAACTTAAACATGCCTTTGTTATGCAGATTTGATGGACTTAAGGAAGATAGGAAACATGTCATTGATTGTATTCCTTCACAGATAAGTTTTTTTCATCACATAAATTCCTTCTTTTTGATGTGGCTTTTTTCCAACCAACTGCGTTCCCCTCTTTTGGCCTGCTTTAATTTTAATGATTTCCCCCTTTTTTCCCTATCAGCAGCGATCGATTTACTGGATTTTTCTAATGCATAACTGCTACACTCTCTCCCATGATAATGCTTTGGAAATGAACAAGCTTGAGGCTACAACATGACACTTGATAAGTACGTTTTGCGATAACCGTGTTTTTGCTTATTACGGCGCGGTCGAAAGGAGGATAATGCTAAGCTATTAAATGAGGCACAACTCTGTAGGCTTTTTTTAAGAAGTTATTTTCTTTACATCTTTTTTTGAAGATATTATTTTTAGAGTTGTTTTGTTTTGAAGTTGTAAAACTGTTATACTTTCACTTTATTGTGGGTTTATAACTTGTTTGCGTTTTTCGTTTGATATTACTTTGTTAAAAATACAATACATGGGAGTTTTCTTTAGTTTCACATTTTAAAAGGGTGAAAATTTATTGCAGGTTTACCTGTGTAATTTATTTGGAATCATCAAAAGAATTTAATATATTGAAATACAATTAAATTCTTAAGTTAATGCGTGTTTTTAGTTATTTAATAAAAAAACTAGATTGTTTTTAAGTGAAGGTTGACTTTTGTTAAGGAATCACAAAGCAAACTTGACCTCTCTAGGAGATACTTCTTTATAACACTTTAATAGACGCGTTAGATTTGAGAGTGGTTAGTAAATGCTTCACTAAGACGTATTTTATCCCCGTATAAAGTACAATTTTGTCTTCTATAAAAATAAAGTCCTTCATTATAAGAACCTTTCTAAATAAGTCTTTTTTTTAAAAGATCAATCGTTAATGACTAAAAACAGTTTCTAAGGAACAAACTTTAAGCCAATAAAAATGTATTAAACATTTATAAAGTAAACATTCATTTAATTAAACAACCCTTTTGAATTGTCTTATATCAGTAAAGGAAATAATATACTTTTTTATTTCTCATTTCCGACTGCAATGTACAAGATATAGTATGAGTAATATTTTTTTACGGATGAGTTATTAACAAGTCCATTCAATTAATTTCAACAATTATAGTTAAAATTATCTGATATTATACGAAACCAAATTAAATAGACCATACAAAACATCCAGTACGCCAAACATCCAATGACAAAAACTTTCCAATTGGAAAGAGCGATACATCAAATAAAAAAATAAATAGCAAGTACGTATATTAACTCCTTGATACTTGTTGGCTCACCCATCACCCCAACCATAGTGTTTAATACAATGGCATCCTGTCATGGGAAACAACACTTTCTGTCTCCCCTCACGAAACCAATAACATAAGTGATCTCACCCGTATCACACACCATGTAATCGGCATCTGCATCACTTTCTCAAAACCTCCTCTTACCTCGATGGTAAACACATTAGCCAAATGAAATCCCGCTTCACTCGAACGGAGAGGGATGGGATACAAAGAAGGTCCGAAAAATGAAGGGTGTATCAGTCTGGTGTGTCTTTATCTTATTGACAACGCCCCGTGCGATTTTGACCGGTATCGCTGTTTTTGGCGATAGGTCCACCCTGCGTCCCACGAATTTCTTCAATAATTTGTGCGCTGTGTGTGTATTTAGTGCGGCCTACACCCCTTGTTGTGGGTGTATATATAGAAAGCGGTTTGTGCGATAAGTTGGGAATTGGAATGCCGTTGAATGAAGGTATTGCGTGGGGATTTGGGGACGCTTGGTTGGTAGTAAGGCGGGAGTATATAAAATTTATGCAAAGGAAAATTAAAATGTGATTTTTTGTATAGTATTTGCTTTTTGTAATTATTTTATGGGCGATTTGATTCCATAAAATTCGTTAAATAATATTTGAATGTATTATTTTTGCTTCATCCTTTTCAGAAGCAAGTGTAGCACTATTTTTCTCTAACATTTAAAAAAATATATTTCATTGAATACTTTCATTACTTTTTCTATGTATTACAAACTTAAGATTATTTTTATGAGTAGCATACTATTAGTTTTTACTCGTATCTCTCTAATCTGGTTCTATAGCACAATTTCGATAAAAATATTGAATGCATTATGCTTAAAATGTTAAAATTCAATTCATAAGTTGTGTAATAAAGATAATATAACGATTCATAGTTTTCGTTTTTTTGCGTATGTAATGCATGTTGTAGAAAATAGTAATCGGGAAAAAGTTTATTAAAAACATTGATTTAACCATTTTTAAAAAAAGAGAAAAGAAGTGTTTAAATCTTGAATCTTTTTTACTACCGTTTGTTGCCTTAATTATATAATTCAAAAGAAAATAGATGCATAATTTTTATGAAGGAAAAGCATATAACATTTTAATGTTATTCAAAGTTTTTCAAGAGAATTTCAAAACTTCTTAATGACTATGAAAAAGACAAATATAAATATGAAAAGTATAATATTTATGAACGAATATTTTATAATTTATTCTTATAAAAATTGCGTTGAAAACGGTAACTATTGCCTTACGTACTTAGATGTTTTTATAATATTCATATATCCCTAAAAACACCACCAATAAGTTTTTTCAAAAAGTTAAAGTTCTTCGAGCTGAAGAAGTCCCCCGATAAAAACCCAACTTTCATTATTCTAAACACAAAAATCCGATCAAATAATTCCAAAACTCCCAAATAACGCAATTACAAACACAACGCGAAAAATTTATCAATTATCGCCGCAAATCCTCGCCTGGAAATCTCCCCCAAAAAACCTCCCTCCAAAAACAACTCTCTACTTAAGCCGCGTTAATAGATTCCTGCCTTGATTGTGAAAGAAGTATAAATCATTCCCTGCTCCCAATTACAGTAGGACTCCCTCCGTCCACCCTTTCTTTGCCATGCACGCACCCAAAGCAGGCCATTTACCATCCACGCATTGGCGTCAACTTTTGTTGCTAGACCTGCAGGTGAGAATTTATCACCCCTATGTATTTTTGCCTTCGTTAAGTGATAGATTCATTTTTTATTCCTTATTATTTCTGTTTACGGAGATTATTTAAAGTGACTTAGGGGCAAAAATTGCGTTCGCTTCTGTCTACGCCCAGCGGAGGGAGCTGTGTCTTTCAAGGGTCCCGTAATTAGAGGGTTTCAGTGATTAAGACTTGGTTATACTCTTGATTAATGGGTTCCGGTTTTGGACTTTTTGTGAGTCATGGCTCTCGAAAGATTGGGGAAATGTCTCCGATCTGTGTTTGTATTACTTGCTTGCTTTTATTACATTGGCTCTTGGGTTCTTTCTTTTTTATAGCGGGTTAGAGATTTCTACTATTTATAAAATGTCCAGTACATCAATTTAGCTTTTTATGTAATAGTTATTATTATTTTATTGTAGGTGAAATTTTCGCTCTTTAGATTTTGTATTTCGTCTCCGTTAATAAATACAATTTGATTCAATAACAAGTGATTTGATATTTATAAAACAACCATTTAACTCCCATGATTTATTTTCCTACTCTTTTATTCAATTGGATTTTATTTTCTGTTTTGAATTACTCTTTTTAAACAGAAAATTGTTTATAGGTAGCATATTAATTTCACAGCGTAGTTTCACTTGCTTTAAATTGAAATATTTTTTACTTAGAATTTTTTTAAAATAAAATATAAACAATTGTAGTTATAGATATTTGTATTTGCCGTGGGGGGGGAGGTTTTCTCTTTTCTTTCTAACCTTTTGCCTGTAGAACATGCTTTTCCTTCATAACAACCCTACTGCACTAAAGCCCATATTCATTTTTATTGTACTTTGTTGTGTGCCTGTAGAACTTGCTTTTCCTTTATAACACCTTTGCTGCACTAAAGCCAACGTTCATCTGTTATTGTGCCTGTAGAACTTGCTTTTCCTTTATAACACATTTGCTGCACTAAAGCCAACGTTTATCTGCTATCGTGCCTGTAGAACTTGCTTTTCCTTTATAACACCTTTGCTGCACTTAAGCCAACGTTCATCTGCTATTGTGCCTGTAGAACTTGCTTTTCCTTTATAACACCTGTGCTGCACTAAAGCCAACGTTCATCTGTTATTGTGCCTGTAGAGAACTTGCTTTTCCTTTATAACACTTTTACTGCTCTAAAGTTGACATTTATTTTTATACTAATGTTGTGTGCCTGTATGCCTACTCTTCCTTTATAATTACTTTATAGCATGCTCACTTTTTCGATTGTATATTACATTATTTTCACAATTAAATGATACGAGGTTAAATTTTCAATTTTTTTTTCAAAAATGCTCATTTTATAAAAGCTTCTTACGTTTTTTTTCAAAAATGTTTGCATATCTTGGTTTAAAAACGTCTAAGGGCAGACCAAAGCATTTAATGTTTAAAGATACCCAAAAAACCCCACTTCGACCTAAATTTTGCAAAAACATTCTCCCCGCAGAACACCTAAAGCATGCAAAACAACACTTTCGAAAAACGGCGACCACAGTTCCATAACCCCGCTGTTTTAACGCGAAAGGTTTCGATACTCCCCCACCGTGTCCTAGAGCCATTTTGAAAATGAAATAGAAAAGTCTGCATAGCATCGATAAATAAGAATGTCCGTCGCATTTTGGGACCGTTCCCTGCTAGCGGTGGGTAGTGATTTCACGAAAGCAATCTTATCAAAAGGCGGCGATTCTCTTACTGCTCTTCACCTGCAATGAGTTTATAGGGAGTGGCAAGAATATATGTACGACTTTTCGTTCCGACCACTACATATCACCAAGATTTTTTTTATATTTTGCTTTCGCCGCGATTCTTTTTCCAAGGATTTTATTTGTATAAGAAACAAAGCAGATTCACAATCACGGTGATGGCATTGGAGATAAAAGAGATCATTTTCCGAAATGTTTTATCTTGGTTTGCATTGTCACCTCGCTAGCCCGTACCTGAAATGTGCGTTACTCTTAATGCGTTGTTTAATTTCCTAATGGATGTATTGACGCTGGTTTACCGATGGCGGTTTGGATGTGGTTTTGATGGACTGGCTCTGGCTCTTTTGTTGTTTAATGTTTTAAATACCGGGCTGTGGGATTCTCATTTAAATAAATGCTTCTGAGTTTTGAATTTTATTCTTGGTGTGAGACCGTATAAAGTATTTTTCTGCGGTTAAATAGAAATGTATCAATATTAACGCATTCAAAGTGATATCTATAAAATTAAAGTTAAATTTATTCTTTCAGTTTTCATTAAAAAATATTAAAATAAGTAGATATAACATAAAACTTTATTTCTATTGTAGGCTGTATTGAAACTTTACAGGTTTGGAAGTAGTATTTAAGTTTTATGATTGAACAATTAAATAATTAAAGTCGTACGTGCAAAGAAATAAAAAAATATTTTTCTAATTCATTAAAATTATAAATTCTTCAAAATGTAAGCAATACAAGCTGAACTATTTTGGAAAAATGTTTTTCTAATAACAACTTTTAATCGTATGAATTACGTTGACTTTTACAGAAATAGAATACGACTGATGTTGGAGACATTGCATTGAATATTAAATTTTAAGAGTTTATGCAAAATTAATGAGTTTTTATCTCTAAAAAGGTTTCAAATTACAAAAAGAAACATTTCCTTACAAAGACACTTGATAAACAAACTCGAGTTTTGTAAATTTGCTCGGCATGAGTAGGTTCTCTGCAATTATCTAAACTAGTCCCAAATCCCTCAGCTTTCCTAACCATTTCCAGTATACGCTTTGCATTGACTTCAAAAGCAGACGTGCATTTTCCCAAACACGTGCAACCAGCCACCTATAACAAATTTATGCAGAGCACTGCTTCGCAAAATAATATTTAAAGAAGAAAATAATAAGGCAGTCTGTTCAATAGCTACATACCTATACATCCCAAAACAGGGCCAGAAAAACTCCGGCCCGATCTATTAAACCATCGGGCCAAGAATCGCCGAATTAAATTTCTTAAGAATATCGGAAACTCCGCGGCTGATTTTTTATTCCGGATATGCGATCCCAAGGTAGGGGCACTATCGAAAATATATAAATCCGATGATAGAATACCGGGGAAAGGCGGATTCCTGGCAGAGACGAATCTGTAGCATAAGAAATGGTGGTCGCAGAGTGACATGGGGAGCCCCTAATTTTGGGTGACAGTCTAAGGCACACCCATGCTGCGAGTATGGGAGAAAAATTATAACCCTTTACCTTGGGGCTTTTGAAAGATCCGGGCCGACAGATCTTGGGACTGACAGGTAGTTAAAGAATCATGATTTAGGATCGTGAACACCTTTTATTTTTCGTGCCGCTCACAATGGGGAAGGGATAAATTCTGGTGCTGGAGTATTTGTTAGTGCTGTAAAATGTGCCTCACACCTGAGAAATTTATTTTCGCCTGTGGTGAGGAAAGTGTTTTATTGTGGGGTCAATTATTAATGGTTTTTAGGTTGGACTTCGGACGTGCGGCTTTTTGGGGATTGAATTGAATCGTTTATTTCAGAAACAAGTTAAACGCTTTGTTAATCCAATGGGGTTTAACTTGTTTCTGAAATAAACGATTCAATTTTGGTGTTCTTTTTTTATTTTTTTTCGTGATTTTAGTTTCTTGAAAATTAAGATAATGCATGGCATCATGTGTTCACTGCTGGAGTGTGTCAGAGTAAATTAATTTCAGTTAGGAAGTGTGAGTAATTTGATTTTCATTTACGATTGTAACTCTTTCATTTAAGCAATAGAAATGTTTCTGTAAAAATAATGTATTTTGTTAAAGAACAATTTTCTAAGCTGTTGGGTTTTTATACTTAAATATCTACCTAATAAGTATTTGGTATCAAAATTTTCTTACTTCTTCAAAATTTATTAAAGTACTAAGATATGTTCAAAATCAAAAGTACCTAAAAGGCTTTACTTAAACATTCTATTATATGTTTTTTTAAATGATTTACATTGCACTTCATAAAGAGTATCATTTAAAAATTAGGACAATTGGCATATATAAAAGATAATACTAAACACAATATTTTTATAGAATCTGTTTTTACGTCAATTTTTGGTAAATAATTAGTTTCAAAATCATTGAGTTATTTGTTTGGTGGTAAGTATATCAGGTTTAAATAAGCAAAAAAAAGGTGGATATAAGTATTAACACAACATTTTGTCATTTAATTATAAGAGAGTCAACGCTATCTTAAGTTTTTCTTATAATCTTAAGTTCTTTTATAATTAAATATCCTTAGCAGGTGACTGTTCTTTCCCTAAATTTTAAATAATTGCTATCGCAATAAAAAGTTTTAAAACATTCTTATTTACTTAAATATTTGTTTACTTTTGCTATACTGACTCATTTCTTTATCAGTTTTTCTCCTTGTCAACACCATATAAGTTATCAAGATAAATAAAGTCCTCATGACGCTCGTGTTTTTAACTGCTTTATAGGTCGAAAACACCTACTCTTATTGGTCGCTAATTTTTCTGAAGATAACGAAGTAATAAATATAAAATTACTTAAATTCAGTTATCCCTTTCTTCCCAATAGGCGATTAAGAGAAAATACATCATCTTGCGTATCCTAGTGAGTTTCAATAAATTAAAAGATGTTGACGGATGATTTTTGATACCCGTTCCAGAAAAAAACAGAGAAAACACAGGATATTATCTTTAAAGTGATTTATCTTTTTAAGTGTAAGCGACAAAATGCGGGTTTTTTCCTAGGTATAACATTTCTGAAGCTGATACATTGTTTTAGTCGAGCGATAGAGTGACTTCAACTTGATTAATGGAGATTCGTATCTCAAAATTGTTTCGGTTGCAGTAAAATTAAGCTAAAAAGTGTTTAGAATACATTATTTTTATTGCTTTTATTTTCTTTTTCAAAACAACAGATAGGGTTTGACATGATGTGGAGTTTTTGTTTTGGTTTAAGTCGATATTCGTTACGGAAATCTTAACACTGACTGGTATTGAAGTAATATTACATTGACATTGAAATAAGTTATACTGTGGTAGCTGAATTTTATGTTGAGTAATTTTACAAACTATATGTTTATTTTTGAATGCATATGAAATATTTTATTACAAACTTTTTTGTTTGAATTTGTAATTAGAAATTTTTATTTTATACCCTATTGGATGTTTTGAGTCATTTTACATTTTGTTCACATTTTAATCCCAATCATAGTTTCTAATAAGGTGTGAAAGATTTAAAAAGACAGCAATAATTATAGTAAGATATTTCCCACACACAGAACAATAATGTTTATTCATAAACGTTAGTTGCCTTAACTATTTTTCAGCAAATATACAAAATACCTTGTAAAATTTGCCTAAAATATTTTTATAATAAACTCATACATATGCATTTGATAAATAGGTATAACTTAGATTGTTCAAATATTATAATGCGTTTTTTTTTCTTACGTTAGGTAAAAAAAATTTAACCCCCCAATTCATTGCTTAATTGTAATCAATCAATTAAAATTTATGATTATATATTCAATACAATAAATCATGTGATCTATAAATATCAAACATAACCAAACCAAAGGCGATATAACGATTTTTAAGAGAAGTAAAAGTATTTGAACTGTTTATTGGTGTGTAAGTGTATATTTACAAATAAAGAGCTCTATAAGTTACAATCATTGCAAAATAAATTAGTTTTAATCGGAATGATAAAATTGTGTCAAATGAATTTTCCTTCTTAAATCCTATCAATTTATCATTTGCTTTAATTAATAATAAAACCAATTACATATTATGGAAAGGCAGTTAAATATTTATTATTTTTATAATTATTTTCCTTCAATTCATTAGTTATTCGCATAGGAAGCTTCAAAAACCACATATACTGAGTAATGCTTCACCTCAATAACGAACTAAGCATAACTACGTCGTAACTCATACTAGTTGATCACTCCTAAGAAAACGAACTACCCAAACAACCCACCCAGACAAACAAAAGAACCCCCGAAACATGGCTCCCCGTCCATTATTTCTACCTGCTTCCTCGCCACGAGCGGACCTAGATGTTGGGAGGAAATGCGTTTTCTCTGTCCCATTCCTGAGTTACCTGGTGCAGACCTGCGACCACAAATCACTGCGCTTTTATTGCATTTTGTTTGTCCCGCGACACGGAAGAAAGTCTTGAAACTAATGAAAGCTAAAGTAGTTGGAGGTTGTTTATTAGAGGGCTGAGTTGGCGGCTGGTTGATAAGGGTTTTTGGTGAGGAGTTAATAAGGAGTTATTTTGATTTATAAGGCTGTGGTTGGTGGAGTGTGGCCGTTTTGGATGGGGAGATGTTTTTTTGCGAGGTGTGGTTTGCGAGGTGTTGGGGTTGTTTTTCAAGGATTAATCTGAATGTAGTTTGAGGGAAGAGGAATGCTTGTGTTTTAAATACGGAGTGGTTTAGTTTGTAATGGGTAAGTATTTTAAAATAATGGATTATTATCTTAAAATTTATCTTAATAGTTTATATAAATGGCAATGGTTAAAGGTGTACGGAATTGTAGTCGTAATTGAGGTTCAAAATATTCATTAGCTTGTTCTAAACTAACGTTTTAACTTTCATTTGAAATGAAGTAATTTCGGATTAAATATAAAATTAAAAACATCATAAAAGACACTGGGACATAAGTTTTAAACAAAACTGTCGTTATAAAAACACCGAACAAATAAAATTTTAAAGATTACATTTTATTTTATTAAGTATTTAAGTTTTTTTGTATTATTATTAATTGAATAATTTTAGTATTAACTTTGAAATTTTTTATATTTGCTAACTATAATTTCTCCTGATAAAACATTGTTATAATAACCTTTAAATAAAGGACTTTTTATTTACCTCATTTTCATTCATTTCAATTTTTGAATCTGCACACTTAATCAATCCCATGGTATACATGTAACACAACAAAAAAAACTTTCTACTTCCATTCAGCTTAAATCTAGCTTAACTCAAAGTTTTATTCAAAATTTAAAAACACAGTCAAACAATCTTGCCAAAATTTAATTACATTTCCCTTCAACACAAAAACAATCATTATTTATTCATGCTTTCAGAAGCATTCACATTTTTGTCAAGTTGCCAACCCATCAAATCTTTATTTTCACGATAAACAAAAGAAACATTGTAGCTTGTGCCAATAATTTAATCCATCCTAATAAATGTTTTTATAATTAACGTTGGTGAAAATAAAATAATAGTTTGATGGGATCAGTTGCAATAGGTTCTACATAACGCTTCAAAGTTGAGTCCACTATTTGTTATCATTACATCGGAAGAAAAAAAACAGCCAATTTTGGAATTAATCCTGCATCTGATCAGTGGAGAACAACAAATCTAATGAGAATACATCAAAAACTTTTTAGACCACAAGCTTGCTTTAAAGAAAGCATTCCGTTAATATATCATTAGATAAGTGACGGTACAAAGAAAAGTATTCTGATATATCTCTTCAATAGTGAAAATGAAAAAGCAAAGGAAAATAAACGATTTTGCGTAATTTTCTTTCAGACATTACCAAGCTTTAGCCTTTGCTCTCGCATCTATTATAATTAATGGTACTTATTTATGCCCATTTCTGAAAAAAAGGCGAGCGATTCTAAACACCATGGAAATAGCACATTAAAGTTTCCAGCGATATTAGTCATTATAATATTTCTGTAAAGGCAGACTTTTCTTCGGCTTTCATCTTTTTTCTATTAATTTTCTTTCTTCTCTTATTCATACCCACTTTTCCACCTTTTATCTTTGTTAGGTTTTTCCCACTCCTATTCTCTGGTCAGGGGGATATTCTTTTTATATCGTTCTATATTTAGTGTATTTTTTGCTGTTATTTTAGTGAAGAAAGTCTTGGAAAAGAATCACGATCACAAGAGTGGGTCAATTTATCTCTCTTGCTTAGTTTATCTCTTTTAATTCTGCAAGATCCCCGTTCCTTTTCTTAAATGAAGATCTCAAAAATAATAATTATCCAGTAACTTTATTCATTTTATGAATCATTTTAAAGTTTTTTTTCGGTTTGTATCTTTATGCAAATTAAAGTACAAATTTTAAAGTATGTATTCCATAAAATATACTTTACCTATTTCACATATTTTTTAGTAAATAGTTAGGACATGATGCATGTTAATATTTTCATTCTAATTTTAATAAGGAACATTAATCATAATTATCTCATTCAATTCTTCTCACAAAATTTGACTATTATGCAAAGTTTATGGTTAACTAATTATTTTTAGGAGGAAAAAAATCATTTAAGGAACACTATAACGATTAGATATTTCGTAACAGCTGAAGAATGTATTGCATTAGAACCTCACGCTTCTACTCCTTTTCATATCTAGTGTTTTTCTTCAAAATTTAATCTAAATCAAACCCCTAAGGTAACTCTATTTGTTTTGAAATATTGTTTGGATTTTCGAATTCAACATGCAAACATCTATTTAAAACACACATTTTAATAGGAAAAAATCTGACAAATGTATGTTTCTTATTGTAACTTAGTATTTTTCAATAAGAGTATATACCGTATCAATTTAAATGGCACACACCACTCATTTTAATCATTCTAGTAGAAAAGTAAAAATACTATTGGAAGTTTATGAATATCACCTAATATTCCACTAAATGCTTGAGCTAACTTTCTAGTTCTGGATAGTTTATTTGATGATTCATTCACCCATTCTATCCATCCCCAATCAGCTCCACTTCCCATACAAAATTAACTTCCCCGAAAAACCCAACAGTTCCTTTCCCAAGACATGTAAAAAAACATCCCTTACAAAAAAATCCTAACAACAACAAGAGAGTGAAAGAAGCACTCGATGATAACCGATACTAATGAGATAGTATACACAGCACAGCCACTTTCCAACCGCCTCAGCAAAAACGCGGCGGCCCTATCGGATTTATCCTTGTGCTCGAGTTTTAGCAATTGCAATCCCACACAGCTGTCCTTGACGAATCTCCTCCCAATTCCGCTCATCGTCGCTCTTTAAAGAACTTGGGCGTATTATAACTCCATCGCGCTGTTTTGTTAGCGCCAGATCAATCGCCTATCCGGCTTTTGTCAGATGCGATTGCGGGATATTGATTTCAGTTTAGAGGGCTCGCTGCTTTTTGCGGCCCATTGTTGGCGCGGCCAAACACTTGGCGCTGTATCTGATTAATTATGAACCGCCGCTCGAAAGTGTCGTTTGTTTTAATGACCGCCCGCCTTGTTCGTCTTACCTGGATGCTGTTTTTTTCTTATCGAGCGGTTTGTATCAGTCGTTAGAACTTCTTGGAAAGTGAAGTGGTGTTGGAGACATGCGGTGGGTTTGAGTGGGGTGTAATCTTCGATGCCGAAAAATCAATAAATATCCTCTAAGTAAAGATTCTGTGATCTATGAGGGATAATCAATGTATGGCCAGTGGACCCCCTCATTTCCCCCTATTATATTTGTAAAACTATACCGTCAGAGTGCTATCAACTCAAAAACAATTGAGGAGCAAACAATCATGCTTTCTCCTTCAAATACAGATTTTCAGGAAACACAAAAAACTAATAACTTAAAAAATAACTAATTTATAAACCTAATTATCGTTTGCTTAGTTCTATAACGAGTAACTAAGAATATTTATAGTCATAATTTGCCTAAAATATTAAAATTAATTATTTAAAAATGCATTTGAAATTTGGAGAAATCACGTTTTGATCGAACACATAGGAGGAAACATGGTTTGAATGTTTCCAACATGGACAAAACACTTTTTGAATGAAAATAAGGTAATACACATTTTACTAAAATGATATTTTATATCATTTTGTAATTGAATAAGAGAAATATTATTATTAGAAATTATATTTTTTTCGTATCAAAAAGTCCCCACCAATATTTTTGCATCACCAACTTTACGCAGTGGGTCACGTGACGAGTAAGAACAGCTATGATTGGCTGTGACTGGAGGAATCACTGTTTGACTGAAAACAGGCTCTAGAGGAAACACTTTTTGATTGAAACATCAATCTTCTAAGTAGTTTTAGAATAGGTAAAAACTTGTTTTAGTTGAAGATAATAGCAATATTTTGTGCAGTTTAATGTGGAGATTATGAAAATAGTAGTAACTCATTTTTTATTTTTTTGGAGAAAACACGGTTTGACAGTTTGCTCCTGAATTAGTCAAAGGAGACTTAACCTAATTAGCCCTTCTTTGAAAGGAACCCTCCGCTCTCTTGCGTTACCTTCCTATACCGTGCTGATGAGTCCTAACAAGGACGAAACCGGTCCACGGTTGGAGGTGACGCTTGAGAGTTGTAAGTTTACACTTATAACCCTTCTTTGATTGACATTCATGGAGTTGAGCACCATTAAATATATATTTATTCGACATTAACCTGTCGAAGAGCAAATAAACATAGAACTTTACCTGTCAGTATCTGGCAAAAAAACCGCCGTTTATGACCCTTGCGTAATAAAAACAACCAATCAACCTATATTCATTAGAGTTTATATCCAAGGGAATACTCTGTACGAAAATAAATAACTTTTTATAATTATTGTTTGCATAAATTGGCTTTTTTATAAATATAAAAGGTGATAAATATAAATAAAGCCGATATATATGTAAAAAATAGCTATGAAAAGTGATTTTTTTCATACTGACTATTCCAATTAAATTTAGCATAAAACCATCGGTCATCGCACTTTTTAAACGAAAATTTCACTATTTTATTAGCTTATGTACTTATAATCTTTATCACTTCTAGTTAGAAAGCAGAAATACAACTTATTACACACTAGGGTGTATCGAAAAAAACTTTTTTTTCTATTTTGATGACACATTAGTGCGGAAAAGTTGTCTAAGGTGGCAGAGAGTAAGTGTGAATTTTTTCAGAATTTTCGGATATCTTAAGGTGCCACATTGGCCCTGAAGGTTCCCACGTTAATCCTATGGAGCGCGCAGCCAAGAAGGCCGAAAATTGGTTTTTCGCCCCTCGCTCCTATTCTAATCACACGACAAATGTCTTCCCTCGAGTTATGGGTCCTCTATGGTGTATGCTACCCAACAAAACTTGAAGAACAGCCTAAATATCTATATTATGTTGATTGTGAGCTCTATTTTGTACAAGAAAATACGCAATTTTCAACAAAATTTGAACCCACAAAAAACGTAATATAACGCTTTAGGCTATAATTAAAGTTTTTTCGAGTAGCATACATTTTGTAGAGTCCATAACTTGAGGGAAGACATTTGTCGTATGATTAGGGTAGAAATGAGGGGCGAAAAACTAATTTTTGACCTTTTTGGTTGCTTGCTCCATATGATTAACATGGGAACCTTCAGGACCAATGTGGCACCTTAAGATATTATCCGAAAATTCTGAAAAAATTCACTTTTACTCTCTGACACCTTAGACAACTTTTCCGCACTAATGCGTCATCAAAATCGAAAAAGTTGTTTTCGATACACCCTATTACACACTTTATTTTGAAGTGGAACCACCTAATGGTTGGCAGGGATCATCATCATTGCCTTTACCATACACGTATCATTGCGGATGTACGAAAATTCCGGTCAATACAAAAACCGGTCAGCAAAAACCGTTCAACAAAAAACAAATTTATTACATTGGTAAAGCTATAATTTTTTTACTGGATTTTGCTGACCGGTTTTTGCATTGACCGGAATTTTCGCGACACCATATTTACATAAGGACCTAAACATGCAGTGGTGTTATCTAATAGAAAGTTATGAGAAAAGAAGAAAATAGAAGATTTGGTCCTCTAAATTCGCACCATCTTTATTCTCAAAGCAACTTGAAATATTTATACTGAAAAGTGTATCAAATAGTATTACTTCGTTAACAATGTGATTTCATTAAGAGACAATAGAGAAAATTTACCCATTCAGCCGAAAATATAAACCCAATTTCTCAAAAGCTCTCTTTTCCCATTACGAAACAACGCAACAGACCCACTTGGCCAGGAGGTTGCCTAAATATTTTAATCCTTCTTTCCACACGCCGCAGTCTCATTGAAACGGCATTCAACAATTACATCAATTATCGGCAACTGCGAATCTTGAAATCAGAAACCTACTCAAACTCAATTAATACGCGGCAACGTTACCCCGGATTAGAGTATCCCTAATTCATCATCCATTCCCTTTTAATAAATCTGTAAATGCAGTTATCACATTTCCGGCCCAGCTCTACACGGTGAATCCGAGTGTAAATTATTGCTAGTTTACCTTCGCAGCGTGCCTGCTCTATTTAATTATTCGGCCATCGAGCTATCCTGGGATCTCGCTTGGTATTTCTGATGAAAAGAGGTAGGACGTCACGTTGTAAAAGAGAGGTAAACCTCAAGATAGATTCCCTTGTCAGAACAGCTAGGGGACTGCCGAATGGGAGCATGATAATGTGACAGATAAACAGAGCGTTGTGACAATGGCCTCTTGGAATTTAGTCATATATCCGGATAAATTTTGACAGGTGTATTAATTGTAGGGGATGGTTGGCCCGTTTTCCCGGGAGCGTCGATTCGTTCAATTTTTCAGGGCCAGGTGCGCGAATCAACTGTCGGTGTTGATTATGATGGTTTTGCTGCTATGTTTCCCTCGCTGACTTGTTCGACTGGAATGTTACTGCATGCGGGCTTTGTTAGTTTTAAAACAACTAAATGTCGAATTATTGTTTGATATAGAATGATTTGTCCATTGAGTAATATGTTTTGGAAGCGTTATTTGAATGAGGTGTGTCAAAAAGATTAGAGTTAAAGCTTTTCCTGGTTTTCTCTTTACCACATGATACCTTAAACAGATTTTCAAGTTAATAAATAAATTAAATTTTTGTACTTCTTGTATTCTTCTCGTATGGTTAACCCTTTATCCTACTGTATTATGATTTTCTGCAATTTTTATAGCGCAAATATATTTTTGAGTCACTAAATTAAAAACTAAGGAATACACATTAATAAAATAATAACTTTTTTGGGAAATTTAAACCGCTAGAGCTAATTCTATAAATTGATTTAATATAATTCAGAACACTGAAGGCTGAAATATTCTCACAATACGAAAAAACCATAGGGATTTTTATCGCAATTTTAAGTGTTAAAAAAGTACACCTTATTTTTTATTTTAACTACTTTTGAGGGAACAAAAATGACAATCATGGTATCCGATAAAAATGGTAGTTGAAAGCACAACTTCAGTTTTAAATCTATTCACATTTCCCGCTAAAACAATCATCTAGAACCCGTCCTGCCTTTTATCGTAGAGGAGGAAAACCGGCAGAGTGTTTCTGCAAAGTATCTTCAGTATAATCGTAAGGATGGCTATTCTATGTAATTTTATACTTGGTGGGACTTTTAAGTACCGTCAGTAGATAATGGGTTAATAAAAGGTAATTCTTGTACACAATGCGTATTTTCTAAAATGTTTTAAACAATATTAAGCCCTAGGAGTATCATGTTTACTTTAAGCTGGAAACAGGTTTGTTGGTTGGTTGTTTGGGGTTATATATCGCAAGGAACTAGTGTCTGGCCAAGGGACAATTGTAACTTTAATCTACCTAGAACGCATGCCTTATTCTGATTCATTTATTTGTCTGTTTTTGATTAGAATAAACACTTGCATCTCATTTTTATATGAAAAATTTGAATTGTATGAGTGTAATAAATGCCGGAATTGAACAATTGTATCGCTTTCTACCCAGATATGCGAGGGCTTTTTGCTTATTTTCTCTCATGATTTTCATCCCTAGAACCCCACTTGCGACCCCCTAACCTATACCAATTCTTATTCGTCTTAATGTACCCTACCTCCCCTAGAAGTTATGAAACACTTATTTGAAACACCCTATAGTATATACTTTAGCAACAACAGTTTATTTGATTATTTACTCGACAAATTGAAAACCAGGTTTTGATCAGATGATTAAATTTACAATAAAATAGAATAGTCTCGCCAGCGTGTTTTGAGTGTAATTATTCGCAAACCTATTTATAAGCTAAAATCGGAATGAAACCTTTTCAAAACCAATTTTGCATTCTCGATCTCATTCAAAATTTCTGCCCGTGTTAAAACCTTAATCTTTCTATTTACACCCAAGGGCAGGCTTTTATTTCTATGCGAGAAAGTGGAAGCTTGAACAAACACCACATGCTCTTTGCTCGAGGATTTCAATATATCGCGCCCGAAAACGTTTTAAAATCTTATAGTTCAATCAACTTGAAAATTAGGTCTTTAATATTTTGCTTAAAGATGTTTTAAAGCGGGTTGGGTGAGAAAATTATGTCTATAACCTGTTTAAAAAACTCGTTTTCCTAGTGTTGAATTCTTTAATTAAACCCTTTGAAATGTTTTCTTGGAAGTATTAAATCATAAAATATCTTTGGGATTTTAAGTATTTTATTTTATTTTTATTCTTAACGGAGCCTTACTAATTTACTTATGAAATATGCTGCTAGATAATTTCTTGCATACTGAACTAGGAAATAAGTCACTTTATTTTCAAGACTGTTTCTAATCCATTACCTGAATAACCATATTTTTTCTTTAAAAAAGAATGCTTCATTCATATTCATCTACCCAACCCTATTGTTATTATATTACACGTTGCATGCGATTGTTTTAAATTAAAATTGCTGCAACGTTTAGTAGTTCAATGAACGGTTTTAAAAAAATCAATTTCGATTTCTTTTGCTATGTTGGATATGAAGTTTAAAATATTGTAGGAATTACTCAACAAATCAAAGTCACAAAATAGTTTCAACTCTAAAATTACTTTTTATATTCTTTATTTTGTGTTTGTTAAGTTACTTTTTTATGAGCTGAAAAACACCAATTTTTATTACTCGGGAAGTTTTAAACAATTTTTTCTAATTTATACGCTCTCCTTGTCTGTGCTTTTACAAAATATCCCACGCATGTTTAAATGAAAATAATTGTATATAACTATACTACAGTAACAATAGTATCACTATCATTACTTCAGAAATACCTTTAATTTTATGCAGTCAATAATGATTTTTATGAATTACTTTTTACATTCATTTAAAACACAGCCCATTTGAGATATCTAATTAACATTATAAAAGAAGAAATATCAATAACTATATTTCCCTCTAGACACTAAATAAAAATAGAACATTTGATGGAATATAGCACATATACGTTAGCTAGCAAGCAAAATAATATATTGACAGTCCCATTTTTCGTGTTAACTAACTATAACTCATTAATTAAATTTACCCGTTTTAACATTCATTTTATTAACCACCGGATCAGATGATTGAATTGAACTCTTGAACTTCCCCTGCATAAATTCCTTCCAAATTCACCCCTGCCATCGTGAAGAGCCCAAATTCGATACTCATCTATTTTTATTATCTCGTATTTTCAGACCCTTAGCGAATCCCTGTAACCCCGATAACCCCTTTTCCCTGATCATGCTTTTATCAGCTGCGAGTGCGAGAAAAAAAGGAGCACTTTTAACAAGAACAAGCCTCTCTGCCGTGACGATGAAGAATTGATTTGCTAGTAGTATTTGTTTTACTCGGGCTAACGGCGGAGTTAACTAAAACCGGGAGGGTAAAAGGACCGCCGCTGCGTTAAATTAAATTTGGATAAAACCTTGAAAGATGATGCGTTTAGTGCATTTGTTGCGGTATAGTAATGTTGAGTGAGGTTGTGGTAAACAATGTATGGGATGTCTGAGTATTGCGTTATGCTTTTTGTTCTTGTGAAGGCATTCTATATTTAAAGAGAGAACTGCGAATAAATTTAACTTATTTGGATATAAAATATGATAGAGTATTCCATTGTTAAAGTAAATGTTAAGTAATGAGCTCTTTGCAACGTTTTATTATGGAATGGGAAAATCGTTTTTTACCGTAATGGTAAGATTTTAACAAATTTAGTTATTTCATGATGAACTGGATATTTTGTGATATTGAATCTTGGCGTCTTTGTCGCTAGTTTATGGTAACCCTTGAGAACTAGTCAAGAATTTTAAAATTAAATTGAAAACTTTTCTTGTATCAATTAAAATCAGAGGTTAATTATGTCCTCAATTTAAGAAACATTTTACACATTTTGCATTAATTTAAAATATTTCTTTTCATATACTTTTTTTGCAATGAATTGTTTTCCAAACTTAGTTACCCTAATTTTCAACATATATATCCTAAATTTATATAATTCTCTACATTCTGTCTATAAACTAATACTAGATCGCCCAATCTCTGAATCTTAACACGTTACCGACTGACAAAATTGCTCGTTGAACAAGAAGGGTAAAATAAAATTTTACAATATGTCCCCCTCTCATTTTTTCGCTGAAAATACAATTCATTCCCCGAATCCTCGCTATTACTTTACAACCCCCAAATGAAAGATCTTTCCGTTACACAGCTTTGAAGCATATCCCACTAATTACCAACACCCCCCACTAAATCTCCAACCAAGACCATCCACATGATCTACAACCCTAATCCAAGCCCCCTTTCCAACACCTCAAAAAACCCAAGAATCAATAGCAGCTAAACAGCCGCATTTTAGCAGGATCGAAAACCCTCCCATTATTTATGGATATATTTTGAAGGCCAATAGAGAAATAGGGGCCCGATATTTGCAGGCACCCGTCAGTTCCCATCTCAACAGCCCTCGTTAATCTGGCCGGGCATTTGATCTATGGTGGACAGTAACCGCTGATCCTATGCACCTATTGGTGTTAACAGGGGAAGCGGAGTTTTTTTTGGCCTTCGATGGCCAAGTCGTGTATTGATGGATGTCATGTCTGGGAAAGGTGGCTGATTTGTTTTACGTTCTTTTGCAGGCGAGACTTTGAGTGCTGCTGCTCGGAGACGTTGCTTTTTGGAATGGTGGTGAAAGGTTAAAAATGGAGATGGTGTGAGGAGTTGAAGGGGAGTTTTTGGTGCGAGGTTAGGCGTTTTATCATGAGTGGGGGTAGGGGTAGCGTCAGAATGCACGTTAGTTGGCTTATGGTAATTTTACAGCCCCTTATCTACATTTTTCGGTTGGAATATAAAGGATAGAGGATGCTGAGATGGAAATACGGGGGCTGTGTCTTCACATTCTTCCTTTTGTGTTCTCACTAAAAATGCAGATGGGTAAGGAATCGAATTATGTTGCACATGGCAAACGCGTGAAACATTATTGCAACGCTAAGTAAACACAATTATGGGCACTCACTAGCTATTATTGTATCGCAAGCTATTTTATTGTATCTCATAGTATTTTGATCCAAATTTCGATCCATCCAAATTTCGATCCATACACCGTAGGAGGTCAGACTTGTACTTGAACAAATTTTCACATCACATATTTTTGCAAAAAAGCAGGTTCATACATAACAAAAATTTAAAACTTTTTATAACTCCATGTAACTGACAAAAAATGTAATTACCCTAAGTCTTTCACAACACATTTTTTCTTGAAAAACAAAATTCAACTTTAAACCGTATTGCCTCAGGGTACATTTTAAATAATTTTATTTATACAGGTATTAGAGCAAATGAAGTACACCATAGATATAGTTACGGGGGTGAAAAAAATAGTTCATTTTGTAAACCCTTAAAACTATACTCAAAGAGTTAATTAATCTCTCGGGGGCTACCAGTTTCTTAACAAGCTAAACGGTTTCACTAATTAAGGTTTTTACTTATTTTCTATCGCTTATAATACCTCTTATACAAAAACATAACTAAAATATTTATATTAAGGGCATAGTTATTAACCGGGCATTTCCCGAAGAGGAAAGGGCAATGTGATAAATACAATGGATTTATCAATTGCTCGAAATACACGGACATTAATAATGTGCGGATTTAACACATTGTCCATAACACAGTATATATAAGAACACATTTTCCAAATATTTTTTTAAAATAAAAGTAACTCATTCTATACAGTAGGCGTAAATGACGATCATTCCACCTTGCATGCTTCTTCATGGGACTTTCTTTGAGGTCAAAGAGGAATAACACCGTAGTAATGAAAATAAAATTGAATCTTTTATGAATCTCGATAAAACCCCAAAAATAGCAAACATTAAAAAAATATCTGGATAAAAAAACCTTAAACCGCCTTTGAAATAACTCCCAAACACCAGCGAAACTCGCCCACACCCTCATATTCCCAGCATTAGCAGTCCGCAAAGCGTCGTTAATTAAACATTTTAATTACGTATCCACGGTGACGAAGTAGTACTATAACACCCCCAAATATTACAAGATCAGCGGGCGAGCCACTGCAGCCCCAATAGAAAGATACGGGGCTTATTGCAGGAGCACAGTGATTAATTAGTTAATACTCACAACAATAATTTATAGAGCTTGGGCTGAGTGCGTCCGCCCGACTGCTATTTTTGTATCGATTTGGCGCTTCCGGAATCGATGGCAGAATTCTGCGATTCATATCGATTGAGATTCGATTTGGGGTCTGGAGATATTTCAGGAGGGATTGTGCGGTTTGGATTTCTTTGGGGATATATTCTTTATTCGAGAAGGAGGAGGACTGCGATAGGGTTAGCAATAATGTATCTTTAGAGTGTTACATTCTAACCGAAGTTTTCATTACAGTGTAAAGTTGCATTTAAAGTAAGCCATTTCACTTTTTACTGCTTTTAGACTCTGAGTTTCATGTTTGAAAACATGATTATACAGAACGGGTTTATAGGAATTGGTAAAATCTGATTAGAGAGTACCATGAGTTTACCTATTTTCATTTTACTACTTTGTTGGTTTTACCACTATGAAAAGTTCAAATATCGGATCAGATTTAAAGGTTCTTAAAATAGCTTACTTTAATCAAATGCTACTACACATACACACCATTTAACTCAATAATGTCTTTATTTAGAGAAGCATCTTACAGTGGTTATTTTCAGCATCTTAAATGAATGAAAATTTCATGTTCTGTTGATTTAAATATTTTTTAAATGTGTTTTTCCTACAGTATCGGGAATCGTATATAAAATATATTTAATGACCAAATTTTGTAAAATGAGGAAAAGCACTAATATATATTTTTCTTCATATCTATGAAACCATTATCTTTTAATTATTCCTTCTTCCGATTCAATTTCCTTCATAATAATTTTTTTAACTAATGTTTAATGAATTTTACAATGTGGTAAAAGCTGAACCAAAATTTAAGCTAAAAACATCAATGTGCCGAAACGAAAAAACTTAAATCATGGTTTTAAAAACAATATAAAACTCCTTTTATGCCAAACCAGATAAATACCTGCCCAGAAAGACTCAACACGTCCCATCAACCAAAAGGGAAGATTTCAACGTATTTAAACATACAAACAATCCGAGCAAAAAAAGACGCAGGAGATCAATAACCCTTAACACAAAATTATCGACGAAAAAACATCATCCCCCTATACATTCTAAACAACCCGACTGGTTAGCATATCGAGAACTGTCACGCTCTGGTTCCTAAAAATTTTTTATTCCCATCCTCTCTCAGAAAAAAACCCATTCGGAATCCATTATAAAAGCAATTGAGCGTGATTCCACCAGTCTACGTGCATTTCACTCCCAACTTTCTTAAATTGAGTTCGGTCCGGCCCTTGCCGATAATGAAGGCTTTAATAGAGGAACACGCTTCAAGATGATCAGTCCTCGAAGGACTGATGATTACAGCCGACTAGAAATCAATCTGAATCCGGCCTCGTTATCCGGCCGGCCCGCTCCTTTTCTCCGGGACCTGATCGGGGAATTAAGTGACCTTAATGGCGAGGAAGGGATTTTGTGAAAAAGATTTAATTTCATTAAGTTTTTTTGGTTTTTGGTGACGGCCTTTTTTATTTTTGTCTTGGAGATGGGAAAGACAACAAAAAGGGGGGCATTGTGTGAGTGTTGCGTGAGGGGCTTGCGTGGGAAAGAGGTGTTTGGACGTGGGGGAAGTTGGAGAAACCTTGGAAATGTGCGTATTTTTTGTGTTTGTTTTTAAGGCGTTTAAGGACCTTGAAAATACTGAAATCCGTGTATATTTTTTGGTATAGTATAAAAAAACAAATTGTTTGATTCGTTTTCAAATTTAAAACGTGGTAATTTTCTCAACATTATTCAGTAGAAGATGTTAAAGATTCATTTTCTGATACTTGGTGTTGTAATTGCAATATTAATTATTTTATTTAAATAATTTACATTGTTAAATTCTACACTTATCAGGCATTCTAATGACCAGAAATCAAGAAAAAAGTACCATTTTACTCAATGATAAAATCCTTTGCTTAAAAATTTTTAGTTAAATTTTTAAATTCTTAATTTCAAGTATTCACGGCTGTTATCCAAATATAGTGATTATTCCTATATTCAGACGTGATGAGAAATTATATCTTACTATAAAGTATGCATGAATAAAGTTTTATATAATTCATAAATTTTAAAATTTTTGTTTTAGTTAAATTTTCTTGGACTAATTGTTGAAAATTATGATAAAACAAATGACTACATACTTGATATGACAAAGTAAGCATTTTTAATCGAAGAATAATGTAAATGTATTGGACACGCTTAATATTTATTAAATTGGAAATAGTTTGACAGTTTATGAATCCGTCGATGATAATATAAATTTTTTTTTACAGAATACAACTTCATTGTAATCCCAAATGAAGATTTTAATTTACAGAGTCACCTTCGAAAATCCCTCTTTCCTCCCAAATCCCTTTAAATACCAAGTAAATCCAACCACCTCAAACACACTTTGAACTCAAAACTTTCTCCCATTATCCCCTCTCGCAATCTCATCACTAAACAAATCTGGCATCGCACCGCTCATTATCCCCCTCATAAAAAGCCCGCTGACACCATCCTCAAACATTATCAAAATCCCCACCAAAACCAAATTGGCCTAGCCGAAAACTAATGCGAAACAGCCCAGGACCCTGCTGTGGCAAGAATAGCTTTCAGCATTAGTACTGCGGCATCCTCACCCAACAGGTCCATTTACTAATTAACAGCTTTCCTCTGTTAATGGTTGCGCCCGAAGAGTGCTCTTTGTTTTTAACCGCGCGGTATTCGTGACACAGAGCAGAACTTCTGCCTTGTTGTGCATTAAAGGAAACTGATCTTATTAAAGATTTTTGGCGCAACTTGTCCTCGGATAACCCTGCTTTTAATTAATGAACGGAGCCACTTGCTCGGGTGAGTCGGGGTGAATGTGTCTGCGATTTGAAAGAGTTGGGTTGAAAGGTAAAAAATGGTTTCATTGAGAGTTTGTGCATTTATGGGGTTGAGTTTGTAGACTGTTTGAT
The DNA here is from genome assembly GCA_024610705.1 of Tetragnatha versicolor. NCBI lineage: Eukaryota > Metazoa > Arthropoda > Arachnida > Araneae > Tetragnathidae > Tetragnatha > Tetragnatha versicolor. Next base: position 14,153,234 of record JANDEH010000009.1, read on the forward strand.
GAGTAATCAACTGTGATTTTTAAATGTGGTATTAGTATTCACAGCTATCATGAGAATTTTATAGCATTCTCTTTACAATTTTTTTAAATGTATCATGCTTATTCGTTTCATAGTTTAGCTTTCTAGGCTTACAATAAAATATGTTTTTTAAGATATCAGTTTTACATTAAATGTTCAACTTGTTACTACTCTTGTAAACAATAAGTTAAACATTTGACGTTGATTTAACATGGAACAGACTTATAAATTTGTTTATTTATATAAATTACAATGTTCCATCGTAATTAAATGTAGTTACGTTCCAAAATATACCACGAATAAGCGAAATCCGCGAATAACAAACCCAGTTTTAAAACGCGCATATATGATAATATAACAGATATAATGGTCCGATTGCGTCATTTAATACATACAACTTATAAACTAGTTCATGCAAAAATTAGTTTTAACTGTAAATTACTGTAAATAATTGTAATTACTGTAAATAAAATGTAGTAAATACCAAAACGGTTACTAGTTAGAAAACTTGCTTTGTAAAAGTTACATTTTTAAAATGGTATAACATAATCAATACCGGAATCGAACAATTATATCTTTTCTGCCAAACATGCGAGTTTCATTGCTAAGAAACTTTGAGATCGAAATCCGTGAATATGTGGGGGGTAACATTGATCAACCGCGAATATGCGAGAGCCCACTGTACCTCAATAGATTGTTTTCGTCTATTCTAATTCAGAAACCTGTATTAGTGTTCTAATCTAAATAACAGAAAAAATACTTGTATGATATTAGTTATTTTATTATTATAATAGTTATTGAAACTAGATAAAGCAAATCAAGGTATCCAAGTTCCTAAAATATTTTCCATTCTCTATTTATGTCATAAATAAATGTCTACTCAAAACCACAACTTAGTAACTAAAATATTGTAGAAGTTAAAAAAGTGCATACTGTAATAGAAAAGGACATATATATATCTTTGCGTCTTGTATTATTTTGTTTTATAAAAATTGCACTGAAGGAAGTCAAATTTCAAATATATTCCTATATTTTCTAACTTAACATTTTATTAGAGAAAATGGTGATACAATGAAGTAACTAAAAGAGTATTTCAGCGTCTTGTCTCATTTTCATAAAAATACATTTGTGTTTGGGAATCAGATTGTTACATTGAAACTTGCAAAGAAACTTCCGTATTTCATTTGCTCTAGAGAAAAAAAGAATCAATACATGTGCCGTGTTGTTAGTTTGTTTTTGTGCCTTTTATTTTCAAATGATTGGCGTACGATCCTCGTAGCAATAAACATCCCACTTTCATTAGCAAACTTCGAAACTTTCTTTAAATCGAAGAATTTTTTCGCCCCTTTGTCAAGAATAGTTCCTTCAGAAATTAATGTAAATAGAAAATAAATCATGTATTTTTCAGAGCTTTCTTTCCCTCTGACAAGCAAGAAGTAAATTTCGATTTGATTATTTTATTAAAGAAATACACGGCGCGGAGTATAAAAAAAACGTTCTCCACTGTAGCCGAATGAGATTTTTCAGTCGGAGCGAGTTTCATTTCTATTATTTCTCTTTCATTAAAAAGAGAAGTGGAAGGGGTATTAAAACGACGCTCACTCTCCTAGAAAAGGGGGGAAGTAGATTCTTGCCCCCCAACCTGTTTATGATTTCCCCCCACCGCCTAGTTTAAAATTGACCGCGCTGCGCCGCGGTGAGTAAATTGCAAAAAGATGGCGGGGGATATTCGAAACATAAATAAAGGCGAGGGGGAATAATTTAGGGAAAAACCGCGATGAGATGCGGGTGTTTTCCCTAAAAACTCCAACTCTTGGAGGTAATAACAATTTCGCGTGATTGCCCGACGGTGTTCCTGCAAAATGCTATGAAATCAAAAAACCCGAGTATTTGTGATGTACTTCATTTGATGACTTAAGTAATGCGCCTTGCTTACAGTTGAGTAGGAATAAATATGGCCCGTGCATATGGCGTACAACTTCAAAAAGATGGCGTAATGGGAACAGGGAAGTAATTGGGTAGTAACGCCGACACCTTTCCGAGTTGGAGAATTTTAGGTAGGAAGTTTTGATGCCTTCCACATATGTGGTGGATGGGAATGATGTGATCACAGTCTTATGGGCGTAGATAAACAAAAACGTATCCGAAACTACATCAAAAGGAACAAATGCTCTTTTGAGCCGAAATGTAATTTCATAAATTGAGAATATAAATTGAGTTTTGAATTAGCTCAATAACGCACTTTATTCTCTCAATGTCTTCAAAGAACTTGTTTTGAACTTTAGATTTTGATTTTATGAAAAAAAATCTTTAAGACAAATTCGTATGGTTACAGCAGCGATTCGATTTATGTCTTATTTTATGTATGAAAAGCTGGAACTATTCACTAAATTGAGATTGTATGGTGTAATTATAATTGTACACGCAGGGAAACTGCACTATCTCAATCTGGTTTCTGAGCATGATTATCCCAAATTTAAATTTATGTTCTTGTGAAATATTAGAAATGAAAATTAGATAAAAATTAGAGTTAATGTATTAAAATTGCTTTTTCTATTCTAGGTAAGTTGAAGCATTTTTGGATTTATATTACTGAGGAAAACTATAATGGATATTAAAGAAACATCTCCATATTTGGTAATGTAAAATATTCCAAAATACATTAATTATTCTGTTTACTTTTTCTCATGATATTTTTATACACTGAAGAATTTAACATTTGAAACTCATATCGAAATGCGCACTTATCGAATTTCACTTTATCTTTCAACTATTATTTACCTCAACAATAAATACCAGTTCCATAAGCTATTTTTAAAACAAACCTTTTACCAGAAATTTACCTGAAAACAAGCTGAAATAAAAAGAAGAATAATACACAGCTGAAATCAGAGTATTTGATGATTTGATATGTTACAAAACAGAAAAATAATGATGCAAAGTATTACAAAAACAAAGAAACCGTCAAATAGATAAAACAAACTCTCTCAACTAAAATTCCAAATAACGGGAGTATGTAAGAAACATAAAAACAGATTCTTGAGTTTCTTATAACCATCCCTAATGATTGAAAAGACATGACCAGCTTGTTATGAACAGTATAAAGAGAGTAAATGTAGCAGTAATCTGATCAATGCCAGACGCTGAGCAATTTCCACTGTATATCATTTTATAAGATCAAACGTGGCGATTTCAATGGAAAAAGACTTAGAAAAGTAATGGTCTTTCTTAAAAGACCAAACGAACGTCCTGGCTCCCCATAGGACCAATTTTAGCTCGCAAAGTCGAATGGCTGAAACGAGTTGGAAAATCCTAATGATAGAGAAAAGCACTGGACGGGGGAGAAATTTGAGGTTTTTGTGCTTCTACTGACCAATCGGCAGTTTTATGCTGTTCTTAAAGTTCAGCAAGTCTTGTTAAAGCTCGGAAGAGGTAATTTTTTAAAAGTGGGGGTTTAAGGTTTTGAAGCAGGGGGTTTTGTAATATTCATGAGATCTGAATATAAATTTCTTCAAAAATTTGAAATATTTTGCTTCAGTTCATTGGTTTTAGTTGGGTTTAATAAGATATATATGCTGGATTAGAGGCACAATGACATAAGGTATAGTGTTACTCCGAATATACAATGACAATACCTTATAATCACTCCTGTCAACAAAATTTTGACAACTAAAACATGTATTAGACAAAATTATCTTTGTTTAATAACATAAATATTAGTTTATTGCATATTACAAAATCAATTTAAAAAATTCCATGATGCAAATATTACCTCTGATTTTCACTTAGATAAATTTGTAGATTATAATTTCTTGAAAACTCATTGAAAACTATTATCAAATATTGGGAATCAATTCCGTGGGAGGAGTTGTATCAATCTAATAATTCTCTCTTTGTGTCTTGAAATTAGTATAAGCCATGAGTACTTGAAGCTAATTTCTCTAAATTTAAAGGATGGATCTCTTTTGAAAGATGAACTGAAAACACAAACAAAACATATCTTTATAATATGGTTATAAAGGAATAAAACATATTCCTACTAAACAGCCATTAAATCTATCACCATTTTCTCTAAACATAGTTTATTATGTAAATGCATCGTATTACAACGCACAAAGAATCAGAAGATCGAACATCAGCTCACTCCATCGCAATACTATCTTATATGAAAGCTTCAAACACTGCTTCATGCATGCAAAACTTCGATTCGATAAACATTGCCCATACAACACCCCTAAAGTCACTCAAAGTATTCCACACTCCACCACTCTTTCTCTGCACCGGTAAAGAGGACATCATCCAACGTCTATCCCGAGTATACAACTGTTGCAACAACAGCTTTCCCTCAAATCCAATTTCCAAAACAACACAACCCAGCGGAAAGGAACGACAGCGGAATAACAACCCACCGCGGCAAAAAGCAGAGTCACATAAAACCTTATTAAAACAAGCCTGCCTGATGGCAGCAGCTAGCTCCAACTCTTTGAGATGATTCCGTCCCACACAATTCCGGATAACAAGCAGACATCGAGGGGAAGAGACCTCTATTGAATTTGCATCAAGTTCACCACCAGTGCCTTCCTCTTTTTAATTTGCATGCCGACAATTTAATTTAAGGGGAAGTCGGCCCTTTCTAAACTTTAACATAATCACTTAGGGTTCCCCCTCTGCATTTCGACAGAAGTCCGCTAATGCGAATCGATATTCCGGGTTTTGAGCGGCTGTTGGTCCGGCGATGTTTGGAAGATAACTGGTGTGCCGTTTAATTCGCTTCAGATAATTAACCCGCCCGCTTTTTGGAGCGGGGGGTTTTGCGGTCGGGGGTTGGTTGTACCCGAGAGAGATTTTGGGGCGTTTGTTTTGGTGGGGTGGAAAAATTGAGAGGGTGTTTCTGCTCAGTGTTTAGGAGTGGTGTGTTGGGGCTGGGTTTTGTTGAACGAAATCTTTGTATTTTCATGCAATAAAATTATATGAAACAATCCAACACATGCAATTCAGGGGTTTCGAAGCATTTATTTGCGATCTTATAAATATATTTTTATGTTTTTTATCGATAAGCTTTAAATTTATGAAATAGAACTAAGTACCCCATATTTTTCTAGATCATGATGTCCATATCAGAAAAGATATATGTTTTAGCAAATGACTTTATTAATTGCATAAAATTATGTTACACTATTAGAAATCCAATTGCTGATAGCAAAAAAAATTATTTTCACAGCGCTATTAAAACTGCAGTATTAATACCCGTCGCTATTGTGTCTGGTTTTAAATAAACGTTTTCCTAAATGTACACAAACAGGTCAAACATAAAAAATATGCTTTTTGAAGTTATAAAGCCATTCTATTACAAAACTGCATACCCCTACATTTCTAAGTTCACATCTACAAGCATAGTTAAAATTCGCACCCTATCCCTCCCCCAATCTTCCAACACACCTATTAACACCTAAACCCGGCAATACAACCCCAACGCACGTCTTCCCTACATAAGTAACAGCAACGAAGGAAAAAAACATCCCCTAACATCTTACCGATCCCGCCCAACTAAAAAAAACCCTTTTCCATGTATTTCACCTACATCGCTTGTTATACTTTTCCTCCATCCGCTTGTTTGTCCGCGTCATTCCGGAGGTGTAAGTCCGCTCTTGTCATCACAATCCGGCGAAATATCACAATCCGGCAAAATGCGCGCCCATTTCACACGCAATTGCGCCCGTTTCGGGTCCGGGAGCGCGATTTTTCTCAGTAGCAGAAACAAAGCGAACGGCCGACTGAACTCTAATTTGCAGCGTTGGAAAATCGCGCGATTTTTTTTTAGTTTTCGCGTAGCGCGGGTGTTTTTTTTCTTTCCCATCCGCGTGTGTAGGTACAGTCGGAGTCAAAAAAAACGTTCCAAGGACTGTTAAGAGGAATCTAGACCTTAACCCCGTACGCATGGTATAGGAAAATAGGTTTGAAATATTTCGCCAGTCCCGATCGCCAAAGGTTTGCCACTTGTTAAAATTACAATAACCCACAAAACTAAGCCAATCCTTTAGTTATTTGTAATATTTGCGTCTCTCAATGTAGATCCCGGTAGCGTAACGGTTAGAGCGCTGGTGTTGTATGAGTTAAGTCGAATTTGAACGTTTTCTGCAACTTCTTGTGCTGATTTTATAATTTTTAAGAGTTAGAAGTTATTAATAAGTGATTATAAATTATATTTAGTTTTTATTGGATATTTAAAAGCTTTTTTTAATCTAATTTTCTATTGGGGTAACCTTTTTTACAATCGTCCAACAAATATTTTTTATTTTTGACATTAGGGGATCTTTTATTTTTGTATTTTTTTAAACTTAATAAAAATGTATTTTCAAAAGCTATTCTTATTTTAGCTTTGTTGTTTTTTAATGTTTGATGTTTGGATTCATTTAGTAGAAGTTTTTAGAAATACTCTTTATTTTTCATCCAATTCGATCCCAATTTTTCTCAATTCGTTGTTAAAATAAATTTTAAAAAATTCCCCCAGAAAATTATACATATACAATTGCGGAGTAAACGATTCTGATGAACGCCTTATAATAAAGAAAAATAAAATGAAGCAAAGATATTTTAATTTAACTTCGAAATAGATTTATTTTCAAGTAGAATATCATAACTTTCCTTATTTCCTTCTATCAAAAAACAATTTGTCGTGAAGGACAGTTATACTTAAATCTAGTTTTGGTATACAACCATGGAGGGATACAAAGTACAGAGAGTGAAATCTGGGGGCACACTGTAAACCAACGATGGGCAACCTACGGCCCGCGGGCCGGATCCGGCCCGCCTCGTCATTTGGTCCGGCCCGCTGAACATTTTAAAAATTGTACTAAAAATAACTCTGTTTTCGTTCACAAGAGCGAAAGAGGGGATACAGAAGTTTCCCCCGAAAAGAACTCAATTTTAGCAGTTAAAACGTGCTGTACAACTATATTTTGTTCTTGGGAGGTGTCTATAAGCGTGGGAGAGTTGTTACTTCACGACGGACGATCGCCGACGGTTGATTTTCCGATTTTTAAAACGTGGATAGCTTGTTTAACCTTTTTCCATCTCCCTTGAAAAGTAACGTCGAGGAAGCTCCGATACACCTGCAAATGGAGTTGGGGAGTTGATCGAGCTTCGGGAAGACTGGCATTTAAAATCAAAATTTGAATACGTAAAGCCCAGTGATTTCAACAGCACAAACCTAGCTGAAGAAAAATTCCCCACCTTAGAGCATTTGCAAGAAATATGATCTGCGCATTTGGAAGTACATGTAAATGTGAACAGTTCTTTTCCAGAATGAAAATTAATAAATCGAAGTATCGAACCAGGCTTACGGAGGAAAATCTGGACAAAACTCTGCGCCTGCGTATATGTGAGATAGAGATCCCGATGTTGACAATCTTGAACTCAGGTTCAAACTCAAGTACTCCAGATTTTTCTAGATTTTCCAGTCCAGATTTTTGTAACTTTAACATGAAATTTTTGTATGTAATCTAGATAATATTATTCTAGTCCAGATTAATTTTTAACTTTAGTACTAAACTTCATAAATATATACAACTAAACGACTAATTTTTTACTTAAAAATATTACCTATTATCTACTCTATGGCCCTCCACGTCATTGTAATCTTGGAGTCCGGCCCGTGGACTCGAAAAGGTTGCCCATACCTGCTGTAAACCTTCGGGATCGGGAATTTTCTGGGGGGAGCTTATTTCCCTCCAGTGACTCCACCCCGTGCGGATTCAGGGGGATGGCACTCTGGAATATGACCCCCCTTGGGAACCCAAAAAGTTTTAAAATGAGTAAAAACCCTACTTTTAACAGGTCTAATTTCAAAATAGTGTTCTGGGGGAGGACCCCGATACCCCCTTTTAGTACCACAAGGGGATCTTCAGTGATTATTTTTAGGAAATCCCCAATATTTTGACATTTGGGAAAAAAAGTAAAGGTAATAGTGTTGAAAAGTGCCCCTATACCTCTAATGGTAACACAAGGGGATCTTATATAGAAAAATGCCCCCCTTGGAGCCGTGCTGGATCCGCGCCTGCTCCTACCATCTATACAACATGGAAGAGTTAGGGAAGCAGCATGGAAGTGTCCGAATGCCTCTTTCACCCCGAGTATAAATGGTTACCGCATCTGGATGCAGCTTGAGCCCAGGACGAGGATGTCTGTCGTGAGATATAGACTGGAATCATTAAAATAATTTTTAATAATTTAGTGGTGACCTAGTAACTAAAAATATTATTAAATCTTTCTCTCTTTATTAAATCTCTCACCAATCTTTAAACAAAACTTTCTTGAATAGGTAAAGCAATAAACCTACCCTTTCATTGGCTGGATCAATCTGTAGCTGTTCATTCATGATCATGTATCACGAATGAGGGATGGCTACATTGGATTGAACTCGCATGTGTTTGTGTAATGCTTTTTAGAAATTTTAGAAGCCGAACATTTTAACTGGAATTCGGGAAGAGGGGAGGTAAGAGAGAATGAATTGAGAGACATTATAGAGGGGGGAAATTGTGTCCTCCTTTCTAGTTCTCATAAGTCTATGGAACTGTCCCTCAACTCCAGGGGATACAGGGAGGGGTAGCTACCCTCTAAATCATGAGAGTAAATTACTTAAACTTTAGTCTTAAGTAATTAATTTTCAAAAATTTAAATTATGAAAACTGGGATCACTTGGGTTCACCTATGTCAAAGAGGATTAAAAATCAAAAATAAGAGATCTCCCCGGGCAGTATCTAGGAGGCGGTTAGGGAGTTGAACCCTCTATAGAGTTCTTATGTCTATTTATAGGCATTTTCCCTTGAAAATTCTAGAGATTATACGAGTGATCGATCCGGGGTGTTACCTAAATATTCCCCAATGTCCCAGAACAATTCACAAAGCTACTCTTTAGGGTCAAATTACAAAACATTTCGGAGATGGACCCCAGACCCCCTTTGTTTGGGGCTAAGTATATTATCTTAAAAACTTTTGCATTATTTTCACAAAAGGTCCAAATCCCATCTCGAAGCAAAACTCTGGCCCATCATCCCGGGTTTTAAAATGGTTCTCCACAAGCACGAGAAAGATCGACTATGCTTGCTTCGCCCTGAGCAGAATCCTGGGTACGCTTATGCAACTCAACCAAATATCTGTATATTAGAAATATAGCTTGTTCCCCACCCCCGAGACTGCTTAGTACAATTTCAATAGTCTCCAAAGCAAATTATTTTTTAATTTCTTAACAAAACTACTACTACTAACTTTTACTAAATCCGTAGAGTTCCCATTATTAAGTCATATAATTAAAATTCCGTTACAAATACAAATACAAATTAAGTCGACCAACTACAGGCTTAAGCCCAGCAAGGTTGGTCCAGTCTTTTTAACTCAAACTACCGGAATCCCAGTATCTGTCAATTTTCCTCTTGAACTCGTTTACCCCTCTTGAATTTACAATTATTTCAGGCAACGCGTTACCCCACGATTTAAAAGAATTTATAATTATTATTTATTTAAAATAACTTTAAAAATAGTTAAAATAGAATTATTTTCTGAAATAGTACAAAGAATTATGTTTAAACTTGTATTCGCCTGAATAAGCTTGGTAAAAAAATTCTTAAGAAATTTCTCTGATTAAAAAATTTCTTTAAATAAAATATTTTTTCCAGTGTGAAGTTAAAAATGCCTTTAAAAAATTACTTACTTATCGGAGTTGGATTTTTTAATGATCATAGTGGAAGATCCAGAGTTCCAAGTAAATTTCATAAATAATTATTTTAAGATTTAGGAAGAAACTTTAACGGCTGCTGAGAAATACGATTGAGTGCTTTGAATAAAAAATCAGGTAAGAATACTCCTCCACAGAGATTGGATCATCCGTAAATAAATTTCAACATCAATCGTAATGACTTTGAGAATGATCCGCATTGAGGATCGAACCCGCGAACTTCCGATTACTAAGACGTTACTCTAACCACCATACTACTATTTTAAAGCATTTTTATTCGAAAAAAAAACTGCGCCAAATCATGGATAACCAGCCAAATATGTTTCCTTAAATTAGATATTAGAAAATTGTTCTCGCCAATCTTTTCCTATATTCAGCGATTCGTTGAAATTTCAAATCCTGCAATCCCGTTGCTTAACTTTTGGAACGATTTTTTTGACTCCGACTGTAGGTATGCGTTTGTTCCGCTCCCGCGGGTTATTGCTGTTGCGCAACTTTTTTCGGGTATGGTAATTTTGGGGGCGTTTTTCGCGCTTGTGCGATTCGGAGAGTCACTTTTGCCTTAATTTGTGGAGGTCGTTGGGAAGGGTGTTAGTTGGTATTCAGTCTGGGGCTGAGGTGTTTCTTAGTGGTGTGCGTTGAATTGGAGTTGGAGGAATTTCGGGTACATTGGCTTTTTTATGAGGTTCTTTGTTCGACGTTTTACACATCGAAAAGTATAAAATAATGCACACAATTTGTGTATATCTCCAGTTGATAATTGAAAGATCCATAAAAAAGAAGACATTATGATTCTAGATTCCTAAAGTTCAAATTGAAAAGGTTTTATGTAAAATATATATTTTTTATAATACTTTTTTGTAATAATATTTGTTATTTTCAATATTTATGTAAAATGTATAGATACGTATTAAATATGTTTTACTTTATTAACCATAAACACATGACTTATAATTTCATTCAAACGTTCTTCAAGCATTAGAATCAATAAGAAAACTCGTAGTTTTGAATGCTTCCTCTTATATGAATGTATTCCTATGATTCACCAATTTTACTTATGGTTTTAATGTTTTCCATGCGGTTACACAGTAAATACGCTTTATTTAGAAATAATCGTTTAAAGGAACTTAATGACTCTAAAAAATAGTTTATAAGGAAAAATACCTATTTTTAACCATTTTTCCTCCAGTAAACAAGTAGTATGTTTAATACACTCAAACATTTTTTAATTGTCTTTTTTCTATGGTTTTTGTGCGGTATATAAAAATCGCAGCAAAAAGGACAGCTTAAATGAAAAATCGCACAAAAACAGGTTCAAGTGTTCATACAAACTTATTTAATCAAGCTTTTTTTGCTTTAACCTTTAACCCCTAAACTTAAGCTTTATCCTAATTCATTCACCCCTTCTAAATCCATCCCTTACTATCAACATTGACATAAACCCCTGTTCCTCTACCTCTACCAGCATTTCTGCACCCTTCGGCCACACCTTTAATCCATACAACAAACATCTCCCAGAACCACAAATAACGCTCCTTTCCCTATCCCAACCCTTTTCCTCACCGCCCCTCTACATATTTTTGAAGTCCCCTCCTCTACCCAGTCGCTTTTAATTGGTTTTGCGCGTTGGCCTTATTGGCCCTCGCGGCACGCCGGCGTGAATTTGGGATTGCCGTCGAAGGGATTGCCGACGCGTAGGTAATGGGTTGGAGCACTCGGGGGTCTGGGGTGGGACGGTGGGGTTGTTTTAAGGTCGCTCTTGAGAGAGTAAGGTCAGTTTTGAGGCAGTGTAATCGGGTAGAAGAGTTTTGAGCGGAGCGTGGTTTGTAATGCTATGCTGTTTGATGGTTCGATGCCAGATCGCGAGTTGGGGCTGTATTCGATGTTATGCCTGATGATATGTTAGGTAATTTCAGTGGTAGCTTCAAAATGTGTGATTTTATTTTTAATCAATCGAATCAAATTTATTAGAAATAACACAAAAACCCATAAATTATTACATATGAATAAAATTATACTTAATATACCTTCATAAAAACACATAACAGAAAAAAAGAAAAAATCAAGCATTGATCTTATGATCATCCCAGAGAAGCAACTGCTCGTCCATGAGGTAACGGATTAATTAAAAATAAATACATGATCAAAAACAATTGAAGAGTAAAGGGGAAATATTTTTTTATGAGAAGGAAAATGAAAAAAAAATAGGAACGGCTGGGGGGCTTTTTGATTGATGTTTGATAGATTAGAATGTATTGCGCTGCAAATTTAAAATTGTTTATTTGTTTACAAAAACTTAATTTGAAGTAAAAATGAATAGCGATTAAACTTATTCAACTAATTGTTGAGTTTATTTCTTAAAATAAAGCAAAAACTTGAAGTACTAAAAATCCCTGAGGGTAAGATAGTCTCTAATGTTGCCTGATAGATCAAAATTCAAATTTATCAGCCCAGCTTACTTGGTTTAAATATACATTTTACTACTTAAAAAGGAATAAGAAAACAAATATGCTTAAAATCATATTATATGCACAATTTGTACATCTAATATGATGACTAAAATATGACTAACACTAATAAACTATTGAAGAACAAAATCAAAAATTCAAAGTTAAAGAATTAATTTTATAAATGATTCTCCAGTAAGTTCGAGTTAAATAATAAAACCAATTTCAATTCCAATTAACAAAACATTTATTTAATGATGGATATCGTGTTATAAATAGGGATACCGGTAGGCACAAATCAAATCTTCATAATTCGTAGGATTTTCAAAATAAATGTAGTTTAATTTGTGATTTTTTATGAAAAAAACTAATTAAATATTCCCCTAAATAACTCACCTGACTATAAAAGCCAAGACCATTCGGGGGAGGCTCAGAACCAAATTTAGCTCCATACTCCGAATCCTATGCAATGCAGTGCGAAAGAGCATTTCCAAAAATAGATAGAGAAAGCATTCTTTCTCCCTTTATGCATATACAATATGGATCATCTAAATATATCAAACTAAACTTTTAGGTACACTGAGGGGGAAGTACTTAACTCGGAGAAGAACAAAGAAAACATAAATTTCTATTTTAAATTTTGTGTGCTTATGTACAACATGGCAGACTGGAGAGGTATCTGTGTCAACTTCAAAAAAGTCCATAAATATTTACAAAATCAGCCTTCGTTAAATATGCTGAATTTCTATGGGCTGGAGGAAACATTTTGCTTCCATCCCAGGCTTTTTGTGAAATCTTTTAAACATTAGATAATTTTTGTTGCTGCAAAAACTTGATGGAAAGAAATAGCAACCGTTTTTTGCTATGAATAATTCAATTTTCGTTTTTATTCTCTTACATTTTGGAATAAGTAATTTATAACGGTAATGAAATGAGTCTTTTTAAAGTTTTGAATAAACAATTTAAGAAATATAGTCTGCTGGTTAAGATACATTAACTTATTTATAACTATTACAGTAATATTATACTATATAGAATATAATTTAATGTAAAATATATTCTAATCTAATAGGACACACAAAAACAATTTGTGACAAAGACACCTTAACAAATTTCTACAATTTTAGAAAATTTACTATTTAAAAAGTATAAGTTTCGTTTTTTTAAAATATTCTTGGCATGACAACATAAATTACTTAATGAATGATGATGATTTACATTTGTATTTAAAGTAGAAAACACTGTTTTTATGATGAATAAGTTTAAATGTATTTAGCCTCATTAAAATAAAAAGTTATTAACATATTTCAATTAAAAGAAAACTTTTTCAAACACAGTTATCTTACTCGAGACATGGATGATAGTATTAAAATAAACTGATTTTACATTTATTGACAGGTATATTTTTTATTGTATAGTTATCTTAGAAGGCACATTAAAGAAAAATATATTTTTATGAAATTATCACTTATTTTGAGAAAAATAGCATCAATAAATAATTTGAATTTATTAAAACATAATTTGAATTAATTTCAAGTTAAAGTCAGTTCGTTTAAAATACCTTAAAAATAGGCTATTTTTAACTATTATGATGTTTTTACAAAGTTGCAACGAAATAAAAATTGATCAGTTTTTTAATTGTTGTTGTTATATTTTAATTCCAATCCACCATAAGTCGTCTCATTTTTATAATTTTCTTTGAAGAAAGTAGTTAAGTCCTTAAATATCAGAACATGAAGCTCAAATTATTTTCATTCTTCTAATTAAAACATTTAAGTGAGTATTTCAAAATAAATATCTAGTATAAAGCTCCACAATCGATAAAAAAATTGAGAAGGAACAGGAACTCAGTTATTTAAGTAACAACTCTATTCACCTGTTGGGTGGGTTTTTTTACCTTCACGCCGAAGCTAGACTTCGATACCCTTAAAAAGATCCTAAAGAATCCGAAATCCTCTTTTTCCAAGTTCGTTAAACTTAAACTCAATTTCGAAGGATTAAATTAAGAACAGTTTACTTTATAGGAAAAAAAAGCGGTACTCATAAGAGCGAGAAAGAAATATCGGAATAAAAAATACATTGAGGAACGCGCAACTAGTAATCAGAAAATGAAATATCTTTACGGGTTTTAAAAGGGAAAGGGAAACGACAATAACAAAAGGCGGAATAAAAAACAAAGCACTATCAAATTCTACGCACATTTTCGATCAATTTAAATTTAAGTGATGGAAATAAATAAGAAGGGCCAGTCGGGAGCTGAAACCCATGAATTCAATCTGAATTTCCGCATTTGCCTATTTTCCCCCCAGTATCCTTTCTTTTGTGTTATTTCTCGGCCCTAACCTCCGCTGTCTTTAAATCCGGCTGTTTTGTTTGGATTTTGCTCATCGCTGAAGCTTGCTTGGAAACAATCACACTGTGGAGGAATGGAATTGAAAATCCCGGCTGGAAAAAATAATACGCCGGCACGGAAAGGAAAAGAGAGAAAAAAAGATAGAGGCTTGATAAGTTCACTCCTATCCCTTATCCGTATGTTTTTCTCCTATTTTCTCCTGCGATCATGGACTTGTGCTCCGGCGCTTTGCAGTTGGGAGGCTGGGACGAGGGGGTTTAGAGCTTGTTTGGAGGGAGGGTATCGTTGCACGTGTGGAATCAGAGCGATGGTATTGCCTGGAGTTCTGGGGGATTAGTCTTTTTCGGTCTTTATGGAAGCATTTGTTGTGATCGGAAGGGTAACAATGTAGCAATCAGTTGTTTGGAGCATTTAAGTTTTTAAAAACGAGATGTACGAAATGGTGTTTAAGTATGTTGTTGTTTACAATGTTTATTATGGTTATTTCTTGAAGGAGACAAACGCAGAGAAAACAAACCGTTGTGAATTGTATTTCCTTTTCACATGAGTCTGGTATTGCCAGTGGACTTAACAATATTTATTTACTTATTGTAAATATAATTATGTAACTTTCAATACTTATATATTATCATATTAAGAAAATAATGTAATGTTTTATTATTGAACATTTAGGGGGAAATTTTATTTTAAGCTATTCAATTAAGAAAAAATTCTCAATAGGAATTAATTTAATAATCTACGCACATTCAAAAAATTTTTTCCTTTGAATAGTTTTTATTTTAACACATTCAGAATGTGTTTTTTTCTAAAATGAGAGAAAACACTCATAATTTTTCAATACATGACTCAGCATAAATATCCTTGTGGGACAAGATGAAAATAAAATGTATAACCTAATTATAAATAGCTTACAAGTGAAAAATTTGTATTTAATTAATTTTAAATCCTAAATGTTTCAAAAAGTCAATCCAAAATTACAAAGTTACAGAACATTCGTTAGCCATACACAAAATGTAGCAATAAAATCACTTAAATACTTTAAATGTTAAATTTACAAATCAATATACCTTTTCTCTTTTCAAATTCCCAACGTTACATACTACAACTACATCATTCGTCTCAACTTCACACCTTACAAATACTGCCGTAAAACTTTATTAATTTTACCCTACACCAAAGAAAAAACACAATTATATTTTCTCCTCACGTTTCCCCCAACTGAAAATTGTATAAAAACGATCCCATATTAGGTCAAGAAATTGGGAAAATAAAAAGACCCACTCTATTTCATTCCAATTTATGTAACACCCGCATTACTGTAAGTCTTAGCGGACAACCGTCCGAAATTGGACTCGGCCTTAGTTTCAAAAGCCCCTCCATCGGCCAACGAATTAAGTAATAGAAGTTTGAAAGGATCGTTTATGGACTAATGAAAGCAGGACTGTCTGTAGATATATCTGGGAATCTGTACGTCAAAAGTGAAGGTCTCTCTAAGGACTTAGGGCGGAGGGACTTTTGGATGTCCTAAACCCTTCCTACTTCGCAGATTACTCCAAGAAGTGGGATTACAGGAAGAATTCTTTTCACGATCAATTGCTACAACGTGTGGCAATTACGGGCCCCTATTATTTATCTAAGTGACGAAATTTGTGAAAGGGACTGGTGTATTCGGAATTGTTGTCGTGAGATAGGGCGTTGTTTGTGCGCGGATTGGGCGTAATGGGGTTTGGATGTTATCGGTGAAGAATGGACTTTATGAAGAGGAATGGAGATTGGTGGTTGCTAGTTAAGTTGAAACTAAGTGGGGTTGCGTGAGGTGGAGATGTTTTTTGTTTTAAAATGAATGGTTGGTTCTAAAAATTTTACTCACATCTAATTGTGGTGGTATAACACGGAGCCCTCCTAGAACAAGACCATCTATATAGATGGCTTCTTTAAAAAAGGACTTCTTAAAACTAGGACTTGTGACGTCAAGTCAAACCTAGTGCGAAATAGGTGAATTTGCCTTGCTAAGTTTAAATAATAATCTTTAATTAAAAATCCTCCTACTAATCTTATTTAAAACGTCTCGAAAGTTGTACCCCTGATCCAAATAACCCTATCGCTACGTTTCTACAGCAGAGAAGAAAATCTAAAATTTTAGGTTTTAATCTGAATTAATTAATTCAACAAATTTCAAACTTGTCTAGTCTAGCTTCACTGGTGTCACGCAGATTTGGCACAAATCGTTTTTTTAGCCTTGTTTTATATGAACTATCATCACCCGCAAAGTAGAGTGGTATTACCCGTTTTCATAACAACCACCACAATATCGTTCGACGTCAAAGGTTTTTCTTGTGGTGGACGGACTATAAGTAATTTTGCGTCTTTTTCATGAAAGTTAAATAAATATTGGAAAATATTCATTCATTTTTAGTAGACATGCAGAAAAACAAACATCTGAGCACACGCCTGTAAAACTCCTTTTACCTTGAATGTTCATATATTGTAAAAAAACAAACTTCAGGTGAAAATAGATCCAATCTGTAAATAAAAAAAGAATAAAAAAATATAAAGTACAATTAAAATAAATAACAAATAAAATACAGATTTTTTTATAAAATTCTATAAAAATGTTCAGTGTTATTTAGGAGTTGAGGAATAAGAAGTGTTCATTAAAAGTTATAAATTAAAAAAGAATGTAAGAAAGTGGGATATGAAATACATACAGGGTGTTTCAAAATTGCGTTGCACGGCTTTAATTCGGAACCAACGCCTCCTAGGGTCATAGAAGTAAGGTCTACCCCTAGGTAAGTGACCCTGGAGAATCCATTGTGATGACTTACAGCGCCCCTAGCGGCGAAATTAAAAAGTTAAAAAAATTAATTTAAAAACTAAAGGAGATAGAGCAAAAACCTCAGTGAGAGTATTGTTGCCAACGTCAAGAAGAAATTGTTCAGTGTTATTGTGTAGTTTTGTGTTTGTTTAGTTGAAAGGACACAAAATTAAATCAAAAAATCAAAAAAATTTGCAAATATGCGAACTTTTTATTTTTTGACCCCTGAAAAAGTGTTATTTTCACATGCTAATATCTCCGCGAATATTCAAGATATATTGATCAAATTTTTTCAGTGAGTTCTTCTTGACGTTGGCAACAATACTCTTACTGAGGTTTTTGCTCTATCTCCTTTAGTTTTTAAATTACTTTTTTTAACTTTTTAATTTCACCGCTAGAGGCGCTGTAAGTCATCACAACGGATTCTCCAGGGTCACTTACCTAGGGGTAGACCTTAATTCTATGACCCTAGGAAGCGTTGGTTCCGAATAAAAGCAGTGCAACGCAATTTTGAAACACCCTGTATAGTATAAAATAATAATGTAAATTTTACCATTAATAACACATTAATATACGTTTAGTTTACAATTTTCTGTAATTCCAATTGCAAATAAAAAGTATCATAATAATTTTCTAGTACATGTACGCTTTTTATTCTTGGTCTTAGTTGAAGAGTTTAATCATTGTATTTTTATATAAGTTTTTTTACAAATTAAATTTACACATTTAAAAGTAAACAAAAATGTGTATAACTTGCATCCTTATAAACAAAGTTATTTAAAAAAATACATCGAGTTTTTAGAGAAAACGAAACTAATTTATCCCACCTTTTATATAATGTTGGGAAAATAAATAATATGAAAAATCTACACCATAAATATCTATGGTACTTACTCTGACACATATTTTTATATATCTAGTCCCATCATCGGGTTTAAATATTTGCCCACATTCATCCACACAAAAATCCCCCATCTTGATCCTAAACTCCATACTTTGATAAATAAAAAAATGTCGGGTATTTTACACACCGAAGCGCGTTCTCCCGAAAAGCTGAATTATGCTCACCGTAAATTGCACCCCTATCCAGCCTCCGAATTAATCATCCCTGACCTCAAAAATCACTTTTTCCTAGTTAAATCCGGATTAGCGCGGCACAAAAGACAGGCTTCTCACGGGGAAGAAACGCGTTTCATTTACACCCTGCGAAATAAATAATTCCCCACCCGATGGCAAAAGGAGTTCCATTGGCTTAAAACACTGATTTACCATCTTGCTCGGGCAGCAGCGACGATCTGCTAATGCCCGGGGGATCCTTCTTATGAATGGAGGGGGATACAGCACGTCAAATAATCTACAATCTATCATGAGCGAGAAGTTTTCGAAAAGAAAATACTCGCTTTCCCCCTGGGAGGACAATTTTTATTAGCTTTCCAGATAGGGGGCTTTGTCCTTGGAAGTTTAGCTGATCTATTGTGTCGAAAGCATTGAAAGAGTTTTAAAACTTAAATCCTGTTTCTTTGCTGGGGGTCGTTGTCGTTAATGCTGTTACGGCGGGCCCCCGGTTGAGAGCGGAGTGCGATTTAATGCCGGAGCTTTGTTTATGGCTTGTGTGGGAGAGGGTTCGGGGGTATTTTTGTGTGTGTTTGTTTTGTTTAAAGTGGGGTTGATGAAATGGAGTTTCTGATTTCAAGATGGCTACCTTCTTTTAGTTATGTTTTGATTTAAATATTTTATGAAATAATAATGAGCAGTTCACATTCCTTCAGTGCTAGAAATTAATACTACTGCTGTAGTACAACTTCATTTATTGCCCTTGTAGATTTATTTACATTGTTACTCCTGTTTTAAGTCATTGTTTATCAACAATTGAACATTTGTTTGCAATTTTAAAGTAAATTTTTTTATTAATTTAAAACTTTATGAAATAAAGGAGTGAGCAGGTATGTATTTCGCTTAGGCTTTAGTTATAAGTTTGTATTATTTATCAAGACGCGCTAAAAAGATGATTGGATTGGAGAAATTTTGAAATTCAAATTTTATCAAATTATAATATTTTTGTTAGAATACTCATACTAGTCTTAGAAACTCATTCTATTTGTCCTTGAAAAATAGTTTTTGAAAACACTGTAAATTGTTTATTATAACTGATACATTTTTGTATCTAAATTCTGTGCTTTATACTTTATAGTAATTTTCATTAAGTTTTTTCCCACATAAATTACTCTGCTACGAAGTTATTGAGGCAGAAGATATACGTTTAAAGTTCAGAATTTAAGTTATTGAAAACATCTTTGGAGCTTAATATCTTTCATTTTTCATAAAAAAATATCCCCGTCCGTTTTTAAATATTTATTCGAAAGATGAACCAAATTTGGTGTACTTATTAGGAAGAACTATAGCTTTCAACGACTACATTATTACTATAACAAAATGAATGAAAAAAATTCTTGAATATCCAAAGGATAAGAACCTTATACAAGTATTTCAAGACTTCAGACTTTTCAATCAATTCCCTCCAATTCTTTTAAAACCACAAATTTACCATAACTTGTCATAACCACCCCTCACTAATCACTCCACAGGTTGCCTCCGATTGATTACTCCCCCAAAAACCCCCGTCCACCCCCTACCAATTAACCCCCTGCGCACTATTAGCAACTTCTTCAGCCCCTGCATTCTTTGGGGCGGCCGGTAATGATAGCGGACACGCGAGACGCACATAGGGGCGCGATTAGACCCTGCTGCACGAAGTCCCGAGGAGGGAACAACAATTGGAAAACCCCCCTTTGCAAAGGGATTGGTGGGCCATCATCAATGCTCTGGCTCCGGAGTTGGCGAGTTTATTTTTATCTGCGTGTATTGGGATGCGGTGTTTAGGATCTTCTTTGGAAGGAGGTGGGTTTTGGAGGTTATTTTTAACCTGATTCAGGCTGGGTAAGGATTGGATGGGCTTTGATGGTGTTTGTTGTAGTCTAATGTTGAGAGAAATCGGTTTGAATAGATTTAACCCACTCAGTTTTGACAAAGCTACCTATGTATCTCAACGGTGGGACATTGCTTGTCTTGGGATTGGAAGAAATGGGAGAGGTGTGAATGTGTTTGGCATTATAAGGTTGGAATTATAGCGGTTGTGCATTAGTTGTTCACAGTAGTTTTTTTCCTGATTATCCGGTAAAATTCGTTTATTTTTAAAGCTTTTAACGAGAGTATCAGTCCGTATTCTATTGCCAGCTTTTTGTGTCGTCTAAAATTAATACTACTTTAAATATATTTTTCGAGTATTGGTAAAATTTTTACTTTTTAAAGCATAACATCTTAAAGCATAACATGCACACACTTTTTATAATGAAAGAATAATGTTGCTCTTGAATTATTTTTTTATTTTCAATACTGGTGTAACACCGCTAAAATAATAAATTTCTAATATGTAGTTCAGTTACTTATTTAACTCAATCAAAATTGGCTTAGTTCCACTAATTACCCCGGTTTCTGCATACTTTTCGGTTTAGTAGAAATGTTTTACCTGGACAACGCATTCTGAGAACAAGCACGAAAGTGAAAGGTGTCTGAAGAAAACTGCCACAGATTCAAAAGGAATCAATTTTCGTAGTTTTCCAAAAAAGGAAATATGTTTGTTTTTACAAAAGAAAAATACGAAATCGTCACGGGAACGCCTTTGTGAAATCCGGTTATGCATCCGGCAGTCGAAATTTCCCCCATTTTCTTAGGTTCTTCCTTGTTTTGTAAAACCACGCTTTAAACTGAACATAATATGTTACACCTGTATGAATTTGTTGCATGAGGGAAACATGTCCGTTTTTTGCCCTTGAACATGTATTATATTTAAAAGAGTAGGGTTTAGACCATATTTTAGCTGATGATTTCGAGGGTTAAGATTGCTTAGATATTATTTAAATATTTGTTTTTTATCGGTGTATAAATTCTGTGTCTTTAAGGATAAACTACTGATTTTGGAATATAAAAGAAGGAATCAAGTGTGTGTTCATTTTTAAATGAGGGTGATTCTGAAAAAACACATACCTTTCTTTCTAACAATTTTAATCCTAACTCGCCAGAGATTTTTACTGAATCCAATGGGAAATTTGGGGCGCCAATGTCTGAAAGGGTTAACAAATTTTCCATTAAAATGTTAAAGTACTAAATATCTTAAATAAAAAGCTAAGTACCATTCTTGTCTAAGCACAACTTGGTTTACATAAAAATAATACATCCATAACTATGTTTTATTTTCTATTTAATATTGCATCTATTACTCTCTCAAGTTATGATAATGTATAGTTATGAAAATAAACACATTGTCCTCCAATAAATTGCGTTGGGATATTTTAAAATATTTATCAATTTTTAAAATAAATGTTTTTTGTTATTTAAATTTTACCTTTCTGATAAAGTTATATATTTTTATTTTCTAGGTAAGTTCAACATCTCCTTGTTTCTATAATTGGATTTCTAATACCAGAAACCACAGTGTGAATCCTGTGAGTCTGATGTAATAAACCTAGAGAAAATGGAATAGTGAGTGCCTTAAGTGTTTTTAATTTTACTTTTTTAACTATATATACCCAATGTAGTTTTCATAATAGCAATATAAAAAATGTAAAATTTACCAAAAGCGCTGAAAGAGAACAAACGTTTTCTATGGTCTACATTTGTTAAAAATTTAAAACAATATTGGACTTTTTAATATTTTTAGTTTTTTAAACGCGGAATATGATTATTTTTACCTTTTACGTAATGGATAACTATTATGCTACTCTTATAGCTTTTATACAACTTACTATAGGGGAAACTTTTGTAACTAAGGACAGTTGTACCTTCGGCCACCGCGTTTTAAAATTTGGGGAAAAAATGGAAATTTGAATTTGAGGTACAATTTGAATATAAACAGATGCTATCTAATTGCTAACGTGAAATCAGGTATTTAAAATTTTACCTAAAGTAAATATCCCTCTACTGCCCATGGTAGCATATATGCTACCAAAAGTTTATCTTCAATTTTCAGCATGAAATTAATAAGTAATACTTATTTTTAAGTTATTACAGCAATAATTGTACCTTTAGGTGTTATAATTTATGAAGTTTAAGTTCAGTCATATTTTCCATTTTTTTAAAAAAATTTTTGAAATACTACCTTTGACTAAAAATCCAAAATGGGTCCTACAAGGGTTAATTATAACTAATTTTTGCAAATATGTTAATGAAATTAAGCTGAATTCTTTTGATATATTTTTAGAGGAAGAGTTGCTTATATCATCTGTACAAAAATTGCCATGTAAAAGTATTTTTTAATTTTGAAATAATTAATTTAAAATGATGGTAGCATATATGCTACCATGGGCGTTAGTGGTAGTAAATCCATGCATGGGGTCTAGGTGGCATATTGGCAATCTTTAAATATTTTGACAGAAAAAGAGTATTTCTTAGCGCCAGCTGTTTATTTAAGTTACTTTTCTATTTTAAATAGTCAAAATATAAAAATTTTATTAATTTATTAATTAAAAATTTTAAAAATTTAATAATTTATTTAAATTTTTTAAACTTATAACTTAATCTTTATCACTTAATTAACTTGGTATTAGACAAGTCTTTAACTATATTTATTCGTTTGTTAATTTTTACAGAAAAAAAGTACGTTTTTTAAAATTTAATTAATTTTTAAAAAAATTTTTAAATTTTTCATAAAATATCAAAAAAATTTTATGAAAAAGTAAATATAAAGCTATGATGTAATACTGAAATAATACTCCTATGAATAATTTATCAATAAAATATTTTAATTATATTTAAAACATCTGTTTTACGACTTTGAAAGTTTTAACGCTGCATTTTTTTTACTATAGGAATTTACTAAATAGGCTCATTCCAGGCTTAAAATTATTTTTAAAAGCATCAAAATGTTTCTAATACGTTTCTAGATAAAACTACCTGTGTGCATTGCATTGTATGCAAAATCAATTAGTAAAAAATATATTTTTTTGTTTTTTATTGCATAAAAATCGAACAAATACTGGTTGAAAAAAAGAAAAAGAAAAGAAAAAAATCAGTTAAAAGCTTTAAAAGAGGAATAATTTTTATTATAAACAAGTAAAGAAGGTTTTTTAGCTCTTTCAACCCAAAAATACAACTATTTTTACAAGAATTAAACAACTTTGAAATATATCGATCTCCTTCAATTTGTACCCTAATCTGCCCATGGTAGCAAATATGCTACCAACCAGAAATCCACAAAATTTTAACAAAATCAAAATTTTTTTGGCCATTTTTATTTTATTTGGACCCAAACTACATGAATAAGGCAAAAAAATAATTTTTTCCACAGTAATTTCTTGTAGTGGGCATTAGAGGGATATATAAATTTACTGCTTTTAGATGCTCAAAGTTCTTTTTAATTCAACACTACATTAATATTTTTCTTTCCTTTTAATTATGATATGATAAAATGGGATATAAGGTGTGAATCACCGAGCTTTTGAATTTTAAGTTTTGATATTAGAAGTCGCGTTAAATCTCAATTCTTTTATTTTTTTATAGAACTTAGAATGCAAAAACACTTTAAAGTTATACGTTCGTACACCCTAACTGTTGTACCTACGGACACGTTCTTGTTGGTGTCTGTAGCTAAAGTTTCATTAAATTTAATATATTTTAATGAATTTTAAATTAATTCTAAATGGTTATCTATTTATCGGCTGTTATTTTCAATTAATTTTTAGATAAAAAATCAAACAATTTATGATCTGAATTACATTTTAAAATTTTTTATTCTACTTTGAATTTAATGTAAAACATGGTGTAAAATCTTACGCACCCTATCGGATTACGGTAAGAGGATTACAAAAAACTATGGGGCTAAAATTTCTACAAAAGAAGATATGTAAAAGTTACTACCACCAAATGATGTCAAAACTATGGGTAGATCTATTTCTTTTTTATCAGTGACATGATTAGATCAATCAGCATAATCGATGAAACTATTAACCTTGAATTTCTATTTGAAAATTCCATGCGATATATGTATTTTTGGGGGAAAATCAAGATTTGTATCAATCAAGTTCCTTTAAATAATCATTCACGATCTAAAAGTATTTTAGATAGATTTCCAATGCATTAATTTTATTAAATTGTTCTTTAAAAGAGAATGTATCAATAAAATATGTTCATTTTTAACTGATTTTTTTTAACTAAAATTCCTTTTTATGGGTGTCCAGTGTCCACAGGTTTTTTATATGTTTAAGGAAAATTTAAACGTGATTTTTTTGTCCGAAGGTACAACAGTCTCCTTATCAATTCTGTACTAATAATTACGATATTCAACAAAGAAAATTTCGTTTCTTATCATAAATTATCGTTTTAAAATTTTTCCAATTAAATTTCAAAGATTTCACAATAGCATAGGGCATATCCCTAGTAGAGAAATGAAATGATAAAGCCAATGATTTAAAGAATAAAAGTTATTGTTTCCAATTTATCTCTAAAGCAGCAGTTAGTTCCTGCCCCACTACGACTTATATATATCCCGGATTTCTTTTCGACCGTACAAATAATTTTCCTTTCGCCCTTCTCCCAGAGAAAGAAAGGGCACTATCAGTTTAATCAGTTGTTTATATCGGTAATCTAGCGGAATCCTCTGATCAAACTCACTCCAAAACAGAGGCCTTTGAAAAGCGCCAAAATCTGCTGGAAAGGGATTAAGCGCCAAATAGAAGCCCTGGTTTCGAGGCTATTTGTTACCGAGATCGTTCTGGAATCAATCTCCTGGCTCCAATCAGAACTGAAGATGGTATTCATACAGCTACGTTTTTGTTATTTTCTTCTCAATTTCTCCCTCGTGCTGGCAACGCACGTGAACGTGCTTCCGAACAAATTTAATGACACTTTCATTATAGAAATGCCTCTCTTCCACATACGCGAGTTCTGCTGCTACATTCATAAGGTCAAGGAGGGATGTAAATAACTGGGATTTATGTATGTGTGTTTCTCTATTGCTTGTTCTTTTCCTCTCCCCCCTTACGATTGCCGATATTGGCGAAAAAGTGAATGGAAAAAACAACAGTTTCCATGGAAGGAGGAGTAGTGTTAACTTAGATTTATGATGTTTTGATCTCGGATTTTTACGCTATAAACGATTTTTTTGTGTCATAAAGAATATATCGTAAGATTACCCTGCCTAAATCGATTATTCGATTGTGTGTTCCGATGCTGTTCTAATATATTTTGTATCGATCGCCATATCCAGATGAAACAATCGCTTTTCTATGCTTCTAACGGATGAATGCAGCGATAAATGGGACAGTCGAAGTCTGGGATTTTCATTATCTTTTTAAACAAACTGCACAGAAGCTTCATTAATAACGGAACAATATGGCGTTATTTCGGGTAAAAAAAAAGAAGAAATCCCCTAATGATTCGCATCCCTTTACTTCAGATGTTATCACATGCGCACAAAAGACAGTTTAATGATGAGTGTTTGGAGACAATGCATGCTACACGCTATAAGCAATCGGTTTCTATTTGAAGTAGATTTTATTGTAGTCTTACTAAAATCTAGTAGGCATAGTGTCACAATGGGAAAATACAGATGAACTAGCGGCTTACAGAAAAAAGCTACAGAATCGTATCCTTTGCATTGTTTCAAATGAAGCAGATGAAATACTCAGATATGAACATTTCAATTCATGAAATATCTGTAAACAAATATTTTTAATTCTAAGTTTGTGCTTAGAAATAACTGATTCAAAAGAGGAGCAATATTGACATTCACCTCTTGTATATGAAGCTTGCATTCATAAAAAGGTCGAAAAAGTTTGTGCATTCCTGTAAAAATGCGTAAGCGGGTAAACTACAATTACTATTCTTGAAAGTTCAATTTCTTTAAATCCACATACCGCCTATTTATAATATTTGTACAACGTAACTGCCAAAAAATTACTGGTGCCTTTTTAAAATAGATGCATAATACTTTTATGACAACCAGGTTGTAAATGGTATAATTTTAACATTTTTAAAATTACACATTAAATTACAAGTACTCTCTTAGAGCGCGAAAAGAAAAACATTACCTAAAATTTCACACCAACCTTACACTTAAAATACTCAGGATTACTAGTTTGAAAAATGCATATTTTCGTAATCGTATATAAAAGAAATTTAATAGTAAAGCGTTTTTAAAGTGATTATTCTTGAAAGCTGTTATATATTGCAATAGATAATTTCTAGTGAGCGCTTTTTGGAATAAAAGCTGTTTAACCCATTAATGCCCAACTTTTTATTTTTCTTAAATATTTGGTAAAAACATAGTAAATAGCCCCAAAACAACTGGAAAAATAGTGAAAAAAATTCCAGGTTAAAATTTTAATTTCTACACCAAAATTAAAAAACGTCCCTAAAAAGGGACGTCAGGCACGAATGCCCCCGTTGTTTTTCCCTATAGTAAACGCATGGTAGAAAACTTTTTTAAAGCCTCAAAAACATCTTCTACCTTTTTAAGTGCAGCAAAAGTGATCGGAACCATACTGTAGCATGAATATCAACAAAAAATATTAATTATTTATCCAATTAACTGTAAAATTAACCCTAATTAACGTGATTTGAGTATTTTTTATGCTCAAAAATACGTTTTTTCCTCCCAAATCTATGTTAATTGCAAATTAATTAAGGTTTTTAATTAAAAAATGTATTCTTTGTTTATGTGTTACCTAATATGAAGTATTAATTACTTTTACACACCTCAAATCCATCAGAATATCTCAATTTGTGAAGTTTAAGTCTTTCAAATGCCCATACTTTTTTCATTTAATTTAATTTAATTGTGCGGAACACGAATTAGTGGCATTAGTGGGATGTGCATTAGCAAGCCAGATGATATAGATTGATCTGCAGTATAGAACACAATGATTAGCGACATCTAATTAGAAAAAAAGCCGAAAATTTATCACAAAAGCGACTTTTTTGGCAATTTTAATGACAAAAAGTCATTATAACTAATAATTATTAAACTTTTAATTAAAGTACAACCGGAATATATTTGCATAAGTAAAAAATATATTAAAATAACTAATTTATTCCTTTTAATTAATATAAATTAATTAATTCCTTATAATTTAAGACTTTTTATTCCATTAATTTGGCAGAAATAACAGTATTTTCCAAAAAAAAATAAACAAAAATAATATATTTATGAGCTAAAATTAAAGTAATTTTTTAAATATCAAATATTTAATTCATTTCATAAGAATCAAACGCGTTTTTATGAAAAAATAAAGGAAACACTAGCATTTCACTCTGGGGAAAACCACGGGGGCATTCGTGCCTGACGTCCCTTTTTAGGGACGCTTTTCGAGGATCCAAAATAAGGTCAAGATAAAATATTTTGGAAAAATAAAAAAACACCCCAACTGATTTAATGTATAAACAATAATATATATCGGCATTGAAATTTTTTAAAAATAACAACTAGGATTTTTAAGCTTTTACTTTTAAAATTTTTAAAAAAGCACTTTTCTGAAAAATTCTATCTTCCAACTTTAAAAAAGTGAAAATTTTTTAAAATTCTGCTTTCTTCTTGTGTTCTTTATGTTCTATGAAGATCAGAGATACATCAGTGCAAATTTTGATTCAAAGGAACAATTTTTGTAGAAATAGGAGGATTTTTAAAAAACGTCCCTAAAAAGGGACGTCAGGCAGTAATGGGTTAAGATGTGTAAAAGTTTAATCGGTTTTATAACTACTATATTTGTTTTAATGGCTGAAAAGTAGGTTTAGAATAAAAATTTAATTATTATTAATAATAACCATTATAATGCCTGATTATTCTAATCTTAAAATAGAAAACTATTGTTTTTTGTGGACAATGTGTAGTATCTGAGAAATTAAATTAAATAACCTTATCCCATTTGATGAAAACTGTAAACAATTAAGCAGAGCACTAATACAAAACTACACTATTTAAGCTCATAAACCGATTCAAATGAATGCATAATATGTCATTTGGACAGATTAAGAAATCAAAATCTTGCCTAGACCTACTTTTTTACATCCAATAAAAGAGGATTCTAATATAACTGGAGTGCAGATACACGGAAAGAATTGTTAAACTAAAATCTGACATGTCAGCTAATCCAGTGGACAATTAGAGGTTAGAGGAAGTAGCATGGTATGGTGAATGTGAATAATCAGGAAATAGCACCCATGAGATCCCACTGAAGCTATTACCGATTTTAATAGCTGTAAGCGAAGACCTTATGCCACAACACGCAAAGTCCTCATTTCTCTAGTATTTAATTTCCTTTTATTCTTGGAAGTTTTCTTATTTTTGTTTTTTACGACATTTTTTACTGGATAAATACTGATCTGGGAAAGAAATAGAAAAATCTCCTAGAGTTCAGCTGGATTTTCCACAATTTGTTTTTTTTTTCTTGTGAAAAGATTCCCAAAAGTAAATCTTCGTCTTTATATTAAATTTAAAAATATTAAATTGGTCAATGTAGATGTGTGAAAATAGTTGAAGTTATTTTTAAATAAAATACAATCGTAAACTAGCAACCATGTCATCTGTAGACCCTTTTTGATAGAAAATGGAATGAAATGGCATTTTTATATTTACATCTAGATTTCTAAAATAAATTCTTTACCTCTTTTACTCAAGCAGTTTTTGCTATAATATCTATACAACGATAAGTGCAAAATGCTACCTACTACATGATACAATTCTGGAAAAATGACAGTAAAAACCTTATTTTGGCAGAACAAACAATTTAATTTCATGCAATCTTAATAGACTAGGAAATCTCATAAAATGAAATTTTGTGCTTTAATTCAATAATTTACAAGAACGCATTCGCTTTATTTTCGTTGAAAAATATTTTTCAAAATAAAAGCATATCTTTCATAGAAAAATCAATAATAGTACATATACGTATTATACGTACGCTTATATATACAAGAGACTTCATTGCCCATTTACAGAGAGTAATCGATCCAAAAATAAAAACAAAAACATCTCAGTATATTCAATAACTTAACATTGTATTACATGGTTGGATTTTAGGGCTAAAAAATTAACTTATGATAACAGTAATAATTCACGTAACTTAATATTCACGTGTAAAGAATAGTATCGATTTATTAGTTAAAAGTAAAACATCTCATTTCCTTTCTCATGGATAATCGACACATTACGCTTGGGTTACATAAAGATCGACTGGATTTTTTCTCCACCCGATCTATTCCACATCCTTTTATTCCGTGAAATATTAGTAGCACAAAGGTTAGTGATCAAATCCAAGCTGTTACTCGTGGTTGGGTAAAGCACGGGAGGGTGAAATATTTGAAAGAATAAAAATCGATCCCTTATGGAGTCGAATAAAATGTATCTAATCTACTTTGCTTTGCATGCAAAATGTTTTATCTTAAAAGCGATTCTCCTTATATTTTAGAGCAGAATATAATATTTTATGCATGAAGGACGCTTCTTCTGGCAACGTATTACCGGATGTGATTGGCAAAACTCAAAATAATCTCTTTTTCGCTGTGAGATGATCGTGGAAAGATTTAGTATCAATAAAATGGATACTACGGTGTAATCAGGAAGCATATTTTTCTCGTTGTGTTCAGTTTGTTAATTCACAAAATTTTAGCAGGGAGATACTTTTTGTAGAGAACGATATCTAGAATTTCAATTTAATATTTTTTATTTGATTGTTTTGTAAGTTGGATAGCTATTATTAAATGTTGTAATTGTTCACAGCAAAATTCGTATCGATTTTTAATCCCACGGTATGTTATGTATGACGTTGATTATGTCAATAGTTTCAAATAATTATTATTGAACCAGAGGTTAATTATAATTATTACTTGTTATGCCAATTACGGGTTGAACATATTTTACGTACCCAGAAGTGTGTGTGCGGGAGCAATAGTTAAAAAATCATTTTCTCTTCAATAACAAAAATTTGTCGGCACCTGAACAATCAGTGAAAGTGTTACAAGGAGACGTACTAAAAGAAATATTTATTTATTTTTAATTTCTTTGATCTAGTTTTCTCCATAAAACCAATTGGTTTATTTTAAATTTTTGGGTAAAATTGAGGCTCATTTACAGTTTTTAACTTTTAATGTTTATCATAAGTGATCCT
The DNA here is from genome assembly GCA_024610705.1 of Tetragnatha versicolor. Taxonomy (NCBI): domain Eukaryota; kingdom Metazoa; phylum Arthropoda; class Arachnida; order Araneae; family Tetragnathidae; genus Tetragnatha; species Tetragnatha versicolor. Next base: position 14,183,757 of record JANDEH010000009.1, read on the forward strand.
CATAGGGGAATCACTCTTCACTGAATAAAATAGGAAAAGGGAATAATGAAATGTAACTTAACACTTATCATTTTGGACGATTCCTTCAAAATTAATATCGTAAGTTTAAGTCTAAATGAGCGCCTTCGGTTTTAACTTTTGTAACAATGAAATTGATACGGAGGATAATTTAAGTTGGAAACTTTTTTTGAATTTCTTAAAAAGTTGACAGTGCTTAGTCTACAAAAATAAATATTGTAGAAATAATTGACGAATTGAAATAATTGTAGAAATAATTGACAAAAAAGATTTTGATTGGTCACGAAAACAAACCGAAATTAGTCATCAAACTGTGTCAATTCACTTCACTTTTACAGAACCCATTTCTTCTCCAAGACCTTATCCAGGAGCGAGAGAGAAAAATGAAGTAGTCATAAACCCATCCCAAAAACAAGCTGCAAGATGGGCCCTCCAACGAAATCAATTTGAGCAATCCCTTGACTTTTCATCCCCCCTTTTCGACAACAGCCCGTTTCATTGTTGAGCCCAGACAAATGAGAAGATTCGTCTTTGAAGGAGTGACCAGCCCCACTAGATGCAACCTGACCCCCGAGCTTAGAGAGAATAACACATCACGTCGAACCGAGAAATAAATCTTTTATGGCGAAAAGCTGGGGATACCACCGCCACTTTCATTTCTGGGGTACACACCGATTTTTTTTACTTCGACTTTACTCAAAGGAAATAGATATGAACTATGGGCGGCTGCTTTTCCTTTCATCAAACGTCACTGAGATAAGTAATGATAAGGAAAAGCAATAGTACGAGTAAGAGAATTGAAGAGTCTGTCCATTATTGTCCAGGTTTGTTGCGCTTATAATGTTGACCTTATTGAGGGACTCAATTTAAGTTTTTCCTTTGCCACCACGTGGGTCATGATTAAAAGCGGAAGTGACCTTCTTTGAAAATTGATTTCTGGTGGAGAATGAGATCAAATAATGGTAGGATATGGCCTTAATGGTGGTGGTTGAAATTCAAAGGGCCGGTAGATGATGGAAGATTTTGATGAAGGCCTTGCGTTCTTTGAGTATTTTGACGCATTTTTTTTTATCACAAACGACTTATTTGCGCTTTGGTCTACTTGATAGTTACCACATTTCAAACGCATAACAATCGTTACCCATTAAATATCCACTTGAACTAATATAGATAAAAATTTAATTTCGTTTTTGATTCAATTACTCACGTATTAAATAGTTATTTAACTCTTGCTGCTGATAAATACTCTGTAGGGCGTTTTTCAGTACCCCAGTTGGATATTTTTAAAAAATAAAATTAAAAAAACAGTAGATATGTTGAGGTAGATGTAGGGGAAGGTCGGACGAAAACCAGGGCCCAAACTTTAATTTTTGAATTTTCACTTTTATCTGATCAAAACAGTCAGAATTGGTGCTAAAACGATAAACAGGTTCCTTATAAAGAAAAAATAATAAATTAATATCGACATAAATAAAACAATATTCCCTTTAGCTAGAAATAGAGAGCCTAGAGTAGGAAGAGAGGCGAGAAAGCACTGATCGTTTCTGATTTGCCGAGAAAAAAGTTTTACCACCGCAGGCTATTTTGGAAAAACTGGTCATGCGCACAAACCAGTTTAAACCTGTTGTCACATCTCTTCCCACTCGAGGCTCTCTAGCTAGAAAGGGGGTAATAGTTCCATATGGGGGTAAAATAATAAATTTTTAAGTATCGACTATAAAAACTTGAAAAAACTTTAAAAATATTATTTTATCTGATCTTTAACCTCTATGTACCCAGTATTTTTACGTAATTATTTTCAATTAGCAAAATAAACATCCCTTTGTGCAAATTAGAACGCCCAGAAGTCACAAACGGAAATCGTCTAGATCTGCCCAAAAAGATAAATGCGCTCCGTGCGTTTAAAAGCGTCCGTAAATAGTTACTTTTGAAACAGCAGCGAGACATCCGAGTCCCTTTGAATCCCCACTAGAGTCGGACTAACTGCATCCAGACACGATATCATTTCAATGGGCATCTAATTTAAATCCCGGATAATTTTTAACCCGCCTAAGAGATCGTGACCAGACTGGATTCCCATCCCCTCTCTTCAGAGTTTCTTTTCAATCGTCTTTTAAAAACATTTTCTAATTATGAGTTTCGAATACTCCCCACCCAAATGACCGGGGTTCATTTTTAGCCTGGAGTGCCAGCCTCTTTAATTTCCAAGCCAGGGAAAAAAGCCGCCATTTTCTCTCCCGGCGTCTTTGTGTTTGGTGTAATTGCGTAGAATACACGTTGCGAAGAACGTAATTTGCCTCGAAAAATCATCCCAAGCAGTTGCAATTAGTCCTGACTGGAGGATTTATTACTTTGTATCTGATCTCTCCTGTTTGCAGATTTCCCGCAAGAATTTCTGGCCGTACAATTGTCCGTGAGCTCGATCTCATTAAATGTTTTCCGTAGTGCGTCACTTTAAGTAACTGCCGTATTGTTGTCGCGTACATAGGGGGTTTTTACGTTGAATATTAATTACTGTTTTGACGGACGTTTTTGGCGTGGCGAGGAGGGATTCGATTGCTTTGGGGGCTAAGTGGCAATTAGAAAAACGTCGTGTTGAGGGGGATGGGGACATGCGTTAAAGAGTTCGTCATTAGTCTCCCTCCTTCTGCAAATAATTTAAATTTTAAGTTTCTTTGAGATGGACATTTTTCACTAAATATAGTTTGCTACATGGGTTAATCATTCTTTGAGAATAGTTAATAGGTTTAGAGAAGAAATAAGTCAATTTCCCTGAAAGTTTTGAATTTATTTTTTTTCTGTAGCTATTATCAGAAATGCAATTATAACGAAATAGTTTATTAGAAGTTGCCGTTACTTAAGAAATGCAGAATCACTCCTTTTAATGAAAAATTTATCATCAGACACAAATTTTATCAAAAGGGTCCTTTCATAAACTATTCCCATAAACTGTAAATGTGTTGAAAACACAGAACCTTAACCGACTTAAACTAATTTAGTTTTAACGTGATGAGAAGAAATTTAATACCTGAACATGTTAACTTATCAAATAAATATCAGATTTTATAAATTAATAGTTTTGATTACAAATAGTTACGAATAATACATTTTTGAATGAAGGTTATAAAATATATCATACGAATACTGAAATGTAGTCAAATCTTCCATCTCAGCGAAGTTTGAACTAATACTTAGATTTACACAACTTTAATTTGGAGTATCAATACAAAGTTTCTTTAAGGTTGAGTGAATTCACACTCAATCGTGAGAAACATGTATTTATTATTAATTAATCTGTTAAGTTGATAAATAAATCATTAGGAATGAAATGTATAGATATTTACGAATAATTTTTCTCACGTATCATTTTAGTTATCTCATTTACTTCACTCATCACTAATAATAAAAACCCATTCTTTCACAAAACTTATCTTCACTAATGTAAGTGAAAAAAAATTCCTTCGAAAAATTTGTTGATCCCAAAACCAAACACAAAGCCGAATCTCAACACCATAAGACCTCACTTATCTCCCCTAGCAAGAGCCACCCTTACTGAAAACTAATCTCGTTCAATCAGTAGAACACCGCCACAAATTATCGCGAGATTTTGGCGAAACGCCTGTAAATCATTGGCGATAAAAGCGAGTTTTAATCTGGTAACCCCACTGCATCAGAATGCAACTCACACCTAACCACGTTTCTCCCAGTAAAACGCCGGGAAAAAATTCCTGGCTATGTATTTTTTGCCGGAGTCGTATTTTTTGCGCGCTGCCATTTTATGTTGTTGTTTGCTTTCGTTTTTTTTAGTTTTTTTTATATTTTATATATTATATCTATATATTTTACTCTCGGATAACATTTACGGCGCGTTTGGGAAAGAGTAGTCTGAAGCACAGTTCGTAATTTCCCGCAGGACCTAACCTGAACAGATGAAATGATGCAGAGGAAAAATTTATTGGTATAAAAAGGAAGATCAAGTTGGATAAAGTGAGGAAAGTTGATATAGTGTTTAATCTTTAAACTAGATGGCCCTGTGTGAGTTTGTACGTGGTGTTGGTAATGAAAGGCGGGGATAGAGTTGCACAATGAAAGAAAAGAAATAAGTTATTTGCATAGTTTATGCGCAAGAAACATTCTTTTTTGAAAATGGTTATAAAGGTGAGATGTGAGTCACTTTCGAGTAAATATTTTTTAGCTGTTTTTTTAATGGAGTTGCTTAGTGTGAAGTAATGTGCTTTGTCTCAAACTCATTGTACTTTACGAGAAATGTTTCGTTTTTTAGAAAGGCAACTAATAAAACATTTTTGACAGAAGAAATATTTAAGAACCTGTGATAAAATTCGGGATATTTTGTATAGTTTTAATGCACACAAGTAAGTTTTAAATACTTTTATAACTCTTTGTAGGTTTTATAACATTTAAAAGTACATACGTGAATCATTAATATAATTTGCAAATTGTTAATTTAAAACTACTCATTTTCAATCCAACCCATTTTATTTCAATATTTTGTCTCCTCTCTCATAAATTTTGTAACGCCTGTAAGGTAATTAAGTTTATAAGTAAAACAATTAAGGTAATCATTAATTTACTTTATTAATTTAATTAGCTATCACATATTTGCAAAGTATGATAGTTTACATCAAACCCAAAAATTATTAACTTAAAGTATACCTGAATAATCTCCCATATTCATTAAAATCTACAACCCTTAACACGTCTCAATTCGTGAAGCTCATAAAAAAGACAATTCATATGTGTAAGTAAAATATACTTTCAAAATAACCATTATGTAATATTATCCTTCTCCCCTACCTTTCATATATAATATAATAACTTAACCTCTACTCACTTCTCAAGTGTCTCAATAAATGAAGCTCAACTTTCACACACCTCAATACCCATCCCCTAATGAACCTTGATACTCACCCACCAGCCATAACCCAAGACAAGCTTTTAAACGCGAGTCATGGCCATTTTCCCGGAATCAATCCTTTACCCTCCCCGGTAAGAAGCTGTCTTATTTCATTTCTTTGGAGCCCTTACTCCATCCTTAACGTTTTATCTCCATTCGTAATTTTTTGATGACGTGTAAGTGCTATCGATTTTGTATACGAGAGCATACCTACAATCATACTCTCCTGGGATCTCCAGGCTCGGGGTCCTTACCCGGGATTTCTTTCCCGACGTCGTTTTTTCCAGCCTTAGTGCTCTTGTTTCTGTTTATAGTCTTGAAAGAGTCTGGGTAGCTAGCTCCCTTTCTTGGCCCGCGGCGGAAATCTAAATCTGAGTATCTGAGGGAGGCATAAAGGGACCGGGGGTGGGTGGGAGCTACCTGCTGCGAGGGCTAAGGGGGTGATTTGGTTCTTTGATGTACGAGAGAGAGGAAACTTGGGTTTTCGTGTAGCTGTTTCAATACACTAATCTGGAGGGATGTTGTGAATACTGGTGTGAATTCTTTTCTTTAGGCGGGTGGGAGGAGTGGTTGCGAGGCGCGTTTATTATGGTGAAAGAATGGAGATTATGGTGGGTTTTTTTTGGGTGGATCGGTGTGATTATGGGTATGTGCCAATAAAAACTTTTGGAGTGTGTGCTGTGGGAAGTGTTTTATGACACGTCGCGTCGAAAATGTTTGACCGCTTTGGAAAACTTGGTTTTGGTGGTTTTATAACCTTAGAGAAAGCCCCGTTCCGAGATTTTGTTTAACGGTTTTGGCGATGAACCGGTGTGAAAAGGAAATGTAACGTATTTGGGAATCTTCAAAGGAATTAAATGTAAAACTCGGGAAGTGAATGCTTTTTTTGTAATGTTTTTGGGGATTCTTTCTTGATATCTTTTGTTTTGGTTATTGTAAACACGAGGAAAAAATATTTTGGAGAGAATTGAAGTAAAAAATTCAAAACTAAGATGTTAAGCATTTTTGCATAAAATATAAAACTTCACTCGTTCAAATTTGAGCGTCTTCTCAAGTGTTATCATATAAGAATTGCATTTTTGAATTATGTTCTTAATATTGGTTTGGATATGAAATATTCTCACATTGAAAGGACATACGGATGAATATTATAATTGTAATTCTTATTTAGTTTTTAATTATTTATGAAAAAAATAGTTATACATAGAGAAAGAGTTTCATGCTTTTTTTTAACCTTTTCTCTCTCCCATGCTTATTCTTATTATGGTAAAAATGATAGTTTTGCCTTTTTTTGCTTTTTAGTATTTGTTTATACATTTCACTTAAAAATGTCTTCTTAAAAATTAGAACAATTAAACACAAATATGTAAGTTGACAGACCAATACCTTGACTTTTAAATGAACTAAGTCACGCTGCAAAAAACTTTACAATTCACTATTTTCCCTTTCTAACATTTGTGTCCTCTGTTCAGCATTCCACGATGCATTCTTCCGAATGGAACTCAATACAACAAATTCATTGTTGTTTCCAGAATTTAAATCCCAGAAGCAAACAATTTCTTCCTCCGCTGAAAATTCTCCAAGCAGTGATTAAATGCCAAATCTGGTAACTCCGACAAAAGTAAAGCCAACGCGTCAGAATAGGTTTTCTGTCCATCCTATTCAGAGTTGAAGTAGGATCAACGCTAGCCTTATCGCAAACTGTGGCTGTTTTATTAAAGATGTTGAAAAGTGTGAGGTTTTTTAGAGTCTAAGGATCCTTCATTCTATTTTGTTCGACGTTTACCTTTCTTACATCCCCTTTTTTCCTTTCGATTTCATCTATTTTTCCCATTTTTCGAGCCTTAACATTTTTGGCGTTGAACTGGAAACTCGGGTTCCAGCTTTAAATCATATTTTTAGTAGAGTTGGTTAGCAGCATTGATTTTATTTCGCCTTAGGATATTTTAAAGTAGCATCGGTTTTGTTATATAGTGTTACTTTCTGGACATTTTCAAGTGCATTTAAGGTAAATATTGATACTGGTTAGAATTGTAGTCTAATTTTAGCCTGAAAATATCATTCTATATTTAAGATGAATTATAATAAACTTGTATTATGAAACTTTTTTTAAACATTATTGTGACAGTTTTTTTATACACTGTAAAAAATAATCCTGCAAAAAAAACAGAAAATTTCTGGCAGCAAAAGTTGCCAGAAAATTTCTGTAGGCCGAAAAATCCTGTAAACAGAAAAAAGCTGTTACCTACAGGTAAATGCTGTAAAAAGAAACTTTCCGTCAAGTGAGCTACAGATTTTTCTGTCACCTCTCAGTAATTTTCTGCTTGTGCGCATGCGTGTGGACTTATTTTAGTTGAGTTTTTTTAATTTTAATTAATTATTATCCGGGGTTAGAACCCACGACCTACCGCATGCTAAGCACGCACGCTACCACTGAACCAAAGAAGATTCAGTGAAGTGTTGCCAATAGCTGTATTGGTTTTCGATGCAGTAAGTTTCTGTTTAAGTACAGATAAGCTAAAAAACTAGATAAAAGCTGTTTTTTATATAAAATAAATAGAAGTGCGGTGGGAATGTTACATGACAGAATATCCCTGTAAACAGGAAGTCATTTTTATTGAAAATTTCTGTTTTTCTACAGTTTTTTTTACAGTGTACTTGCTTTGTATAAAAACCAATTTATGATGGAAATTGGCATGAATGAAAAATAGAAAATCTAAAGTTATATAGTATTTGGATTTTCTACACAAAATCACATAATAACAACACAATAAAAAATTAGAAAATCATTACTTCGTTAAAAAAGTGTCGTTATAGCTATTTTTGTTTATATATTAACACTTCCTAATTAACTTTCTTCAAAATTGTAATTAAATTTTTCATAGGGGATTAAATTATATCAATAATACCTGCTACTTAGCTTTCCAGATTATTACTTCAATCAAAACAATATAAACATATTTTCTATTTTCTATTGATTTCTGCTGGTTTACATAATTCAAGAATAAGTTATAAGCGATTTCACAACTTATACTGCAAAGTAACAATTTAAATGAGTAGTTTAAGATTTAGGCATGAGATTCTGAAAGTTTAATCCTTGTAATAGCTGAAATTTAATTACATTTTAAAATGTTTTATACAGTATATTCATTTGCGAATAAAATATAGCTACATCATCTTGTATTACTCTATTAAAGAAGAAATATAATATTCTCGAGAAAGGTGCTACCAGTTGACAGTTTCTTATACTCTATGAATAAAATTTCAGATGTTTGTTATCAATAAAAATTCTCAACTTCCTTACCATCAAACTAAATAGTGATTTGATTATCTGAACGCTATAAAACTTCAACGCTAGTTTTAGCTACTTAAAACATAAGTAACATAACCCGCACTTAAATCAGCTAATCCCTTCTCTGTCATTTCCCAAAATATTGTTCTTTTCTCTCTCTCATCCACTAATCCCTACCTAATGAAAGCCTCCCAGTCGAAACTTCACCTCATAAGTCAACATTTGACCATCAGCATTTTTCCACATCTTCTGCATTTTTCCTCCCCCCCTGCAAAAACGGAGTGTCAGCCGTTTGTATAGAGACAGAAGCTTGATGGATGAATCAATGCTTTGAAATAGGATCCGTGAGACGCTGCAGGTGTTAGCGCTGATGGCAAGTGCGGATATTGATGCTTTTTTACTACGCGTAGGCCTAAAATATATACAGGGCCGGTATGTTTAATGCTCGTTTAAAGTAGGGGCCGGGATCAAGTGCGTGATAAATGAATTTCGAGCTAAGCAGGCTGCTCGAGGATGTAGTTCCCCCAACGGGTTCCAGGGATTGGCGGCCTTAAATTTTGATGGAAACAATTCTTTGGGCAGTGAGGGTTGAAGCGAATTTGTGCATGTTGTAGCATTTGTGTGGAGTATTTCGTCATTTTTCATTCTGGAAGGGGAATGTGAGGATAGATCTTACACGGAGATTGAAAATAGAGAATGAGGGTTCGAAACTTAATAGTTGAATTCAGTTGAAGTTAACACAGGATATGGTGAAAAAATTGATGAATGGTGGGAAGTTATACACAATTTTCAACTGATCTTTTATTAAATTAATGCGTTAGGTTTTGCTCTACTTCTTTGAAAAGCAAGTTTTTTAAGCCTGCCGAGATCGATTATTTCAAATAAATATTCACACAAAGATCTAGCCGGATAGCGTACTTCAAAGGTGTAGAACCTTTTTCGTTAACATTCATAACTTTTTTATTAATGTTTAGTGATTTTTAGGAGAGTTTATACAGGGGAATGCAGTCGAAATTAGGTATTTTTTCCAAAAGGTTTTTAGAAGTATCAAATATATACAATTTAAGATAGGTTTTCCTAAAACATTTACTCATAAATATCAAATGTAAATTTTCCTCTTTACACCCTGTAATATAATGGTTTGGAGTATTATATGATACAAGGTTCTCTCAAATAGTAATGAAAGAGCGCTTTAAAACATATAAATCGGAAAACATACAAAAAAAGACATCTAGTTTGATTAAAACTATAATTTAATAACTCCCTCAATTATCCAAAATTCCATGCTAAACTCAAATCTGGAATTACAATGAAATCGCAAAAACCGCCGACTTTCCCCCCACAATTCCAAACCCATTTCTAGACCGCTCTACATCGGAAGTTAGGAACTTGGCGCTATTTCCGTCTACCGTTGCGAGATGATCTGCCTTGAGCTACTAATGACATAGCTAATTAGACTATGATTGTCTACAGGTCCCGCGTTGAAGAGAATGACATGTTCAAATAGAGTATCTCCATTGAGCTGCTTGCCCGTCATTTATCATGGATGGGAAGGGGACATTTTTTTACTTTGTGCTTTAACTTTAAAGATAAATGCGCCGCTCGCCGTTGGATAGTTGGTTAGGAAGTATTTAGGTTTTAATCTGGGGGTATGTAATACTTTGGGGCGAAGAATAAATTGGGAAATGTGGATTTATACGGAATCTTTAGTTTAGGTTGTTTAGTTAAGTAGGGATATTTCTATTTAATACTCTACGCATAAAGTGGCTTTTAGGAACCTATTTAAAATAACGTTGTTTGATAAATGTGTCAATTTTATTGAAATATAAGTAAGAAAATGATGTTTTTAGAATTTGTATGTGGGCATTTTTAACAACTTGCATCATTCGTCGAAAACGTATAAACTGCAATAGTGAAGACCTCAAATACTATATAATAAAAACGTGCCGTCTCTTTATGAATTGAATGTAAAAAAAATAATATTGATGAAACCGTTTCGATGTCTTTCGAAGCAGACGAACTTACTTTTACATAAAACTTATTGTAACAAAAACATTGAGAATCTTAGAAACACGATATTTTTTCAAACTCCTCGGTCGAAATAAACAGTCGATCCACTGAATGCATCTCCCACCCCCCATGACATAATACTCACGTCAAAACCGTCACTTTAGCCTCTTTGTTTTGCAGCCTCCCCAGCTACAAATCACATTCCAGATCCGAGTCTCAGGTGCACTAAGTCTCATTCCCGGAGTGCCTAAAAAACAGTCCGAATCCAGTCAATTGACCATAGGCACCAATGCCCAATAACCACTGGTCTGGCCAATATATATATAGGCTAAAGAGAAAAGATCTTCAGACCATTCCATTAGGTAAGATAGCTACTTATCCATCAGTGAAAAGTTGAGGGGCGTCACATGTGCTTTTTATGACGTAATTCCAGAAAGCATAAAGCTTCTGGACTTCCCATCTGATGATATAAGAATCTAACCTTCCTTATGCCGCCTTATATTCTTCCTTTTCGCAAATGTTTCGGTTCGCCATTTGGTTTTTTGGAAGTGCTCTCCTCCCGGGCCGGCCGGTTTTATGGCCGCTCTCGGCGTTGAATACGTTAGCTCTCGCGCCAAACATAAACAGAGCAGAGGTTTTAGTGTGAAAATTGTCGAGAGGAGTTATGCCGGTTTTAGGTTTTATTAGTTTCGGCAGCGAAGAATGGTCTAATAAGCAGTTAATTGGATGCATTGGGTGTCGTTCCGACTGTGGCTCTGATGGTGCACACCTCAGATGGTTATGAGGGGCCAGATGGTGCGAATGACTTTCGACTAATAGACTCGACTTCCATTGGGGTTTGACTTACTGGACTGTCCTCTTCATACTCTCAATCTTTGCTTACTATGAATTAGAGTTAGCCACTAGTTAACTACAACGTGTTTCAACTAGTAGTTTTCTACCGATCAGCTAGTAGTTGAACTTCTTTTGGTTTATACTGGTTCAACTATTAGTTAAACTACCGTTTTTAATAACTACTAATTAAAACTATTAGTTGAACTACTTTTTTTAATAACTACTAGTTAAAACTACTTTGCAATGGTGTGAAAGATTTTAATGGTAATTAATAGCTTCCATAAAATTTAATAATATTTAATTAAGAGGGTAGAGTACTCAAATACTATAACCAGAAATAGAGGCATTTTTGAGCGAAGCATATAAATTCCTTCTTTTGTGATATGTATTAAATGTCGGCACATGTATTTAAACCTGGGCACAAAATAGGATATTGAATTAAATAGAGACTTAACTAATAGTTAACTACTTTGGAGAAATAGTTACCTATTAGTTGCAACTAGTCCCTTGAAAAAATAATTAACTATTAGGTGCAACTAGATTTTCCCAGACTAGTTATAGTTGGTAGTTAACTATTTTTTCTCCACTTGTTGCCAAACGCTACTATGAATATACAGATTTAATGGTTCAAAATATTTACTAATCCTTATCCATGTCACATCTAATATTTAATACAATTTACAGTAAAATCTGCTAATCATAATTACTAACATTACTTGTAGAAAAACAGGCTTCTTTCACCAATGGTAAACGTCCCGTTTTAATTCCCTTCGATCAATTTATTAATGTTTATGTTACGGGCAAAGTGAATCATTGGGCGTTATTTATAATGCCCAGAGTGGAGGCGGGCAAAGTGATAAATTTCATTGATAAATGTCATTGAATTTATCACATTGCTCTCTTCCACTTTGGGCATTATTAATAATGCCCGATTGAACACATTGCCCGTAACATATTTTTAGACATTTATTTTGCAAGAATAATTTTTTTGATGCAGGGAATTTAAATTTGGTGAATTTTAAAGAATATATTTGAATTAGGATTCGTATTTCACTCAAAACTGTTTTTGTGCCGTCCTTTTATGTGCGTTTTTTTCTGCAATTTTTTTGTGCGGTGTATAAAAATTCGCAGTAAAATCACACAAAAACATATTCGAGTGTAATATGTGTTTTTTAAGTAAAGCGTTTTAAAAAGGAGGTATTTCTAAATTTCTAATGGTTTTGCTGAAAATTTATGATTGAAAAAAAGATTATGAAATTTTACAGGCACAATCACACTTTATGCAGCTAACTTTTTACTTTTTAAAACGCAAACTCTGCATTGATACATTGTATCCACTCCCAAATTAGGTGTGTGTCACCATTATGAAGAAGAAAGGGCGAGAGTCTGGAAAAATTTTTTCAGGACGTTTAAAATGTACAGAAATAATTGTTACTTTTAAAATTCTTAGTCTGTCTTGTGAATTTTAATGGCGGGTTTTAAAAGTTCTCTTAATAACTATTTCTACGTTTTAATTTTTTTTCTGTATTATAACTCCGCTGTATATGGAAAATATAGCTTATTGGTTAAATAATTGCAAGGTAAAAGAAGTTATAAAAATAATGACAAAATGTAACAAATTTTGAAAAATAAAATTTAACTAATTCCAAATTCCCGGAAAAATATTAAGCAAACAGATCAATCAATAAATCAAATTGTTTTAATTACATAAATGATACGACATATTCTTAATTATACTTTCATTATAATCATAAACATTCATAATTCATTCATTCATTATATTATATTAAATCTTAAATGTGTGTTCTATTGAAGCTTTAAGTCTTAGATAGTTTTGAATATTATTTTCCATCAAGTTGACGTTTAAAAAAACTAATATATTGCAAATGCCCTAAACTATTCTTCCACGACTATCTTTCAATTTTTTACATGATAAATGTTTACAAAAAGGGTATAATATCTAAAAGCCTTTTAATGATAATGAATTCTGCCATCATGTTTTATTTTCTAATGGCTCGGCTATGGATTTCACTTAAGCCTCTTCGTTTTTATTTCTCCCTCAATGAAGAACCTCGTCCGTCTTGGCGCAGCAAAAATTTCAAAGTTAAACATTTACAAGCCTTCCGATCACGGCCGGAAAAAACGGAATCTTAATCTAAATAAGTGGCGATAAAATATTCAGCTGGGTGTACTTTCTTGTCCGCGCGATTAAAATAAAACAAGCGACTCCCGAACAAACGCATTATAATCCGAAGGCAAATTTATCGAGACTTCGCGCGCCTTTCGCCAGATGGCGCTGGCCTCCTTTCCGCTTATCCATTTGCGGAAAAAGCCCGGCCCTTGTTTGATGATGTGTAACCTCTTGCGCGGCTAAATGAATCGTGGAAAGACAAAGAGGGCACTGATGAGTACGGGCAGAGAAAACGTTTGGAAGTAACCTTCTCCATTCATTGTCCATGCTACAACTAAAAGAAATTTGCGACAATCATTTTTATTTGCGAAGAAATACAAGGCTAATGAACGATAGCTGCCTGGAAGCCAACAAAAAGCGGAAAAAGCCCGCTACACAATTTCGGTTTTTGTGAGGCGCTCTTTTATTATGCGACCCGCAGGATTGTAATTTTAAAAAATAAAACGCCGGCTTCATTTCTCGAATGCCTGGCGCTCCCCTCTTTTTCGGCCGCTGCCTCATTTTAAAGTCAATGAAGGATTTTAAGTGATTTGTTTTTCACAGGTAATTAACTTTCTGGGAGATGCATCATTTAATTTGGAGGAAATTAAACATGAAGTCTTTGGGGGACGGTAATCTTATAAAACGTTATCTTAATAGATTACTTAAAGTACGTGCAAGCTCAATCAATAGAGGAATTATTCTGTGTTACTCGCCGAGATTACTTAATGTCGTCGTCTAGGCCTACTACTATTATCCCGAATTTATTGAAACCCTCGTTTCAAATATTTGTTTTGGGTTCTTCTCTCTTCGCCTAAGCAAAGCGCCGTTATTCACCTTAATGAGATTAGAGAGGCTGAGATTTATCAAACGCCGCGCGCTCGCCGGGTTTTAAAGAGAACACTGTTTTAAGTGCCAGGTATTAATCCTACTTTGGAAATGATGTTTGGTAAAAATGAACTATCAATTCTGGCCGTGCAATTAACGGGGTGATAAATTCCCTCCGATCCGCGTTCCGGAACGGGATTACATTGTTTTCCAGCGCGAGGTCTATTTAGCGTAGGAAACAAGGTGCCCTGCTGCTGCTTTATAATATAGAAGAGAGGGTTTTGGAGTTTTAACGTATCGAAACTTGGCGAACTTCTCCGTTGAGTTTAATGATCTAGATTTAACTTACAGGTAAGTAATTTGTAGCCTTTATTAATCTCCCGACAGAATTGAATTCTTGAAATGCGTTTGCCTTGGATAGATTGCTTTAGGGCTGTTGCACTGACGTGAAGTATTAAGTTAATCTCTGCAGCGTCAAGTTTTGTTTTTGTTGAAATAAATAAGTAGATGTGTTATGGATTGGTAACTACGCCGAGCAAAACTCTGCTCAAAAGTATCTATAGAAGAAAGTAACAGGTAATGCATTACTGGTTAGGAAGTTATTTTCATTTTTAATATTACGTTCCAAATATTTCATCATATACTAATAAGTATTTTGCTTTTAGTATCAAACGATTCAAATTTGGATTTTCTGAATACACTCCTCCATTTAATTTAAGCTTACACTCTTGGCTATCGTTATTTGAAACCTTCTGAATTCATGTAGGGGAAAAGTAATAGGCAGAAAGAGATGATAGTGTTTGAAAGAGTAATTTGCATCATGAAGATGATGGTGTATAATAACAAAACTAGTCTTAATAACGTTGTACAATAACTCTTTATTAAAATTAAATCGTTAATGTTAGACAATTCTGAGAAATTGGTAATCTAATGAAACAGTTACACATCTCTCATCACTCTTGAAATTAACAGTCCTTGAAATTATTCTCTCAGTATAGTATATGCCTTAAGTTAACCAAACAAATAATATAGCTTGCCTTTTTGAAGATGGTTTGTGCATTGTGCAACCCCAGGGGCTGATCTACAAGTAGCCATTTGAGAGAGGCAACCAGGACGTCGTGGGGAAAACAGTCGAACATTTTCAATCATTTTCCTCATCGATTTAGAACCTGGTCCTGTCCTTGGTTCTTAGAGCTAGGATTTAGTACACTGTTAAAAAAAACTGTAGAAAAACAGAAAGTTTCAATAAAAATGACTTCCTGTTTACAGGGATATTCTGTCATGTAACATTCCCACCGCACTTCTATTTATTTATATAAAAAATCAGCTTTTTTCTAGTTTTTTAGCTTATCTGTACTTAAACAGAAAGTTTCAGTTCGTGGAGAAAGAAAGAACATCTTCGGATAATTTCTACTTTTACTGAATCCTCGTTGGAGCAGTGGTAGCGTGCGTGCTTAGCATGCGGTGGGTCATAGGTTCTATCCCCGGTTATTGATTTATTAAAATTTCAAAAAAAAACAGCTAAATAAAGTCGACACGCATGCGCACAAGCAGAAAATTACTGTGAGGCAACAGAAAAAATATGTAGCTCACTTTTTACAGCATTTACCTGTAGGTTACAGCTTTTTTCTGTTTACAGGATTTTTCTGCCTACAAAAATTTTCTGGCAATTTTTGCTGCCAGAAATTTTCTGTTTTTTTACTGGATTATTTTTACAATGTAGTTACATCTTCATTTATTAGTTATTTAGAGGGAAGTTTCAACCAGTCACGGCGGTTACGTCTCTCAACTCACTGCAAGTAAACCCAATCTAAAACGTTCCTTCCACAATACAAGATTGTACAGTTTTCATCCGCCTTTCCAAGCTTTAAAAACATTCAATGCATGGATTTCGTGTACCAATTCAATCGAATATCCAAAATAGTGCATTCGCCGTTTGCATGTACGCAATTAATCCACTCTCTTTCCTTACATTCGAAGAAATTAAGCAATTTACTGCGATCCGTTTTATTGCTCTCACCCATGCCAAACTCGCATCATCAGAAGCGTCCTCTAAAATCCAATTCCTCATGATACCCCTCCTCCCTACAAAAAGCTCTCCAATAGGGAGATCTCCCCCTAAACCATAGCACACCGAAGAAGATTAACCGGCCCTAGCGGAGGAATATCAAGCATACGGTCGCTTTCCCACACTGGCGACGCCGCGCCGTATGGAACAAGCAGCATTCCGCACGCAGCAGAACTTCCCTTAGACCCCCCAAACAAAAAGGGGGTGTCGCCCCTGATGAGGAGAGATTAAGTAAATATATTGATTACGCTTTGAAAAAAAATCTCACGCAATTTTTCCCCGTGAATATTGCGTAGGATTTCTTTTGTGAGGAGAATGGGTGAGAGCAATTTTCTAATGCAAGGGAATGCACGGTGAGCGGTCATTGTTGAATGGTCAGGTTTTTTTTGGTTTGTTTTATAGATGTCCACTATCTTTCCCTTTTTGAGATTGGAGTGGGATGGGGATTTTGGAGAAGGGGTTTGTGGGGTGGTTTTTGTTTTGAATGAGGAACGGAGTTGCTTTGGAACGGGGAGGTGGCAAGTTTGACGCACTTCGGACAAGTATTGGTTGTGGGGTGATGTATTTTTCATTAAATATATTTGATCCTTTTTCTCCGGAATAAATTTGGTGGGGAAGTTTTTTTAAAAATAAGATTTAACCTCCTCCCTTTTCTTTTCATGGAAAAACAATAACATGACCAAAGAAATTTCATAGGTTAGGTAGGACAGAAAAATACACAAATGTCCATTTTATAAGGCTAAGTGTAAGAGACACTCTTTTACTTAAGTTAGGGATGATAACACTTTTAGTATAATTTTGTGGAAGATTAATTTAATAGAGCCGAGAAAACTTTTAATTTAAGAAATTATAAATGTTTCTATGTGTGTTTGTAGGATTTTAAATTTCATTCTTAAAACTGTGCAAAATATTTACAGATGTTTTGCAACCATTGATCATCCTCACAATTTTTAAACCACTTAGTAACTTTTAGAACTAAGAGTAACTACTTATTTATAGACTATCGCTTTACTAACCTAATCATTTTAAAATTCCTATCTATACGGATGTAGGAAGTTTAAGTGTATGTGTTACAGTTAATGTCCGAAATTCGGTAATGTTCAGAATAACTTAGGTAAAACGAGAATTACCTAAGGTAAAGTACAAAATATTTCATACTTTACCTAGGTATTCCGAACATTACCAGATTATGAACATTAACTGTAACATATATACAAACAAACAAACAACAACAACAACAATTTATTAGCAATAATTAATTTTAGTTTACAGAAGAGAGGAAAAAAACCATCAGGAACTATTAATTTGACACTAAGGGGATTATAATCCCTTGAAAGTGCATTGATAATTTAAAATAATAAACTAATTAAAATAATAAAAAAATTAATTACTGCTTAACTAAGTGGTAGTTTTACACATTCCCAGATTTCCCTATCAGTTCTCAGAATTTTCATAATGTATAGCTTCACCATTTTTTGTCACAAAGCTCATTTGATATAAAAGATAATTTTTTATCGCTGATAAACATCGTCATCGTCTCTATATAACTAAATCCCATACCCCTACACGATCACCGTTATGCACTTTATCTCCATTCCCATATTACCTCTCTGAAAGAAGGGGCAAATGAGCAACATAGAAGAGACCATAAGATCCCTCCCAAAGAACACTAAAGTGCCCTGTAGTTGATGGTTATAGCGGAGTTAATTGTAACCCCGTAGCAGTATAAAGCTCGCCCCGCGTTTCTCATCCTCCTGCCTTCTTCCCTTCCATAAGTTCGACTCGTCCTCCCTCCTCAATATATTCGGACCCACTGTGGGTCCGGGGGAGCCGGATTTGCGTTTTATATCCACCAGATTAAGTGAAGGGGTGTAATAAGTGTGGCCCGGGAGCCCCGTTCCTGGTGCTAGAGCCGGGAAATTGCGCTTTGGAAGATTTCTGACGAAATTGGGAAAGTAGGTGGGGCGTTTATGAGGGTATCGTGGTTACTCTATTAGGTGATATGTTCGGGTGGTTTAAATGCTCGGAAGATGCTTCGGTGTGTTATTTTGGCGTGTTTGGTTTATGGGGTTTTAGGATGTTATCGCCGGTTTGGTTGCCTAAAGGCAAGTGAAATAATTAGACAATCTGCTGTAAATATATGCAAAATTCAATGAAATTGACATTATTATTAATTTTGTATGTTAATTTATCTATCTTTCAGTTTAGTTATAAAAATAGAAAAGCATAATCTGAAAACAACTTCAAATGTCATGGTTCTTCGTTCCTTGTAAATCATGTTACACACTCACTAAATATCGGTAGTTATCGCTTTTAGACTTTTAGATGCCATGGGCACACTCTAAAAGAAACGCAAGAAGTAACAATAACATATTTTTATTACGATCATAACACAAGGAATGAGCTAAAATGTAAAGTAGGTAAGAGAGTTAACAAACGGGTGAAAAGTGTTTCTACATGACGTCAGTCCGAAATAGCTTGCTTGATTGGATCTTGATAGCTTGCTTGATTGACTGTTCCCACAGACTCCTTACATTTTTTTCGAAGATTTCTAGTAGCTCTTAAATTCCTTATTTATATACCCCCATACATGGTATCGTTCAGCTGAAAATTTTATAAGGTTGACAAAAGAGAGCAAGTCCATCAACGATTTTAAATGTACAATATTTTTGAATATTTTTTCGATGATTGTTTTGTATTCTAAATAGGGTCCTGAATCTCCAGTAAAAATTTAGTAGTCATACACTGAAAATTCACTTACGCAGTTTTTTTTTTCGCAAAACTTGGTTTTTGGACGTATTCCCTTTTCAGACTGACGATTCAATTAGAGTCAGCCTAAGTTGCATTAATCTACCGAATCTTCTGTTGAGATGGGTTACACATTACATCAACCTTCAGATTTCCCTCATAAAACCCTAGGCCACCAACCACACTCGCCCCAAGTGTCACAAAAACGAGTTCAAGAAACTCGGATTGAGAGAGAGAGTGTGCACATTTCAAAGCCATCGATCCTCGTCGTCACTTGCAAGTGTTTTTTCGCCATTAGCTAAGCCATTTATTATTATAAAATCAATATTTATCCCCTGCGGAAGGATGAATAAGGTTTTTCTTCCCGCCCAGCCACGTCATGTCGGCTAGATTCTTGGATCCACTGCTACCAACACTTGACTGCAATTTGACATGAGCTATTAATAAAATATTCGCTCATTTTTCAGAGCCCCTATCATTAGTCCGCCGTACTGTCCGTCAGGCGTCCGTAGGGACAATCCATTAGGACCCGACCGGCCCTACTCTTAATTACTGTCCCATTGTCGTCTGGCTACCAGCTCGCCCGCTGATAGCGCGGGAAATGGTAATTTAACGATGTAACTTAATCAAGGGCCTGCATTTTTTATGCGCGGTAGGTGTTGCGGCCTTTTAAAAAAACGATGTAATTTGCGCCCCGCTCAAGTGGAGGGCTGTTGTGTGTATGGGCTTGATGGAATTGCTTTCTGCCGGCTGTCCTCGCTCGCTCGTCCTTCTGATGGCTCTCGTTGACTCTTCTTCTGTTGGGTGTCGTTGTCATAAGATCGAGGAAAATTATCTAATATGTCGCAATGCTTCTTGCTTAGTTAGCCAGTGGGTTTGTGAAGAAATCTTTCTTGAATCTAATAGTGATGGGCTTTAGGACATGAGCCCCATGGCTTAGGATATTTGATTAAATTTCTTTACTTTTTTAGTTTACAAAGTTACCATTATTGCAAGTTTCCTGGTTTTATTTCATATTATCTTTTATAGCTGTTGGACTTATGGGTGGTAAATGAAAGAAATTTTTCTAAAATTTTAGACAATGAACAATTAGTGTATGTAAAGTAATAAAATGTTATCATACAGCGAAATCGTCATTTGAATTTCAACCAATGTGTTGTTTGTTATTCATTGAATCAGAGGTTCATACCATCCATTTGCGGAATTAAGTTCGCATTATTATAAAATCCTTTATAACTGGTCGCAACGAAAGTATAGTGCAACTGCATTTAATGAGAGTTAATGAGTATATATTCAGAAAAATAACTCACTGAGATATTCGTTTAAAAGTTTTGTCTACCAGTAATTAGTTACGTGACACTCTTACCTCCAACTCTGAAACTTTCAACAATATTAGGACAAAAACTACTAGTTCAGTATCCTCTAAACTTCCAAATGCGGATAGAAAGTTTCGGGAGCTTGTTTCAAACGGTTCTTCCTAAACTATTTGTAAAAATAATTCTGAAATATTCGGAGTGATTATAGATGTAACATTTTTGATAATACTCTATAAACACAGAGTAAAAATAAAAATTATTTAAAATTAATTCCCATGATTTTTCTCACAAACATCTTGCAATATTTCTTGATGCATCTAATTGGTTGATTTATTTCTGAAGAAAGTTAGTCATTATTTTATTTAATGAATTGTTTGGCGTAGTTAACCCGTAGAAGAATCATCCGAAAAAGCCAACACCTCGCCCCGCCCTTCAACAAAAAACGCAACACCCATCATCACCTTCCCCCTAAATCCATCGCAACCTTTACTACGTAATTAAGACACACAAGCAAACAGATAGGACGACACAACGAGCCATCTCCCTTATCAATAGGGGATAATAAAGTTTACGATCACCTTTGCAAGCAAGCACGCGATATTTGATTACCAACTGAAACAATCATCCGTCCGAGCTATCTTCTTATATTAATTACCGTATTTACGAGGGCGCTCTATGACTCCTAGCGGAAGGCGAAAGCCCTTCTGGAGCGTAAAGCCTTTTAAAGAGATCCAAATCTCTGTGTGTAGCATTCAGAGATGTGTATTATTACAAATGGAGGGATAGATTATTAATAGCCGTTTTTGAATTCGAATTTGAGTGCCGAGGGAGGGCTATAAAGGCCGAATAAAAACAAAGGTTGGTGGCGTGAAGTTCCGCTCTTCAAAAGTATAAATAGGTAGAGGGCTATAAAAAGAGATGGAGATCATAATTATTTGACAGTTTTGTGGGCCGTTGTAAATCAAGGGGAAGTATCTGCGAGTCTGAATAATCATTCCCTCCTGCATTCACTGAGAATTATTATATTTGGTTGTGCAATTAGAATGGAGGGTGGGCGGTGTTTTTTTGTGGGGTTGGAGGGGTTGGGAACCCTATGATCGGTTTCCGCTTGTTTTGTTTTAAGTGATTTTGATTTTGAGTGGTTATGAAATATTTGGGAAATGAATATGGTGTTTTGAAATGAATCTTAGTGCTACTAAGTTTGCTGTCGTGTTCTTTTTGAACTTTAAGTACTGCATTGGTTACTTTCTGGAAGTAATACTTCATTTCGATTATTTTTTGTAAGAAGTTGGTAAAATTAAGTTAGAAAAGGTTTATTATTTAGATTTTTTTATCGGTAGGGCAAATCTGAATTTTCGTTTATAATGCTTTTGAAGATAACATATATTTTAATCACTAAACGGAATCGAGGGAAAGTAGTTGTAGGAATAATATGGTATAATTTTTTTTTAAATAATGGTGTATTATTCTATTTAATTTTTTTACTAAATTTATAACGTTTTTACAAATATAGTTTGATGAATATATTTTGTATTTCTCAAATGGTAAAAATCGTTTTCTATCTTAAATTAATCTATATAACTTTTTTATTTATTTATTGTTTTGTATTTCGTTTTCATAACTGAGTGAGAATAGAAACGGTGCAAATAATGGAGAAACTTGAAAACATTCAGAAGTGTGTAAGAATGTTTGTAGCAGCATTTCTAAACCCAGAACAAAATGTATTTATCGTACTTACCTTGTGTTCGAAACTTTCTACGCACTTTCATTACTATTCCTTTACCCTCTCTTCTCAATCTCTCCATTATGTTCATCTGCATTACATTTTTAAGAACCTTAAAAAGCGTATTATGGATTTTCTCGATGCTAAAAGATCCATTTCAAAATAATTCTTAACATATATAAAGTGGAACCAATTTCAACTGATTAGAAAATTTGCAATTTTTTAGAGAATTGAACATTTTTATTGAGTGAACTAGAGAGTAATATCTAATATTCTGCTTCATCAATCAATCCCAAGTTGTGAAACCTTGAGAAAAAAGTGTGAAACCGTCAAATCTCCCCAGGAACTTTCTGTAAAGTCTGGAAGGGCCATTTTAATCCCCGAATTTCTTTCCTTCACAACTTGGTTGAAATAAGATCCTACAATAAATCAGATGATATTTTCACTGTCCCTAACCGCAATCAATTTAGGTGTTTCTTCCAGGCGCTGAAAGAAGCTAAGTCTAACCCTGAAAAAAACACAATGACAGAACCCTGAAAATGTGACATATAGGACTAACGAGTAAACCAACAAGAAATAGGGTCTCGAACCCCTTAAAAGAATATTTCCTTTCCTTTTGTTGGGTACCTCCCGTTTCCCCTTCTGGATTTTTCCCGATGCCATTTTTTCTTTGTGTCTTTTCCCTTTGTGGTGGTGTTTTTTCTTTGTAATTATTTGGCCACTTGGCTGGACCGAGTTCCATTCTTCAAAGTCTGTCCGAGTAATCCCGAGTCTTGATAGCTTATCCATCTCGGCTATATTGCACGGCTTGCAGACAACCGTAACAAATGTTACGTGTAGAAAAGATGGGGCCGGCCTAGGGTTACCTTGAACGCCCCCTAGTCGCCAATCGGGCGGTTATTAGCGCCAAAGCCTAATTTCTGCACACGTCGGCGAATTTGAACTTTTTTCAAAAACACGAATTTGGTTTGAGGTGGTACTTTCAACTAATACAAATAACGTATTAGAAATAACTAATCAAATGCGTAATCCAAAAGTTATTGTTCTTTTTCCAATATAACTACTCCTATTTCTGTCATTTTAATGTTTGGTTATGCAGTTGTGAGATTTATTTCATTTCAAATTCCTATATTGGAACTACTGATTTTATTACTGGCATTACACTTTAACCCATTACTGCCTGACGTCCCTTTTTAGGAACGTTTTTTAAAAGTCCTCCTATTTCTACAAAAATTGTTCCTTTGAATCAAAATATGCACTGATGTATCTCTGATCTTCAAAGAACATAAGGAACACAAGAATAAAGCAAAATTTTAAAAAATTTCACTTTTTTTAAAGTTGGAAGATAGAATTTTTCAGAAAAGTGCTTTTTTTTTATTTTAAAAGAAAAAGCTTAAAAATCCTAGTTTTTATTTTAAAAAATGTTCAATGCCGATATATATTACTGTTTATACATTAAATCAGTTGGGGTGATTTTTATTTTTCCAAAATATTTTATATTGACCTTGTTTTGGACCCTCGAAAAGCGTCCCTAGAAAGGGACGTCAAGCACGAATGCCCCCGTGTTTTCCCCGTAGTGAAATGCTGGTGTTTCCTTATTTTTTTCATAAAAACGCATTCGTTTCTTATGAAATGAAATAAGTAACTGATATTTATAAAATTACTTTAATTTTAGCTAATGAATTTATTTTTTTGTTTATTTTTTTGGAAAATACTGTTATTTCTGGTAAATTAATGGAATAAAAAGTCTTAAGTTATAAGGAATTAATTAATTTGTATAAATTAAAAATAATAAATTGATTATTTTACTATATTTATTACTTATGTGAATATATTCCGGTTACATTTTAATTCAAAGTTTAATAATTATAAGTTATAATGACTTTTTTTCATTAAAATTGCCAAAAAAGTCGCTTTTGTGATAAATTTTCGGCTTTTTTTCTATTTAGATGTCGCTAATCATTGTGTTCTATTCTGCATATCAATCTATATCATCTAGCTTGCTAATGCTTGATTTTTGGGGAGAAATTTGTGTTCCGCACAATAAAATTAAATAAAATGAAAAAGTATGGGCATTTGAAAGACTTAAACTTTACAAATTGAGATATTCTGATGGATTTGTGGTGTATAAAAGTAATTATTACTTAATATTAGGTAACATATAAACAAAGAATGCCTTTTTCAATTAAAAATCTTAATTAATTTGCAATTAACATAGATTTGGTAGGAAAAAACGTGTTTTAGAGCATAAAAAATGCTCAAATTACGTTAATTAGGGTTAATTTTACCTTTAATTGGATAAATAATTAATATTTTTTGTTCATATTCATGTTACAGTATGGTTCCGATCACTTTTGTTACACTTAAAAAGGTAGAAGATGTTTTAGGCTTTTCTACCATGCGTTTACTATGGGAAATCACGGGAGCATTCGTGCCTGACTTCCCTTTTTAGGGACGTTTTTTAATTTTGGTGTAGAAATTAAAATTTTAACCTGGAATTTTTTTCACTATTTTTCCAGTTGTGTTGGGGCTATTTACTATGTTTTTACCAAATATTTAAGAAAAATAAAAAGTTGGGCATTAATGGGTTAAGTATGAAGTATGCTTGTAAACGCAATAATAAGCTCAACTTTTATTACATTGGATATAGTATAGGGGTCTGAAAAATTGCGTGCGTCCGGACGGGAAATAATGTAATGTTTTTTTAAGAAACACATAAAATAAATACACATAAAAAACATATGAAACGCCCAGGGGAAACAAAAGATCCCATACGGGCGTAATAGAAATTAATACATTAAAAATACAATGGAAAATAACAAAAAAAAAGAAAAAAAAGGAAAGACAATACAAAATCATACACAAAAAAAAGAATTCTAGATCGAATTGAAAAAAAAAAACAAATTAAATATCAATTAAAATACATTGTGATTCAAAAATAATAAAATAAATAAACAAAACAAAATATATCGAAATGAATTTGTTTTTTGTTTTCTATTGGTAAATTATGGCTGCTGCAAATATACTATCGCTTCATAAGGATTTTAAAAATAAAAGTCTATGTCATTTAAATTAATAATAAGAAGAAAAAGTTCGCGCTTAAAAGTAGAACACTGTTCAATATTTTGGAGATCTCGGGGCAAATTATTATAAAATTTGGGTGCTAGATAGAAAAAATGCTTACGGAAAATTTCTTTAAAAAATCTAGGAATTTTGTACACTTCATTTGGCCTTCTTTGGGATACGTTTTCTTTTAAGTTACAAATCGATTTACGATTTTTAGTTACAAATCGATTTTTATTTAATTGTATTTAATTTCATTACTTTCAAATCAAGTAAAACAACAACATATATTCGAAATAATTTTCAAGAAAGGAATAGATATACGAACTTGATATTTTTTAATAAGTAAAAATTTTTTTCCAAAACGAAACAATCCTTTTACTTTAATTTTTTGGTGTCGGAATGAATTTTAACTCAAATTTGCTTTTACTGTTCTTTTCAGAGTAATATTATAAATTTTATTGTTATAAGAACTACACATTTCCCTTAAGCAATATGTAAAATTTAATAAATAGTTTAGGTAGATTTTGCCATTTCTCTCAAAGAATCACAAAGAAACAGTTTTCGTAAGAAAATCCTCAAGTATTTAACCCCTTGACGAAGTACCTCAAACTAGTTCTATGTCATTTCTAACTAAAAGATTGCTTCACATAAAAAAATCGCAAGCACTTTTTTAAGTTAAAGGAATAACATCTTCCGAAAATTCCGAAACAATAACAAACTGAACAACGATCAGCCTCATTAACTTAACCCATCCGAAAACCCTTTCACTATACACAACAAACCAAACACACACCACCAGAAACACCGCATTTTTCCGTTCCAGACCCAAAAGGAGAAGAAGAAGACCTCCTTAAAAACGTCGCACAGCCAAAAGCAAGAAGAAGAGCGAAGATCCCGCTGAAAGCCAACCATATTTGAATTTCCGAGCCGTTGAACCTCATCCGCCGACACCCCATCGCTCATTTCAACAAATAAGCCGCAACGCCGCTTGATGAATCAGTCTTGGGAAGGGCCCGAATCCATCAGCAGAATTAAAGAAGCGGCGAGGGAGGAAGAAGAAGCTGGCGACCGTGACCGCTCACCCGCTGACCAGTGTCCAGGAAAAGGTACTCGGATGTATTTGTCTGCGCTCGGGCAAGACGAATGGTCCGAGATTCCATTCATATCCTGTGGTCACTCGGGAGGGTTGTGGTTGACCGTCGTATTGTGAGGCAGGTCGATATTGTGATCGCGGCTAGGGTTGGGTTGGAAGTGGTGAGGTTTCTTGGATTGATTATATATACTGCCGTTTTGACCGGTTTTTTGAACTATTTTATGAATTATTATAAGTAATTTTTGCATAATGCAGTCCCAAATCGAAGGCTAAATGATATAAACTATACTACTATTTGGGTTCTCAGTTTCACACCCAAGAGATTTCGACATTTACTTCCGCGAACTGATGTCTTTTTATCTATTTTTGTGTATTCAGAAGGAGTTTCACTTTTGTTTTCTTGAGTCATTATAATGGTCATGAAGATATTGATATTTTTAAATTTTGCTTTAGTATGAAACTGTAATGAATAATGCTTTAATTCAACAAATTAGAGTTAAAATATTTCATTAAAAAGTTAACTTTAAAGAAGGAATTGAGTTCTCGTTGGATAATTAAATAAGTGTACGCTATTTTTATTACCATTAACTTTACTATTATGAAAAAAATATTTTGCTGTAAACGTAAAGTGTTATTTCCATAATCGTTGGAATTTTTTGTACTTCTTTTTAATAACCTACTAAATTCTGTAAGGGTAGAATTTTATTATAAAAATCGAAATTTTTCAACGATATTTTTTACCACAATTTTGCTATGGGATTGCGAGATAAAGTGTATTTTAGTTCATTAATTTATACTTTCGGTTATTTGAAAAGTTTTAAATATCAACCTTTCATTTTCTCTAAATAAAAAACCAATTACTTAATGTTTTGTGTTATCCGATAATATAGGAAAACTCAAATTTAAAATGGAGATAATTTTGTATGATTTTTTAAATGATTGAGTAAACGATTGGTGTTATAAATATACTAGGTACTGTAACACATGACCTTAAACCACTAAAAATTCAAATACGTCTATTTAGTTTAAAGCTAATAAATGCAACCAGGTACCGAAATTCCCTCATCTTAAAAACACCATAAAAATATGCTCCAAGAAGCAAACAATAAGCCTTTTACCAATAACCTATAACCCATTTATTCCCCAGTGTCGGCTTCTGAAGTAAATTTCAACTTCAGCGGGAAAAAAAGCTCACCGCTTGGCTGTTCAACTAATTATCCGTAATACTCGTAGACTCCCTGAAGAACTTGGCCCCCATTCATTTTTGGTGACGTCACCTAACAAGCAATCAATCATCCAAAGTGAGAAGGATACTCTTCGGCTTATTTGAAGGAATGGATCTTTTATTTTGCCCCCTGTGTGCGAATCATAATGGCATCTGGAGAAGAGGTCTTAGGGGCTTAGGCGGGAATGGGTAGATTTATCGATGTTGTAAGGCCACGATGTGGTAATAAGCAATTAATTGTGGTAATATGCGTCGTGACGTTTAGTTATGGTTAGCGAAATAAGTAAATTGTGAAAATAATTAGAAATTGTAGACTGGTTTCGTCTTTTTTTTGTGACGGTATGCATTTTTGTTATTAATGGTTATATTCAGTGGATTCTTTTTTTTGGAGATGCATTAAGAAGTAACTTCTTGTTTTTTAATTATTTTTTATGAAAATTAGTATTTTCTTTTCTTTTTAATTGTGATTTAATACCCAGTTTTGTGTTTAAAATGTTAAAAAAATAATTAATACGTTACAAGTTGTTTCTTTGTGCTGCACACGAAATCAAAACCATGGATTTTTGAATACCGTAAAATAAGGTGAATTCGAACATGTTATCATTAAACGTAAAAAAAATTGAAAATTTTTGGATTTGTTCTCTTTTTATTGAAATTTTGAACAAAATATTTATAGTGTCATTTTTCTTCTTCTTATTATTTTTTAAAGATGTCCTGATTCATAAAAATTAGAACAACTCTTAAATTTTTATGTTTCTGATTCCGATTTTACTGTTATAGGTAGGTATCAAAAGAGATTGAGGGCAAATAAGAAGACGCAATACAAGTTTACACAATGCTTTACCTTATTATTTTTTCGTGGAAGAAGAGGTCTCAAAGCTTTGTTTTGCAGTGACTTCTCAAACTAAAAATACTTTCTTCAAATCAATATCAGAAATGCCTTATTGCAATGCACCCTAATTCAAAATCGTATGGATATAAAACACTTGTTTGTTAAGGATATTTTTATGAAATCTGAAACAAAAACTATATATATTTTTAAGGGGAGTGCGGCCCTATATCCCATAACTTGACCACTGTTTACAGTTGACAAATAATTGTATTTTTTCATCTCAATTACTAACAAACGGAATTGATCCCAAATTACAAAACACTTCTTGCATTTGCAACTCTGTAGACAAATACACCATGGCAATAAGTGGAAAGGGAATCAAAATAGCAAACTGCACGTGCGTGTTTTACGGTACGCATAATTAGTCTTTAAGAAAACACTCGTTAAAATTGATTTGAAAATGACAGTTTATTAAAAAAATATAATTGTTCATTTCAACTACATGAATATTATGGAGGGATTCTCATTTGAAATGAAATTTTTACTGCGCAAATCCTATTACTTCTTTCATTACTCTGATTTGAGTACTTTTTATTTTTATTTAAAACTTCATTGGGAGTTTGAGCAAATTTTAGGCATAAAAGGCTGGAATTAAAATCGCTTCGCGTAATTTTTCTTTCAGTCTGAAATTGGAATGGTTGCCTGATGTAATTATCTGAAGTCCTTTAATGGTTTTATCGATACATCGATCAATTGCTATCAATACATTCGTTAGAAATCGATTTGAAAGGATCTATTATTGGAAACAAGGGCCTCGCTTATTGAATGCTTTTGAGTTAATTACTCTTCAAGATCGTAACGAGTGCAGTGAAGTGATTAGGATAATTTTTTTTCAAAAGAAAAAACCTTAGTGGAAAACTGTAAATCAATAGGCTTGTATTTTTCACGTTATATAAGTAACTAATTTTCATTTATGTTTAAATTGTTAAAGTATTATTTAAATAACACGTATTGAGAAGATGTAGCGTATAATTTTATTGTAATTACTTATATAAAAATCTGGAAATAACTATTTCCCAAAAGAATTCAGTCTGAAAAGAATTCTTATTAAAACAAATATTATGGAAGTATAATATAAAAAATAAGTTTAAAATTAGTAAATTTTATTTTACAGTAAAATTTATATCTAAGTATTCACTTTTTGAATAATATCTAATACATTAATAGTTACTAACTGAATCGCTAAGTATCAAAGAAGTTAAACATTCAATAGATAAAAAAAGATTTTTAAAAAATTTAAAAACATACAGATTTTGGTCTAGTTTACAGAGCATAAATTAATGCGTATAAAAAGAAAAATTAACTAACAAATTTCAAAAATAAATGAAAAAAAAATTACTGGGTATAGATTAATATATTCTGTGTCATATTCAAGGGGCTACATCTGCCTACTGGGGATATTTATATTTTCTTTTTCACGCTCATGTGTAGAGTGGGGGTTTGTTTTAGCTTTTAAAAAGTAAATTTGCCAATTTTCGGAGCTATTCCCTCATTTAAACTGACAATTCAATAGAAAACCCAACAACTTAGTCTGAAAGATCACGAAAGAGCGACTTCACAGCGCATTAGAAAACGAACAGCCTCGCAACTCCAAAATGTCGCAAAAAGCCTCTCCCTCGGCCGCGACTAAAAACGCGGTTTTTCGCTCATCACTCACTTGAGGTGTTAATTGAATTTGCATCGGGCATGTTGTGCCGCGCCGGAAATCTGATAGCATCTCGGTGAGGGGGCTAAGCGAATTAGTCGGCTCCTGCTTATCGTCTTGGCGAGATCCTTTCGCCCAGCCAGATAATGAGAGCAATTATCGTATTTACTTCCTATAGAATCTCATGACAGCGCATTGTTTTGTTGCGGTGGGGGTCGAGCACTTATTAAAATTAAGTGTGGCTTTGAGGGGTTTGGGCTGTGGTGTTTGGTTGTTAAATAAATTTGACTTTTATGGTGGTATTAACCCTACAATGCATGATTTTTTAGATTCACTTGAAAATCATTTATTTGACTTCTATTATGGTGTAAATTAGTAAAAAAATACTAAAAAAATTAATTTAGTTTTTTTCTACTTTTAATTGACAAAAAACTTTGTCCTTGTGAAATTAATTGTGAAGTGAAATAAATCCAAATGCTCAAAATATATAAAAAACAACTTATCTTTTCAAAACATTTTTTTCAAGCAGAAATTTTTTTTATTTTAATTAATATGGTCCTTTTATTTTGGCGTTTTCTGTGTCACTAGCTACTAACAAATGTCCCAAAATAGTACCCCTGCTGGCATCTACTGGCAGTCTGCTAATACAATGAAGTGTTATATTTATTGTACTTATTGTATGGTGTTGCCGTTTGGAAATGGAACTTCGAATAGGAAATGGGGCAAAATGTCGTGTAGCCAAATGGCTACAGTATGCACTGTACGGTTAAGTTTGCAGTATCTAATTTTCCAGACTCACATGTTATTACTAATATATTTTAAAAATTTCGACCTATTTGTATTTATTTATAAAAACAATTTTGTATTTTTACCATGTTTTAAATATACTCATTTTTATTGGTTAAATATATTATTAACGCTAATTTTTATAGATAATATTGGTTTTTATTAGTGTTTGAATTTAAATTAATATCTTCATCGTTTTTGCTTTTAAGCATATTTAAATTTTCTACGCATCATTCAAAAAAATAAATTTGCATGTAAAACAGTATCAGTGATAACTAATTCATTAAAGAATGGAAACTAGTTTTCCACCAATCAGAGGTTTGGCTCCCGGTTAACCGCCGGTCAAGTTACCGTTGAATACGGCCGATAGTGATATATTAATTCAGTCTATTCACTTCTGACGTTTTAAGTTCTAACATAATTTTAATCCAGTGATTTTTTACAGCCAGGAAATAATAGTGAAGCAATCAATTTAAGAAAATGTAAAGAAATGGTAGTAGAATAATTTAAGTTAATCAAATTAATAAAACTCTATTTCAGTTGTGTGTTTAAATTGCTTAATAAACTGCAATAGTTCTAAAAAATTAGTAGAAAAGTATTTATATACACGTAGGTAATTTATATATACTTACATCATTGTTTAGTTTTTGTATTATCCCTAATTCCTTTTGTAAGTGTTAAATGTATATTTTTATTACTTTTAAAATGTTTTATTATTATTATGTTTTTTATCCTTATAAAATAATGGAAATTAATGGAAATATATATTATTTAAAGGACCACAAAATTCAGAAAACTACATTTATAAGACGTTGCAATAAGGAATTATAAACTTTATATACTTTAGGATAAGGATAAAAGTTTTCTTCCGGGAAATTAGGCCGTGGTCGAAAAGTAGATGTTAAAAGTTTATATACTTTCGCTCTGTATTCGAAGAAACGTACTTTCTCAATGGTTTCTCTAGTTTTATTTTACGTTTCAAAAACAAATGTTAATTATTGGAAAACTTGTATATAACATATTTCACAACCAAGTTTTAGGAGAAAAAAATATATTTAATTACATATTAAAAATCTGAAACTAATAACCATATTAAAATAATCTTACCGTGCATAATTCAGACCAAAGACGCATTCACGTAGAAAACCACGATATTGAAGTTCCCAAGAAAAGCGATATAAGCTATTTATAGAAAAAGAAGCCCATTTACTACCCGAAAGAATTTCTTCTAATTTCCTCAATCTAAGGCAACCCAATTTAGGCTCATTAACCTTCATTAACCCAGGCCAAATGAAAATCACAAAGCAAGTGTGAATCTCATTGAAAATCACTCTGCCATCTACAGCACCAAGCAGCGGAGAAACCGTATTTGGATATTAATGGGGAAAGATTCGGGGCAGGGGAAATACAAATCCCTAAGAGCTAGCTATTCACCGACTCATCTCATCTGACAGATCGTCTTTCAGTAGTTGGGGGAAGCCAAGGAATTTGCATCGCCCGCTCTGGCTGAGAAATCGATAGGGTATAATGAAAACGTTATAACGGAAAAGAAATCAAATAATTCCGTCCTAATAAAGTTGGGATGAAAATATTTCAATGAGTTTTTGTCTCTCTCGCTCGTTTTGTGTTTTCTTTATGGTTTGGAGTTAAATTGACAACTTAGATCTCAATTCTTGCCGATCGAATTACTGGGATTTGGTATTGGAGTGCAGTGATTCGATTCTAATAAACTTTGGGTAAGGGTATTTTTCATGGAGGTTTTTTTGTTTTGTTTTTAGTGGGGGTTGTATGTTGTTGAATGGAGGTTGTTTTTTATGGAGTGTTTTGGTTTTGATTTGGAGAGTAGGGTGTGATTTACGTTGAACTTGGTTTTAGTCTTTATTAAGATTTGCGTAAAGGAGTTTGACTGAGTGAAATTTTTTGGGGGTGAATTGGTGATTTGTTCTGTGAATACAATAGTTGTTTTTGTGTTTTAGTTAAAATTTTTGTATGGATGTTTAAATTTGTATGTTGATTTTTATAAATACCAAGATCTTATCTGATCTAATTTCTAAATTTTCAACCCATGAAATTAAAATATTATTTCAAACCAGAAATAAAATATAAACGATTTTATACCAGTCTATCAATATGTTTTGAAACCTCTTATTTAAATGCTTTATTTCAACCAAATGAATTTTGCATTGTGTCTAATTATTTGACCGAACGTAAGTTTCTCCATGTCATTTGAAAAAATACCTCATTGAATTACAGCTATGTTTAAAAGCATTTATTTAGCTGAACAATGTATCAAAACAAAATTTATATCTAAACGTTATTTAGGAGTAATAGATTAACCCGTTAAGGAAATACTTACGATACCTATATACACTTTAAATACCATTTACCAAATAAAGTGAAACTGTAAACAACAAGGTTCAATTTAAAATATTTAACCCATTAACGCCCATTGATCTATTTTTAGATCGCTAAACATAGTGTCAGAAATGGTCTTTTAAATTACCTTAAATTTACCCCACAAAAACAAAACTGCTCATATGGCAAGAGAAAGCCTTCCTTAAGAATATCATGTGTTTTATGCGTTTGCAACATTTATTTTGTTACAGTGATGGGTAAAACTTTGTCTTGGGGTTTCATTTTGCAGTTTTTTCATCTTGGTTCATGTTTTACGAGAAAACTATAAAAATATACAACCAATTGAATCCTTTTCAGATTTTATTTTATCTTTATAGATGTAGCTATTAGGATAAAATGCAGAGTTTTGTGAAAACTAATTTATTTAGTGAAAAATTACGTCCCTGTATTGCTGATCTAAAAAAAAATCACTGGGCGTTCGGTCGTTCATTTTTTCTGTGTTGCTTACAATACGATTATTCAAATTTTTCAACTATAAACAGTAAAAAATGAATATGAGAATACTCAGTAATGTTCAGGATGGACACAAATATTGATTTTCTTAAGAAATTGATCATTATATTATTGATAATTAAATTTTATAATTTCTTCTGGTGGATGAATGAAAGGTAGACAATCTTGATTGATTACTTAGTAAATCACAGGACTGCAAATAGTATTATGTACTCAAATTTATTCACATTTATTTGTTGATACAACTTAACTTAAGTCAATGCAAGCATTCGTTTTAAAATACATTTTTGGTAAAATTATTAGACAATTAAAGGTTTTTGAGGAGATTAAAAAATCTCAAATTGAAAATTGTAATATTTTTTTTAATTTGCCCTAAAACTGCTCTTACAACCTTAAAATTGCCGTTATGGCAGGAGAGTAAGTTAATTGGAATAGGCCTGCGAAAAGCTTCAACACGCAGCAATTTTGAATGTTGCTGAATAAGTTACATTTTATTTCATGAATACCATTATTTTATGATAAAACTAATCCATAAAATTCACAAAAAAATAACCTGATGCAATTTATTTAACTTAAATACACAATTTTATGAAATCTTAATTCTATAATATACTTATAAATTTAAAGTTCTTGGTTCAATTCCCACTTTTTCACTTATTATTACTTTTAAAATAGGCTATTCATGTAATATATCTTGGGTAAATTATTTAATTTTATAGTTATTTCATTATTTTTCCACATATTTATAAATAAATACGCATTTTTTAAAGAAAAATACTAATACGCCTATTTATTTTATATTTTTTATGATTTTTTGAGGTTCTACTATTACGTAGCTCTGTGACAAAAAATATCCTCCGAACGCTCAGTGATCTATTTTTAGATCAGCATTTTTTAACAAAACTAATGACTGTTTTCACAAAATTTGTTCATAATATTCATATTCAAGGCAAAATACACCAGATTCATGATTTTTATTAAATTCGCACAAAAAAATAATAATTTGGGCGTTAATGGGTTAATAATATATCAATTTAGTTTTAAATCATTCTCGATGTTGGTCACCTTCTTTAAATCAATATCTTTATAGTTTTTTTCCAAAAATTGGGATAAGGTGTTATCTCTAAAAACACTTGACCAGAAATTTGGTACATGACTTTATTCAAAACCAAAGAGAGTATAAGTAGAATCTTAAAAGTTAGTTTCTAGATATCAATCTCCATCCAAGTGTCCATCGGTCCATTGTCGTATTTCGGGCAAAAAAGGTCCGATCCGTCTGTTTTGGAATCTACCTCCGATTTCCCCGCCCAACGGAAAAATAGATGGCTGTCGGCTATTTGAAATCCATACCTGAATTATGGTCTATTGATCGAGTTATTACGCTGTCATTGAAGAGAAATATCTTATTTTTGAACAAATAAAGCGGGTCTGGCCTGCTGCAACTATTTTCCACGGGAATTTATCATTATTGACGTTCCCGTAATGACAGAATGGCGAAAGACATCTAAGATTGAAGCTAGGTTATTAGTCTATGCCGGCAAATCATTTATCTCCAACCCTGTCCCTATCCCGTACGATTTTTCTCCCGATCGGAGCATAAAGTGACAGAGGTACATGTAAACAATGGACTGGGTACCGTCTTTTCACTTTACTTCGCTTTCCGAAAATCACATATCGGAGCTTTCATTTCTCATGCGGAACTGGTTTCGCCTTAGGTTCTTGTTGCGTTTGGTGCAGGTTTGTTTGTCCGATGCAATGTTGGGCTGGTTTTTTGGAAGTTGACTTTGGTTGGGTAGAAGAAACTGTGTTTTTAATGTTTAGGAGAAATATTGGGGAGTTGCATTGTGCATTTTTATAGAAAAAGAAAACATGCACTAGAGGGATATATAATTAAAATTATATTGAATTACAATTGTTTTGATAAAATATTTCTTTAAGCAACCAATTATAGCTGATAAAAATGTTCTTTATTAAGATAAAGCAGCGTACAAAATACAAATTTTAAGTAAATTTTATACATTACTCTCAGTATAATAAAACTGTCCCTATAAACTAATCTCATTTATTAATATTTTTGCACTATTTATTAAGGTAAAATATTGTTTATAGTATCGATTCATGAAAAATATGTCAATTTATTACCTTTAAAATTGCAGTCCAAATGCAATTTAAGTTGTTGTAGAATCTTAAGGAACAGAACTATGCCATGAAATTTTTTACCAAAATATCCCTACAACCTACAACACTAAAAAATATAATAATTTTCATGAGAAAGAAAATTGAATTAATTTTACACCCCAAAACATGTAATAAACCCCTTATTTTCTTCTGCTACCCTCCACGACTTAAACATTAATTTTCTTTCATCGTGGTTTTAATAAATTAGGGCTTTCTCTTTAGAAATCTTTAAAAAACATGGTTCACTTATACTTCACATTTAGTTTTAATATAATCAGAAGAATCACTTATAAGTTCAATTGAAGTTAGAAAAGATATTTACTAAATGACATAAAATCCAAGTTTTCGTTCTGTCAGTAAATAAAACAAGTATAAATTATCTTGAATTAAAGAAATTACAACGCTTCTGCTAATTTTTGTGCAGTTAACGACATTTTAATCTCACACAACTAAAAATCTCTAGTTTCAGTGAAATTAAACCTTTAACCCCCAAAAATTACCTTAAACTAAGCTCTACCAGGAAAACCGGATCCGATCAGGATTTTACCCTCGACATCACGACCATATTTTTATGAAAGCTCGCCCCCAAAGCTGACCCAACTCCCACACTTCCCCCTAGATGGCGCAACTATACAAAGTAACGGAGCATTGCCAGCGGAGAGGAGAAAAGCACGATTATTCTTGGAACTTTTCACCAAGGAGCGAAAACAAAACATTTTGTTGAGGAAGTAGCAACATATTTAATGGATTCATCGTTGGAACTTACGTTTTAATGAGACATCCTTAAGTAATGTTAATTGTGAAGCGATGCATCTAGAAATCCAGATTTTCTCGGACAGTTCTGTCATTAGTGCGACGCGTTGCGAGCTTCTAGCAAAACAAGCGAATTAATTTTATATCTGTAATCTGTGTTCCATAGTAATGACCTCGATTAAAATGAAGTGGTCCGAAATATCACTCCGGTTACTATAGCAACTAATTTAGGAGTTCCAGTGCTTGATTAATAGAGAATGCTCTAAATTGGTTAATTGTACTTGAACAGTTTTGTTGGAGTCCTTATTGAGTAATTACTTTTACTTAGAAACTGGCACTTGCTTCTTTTCTGGAAGTTTGAAACTAATTTGTTCTGAGAAATATTTTAGTATTTATTTCAAAATATAATTGTTTTTTGTTGATTTAATTAAACGCTTGGGAAATCTTAATATTCTTGATGATCTTTTATTGGAGTGTAAAACTTTGAGATAAACTGGAAATACTTTAATAGGAAATAATTTTAAAATTAACTATTTTAAATTTTTTCAGCTATACACATTTCTTTATTGGGGGAAATAATTTATTTACTGAACTTATTAATTTGTTTCCTGAATTACATTTTAGTAGAATAAGTTAAAAATTATCAGTAATGGACCATTCCAACCATAAAATCTTATTATTTTTTATAATGAGAGGTTTTAAGAAGTTTAATGTTCTTTTAAATTTCATATCAAGTTTCTTTTCAATAAAAGTATTTTAAAAGAATTTTTATGAATGAATAAAAAACTCTGTTTAAAATTGTTGGTTGCAAAACCAATTTGAAAATGTAAAATGCATATTAACTATAACCTCATTCAACTCAAATTTAAAAGCTAGTATTTGGAAATGTCTCGTTCAGTAAATAATATTAATTTTATTATATTGACGTATATTTAAAATTTTGATGTTGGAGATAATTTAGTAAAATCTCTAGCGCAAATTATCTTTGCTGACAATATGTACAAACATGTTGTTAAGGCAATTTTATTTGTGAATATCTAATACTATTTATAAAAATTGAGATAACGAAATATGAATTACCTAACTAAAATAGCTCCGTCAATAGAATTTAGGGATGCAAAATTATATCGTCAAATATTGTCATAAGGTGTAGAAGATGAAAAGGTTATCTAAAGCTATAAAACACGCAAATCACCCATCGAAAGCCTTATTAATGTTTAATCTATGTTTGGGAACTTATTTGACTTTATGTTGGTAAATATTATAACTTAAATATGTAAAAGATGCATATAGTATTATGCTTCACTGCAATTGTAATATTTAAATTGCAATGATATAAAGTATCATTAATTACAGTTCATAACATTTGATCAGATAAGTAGTGGTGTAAGTCCTCGAATAATAGATTTTGTTATTAAGGTTTTCACTATCTTGCTATTACAGGATATCTATTGAATTTTCGACTTCGGTAAATATCATATTCTAACTTCGGCTTGCAGGAGAAATGTATTAAGCCAATTTAAGTCCAAATACTCTATACGAGGTTACGAGAAGTTTAGCAATTTAAAAACATTCTAATTCACCATCACTCTTATCGGTTTTAGTTTAACGATAACTTGGAAATTTGCTTGTCCATTGGCCTTATTCTCTATCACTTTCAAAATATTCTCCAGAAGTGACTTAAGGGCCGTTCTCCTTGTAAGCCAACGATAAAAAGTAGCTCTTAAAAATAAATCTTTACCCATACTAATAGCAATTTTTTTAGTTTGGACTTTTGACCATTCTATAAGCTACTCATTTGGTAGAAGTCCTTTAGTATATACGTATGTTTATTGATAGACGTAGATGGTAGAAGTAGATGTGTAGTAGGGTAATAATTTTTTTTCAGATTTAAAAGTCTGGGGTGGTAAAAACGAGTATTGGTTCATAACTCTCAAAAATAACTTATTTTTGAAAACTGAAAAAAAGCTTTTGCAGATAGAAAGATTTTGTATAAGGATGAAGCACTGTAAGGCAGTTAATAAAACGTAATTAAAGTGGAATATGACATAAATTAAATTATAAAAAGGGTTCAAATTTGCAAACTATAATTTATAAACCTGTTGTTTAGGAGTTTGCCACTTTTACAAATGTTTTACAGCTCTTTTATCATCTTAGCAGCCAGCTCGGCCTCCATATTGAATGGAAGCACATCAATGAACCGATGGTTTCTGTATCCAGTATTTGCAAATGCTTTTTAAAGCCTGAGCGCACTTAAGTTATGTGAAGTATGACTGAGTAGGTGGTGTGTGATTGCTATATGACAAAGTGAAAGGATGTTGGGTGCGCAAGGTTTTTCTCTCAATAAAAAGAAAATAATACCATAAAATTAACATATGGACAAAATCTCACCGAATGCAACATCAGAATTTTGAATATTTGATAAAAAGTCTCGGAATCATAACCCTAATGTCTAGTTATTCATAAACTAATATACACTGTAAAATCAAGGTACTTAAAAATGAAACAAATTTACTCAATTTTGAGTACATGATATACTTGATATAGCTCCGAGTCAAAACTAGTGAAATATAAGAAACGGGTGTTCTCATTTTTGAGATATAGCTGGTACTTATTAATAAGACATTTTTACTTAACATTGAGGACTTTTTACTCAAAATGAAACTCGCCA
Source organism: Tetragnatha versicolor (assembly GCA_024610705.1). Taxonomy (NCBI): domain Eukaryota; kingdom Metazoa; phylum Arthropoda; class Arachnida; order Araneae; family Tetragnathidae; genus Tetragnatha; species Tetragnatha versicolor. Next base: position 14,222,856 of record JANDEH010000009.1, read on the forward strand.
CCTACTAAAAAAACGAGTAGGTGGATATGGTCTTATTTTTGAGTATTTGTGCTTAAAGCTATCTTCGAAGTACTCATTTTATACCTTTCCCTACTCAAAATCGAGAACTTATATAAAGAGGGTGCAATGTGTTACAGTTATGATAACCATATAACCACGTTACTATGACTTGGGAAGTAGACCAGTAAGTTCAGTGTGACGTCACAACGTTGTGTTACGTGTTATCACACCAACTTAATGTTACTTTCAATATGTTACAAAAATAACAATTTTCAAATATAAACTTAAAATAAGCATAATTTGAGTGGTGACTATTTAATTGTTCTGGTGTTTCAAAATTGAAAGTAGTGGGTCTTCGTATTTGAACCGAAAATTCTCATACCAAAATGAGAACATCGATTTAAGTACTCAAATTTGAAACTATTCTTTCTCTCATTTTTTTATTGTGCGTGTGGTAAATAGTTCCTTGGTTTTGTTTAACATATACTATTATTTATTTACAATCGCATTTAAAAACCAAATTATTTGGATACTGTTTTTATTTTCAATTTATAAGACTCAAATGATGCAATAATTTTTTTCTGTAACTTTTCTACACTTTTTCTCATTTTTAAGTACGAGCGTTAGAGTACTGAATATTGAGAAAATTTATACTTGGTTTTGAGTCATAACATCTCAAAAAAGTGAGTTGGTAAATGTTCTCACTTTTAAGTCAATACTTTTTAACAGTGTATTGATAGGAAAAATGCCAGTGCTCAAAAAGGAAACTATTCTCCATGAAGAAACTAATCCTGTCCCTCCTAGAGCCCCTCTAAAAGGGAATTAAACACCTATAGTGTCGCAGGTTCGTGATGTTGATTCCGAAATCCCCCACCAGCTTCATGTCCCATTAAAATCCCTTCCACGTTGAAGCGGGAGGAAAACAACCCGTTGTCTCACTCTACCCGCTTTTGTCATTTCCTACTCCTCTCGATGCAAGCAATGTTATCAAAATCTCCATCTCCTGCATGTCTATACATGCATGCCACTGTGGGACGGGTCGATCGGGCGGAGTGGGGGGGAAGGCTGGTTCCCTTCCCCCCCGCAAAGAATGCCAAGCAATGATGGATGGGTTAGTGCGTGCATTTTCAATACTGCCGCTCGCTCTCTCAGCTAAACAAGGACACGAAATACTTTATGCAATATTCATAGTAGCAGGCATGAATAGCGAACTTTGCATTTAATAATATAATAAAAAATGAAAATCTAGCGGAGGGGACCGGTTTTTTAGTGGGGTTGTTTCCTTGAGGGGTGCACAGGGATCGACAGGAGTGACACTTGGGGACGTGGGGGAATCGCTTATGTTAAACGGTTAAAAACGGACGGGGTGCCTGCCTTCACTTAGGTAATTGGAGGCTTTCTTGTGGTTTTGTTACGCTGGGATTCTTAAGCTGCGTTTTATCCTGAGTTGAATATCGTGAATACTTTTGTTGATAACTCATAAAGTATAGGATGATTTTGAGTAATAAGCATACACAAGGAAAACATGGGTCAATAAACTAAGCTTCTAGAGTTATTCCTCAAAAGTTCTGATCCATTTCATTTTAAGGAAACTAGAGTTTCTTATAGCTTCCTGAAAATTCGGTATTTTGACGAACATCCACTGTGTATTAAATAGGTCAGCTTTTGTAAACTAGAATCCAATAATTTCCAATTATTTATACATATCCCTGAAATAAAAAGCTTAATCAAATATAATCGTTTATTTCGAAGCAAACAGCTCTAGGTTACATTAATAATTATATCTCCATACAATAGCGTCCAACCACACAAACAACTTATCCCACTATTTCCATAAAAATTATCGATCCCCTTTGAATAAAAAAATAAAATGAAAACTTTTTTCGCTCCATCAAATGGCGAATTACTAGAACAAATGCCCCACGCTTTAACCCTAACTACCCTCTCACCATTCTCCTTATTACTAACATAAAATTTATTCTCTTCATGAATCACTTATGAAGTTTTTTAATTAATATCGCCTAATTCTCGGAGCCCTGCACTCTCGCTCGCTGATCGCCCCCGTTTTAGCCGGAGTTTTGAAGCACTTATTTTGCTTAACTCCGATCGAAGCTTCGCCTCGGTTAAACAGCAATGTTTATTCATAAGCCATTAATTTTTGCGTAATTAACTCCTTGGTAATGTGCGCCTCAAGGCAACTGTTGGGATGTGACTGTAAACTAATAAAAACGCTTCACCTGAGCGGACTGCTCCGGCTCTTTTCAAGCTTTGCTTTGCTCTTCTCCCTTTTCTAATTGTGCTATCGGGGCGGAGAGGCTAACTGCAAATTGCTGGATTGCGTTTGTTCTGCTTTGCAAAATGAGGTGTTTCGGGGTGTATTTAGGACGAACGGACGCGTGATTTGTTTCTGAAGAGTTTGTCTGATGTTGTTGGAAGTTGTCTAAACATGTAGCGAGTTGTCTAACGCTGTTGAAGTTTTAATGTGAATTTTTAGAACTTCAGGAGTCACTATTAAATTTTTGAAATTCAATAACTTTTATTTAAAAACTTTTAGTAGAGCCCATTTATTAAAAATATGTATTAATAAAAAATTAAATTAAAATAAAATTTAATGAATATGTATTAATAAAAAATGAAACCAAATTAAAATATGTAAAGTGTTACGGGCAAAGTCATTTATTGGGCATTACTAATAATGCCCAGAGTGAAGGCGGGAAAAGTGATACATTCCATTGAATTTATCACATTGCCCGGGCATTATTAATAATGCCCGATTTATCACATTGTCCTTTAACATATATACATTTTACACCTATTACTGAAGAGCTTTTGATCAAGATCTAGTAAATTTGCTGTGGTAAAAAAATAACGTTGGTGCTTAAGCGAAAAACTTATTGGTGGCAACTGGTAAAATTATGTACTATGAAATTAATATAATTTTTTAGCAAAACCTTAACTAGTTTAGTAACGTAGACTTAATTAGTTATTGTAGTTTAAAGATATCGGGGATATATAACGTTTTTTTACATAAAACTTTGTGGGAAAAATAATTCTAATTTTGAATATGATTTTAAACTTTATTGAAATAAACAAGAAAAAAATTAGTTCCTGAATAATTAAAATAACAACTACCCACACCGATTTATCAAAATAAATAGATAATCTTTACGCAATTTAAATACACCTCAGCTTGATTAATACTGTTATTAAAAATGTAAAGACTAACTTTCATAAAACTACGAAAAAAGAACCATTTTTGCTAATAGTAGAATACGAAAATCCCATCTTAAATGCAAAAGTTTGTTACTACTGACTGAGCAAATATATTTCTTGTTCCTCTTGGCCCTTTCCAAACAAATTAGTAACTTCCTTTTATTGTCTCCATCTCAACTGTACTTCCCATTGCAAATCCCAAGATGAGGTCAGCTCCGCTGGCCATAAAATTGGCGAAGACATGATTGACCACTGAGGAAGAAGATTCTAAACAATCCAAGAGTCCAACCCGAAAGGGCTTCATTTCTCAAAGGAATCATTAAAGACAAAACGGCTTGACGAAACGGATCGAAACTTATCTAAAGGCAAAAGAAGGAAAAATAAATGGGAGCAAAAAGTCTTAACAACTATAGGAAACAGTTGGGATGGGGAAAGTGCTGAGGGAAGTTAATGATTTAAAGGAAGAGCAGAGAGATACCCCTAAACACGGAAAAAAGATTCAAGGGGAAAAAATCGTCAGCGACAACACGCACACTGGTATCCGCAAATAGACGATGGAATTTTCGGGAACTTTGGGAACATTAAGTAACAAAACTTGTTTGTAGAGTGAATTATTTTTCGTGTATTAAAATTTGGTGGAACGACGCTTTAGTGACTGTTACTTTCGAAAATTTTGATCGAATTGGCTTGGTGATTTTTGGAGTTGAAGAAATAAACAATGCTGTGTTAATTTGTAAATGAAATGTTTATTTGTTATGTGATTAGAGATTTTATGATAAACGCAATTTCATTTACTATTTTGACTGATAAGCAAATCTTAAGAGGAGATTATGTTTTCGAATAAATTGAGAATGTTTTATTAGAAAGATCAGATGCCTCGAAAAAGTATGAAATATATGGGATTTTTAAAGAGTTTCCTCTGAATTTTTCTGAATTGAAAGTGTAATTTTTCTTCGAAAGACTGTTTTAGTATTTGTAATTTTTTTGTTATTTAAAATCATGTTCACACTCTCTTTAGGGATTCTTACTTAAAAAATTTGGAATTATTGTGTTATTTTTAGAAAAAATAAACGCAAAAATTCGTATTAGTTCAGAATCACTTAATGTAGACAACTTTTACGTAATTATATCACATTTGTAAAATAAGTATATATAAGATTTTCAGTAGAAATAAGGGACTTTTGAAATGAGTTATCCCATGAAAGTGATAGATTATATTTTACCTGATCATCTTTTTCGATTATCTAGAATAACTCTTTAAAATAAATTCGAAGCTAAGTAAATTAGATTCTTTATAAAAACTTTGGGAATCAGGTGTTAAAGTGATTAGGTTTTATGAATTAATTCATAGCTTCTTTCAATTTAAGAAAGTTTATTGACGTTCTCTATGAAATGTTTTTATCATACATTTGGAAACTGATTACATTTATTTTTACTTAAATGCAAATTTAAAAGATTTTTTAACTAATTTATAGTTTCAGTGAAGTTTTTTGTATAGAAGTATTTCTTCATTTTATGAGGCTTAATTTTAACGAAACATAGTTTTTCGAAAGAAAAAGAGTATGCTACGATTATTTTCTCCTATACTTTTATTTTAGAATGAGCTATTTCGAGGCACTGGAAAATGAATGAAATTTTTTAAAGTTAAATAAGATTTTATTAACAAAAATAGCTTAAATCCTTTGGAGATATGGGTAGTTTCAAGGTAGTAATTTTTATCTTCCTAAATGAGATTTCGAATAATTTTACGCTTTTAGCTCTTGTTTAATCTTAATGCTTTATGTACATAAAATTTATTTTTAAGATGTAAAGAAAATAGATTTATGGAAACTGATAAATTGAAAAAAGGGTTGAATTGGGATTTTTAAAAATATGCTCAAACATCTTGCTTATTTCGAAAATAAATTAAACTTGAATAAATAAAATAAGGATCCACCATTTAATAAGAAAAAAAGTTGTTTTTCTGTTCAAAAATTTGTTTTAAATTCAGGTTAACGTTTAAAAAATTTTTTTCTCGATATAACGTTACTACGTAGAATTTTGTGATAAAATTTAGTTTTTTTTAACCCCGTAGCATGTTTATTTATTCATTATGGAAAGCATAAAATATTGTTATCAAGAATGGGGAATACAATGATTTTTCAAATTTTATTTATTTCGATAGAGCTTCTTTAAAATATTTTTTTTAAATAATTTTTTTCGAAATCTGATCATGAGTTAATTTTAAAAAATTAAATACTACAATGCGTAGAAGAGTTCTTGGTTTGGTACATGTTACTTCTGTTCGCACGACATTATGTACGAATGCGTATTCGGCATTGGTTAAATAATTTCCTTTGAATTAATTGGTTGAAGATTCGGCTGAAGCAGAGGTGACGTCACTTAGGCCCCTCCTCTGATTCTAGCAAGCGTAATTTTTGAAAATTAATTATAAAAACAGATGATAAAAAATAAAAAAAATGAAGAAATGCGTTTTCTAACCCCATCAATGATTTCCTATAGCCGAAATCTTAAATTTCCACAAGTGTTGTATCCCCTATTACAACAGTCCGGGTGTACTTTTACATATTAAAAGTTAAATAGTCAAAAAAATATTCCTTGCCACACCCTTTAGCTATTCAAAATGCTGGATTAGATATTGACCTGCTAGAGAATGCTGGCGGCGCATTTAACTCTTTTATTTCCAGAGAATAGTTTTGGGTAGTAGATGCTAGATTTAAAATGTAAATGGTTGATACTACGTTGACTTTAAGTACAAAGTATTAAATCGCATTTAAAGTACAAACGATTCATCTGTTTTTGAAATTAAGTTACATTTAATATATATCTTGGTAAATATAAAATCTAATATGATAGATCTTTCTTTTATTATCCGTTGAATAAATTTTTAGATTTGTTGATATACAGGACTAACAATTAAATTTCTCACACTAATTTTTTTTGCTTTGACGCTACATCATATTTGAATGTCATAGAAAATTTGTGGTGTCCAAGACTAAAAGGGTAAAATGTATCCACAAACTTCAAGCCCTTTAAGAGAAACCCATTGATATACCACTTGCATATCAAAAATACATGGTAGAGTATATGGAGTTCATTACGATATATATAATTCTGAATTCCAATTACTTTATAATTGAAAATGCACTCAAATAATTGTATACCAGTTTTAAGGGGTATGCATTTATATTATTTTTTATTTCATAATATTTAGGATAATCCTTGTCACTTCTCTAAGCTTGTACACCTTTTAATGAATATTTGACTCGGCTTTTTATATAACGCAATGCATATAAGTGCCTACTCCTCTTTTCACTTACGCAAATCATTGAATCAGCTTTTATTTTCCCAAAAGTGTACTAACACTCTAGGTAGCAAGCGCAAGTGACTGACAGTTAACATTTCTGGCACTTTCATTTTCATCAGAGCACCGGGAGCAGGGCAATGATAGCCATGTCCGACCCCTAGGGCATTTTATTTGCTGCCATTTTTTTTATCTATTCCATCCCAGAAAACAGATGGAGCTATAATAAAGCATTTATATTAAGATGAATCGGTACACTTTAGGGAGATGTAAGATTGGTCTTTTTTCGGCCCTGAGTCGAGGACTATTTATCAAGCGAGACAAGTGTGGTGGCTGCATTGGAGTGGGCCTGGAAATGTAATTTGTAGATAAATTAGGGCTTGGTGTGGTAGATGTGGTGAGAATTACAACATGGAGGTGGCGTTTGATGAAAAAAGATACGGGTTTGGTCCCTTGATTTGTTTAGGGTGTTTTAAGTTTTGGGATAAGTGAGTTAACGCAATTTTTTATTTTTTATTGAAAAATTGCATTAAGTATTTCAAACACCTTTCAAAAATACCTTTACCTGTTTAAACTACATCTATACCTTTTTAATTTTGTAGTTTTAAATCTCTCTGTGATTTATATTCAATGCATTATTTTTCTCTCTGATAAACTAAGTTTAAAATAATATTGAATACATTGTATTAAAAATTTTAAATTATTACCCTGTTTTTGTGGTAGTGATTTTTTGTTTTTATTAATAAGTGCTTATATTTCTTAATTTTTTCCTGTTAGAAGGAGTCTAAATGTTAAAATAACAAAAAAAGATAGATTATTATTACGTATCTACTTTTTTATCTTGCTTTGAAGATATTTTTGGATGATTCATCCTAATTAATATCACTAATATTTGTTTTGCTATTTTTTATTCGCATTGATTGCATAACTAAGTATAAAATATCTACTTGAATCACAGGCAATTCAAATTATACTTTAATTTTTTCTGTAAGTAAGAAATATATTAAATTGGGAAAGTAAGATGGGCACTGTAAAAATAATAGTAACGTTCCACATAATTTCCAGAAACGTTCCTGCTTTTTATGAGTTTTTACAGCAGTTTAACACTTTACTTAAAAATTCTGGTTTTCTTTCTGAAACGTTTCTGAATCCCGCTGAATCCTGCCAGAAGCGGATAGTTAGTGCGGTGCACCTGTCATGCCTATACATCGAAACTTTTTCACAAAAATTTTTTGCTACCGTAATTGGGCCTAAAAACGTCTTTTTGCATCTAATTTTCAAAATTTTCCCAAAGTATCAACTGATCAAAATTCCAGATTTGGATCTTAATCCTAAGTTATATTTTATATGGAATGTATACATCAATAAGTTGTGGTTGGCTCAATGGTAAAGCGTTTGCTTTGCAAGCGGTAGTTCCTCGGATTGAATCCCGATAGCGACTATTTTATTTTTTGCGGAATTTTATTTAATCCGGAACGTTTCAGTATTTTAACAGTAAAGTTCCTGGAATTTCACAGTTAGCTTACTGGTATTTCTGCGAAAGGTTTCAGTATTTTACAGACACGTTCCTGGTATTTTCCAGGAACATAACTTAAAAAAATGGGCAACTCAGCTGCCCAGTTTTTTTAAGTAACGTTTCAGAATTTTTTTTTACAGTGAGGCCTTTTTGCTTCAAACAACAATTTATCAGATCAAATGTAAGTAGATACTCTTTAAAATAAAATAATAATCTAGTTAAAGTCAAGTGATTTCTAGAGAGTAAAACAATTTCTTATCCATTTAACGCTATAAAAACCAAATTCCGTTTTTTAAAATTAAGCTTAAAAGCAAAACATAATTTTAATGGATATTTTTAAGCTTTGCATATCACTTTCAATACTTTCTGGAATAAGAAGAAGAAAATGCTACAACATTTCGATACACAGTCGTTGTTAACTTTAAAAATCCAACCTTTTTTAAGAGGAACGTCTTTTCTGAAATCATAGCAGCAATATAAACAACAACCACAACATCTATCCCAAGAATCGGGGAATATGAATCCCCTTAAAGAATGAAATTCACTCCACTCGCCCGATTTGAAGAGAAAAGCTGAAGGCAACAAATATTTCATTAGTATACACGTTCGATTGACAGCTATTGGAAGCCACCTCAGTGAAAATAACTTCAAGCAAAAACAAGAGTCATTTTTCACGTCGTCTCGCGCAGTCTCATTTTCAGGCTCATAACAAGTATGACACGGGAAGAGAAATAAAACGCTCAAAAAATAATTCTAATATTTATCCTCCTCAAAATTTCCAAGATGCCCGCGGCAGTGCGCTCCGCTTATTGTCGGGGAAACAAGCGATTTTTTCCCTCTGTACCCTGGGTCAGCGGGCCGTATAACCTTGGATTTTAACCTTAAATCAGGTTTCGCACTCATGCATTTTAATTTCCAGGGTTATACGGGCGCTCGAAAAACCTTCATAAAACTTTATTATATATTAAACAAGATGAACCGTCAGCGGGAGACGAGTTTTTCATTTTCGGGGGGTGTTAAAATAAACAAATAATAAACCGCCCCAGCGCGTGGTTTAAAATGTCAAGAGAATAGCAGTTGATTTTCATTTGCGGGTGACTTGCAGGGGGCGAAATTACATTCGTTTTGCCCCCTACCCGGGCAAAGTCGTCATTGCATTCACCTGCGTTCCTTTGTTACAACACTCGCGAGGGTCGTAACTTGGAACAGGCGGCATTAACAAAATAATTAATGAGGAAAGGGCAATTTTTTGCAACTTTTTCCCCGTTTTAACAGCGAGTTGCGGGTCATATAAATAAGATGAGGCCCGGCGTATGGTCAGCGTGTCCGGTGATCAAGGGTGAAATTTTTAGCAAGCATGACCCGGGTTGGTTTTGGATTTTTGAATTATGTATGGGGTTGCGTTTACTGGAATTATGTTCCCGGGGTCGTTTCCGGCTTTCCTGGCCGCCTCGGAGCAGTTTATTGTTTGTGAAGGGGGGTTGTAAAATCTAAAAACCGAGGAGTTGAGATAATTAAAGAAATTTATGTTCTGCAGTTGCAGTGTAAAAGCCTTTTCCATTTGCTACTCGTGTATGATTGAGGTTTTGCTACAACACATTAAATTGTTTTGCGTAGTATAAATGAAATAAATTTCTCGTTTCTATGTTTTAACTGAATTTAGTTGTATACATTTTCATTCTTGATAACTTTGATACCTTAAAGACTTTGAAAGTATTTTCAAGCATTTTTGCATTTATTTGAAGCTACAATATCCGCTTAGAAAGCTACATGCTTTACATTTTGATATTTTACTTAAAATTTCACAAAGTATGCTTAACACTAAATTTTATTTGACACTTTCTATTCATTACATTTATTCTAATAATATGTTACCAGCAAACTCATACAATTAGAAAAGGAACCTTAAAGAGTGCGATAGCAATAAGATTAAACACATGTGTAAAGCAATACTATGATTTGATGCTATCACATATATTTATATTATAAGAAATAAATTTCTTTAATAAGAGTCATTTAATTGCCCTTTCTTCAATCATTTTATTTTTATAAATAGTTCCTCAAAAGTTGCGAATATAATAATCTATCGATCAATTGTTTATATCTCGGTATAAAATTTTTCACATTATATGCGGATGAAAGATATGTATTAATTTTTAGTACAAAATACTTTTCTACTATCTAATAACATTATATATATTTTAAAGTATTTTTAGAAATAATTTTCACATTAAAGCATTCATCATTTATTGAATTCGTATATTTTTAATTTCACCAAGATATCAACCACATATTTAGACACCAATCCTCGACATCTACACTTGGATACAAAAACTTTCATCTCATACCATCACTTATATATTATAAAATCTAACTAATAAAAAATACAACTGAACCTGTCATCAGTATTTCGTAACAAATGATGCATCGAAATGGTTAATGGCTGTGGATGTCCAGTTAATAATAATTAAGCGTAGCGTCAGATGTGCTTCGTATTTTTACGTGAACGCTTCCACACCAGAATCACATCGCACTTGAAAAACTCACCAAAAAGTGTCGATTAGACCCAGGCTGCAGTCATTAATTGTCGATAATAATTGTTCGTAAAGAGTTTCTTGGAGGCAATTTGTTCCAGAAGATACCAGCTGAAAAGTAAGTTTATAAGTATTATCACAGGGACATAATTTTCAACCCCGTGCCTTTTTGCTTGTGAACTTTTTAATTCAATGATGGATGCCCCTATGGTATTTTTTCTACACCCGGGTATAATCTGTTGCCCGGGCATTGTCTCCCTAGCAACAATGTGTTATTACAAAGTCTATTAGCGGGCCGAGTTCCGTTTTGCATGAGATCGTAAATAAAGTCGAAACCCGGGATCAATTTTTGAACGTGGGATCTCACGCTAATTATACCGTTTTGCGGCCGGCGCTAAAAGTGATTAATTAAAAAGAAACAAACGATGAAAAAGATACTACCCCCGAAAAGCTAACTATCTGCAACCCCAATAATTATGACGCTGATAGAGGGTCTTAAAATAATCAGTTTTGTTTTTCTTTGCCGGCTTTCTTTGGACTCATTATTTTCGGAAGTGTGCCCGGCCTACTGGGAATCGAATCTGGCTCACGTAGCGTAATTTAGTGCTATTCGAGAGAAAGGTGAATCCTTCTTTTAATGCAACCCTACTTTGTGATTTTCATTAAATTTTAATTGCGGCCCGCTTTTTTCGCGGCCCGCGTTATTGGTCATTTTTCTTCGGCCGTTGAGTCACTGTTAAAACGTTTTCATTATAGGGCCCCGGTTTTACGAGGAGGTCGTCTTTTTAATAAGCGCCCAAATATAAAATATAATCACAATGAAACTGCATACGGCTTGTTTTGATTATGCGCTTGGTTTTTGATTTTGGGCGGTCTGCCCCGCTGCTGTTTTTAAATATAATAAACGCCTCGCGTAAAGGGGATAAAAACATAATTTGCAGCCTCATAATTAAGATAATTAATTTGCGTTTTTTGTAGCGTTTAATGTGGGAAATTCCTCCACAGATTGGTTGAACGGAAAGCTTAAACGTCTTTTAAAGGAGCCATATCCTTTATGGCATAAAGATTAGAACTCTAAATTTTACTCATAGTTAGGTTGCAATAATTTTCATCGCGATTCTTCTTTCATTGTAATGAGGGCCGTATAAGTACTTTCATTAAATAACCATTACCGGGGTGAAGGAATTTATATTACTTATTTAAGTTCGCTTTTTATCTCGCAGAATCCAGAAGTTATTTATTAGGCTAATTCTAGTTTTGGAAATGAATAATTCAGGAACTTGTTATTGACCTATGTAAGTGAAAAATATTCGCAATAACGAGTATAAAGGTTTGAAACGTATGTGGGCTGTACTTGACTGAATTAATGTTCTAGACGAAAGTTCAAAATATGAAGTACTTAAGAATGGTAAATAGTAATATTTATTTACTTTAAAATAATAAAAAATAGGTGTTTAATGAATTTTCTTGAATTATTTAAAATTTTAAGAATTTTTCATGGATAAAAAAATTCATCGACATTTAAATGACTAATTTTATTTCAAAAGCCATTTTTAAGTTTATTTAAATACGATAAATTAACTAAAAGTTATTTATCAATAAAAATATTATTGATTTAATAAAAGCATTATAAGGATAATATAAAATTGAAATTTATCCTTTTTATTAATTATATATGTTACCGCTAAAGTTGATAATTAGTTAATCTGAAGAATACCTAGGTAAACTTAAGATTAACTGATTTCTGTCGTTAATGTGCGGATTTTTGAGTTTTTCGCATTTTACCTAGGGAATCTACACTATAACGGCCTCTTGATCGTTAAAGTTCAAAATAGTTTGTTTTGTTCAATACTTTCTGTTAAAATGTTGAGGTGCTTACTGCGCCATGCGCTTACCCCTGCGCAGTTGGGTTTCAATACGTAGTTTGTTGTCATATTTGGTGTTTTGATTTCAAATTTAGAGCGTAGCACTGGTAGTTGTCATGTTGAATGTTAAAACAAAATAATACAAGCAAGTAAGTACTGTAAATTTACATGATTAAGTACAGTATATTACTACTAAAACGGGTATTTTGAAACAATTGTGTTGAAGCTCCGACTTCAGAGTGACAGAGATTTCTTTTAACGAAAGCAAATGTCCCAGCTGTTGAAATATCTTTTCAACAAACGTTAATTCAACAATCGCTGGAACCTGGGCAAGGGTTTAACATATGTAATCGATCGCGAATCCTAGCAATAGTTCAGTGCAGGCTGCCAGCCGATTACACCGCGCTTTCATTAAGACTTGCTAGTTTAAGTGCTCATTGAAATACGCTGTCAAATCGAGATCGAAAACCACAATTGATACAAATCTCAGTTGGTACTTTAATATTCTATTATTATTGTTTTTATATTCTAGTTTTAAAATTGCTAATTCATTACTATTTTTGTGGGATTTGCGTGTTTTGTGTAATATGAAAAAAGTACCGATCCCCCTTTTTTGATTCGTCATTGTTACTGTTTACCCCCAAAACGAGTTTGGTTATAGTTAGGGCAGGGGGGTTTGGGGGGGCGGCAGCCCCCCCAACCTCCTTAAACTTTTTATAAAATAAAATAAAATTTTGCTCTTTAACGGATCACCCTCGTTAATATGTAAAATAACTGATTACAGGTAGTATGCAGATTAACGAGTGTCTAGTCGGTAGGGAGCAGAATACCTAGGTAATTTCAAGATTACCTAGGTAATCTTAGAAATTGAAAAAAAAATTCGCTCTTTAACGGATCACCCTCGTTAATCTGCAAATTACCTAGGTTATATGTAAATTAACTGATTTCCGGACTTTAACTGTAACATATATACAAATTTATAAATATAACTCTTTATTAACCAAAATTGGTAATTTTTTATTCTTGTCTAATTTCCTCTGTTAAGGTAAAAAGTTGGTATACTAAAGTTAAAATTAGAAAATTATTTTGGAAAAATTCTTGAAAACAATCTGGTTCTGGTTTTTAAACTAGGATACTAGACTTCAGTGTACGTAGTTATTTTATTTAAAAATTAAAAGCGAATAAGTATAGATAACAATAGTATTAATACTAAGTCATAATACATGCAAATTGTTTTATATTCCTAGGCCAATGGAATTATAAAAACATTATAAAATATGTATAAACTTAGGAAAAGTAAAAGATAAAATAAGAAGAGAAGTCTAAATGTTAACCGAATTCCCTGCAACTAGAAAAATTAAGATTACTTAGCATTTTTGGAAAAAATTAAGTAATGTTGTATGTATTTTACTATACATCCTCAAGGATTTATGTTATTTTATTTAGCTACACCACTCTATCCCAAGAAAACTTAGAAACACTCCAACAGTAAACAAAGCTCCACATTTTGATCAACAAGCTCAAGATACTTTTTGATTTAGTGATCAGTCATGTAGGCCGCATATTTCCCGTTGTTTCAAACTTCCACCCGAAACCAAGTTATCGCCCTTCGGAGAAACAAGCGAAACTTTCTCTCTGCGCGCGGTAAAATATTCAATAAAAGCTCCGACGGCAGCTGGCCCCAGCAAAAGATCAGCTTCCAATCTAATTTGCTATTTTTCTCGGAGTCAAAACAGGTAAATATAAAACGCCGTGTTTTACAAGTTCAATGGGAGGCGAACGTGAGCCGTATTTTGATTCTTAATCGAAGTCCGGCCGAATCATTCTTGCGCCCCAGGGCGCCCCTTTCGCTTGAAATGCGGGCTGCTTGGGGCTGGGATGCTTCAGCCCGAGCCCTCCTGTTGACAAAGCGCTTGTGAGCAGGCTTAGTTTGGGTGCTCCCCTGGATTTCTTCGCACGCAGGCTTAGTGGGCTCTTTGGTTGGTTTGCTGTTTGGGTCCGAAAGATTGTTTGGCGGCTCTTTTTTGTTGTTGGTTTGGGAGTTATGGTTTGGATTCCTTGGCTTCTTTTTCGGGTACTAAGAATCTACCCTACGTGATAAGTAGTGGGCATGTTTATCAGGATAGCAGTTTGTTTCTATATCAAATATAACTCTTATTGATTTTCATGGTTTGTGATTAGGATTAAATTATTTAAGTAACTCAAAATACAGGCTCGTTGTTATAATTCACTGTAAAGATTGAAAATTATGGTTTCACATGCAGAAGAGGGATACGTCACCATATTGGGAGACTAAATGGTTCCTTTACATACTGTGTATGAAATCATTTTTATAAAATTTGGGGTTAATTTTAAAATTATATTTTTATTGATAAATATAAAGCTGTTCCATTTTTATGACAAAAGAAACTCCCTGTCATAGATGACGCTCAAGATTTAAATTGATATGGTCAAATGCTATACTGGATGTAAGTGTTTTTTACACATGAAAATGGGTAGATTTAGTTAGAGATAAAAGAGATAAGAATAAATAAGAGTAAATGAAATTAAATCATAATTTTTTAAACTGGTGACAAAAGCATCCTTTAACTGACATTAAATTAAACTAATTAACTACTGACATTATTATTAAAAAGATGTATTTTTTTCATTAAAATAAACTAAAATACAAAGACAATGGTCCATTATTAGAAAACCTTAAGAAATGTTTTTTTAATGAAAGTTTTTTTAAATAACTCTAAAATTCAATTAATAGTCACGCCTAGTGAAATTAAAATATTGTTTTAGTTTGAATTACAAGTGAGGAAATTATTTATACTGTTTCTTATCTTCACCAACTTTGTGAAACCTTATTTATTTTTCATGTTTAGGTTCTCATTGAATACTATCCCATTCAAACCGTACCCTAGACAGTGCTATAAATGCAGTACCTTCAAAGTAATCATTTTCTTGCATCTCAATCAATGCACCTCTATAGAAAAAAAACTCGGTAAAAAATCTGAATAAAGGCAACAATGTTTCTCCCTGCTCCAACTCAAGATTGCGTATACGCACCAACCCATCCTACGCATTTTTCTAAATAATCTCCCGATAAATGTACCCCGGCCGAAAAAACCAAAAGAAGCAAATCCGAAATAAAGGCCAGACTGTAGAGAGGCGTACCATGTGGCTTTGGTCTAATTAGTAAAATGACAAATAAGGTTGTCAGGATACGAGAGTAGGGAACCTGGAATTACTTTATTTGACATCCAAGTAATTACGCATTAGCATAATTAAGCAACAGCGAAACGAGTTTCATATTTTATTAATTTACACTCAGTGAGCGAATTCATTTGTTTGTCCGCACAAAATTGAATTCCAATAGGCGGCTGCTGAAGAAAAAGAGCGCTGAAGGCGTTTTTTCAAAGCCTCTTCTTCTACCCCTTGAACCTATGCACTGCTGCTTTCTTCTATTATGCATGATATGCTTTGCGTATGATCTTTATCAGGGCTAACTGTTTCAATAATTAATCGTATTAGCGATCTCTTGCAAAGAGAGCAGCGGCTCTTTCCTACTTTTCTTATAGGGGGACTTTGGTTAAGACTAATTTTAAATTCATTGAAATGTAATGAAACTTTGGAAAGAAAACAGAACATATTTAGTTTTCTAATTGGATTCCTAATATCTGATTCGATTTTCCGGTTCTGATATATATTTAAAACCCCCCTTCGTTTTTTGGTACTAATTTCCGAACCTTTCACCGTGGTTCTGATTTTGGTTTTAGGATATGATTAGAACAATGAAAAAAACTAATTACGAGGAGTTATTTTATAGAAAAATAAATTTTAATTACGAATGTTTTTTGCGTAAAACTCGATCTCATGCTCTTTTTAGATGAGTTCGGATGAACAGAATAAGTTCCGTTGCGTTAAAAGAAAAATAAATTATAATAAAGTATTATCATACGATAAGTTTTACTGAAATTTGTGATAAAAATTCAATATAGATTGAGCAGAAACTATCTTTAAAATAAATTATACAAAACTATACGGTAAGGCAATACCAAGAAATATGTGGTAAATATTGTAAAATTAGGGTATTTAAAAATCGAATGTATTTTCAATATTAAAATCTATAATAGACCTAGCAAGCTGAGATGTTTATGCATAGAATATTTTGAATATTTGTGAAACGATTATTAATGAGGTAAATAACTAAAAAAAAGTATATGCGAATAAAATTTAGTTAGACAACTTTCTTTGATTCAATGGAATTACATTTTTAGTAATTTAAAAGTGAAGTGTTTTGATGTTTCAAAAATTAACAACAATAAAAATCTTTTAAAATCAAATTTCATTTTGTTCTAATCATTTGAATTGAATAAATTTGGGATTTATCTTAAAATGTAAGTTTCTTTTTTCTTAGTCAAAAGTTGAAAATCTTGCATTAAATATACGAAGACTATAAATAGTGCATGGATATTGAATAAAAAACTGTGTGACACCCAACCTTACAATACACAAAACTAACTTTCAGCTGTAGGTACTAACAACTTATAAAAGTAAAAAAGTACGGTTTACCATAATTAGAAATTAAACCCTTTTTATATTTTCTCCGTCCCTATATCATGCCCCTATCACCTTTAAACAGAATAGTCTCCAGATAAAAGCCCGCATTAAGTTAATTCCCTGACCCATACTTCAGACAACCAGCTTTTCCCCGTTAACGAAGAGCACAAATAACCATTAAAATCAAGGTGTCATTTACAGCACGTTCCTAAAACCCTCCACCGAAAAACGCAGTTACACTCCATTTTGATTTGAAATGCAGTGCGGAACGTGCATAATTATGATTACTCTCCTTCTGAGCTCCCGGGCTTTTAAAAAGAAGCTATCGGCCTGTTTATACCGTCAGAAATCCACTTTGAAGTACCATATAAAAATTAGCATAACACTTTTTATCCCGCTTTTTTCCCAGTAACGCGAAAGTTCTAATTAAAGAAAAGGAAAACGCATCTTAGGCCTTTGATCTCATTTATTTGGGAAACGTTTGTTCATTTCTGCGAAGCTGGATTTGGCGCGTTTTTGTCTTTCTTTTTACACGGTCCGTCTTGTCTTTTTACGTCTATTATACATGCACGGAGGTGGGAAAAAAAGACGTGGGTATGACAAACGCGCAGGAAGGCTCGTGACAAGAAGTTTGACATTCACAATGACGCTAATGGAGAAAGAGGACCTCTTGTTTTTGGGGAGATTAAAGGGGATTGTCGGAAGGACACTTAACACGCATGAATACCGGGGTGATCTATGAAATAAAGTGTTGAAGATTATGCTGTCGGAAAACACACATAAACCGTGGAATGAACTTGGAGATTTTCCACACTACTAACTTTCTTGAATAACCTTAGATGTTTAGAAGCGTCCTTAAAAATTGCCTAACCTCAATTTATATTATTATAACTGAGCATTATAGTATTCAATTGGTGAAAAATTTCATTGCAATCGACAAATTTTGTAGTACATAAAATATAATCTTTTTAAAAATTGAAAGGCCTTAAAGAAAACCAATTTGTATACACGATAAGTACCAGAAAATAGTTTACAAAAAATTCAGCTACATTTTAAAAGCATAAATAGTTTGAACGGCAAACACTGATTATAAAAGATTAATATAAAAAAAGTTAATGAAGCTTGTGTATAATAAAGTTTCGAATATTTTTTTTTCTAAGTACCTAGGGTAGGTGGGGGCAAAGCCACGCAATTTTCAGTATTTTTAACATTGTCCTCGAAAGGGGGTAGATAATCCCAAAATTTTAATTGGAGATGTTAGATTGAGGTCCTACCTACAAAACCAATCCAAGTTTAAACTCCTATCGATGGTATTTTAGGAGAAATTTACAATTTAGTAGAAAAAAATCGCGGGACTTTGCCTCGTAAAATGGGGCAAAGACCCGCACTTGCAAATCTTGGTGCCCAAGTGAAATAAACATGGATAAACAGAATATTTCATTATAAAAACACTAGAAATAATCCTCTTAATGTTATTTTAATATTTCAAAGCCAACCAACAATATTAAATATCAATATGATCAGTTTTAATGAAAATTGTCAACCTGTTGAAGCAATTCATTTCAGATTGCCCAGATATCTTTCAAAAGGGAGAAAGGATGGTTTCAGGTAGAGGGTTGGCATCACGGAAACTTTTATTAACCTCTTTAGAGATCAAGTAGTCCCATTTTCCTTTTGGGACGAATTCCTGAGCTTTTTAAGCTGCGTGGATTTGCCCCAAAACACCTGCGTGGATTTGCCCCGTTTTACTTTATTTTGAAAAACAAGCCTTATTATTTTTAGAGACATGTTGAGGGAATTCTTTCAAAACGAAACTGAAGTTTAATAGCTATCTTATCATTGGGATATGTGTTTGTATTTCTCCTCAAGCTCTACTTTTTGTAATGTTTAAGTAAAAGATCAGAAAAATTACATCAAAATGATGAAAAACAAACTTACAGCATTTTTTAAACTCATGAGTGACTTAGGGGTACGAACTTTAGTGGAACAATAGGTCACAATAGGACAAACCAACCACCTGGTTTTCAACTTTTTAATCGATCATTAACGATAAAAAATGGCGGTGCGTGGTTTTGCCTCGTGCGGGTTTTTACCCCCACCTACCCTATATACTTGAGAGTATATAAGGTAAGTGTTCAGAAACACCTTTTTGTAGTTTGTTATTGATGATGAAATAAAAAACAAATTTATGCACAAATCCAACAAAAACACTCGGAGAAAAGTAATTGCAAAAATTATTTATCAATTGTGGGAGTTCAGAAAATTTAAAACACGCAAATGTATTTTTACAAAATGTCCCCCTATTGTGTTGTAAACTAGATAAACATTGAATAAGTGTTAAAAATAATGCAATACCATTCCTAACAAAGAAAATATTTTCAAAACGTTATCGTGTCCACAGGAAGTGCTAGTTTTATTCTTAAACAAATTATCATCAAACAATAGCCTAAACTATTTCCTCCGCTATATTGCTTTGTTCTCTTTATATTCAAGGGTTCAAATCGTTTCATTGTTTTTCATTTGTGTGTATCTTACTTTTCCGAATTGAATGATATAAATCTTTATGAAAACAAATAGCTTTGTGGTGCTTTTTTCATATTTTTCGCAATGAAATCATTTTATTTTCATGGAACATATTTTATTCTTTTGAATAAGCTTGAAAAGATATATTTCAAATATAACCTTTCATTATTATTTAGTTCCTCTCTTTGAGCTGATGTGTCTGAAAAATTATAGTTTATTCTACCTATTGGTTAAAGATTTTAACATTAAAACTACTTATTTATCTTATTGCAAATGTGTTTTTCTATTTAGTATTGTTATAAAGTGATTGACTATTTACTTTGGAGAAATCAAGCTACTTCTGAGTAAGAAAATTAATTTTATTTATAATTGTGTCGTATGATCACTATTTTCTTTCCGAACAAATATGTAATTCCTATTTTAACTACAAACAGCTGACAGTTCAAGAGGTTTAAAGTTACTTTTGTGTTTTCAGCTTTTTTAAAAGTGCTTTACCCATAATATTTAATTTGTTCTTCTCCGATCCTTTTTTAAATTAGGAAATTAATGAAATCACGCGTGATTTAAGATATATTAATTATAATATTAAGATAATGTTTAGAAATTAATATTTATTTGAATCTTATATGTGTAGTTGGATTAAATTAAGATAGGGGTAAAATACAAATTCTAACCAAATTAATTCATGTCTTTTAATTGAATTATATTATATATTTATCAAAAATTACATGAATTTAGCAGTTTTGTGATATTTTAAACCGACAATATTTTCTTAAGCGTTGGATTCAAAACAGTGTTGCCTTCACCATTAATTTGTTTCCTATTTTGTTATAAAAAAGGAGTTAAACATTAGGGGAGCATAAAACATAGATTTTAAAACCTAAAATTCCTGAAAGTAGAACTTATGGGAGGATCTCTAAAGATCTTTTTTGTGTTTTTTAAAAAGGACACCTATTTCCAAATCTTTGAATATATTTAACTCTTTTGAACTTTTTAATGAATAATATTTATCTTCCTTAGCCAAATAGTTGAAAATAAGTTCATCTTAACCATATCCCAATAAAACAAAGAAAAATCAAAAGAGCTTCCCAATCCATGAAAATATCTTAGATAGGCTTAGCGGAGAAACTGGCAAGAAATAAAAGAGCCCGGAAGAACCTTTAATTCCTTAAGACTATCGATAGCCACAGTTCCTCTGTTCCCCCTTCAATTAGCACCTTTGCTTACTTCCTTCTGCACGAAATACCTGATAATGAACTTTCTTAAGACACTAAAAGCGCCGATAAAACTTTGCCGACAGTCACGGAAAACCTTTGGCGTCTAGGATAACTTTCCGGGATTAGGTGGGCTCGCTTGCCATCCCTCCCAATTGGCAATCTAGTATGGAGTTTTGAAAACTCTGCCTACACGCTACCTTGACTTCCAGGAAGCTTCTTCAACCCTAAGTGCCCCCTGACTTCAAATTACGCAATGAATTTCTCTGTAATTGGATTACACTGCCTGGCCCCAGCCAGTTCTTTAGCTCGCTAGGGCAAAGCCTGAATTCTCTCACATCATAGACTTAATGCTGCTTGAATTGAATCACCTGAGTCATTTGTAGCTGCCAGGAGTTCGCCTCCTACGCCGAGCCAGAAAAGTTTAATCTCATTTTGTTACATTTTATACTAAATATCTCTCTACGAACGGAATGGAGGCAAGGAAGGCGTTGTTTGGAGAGGTAGTGTTAGTTTATACAGGTAATGTACTAAAACGAGCGTAAGAATGAACTCAATTTGTTTATGTGAAGGAAACGTAACTACTTAAACGGGTAAAATCACCTCAATGGGGATTATTTAGCTGTGAAAATATAACTATATTTGATACTTAAAAATTGAAAAAACCACTTATTTTTTCACAATGTGTTTTTTATTGTAGTGTTTTTCTAATAAAATTTTAATTACTTACTCCTGTAAGCCCTGTGCTATACATTGTGGTGCACGGGGAGCTTTTTTTTTGTTTTAATTTTTAAAAAATGTGGTTTTTTTTTAAAAGAAATTATACAGTTACCTTAACTTTGCCTTTTTCAAAGTAGCTTAAACTGACAGATTTTTTTCGTGCAATATTGTCAAAGTTTTATTTCTCATCGATAACTATTTTTTTATAAAATATTATTAAAAATATGAATACATATGTTTCAAAATATGTTTTATTTATTTCATAATACAATTTAAGTTCATAACTGTGTGAAAGTCCTTGTCAATTTTTTCTTCCAGTCATATGCCCGTATACTGAAAGCTTTGAAGCATCCTGCAAAAAAAAAGAATACAATAATTTTAGTATTTACATTCAAATTGTAATTAAATTAGATATATCAGTTTTAAATATCATATTAAGATGTTAAAAAACCTAATTAGAAAATTAAAATTATATAAAACTTTAAAAAGTTCAGTAAAATATTCAATTATATTCGAAAGTTTAAAGAACTATATAAATGTAAGGAGTATTCTCGATTTCAAATTAAAGATGCTTGAGTAGTTTAATATACTTTGTAATACGAAATGAGAATAAAACCACAAAAACAATATCTTTAAAAAAGTTTAAGGAACAATAAAATGAACTGTAAAACAAAATGGACTAGAATAATTGCAAATAGTGTTAGAAACAAGATCATTTAAGAAAATATCTTACATAAGAAAATAGTCACCATAGTAATTAGTTTCAGAACTTATCACATCATATAAATTTTAAAAAGTTAGCTTATTATATTTATTTTTTAATTATAAAAGTGCTCTTCAAGTTCCAAATTTAATTATGTCCATTTAAATTCAAACGATTTAAGACACAGTAATATCAATTTAATATTTCTGTCCCATTTCATACATTTCTTAATTGTTAACTGAAATATTGTTTCAGAATTACTCGCATGTCTATAATGTTTGAATAAAACAAATAAACCTTCTTGTATTTAAAGATTGAAAAATGATTTATAACGTGAACAAATAAACAATTATTTTTCTAAATTGTTTTAAATCCAATTATTATTTTACATCTGAAACAGTTCTAATCAAAATTAATTTTGATAAAAACATAATTATCTTCATATTCCATTATCCCCTCACATTAAATTCTATTAAGAGAGAAAGTTAGAAGGATAATGGGAATCTGAACGGCAGCAATGGAAATGTCATGCAGAAGTTATTTTCATCCAAATATTAATGAGTTCTTTAATGAAAGTGAAAAAATCCGTTTCGGTATCTGTAGATATTTTCGCGCCAGCGAAAAAAAACGCAAAAAAACCAGCATGGAATGAATATCACCCCACTGATAACGTGTCCCGTCTTGATTTTCTAAAATTAGATTACATTAAGTGGTAGGAATATCCAGATATAATAAACTCATGACAGTACTTGCCAATGTTCATTAGAATCTGCCGGTTAAAATAGCGATGAACTTATTGCATTATAATAATAGCGCAAAAAACCCTTTTGACAACAACGGACAATAGCCAACCTCTCAAGGCGCAAAAAAAAGCCCAGCATGAGAGAGGGCTCGTTTTATCTTTACCATGAGTATGATAATTTTAATTTTTTATGAGACTCCTTATCTTTCCTCTCTTCTTCCGTTAACTTGATCAGTGTCTTTCAGACTAAGGCTGCAAAAAATAACTTAATGAGATTATTTCCATTTAATGGCGAAACTCGTAATTTTAAAATGGCTTCCCTCGTATTATGGCGGCTTTTTTTGCTTTCCGATTTTTTTATTGACTATGTGAGGTGTTACAGTGCGGCACTTAAGCGATGCTTTTCTTTTGTTTGACTTGTCACGCTTCTTAGAGATCCTTGTAATAATTCAGTTGGGCTCTGTGTACATTTGATCTAACACGAGAGGGGTCCCGTGACACAGGGCCGAGGATTGGATTGACTAAGTTTCTATTAATTTCAATTAGAAATACCTCTTTTTATCGAGTTTTCAAGTTTAGTTTTTCTTTCGAGTGAGATATTTCAAATTTAATAAATATTTTTATCTTATGACCAATAAGCTCACTTTGTTATTGACTTTAATGAATTTGTATTTAAATTTTGAATTTTATTTTTTTTATATTATACAGATGTAATAAAGTAGATTAAAAAATTGCCATTGCACATCCATCAATTTATCTCAAGCAATCTGACTTATTTTAAGATTAAATTTATTTTAACTCCTTTCAAGAAAAAATACAGCGGTAAATAATGTTTATTTATATTCTTGAATAGCATATTACTTTTTGTTATCAAATAAAGGATCAATTTTTGAAAAAGGTTAATTTTTAGGTGTGTCTAAAATGTTGGATAAATCCTCAATAAGCTTTTTTCTTAGATTCTTTACAGAAAGCAGAATAAACATAATTTTCACATTTGTCCATTACTTTAAAAATTAAAATGAAATAAATTTGTTTTAAAAAATAATATCAATATACATTTGCAAAATACACTGGCTTATTAAAAGACAAAATAGCTGCGGAAAAATAAAAAATTCTATAAATGACACATTAAGAAAGTGAATATAGGGATCATCCACAAATTTGTTATAATTTAAACTCACAAACATAGTGTTTCTAGAATAGTTAGCTTTTCAGTCAATGGGTTGTCTCTTAAAAATAATTGGTTTAATTTTCCAAATTCTGGGGTAGAGCTTTTCTTTCAAAAATGTGTATAAGAAACTAGATATCGTATTAAATTGTTGTACGATTTATTTTATTTGAAGAGGAAATATACTTATTGATATTTATAAAAGTAAAGATACCGAGGGTGATCAATTAGATGTGTAGCGTAGTATAACTAAACTGCATAATTCAAAATTGCATTAAGTTGTTAAAAATTACATTTGCAGCATTCTTTAATTTAAAACGTCTTAGAATGAGCCCATCTGGTAGATATTAAAGTGGGATTGGTTGTGATACAAAACATCACAAAATTTTGATGACGCTTATCTCCTAGAAATTTAAAAACTGTATTTACGATGCTTACAGTTAAATCTCTGAGACATTTTTAAAGATATTATTATGATTATATTTGCTTTGACTAACATATTTTCGATTCACATATTTAAGAAACAGAATGAACACGATTAAAGTATTTATTATCAGTTCTCCCTCTTGTAATAATACCAGTTATTGCTTTGTATAAGCTCCAGGATTTTAAATCCTATGTGCTAGGTATTTTTATAGTAATTATATCGTTGCATTTCAAAATTTTCAAACATACTCCAAAATAGCATTACTAGGAAAAGATGCAAGATTCCTTTATTCCTCAAGCTTTACTGCGTCAGACTAATATTAATTAAAAACATGAATTTAAACCCTTTTTACATCGTGACTTAAGGGCATGGAAATATGCAAATTTGTTGAAAACTACGACTGTTTCTCTAACTTGAGACAAGAAATAAATATTTAATAAATTTCAAAGAGTGCATAATTCCCGCTGAAATAATGAATATAAATTACTTTTCATAACCTTTGATTTAATAGAGCTTCCGAGGTATTAAAAATGTTTCAGAAACGCGGACTTATTTATTGGCACTGCAAAACTAAGTTTATTTAGTGTAATTTTTATGGCGCTTGCTTAGCGTTGAAAAATAAGAAATTCAGAGTGCGCATATCCAGTTTGGTATCGAGTCTAAAGTTATCGAATACATATTTTTACTAACTTTCTTTTTGGCCACACACAATTCGGAGAAAATGATTTCCAAAGCGCTTTAAAATAAGTCCTCTCTCGTATGTTAGCCAACTCCAGAGTCTATTTATACCCAATCTAATGCCTCCTTCTTTACTTATTACTGAGAGTTACTTGCAACTCGAAGAGTGAGAGATGTGCCGGTTTTTGTTCATTATGATGCGTCGGATTCATATATTTATAAGACTAATTCGAAGGGGAGCGCTATTTTTCTAGTAGACGGTGTATTTTTCAAATGTCTGGGACTCGAAAAATCGCGCCCCCTGTTTATCTAGGTGGAACGAGGCCATTCTTTCCCCTTCTTTCCTCGGAAGCATAAATTACTTCCGCCGGTTCGCGCATTTTTGAGAGTAATTCCCAACCAGATATTATTGATTGTTCCCTCCGAAAAGAACTGACAGTTCGCGGATGGATTTTGAGGTTTAATAATGAATGCCTCCCGTCCAATAATTTGAACAAGCCCGGGCGCTCTTTTTTCTGCCTCCTGAGGATTGGCGAGCGGCTGACAACAGGTATAAAGTTGAGGAAAAGATTAAAATCACTCCGTGTTCGATGCTACAGTTAATTAGAGTCTGAGGCTCAATCTAATTAAACTTCTTCCTCCGCCGCAGCTCCCCACGGTCTCCGGCATTGCTTTTCGTCCCCTTCCATTGGAGATATTTACTGCTTTCTGACAGCAGTAACATCCACGGGAATAACAAACCTTGGCGTACCACGACACCAGCGCGGGATTGCCTCTCCTTTGGCGCCCATAGCACGACAACTCTATCTCCTTTCCCCCCTTTCCTAATTAACTTCTATTAGGAAGGAGTCATAAATAGGAGTTGAGGTAGCTATCCTCTTAACGCTTTGAGAAAGAACTGACAGTTAGAAAGGTACAAAAAAAGATTGCCTAGTTGGTGCTGCATGTTTAAAGAGCGATGGGTGTTCTCCACTTCAATTATTTCGTTTTGCTTTTGTCGGTGAGGCTTTTATCATAACGCTTTCTTGCCTGGAAATGGAATCTGTACGCAGTCGGCGTATTATTCGCGACACAAAAGAGATAATTGAATGCTCTTCATTATGTCTTCGGATAATTGTATCAGGCATTTTTGTTTATAATGCCCATCGAAGTGTGCAATCTACTTAACAGGTAATGTCTTTTAAGAATACAATAACGCATCTCTCCTGTCTTAAATTGCCTTTGTGATACCTTGAGTCTGTCGTTCAGTTCAATTGGCGAGCGCGTGCATTATTTATGGCCATGTCTCTAATTTCTAACATTTAGTTTGAATGCGCATTGAGCCCGGGAAAATAATGCGCTTAGTTTTGAAAGTTTAATAGAAAAGGAGCGGAAATTGTTGAGAATTCCTGTGATTAAAGCTAACCAAATGAATTGTTTTAAATTTTTACATGCGCTCTATGATTCTTTTAATTAAATGTGTGCAGGGTTATCCAATCAATTACATGCTTTTGTACGTTTGCTATTCTGAAGCTTTCTCCTTATCTCATATGCTTTATATTTCCGCAGTTTAAAAGGTTTATTATTTTAAATACACCCTTTCTAAATCTAAAAAAGTTTTCCGGTTTAGAATTTTTCAGTTTCAAAACAATATTATCAAAGTTACTTACGTCAGTGAAATTGTTAGTACCTTCTAAATGCATAATTTCTTTATAACAATTATTGGGGTAGAACTTCTCCAAACTTTTATTAAGCTGGGAAAGTCTATTAGAAATGTATTCAGATTTACCTATTTCAATTTTAAAATAATTTTTTTTAAACAACTAAACTAGTGTGATCAATAAACATAAAATGAGTCATACACTAAGATAACAAAATTATGTTTTTCCAATTTAAACCTTTATGTGTAGTAAAAAATTAAATGATTTTTTAAAAGGTTAGAATTTTTAATTCACTAGAAAGTTTTTTGTAGCATTAAAATTTTAACCTTTTATATTATAAAGACACAACGCTATAATTTATTTCCTAAAGAAAAATCGTATAATAGTTTTAAAGAATTCTCGAGGGATGGAGGGTAGTAAAATTTTCATTTAAAGAAAATTTTCCCAATTTTCCATAGTAAAATTTTGATTATACTACAATGTTTGCCTCTGGGTAGATTTTTTTACAAATAATTATTGGAAACTAAACTCTTTGTCCGTAACTCCTCTGACCATGTTCACTCCCATTTTGAAAAAAAAAGTTTCCTTCATTTCTAGTGTGAGGAATGGCATGGCCTCCGTTATTTGTTATAACAGATGGAGGAATCTCAGCCTCCAGAAAAACAACGGCTTCGCACAAAGCTAGAGGGATGGGTGGTAAAGGGCCGAACAAATATTAGCTTAACAATGAATACTTTGTTTGCTCAAGAATGAGATCATCAAATGAAGTGAGTTAATTAAAATGCTCTTGACGAAAAAATAGCAATACTCTCACATATTCCGACGGACTTTTTAAGCTGTAGGAACACAAGGGAACTTTCTGTGGGGCTTAAAAGGCTTGTTTCTGTAAATGAGAACAGGATTGCGCTGTGTTTGAATTGTACTTCAAGATACCTAAGTGCCAGGTGGCCGAGCAAAATGGATTAAATAAAATTTTGTGCTTTTGGAGTAAAGTTTACTTAAGGGTGTGTCAATTAGCTTTGAAATGATAACCAATGTTTTTGAACTAGGTAAAAGCAATAATTGTGTGTTGACTACTTGGCTTATGGATATTTGAAAAATTTTGTCTGTAAAATTTACATACATCTTCAAAGAGTTTTTTTATTAACTCAAACAGTTAAATAACATTCCTTTTAACATGATTTTATCTGAGAATGTGAGTCAGTATAATATAATAATAATAATAATAATAATAATAATAATAATAATAATAATAATTTTATTGGACAAACAAAAGAACAGAACAAGAAAAAATACAAACGCAGTTGATCGAGTACATACATTTCCCAAAGGAGCAACTGCTCGTCCATGGGGTCACAGAATATCTTTGTTAAAAGTAAGATCAAAAATAAAAAATCGATTTGGTTTATAGTGGAAGAAGTTGTTTTGCTTTAACACTAGACATCTACACTAGACGTATTACTTTACACTTTAACACTAGACGTATTGGATCTAACTTTAAAATATACACTGTAAAAAATCTGGGTGAATGTAAACCCAATATTTGGTGCAAAGTTTTTAATTTCCCGAAAATTTGGTGCAATAAAAATTTATTTCACACTGTAAAAAATCTGGGTAAATGTAAAACCAATATTTGGTGCAAAGTTTTTAATTTCCCGAAACTTTGGTGCAATGGAAAAGCTAGATTGTTCCAAAAATTTGTAGTATGATTTAAAAATACTTTTATGGTGAAATCGGTTGCACCAAAGTTTGGTAAAATGCTCTTAACTGGGGCCTTTGTTGAGTTATGTTTGTTGTCCACGCGCTCCATAGTTTTGTTTTTGCATGCGTCACAAAGAAAAAAGATATTTTAATAAGTTTTTAAGTTACTGAATCCCCGCTGTAGCAGTGGTAGCGTGCTTGCATAGCATGCGGCAGTTCGTAGGTTCTATCCCCAGTGATTATTATTTTATTAAAGTGTAAAAAACAGGAAAAAGTACACCATATTATGGTGCAACCCTTCTCTAATTTTGAGTGCTTTAAAACACCATATTATGGTGCAACCTATTTCTGATTTTTTGTGCTAGTGATAGCACCATAATATGGTAAAATTATGAGCCATTTTTTTGTAGCCAACAAATAAATACCAGATTTTGGTGCAACACGACCCAAATTTTTTTACAGTGTATGGTGAAATACATTTAATAGGTTCGTGAGGATTATTTTCCGTTCCTTCTGTTACAGTGTGATGTATATTTATCAGATGTGCTTAATTCATATATTCATAGTTTAATTAATACATTTATTAGAATAAATTATTTATTTACTTATTCTAACTATTTAATTAAAATAACCATCAGTGAAGTTAATGTTCCCAATACATAAGATTCAATTTTGAAATATTTCTATTATTTAATTTTTTACTGTTACTAAAAATATAGAACAGAAAAATCAAAACAAGTATTCGCCTCTTGACTTCAACTTTCCTTTTTTAAAAGCAATATTTTCCATTAATTCTTCTCGGAAGGCAACTTAAATGCACTGAATTTTGGCCCAAAAAATCATTCAAATTCGCACAAACCCCTGTTAAAATTTACTGATTTCTTAACAGTAATAAGTGATTACAATAAAAACCAATACCAAATTCATTAACAATTCCTACTATCGTTATTAATATATTTTAGTAGTGATTAATTCATTTATAATTTTAAAATAAGCAGTATGGATTTCTGTGACCCTTTCGTCGAATGCTAAAGCTAATGTCGCGAAAATTATACTAAATACGGGTATTTTACAAGTTTACCAATTTGTGTACTTAGATGCATTTACCAAAATTAATAAATGAGCTTACTACAATCTCCTACTATGCGTACCGCAGTCATGCTTTATCACCAACATGCCTACTACTCAAATACTGATATATGTTTTAATTCACTATTATACAGTATACACCTTCAATATATAAATTTAATTTGAATACTTACCTAGGGAGCGATGAATGCATGACACCCCGGACACTTCTTCGCTCTCCCAATTTTAATCATTGCTTTCCAGCAGAACCCTGCCACGCGGGTCCCAAGCCCACTCTTTCATTGTTTATTTATCCCAAAAGAGTTCATCTGCTGAATTTCTATCTGCGGAGGATATCGGGATTACCCCTCCCCCTCGGAATTTATGAGGCAGAACGTCCACACGTATCTCCTTGGGAAACTATTCTGAAAGCCAGCAGCGCCAGATTTCAGGAATTATTTCCGGATATTAAATGTAGCATCAGTTTGAAATCGGATTAGAAGGGTGGCGGTGTACAGTGCAGAATGATTTGCTTCTAATCGCATTAGGGGTTATTAAGAGTTTCTTTATTGTTGTACACGCTGGAAATTACACATTCCTTTTAAAGAATGACTCTTAGCCGGTAGTGTAATTTAACATCTCAGACAGAGGCTTGGTTTGAAGGGGCTGCTGTGTCTATTGTTAAGCGAGGTGGAATTGTTTTGAGGGGAATGTGCGTGTGCGGTGGGGGTATTTTTAAGATGCTTGTTGTAGGTAGAATATGCATTGAATCTAAATGAGTGCATTGGAGTGGAATAGTGATGGATAGGAATGTTGTGTTGCTTAATTGAGTGCTTTAGTAGTTTAAGGTTTGCTACGATTTGAATAGCATTTGGTTGGGTTCTTGGAACTTATTTAATTGTTAACAAATGTGTTTAGCATCATTTAAATAGTTAACAATTGTTTAAAATAATTTAATAGTTAAAAATATGTTTAACACAATTTAATAGTTAAAAATATGCTTAATATCATTTAATTGTTAAAAAATTTAATTATTTCGGTAGGCTTTTGATGATTCAGTACGTAAAAATAATGTTAATTGTTTCAAAACAATTTTATAACAAGTTTGATTACTAGGTCAGAACTTTACCGGAATGTAATTTATTTTATTTTCCAAAGATTGAACATACCCACCTGAAACCCCATTAAAAGAAAGTAAGTGTAAAATGAAAATTACATAGACATATTTATCATACTGCTATCAAATGTACTAAGACGGAATTTGTAATTAAATGCTTCGTTTTTTATGTTTATAAGGCATATTGCAATGCATGAAAATTTTTCTCCTAATCTACCATGCTGTAATTCTTCAAACAACCAGAATCAATTAAGGTAAATGTGGGTATAGTGGACACTTTAAGGAAAATTTCTGCTTAAATTCTCAATAAATACCAACCTATTTGCTTGGAAGCCATTAACATCCTATTTTTAGATTAATTGGATCTTCTTCTTTCGATTTTACCATTAAAAATTTTAATTAGATTGGGTAAAGTATTTTTAATTAATTTTTAAAAAGAACTCCAAATTGCATCTATAGTGGCCACATAGATGTAGCTGTTGTATCTATGGCGGACACCTCTTGCATCTATAGTGGACACCTCTCTTTTTCTGCCTATATGAGGGGTTTATGCAGGGGTTTTTTGGTATAGTCGTTTATTTCTAATTAAATCTTCCTTCCCAACGAAATGTATTTTATATCAGATCAAATAAGCTTTATTTGAAAAAATACTTGAAAGTTTCTGGCCCAAAGCCTACGCTGTAGCTGATATGAGAGGAGTTAAAACATGTAATTCAATGCTTTGGAAACCTTGGTTCCCGAAGTCAGAATGAAACTAAATTCATACAACACTCATTTTAAAGCACAATCAACAGTTTATGAAGAAAAACTGATCCAAATTCAATGTTATTTATGTTTCTATTAGAAGCCATTGCGGTGGCCACTATTGGAAAATCTAAGATTGTGTGTTGGTATAGTGGCCACCCCCATAAATCCCTCGTAAAGTCAAAATTTTAAAATAAATTTTATTTATTATCATTTTATACACTCTTCTTTATCTTAATATAAATTTAAAAGTCAATCAAACGGCTATAAATACAAAAAAATCAGTTCCGATATACCCGTTTCCTTACGCGATTCAATAAGCAAAATCAAATTTCAGTCACTCGGCCGATGTTGTTATTTTCAAATACTTAAATATCCTTCCCATGCTGATCTGTGGTATCGGAGGTAATTTACCAGCTTACCTGATTGTACAATCTACTATGCCTATGAATTTTGACGCTGTTTGATGCCTCTAACTCGTTTTATTTCAAATTAATCAGCTATGTGGCCACTATTGGTACAGTGTCCACTATACCCACATTTACCTTATAAACCAAAGGTAAATAACATCAAACTAATCAAGTAGATGAAAAAAATGTACACAAAACAGAACAACTTAACACATAATTAAGATATCGATATAAAAAGAACTATGACTATGGTAGAATTAGAAAAGGCATTTTTTATGTTCTATAATGATTTTCCTCCTACACGTCTGTATTAAAAAATCATTTTGTTAATGAATTGGTTTTCTTTTATATATTTAATAGGATCTTGGTTATTACATTGTCATAACAAAAAGAAAAGATGAATTAACCTTAATGAAATTAACATTATTACTACAGATATTAATCCAAGCCATCTTAAAATAGCAATGAAGACCAAAAGAAAATAAATGGGGTAATCAATAGACAAAAGAAGGATTTAAATTTGTTCTTGAAATAATACCAATATCAGGATCATGGAATCTCATGTTTTAGCTTGCGTAAAAATTTAAGATCCTAATAAATACCTACAAGTTTTCAAATTAACATAAGTAAGTAATCAAATAACATTATATTTAAATATATTTTAATATTTTGTTATTTATATAATTTATACAACATTAAAAACTAAACTTCCTTGAAATACATTGTCTAATTTATTATTTGTAATATTTATACACTGCTGTGCCAAAATTAAGGACGGAACAGTTTTTTCAAAGTAACACCTAGTAAAACTATTGTTGACCCATGAAAATCATACCAAAAGATGTTTATTGGGTGAGAATGCAGGGCCCGAGAACAAATTTTCCCTATCAATATTTTAAGGGGGTAAATGGATCCTCCATTGATAATGGAGTTCCATTACACATTTAGAGCAGTGACAGAAACGTCTATGTAAGAGGTATTTAACCGAGAAATTTTAAGTCTTTTGCAATGAATATGATTATTCCCGAACTCAATACATATTTTTAAACGTTTGTGTTGCCTTTAAATGGTATTTTTTAGGTTTTATTGAAAGATATCGGTCTAATAATCATTTTTGGCAAGTTTTAGCTACTGGGTCATTTTTGGTAAGTGGTATCTTACCGTTAACCATGTTTTTAGTGGGTCTCACATATGCTTGATTGCATTTGGGTCTGAAGACATGAAAAGTAACTTTTTTCTTTCAATATCGTTACTTATGTACAGCTTTGAGTTAGTGAAATTGTGATTTTCTGCAGCTTTTTAACTAATAAAGAGAAATATTTGACCCGAGAGGTCTTCTAAAAGATTTAAAAGGGCCATGAGAACCCAGGTACGCAATTGCAGATATCAGTGAAAATTTCTATGCTGTCTGAGGGGTTCTGAAACGGCACAAATAATGGCATAGTTTCACAGAAAGGACATCTATTATTAACGTTCAAAAAAAGAAGTATTTTTAGCGTTTATGGACTTATACATGTCTAAAAAGAAAGATATAACTGTAAAAATATCTCCATTATCATTAAAATGAAGTTTTAAGACATCGAATTTCTCCTTTGAGTCTGTACTATCCTTATATAGACATTTCAACACCCCCTATACTAAAAGATATTTTCCCTGATGTCTGCAATTGCATACCTGTATTCTCACCTCCCATTTGCTTCTTTTAGAAGGCATTTCGGGTCAAAGATATCTCTTTATTAGTGAAAAAGCTGCCGAAAATCGCAATTTGACTAACTCAAAGTTTTTCATAAGAAACAATATTGAAAGAATAAAGTTACTTTTCAGGTCCCTAGACCTAAACGCAATCAGGCATATTAGAGATCTACAAAAAACATGGTTAACGGTAAGATACCACTTACCAATAAAAGACCCAGTAGCTAAAACTTGCCAAAAAGGATAATTAGACCGATATCTCTCAATAAAACTTAAGAAATACCATTTCAAGGCAGCACAAAACGTTTAAAAATATGCATTGAGTTCGGGAATAATCATATTCATTGCAAAAAACTTAAAATTTGTCGGTTAAATACATCTTACATAGAGTTTCTGTCACTGGTCTGAATGTGTTATGGAACTCCATTATCAATGGAGGATCCATTTACCCCCTTAAAATATTCATAGGGAAAATTTGTTTTCGGGCCCTGTATTCTCACCCAATAAACATCTTTTGGTATGATTTTTATGGATGAACAATAATTCTACTAGGTGTTATGTTGAAAAAACAGTTCTGTCCTTAATTTTTGCACAGCAGTGTAGTATTGATAGTATCTTTTAATTTTATATTTTGGTGTCAAATTACTTGGTATTAGTATAATAATAAGTATTTCAGAGCTTAGTATAATCATTGACCGATGAGTCCAGCCAGCAGTCTTCATAAAAAACACAGGCTGCTAACTTGATAGATTCATTAATTTTTTCAAACACGACCTAAATTTTCTGAAATCCATATACATTTTTAATTACTAAGAACTTTTGTTCCATAAAGTGAGTGCTAATCCTAATAATAAAAAATAACTCAAAAAAGGCCAGCATGAATATTCTGGAGATTTCACCATTTAACTACCAGACCCATCTCTTTTTATAGACACCAAAAAAGCAGTCTTCCAACAGCACACCAGCAAACTCAAAACAAGTGCCTATTGTCTCTTCTAGCATCAACCGAAGGGGAAAATGGCCACCACCGTAATTGTCGCCAAACGGTCTTAAACTCCAGGGCCCAGTTGTCCATAACAGCTTCTTACGCCCTTTTTTCCACGTTCCGGGTTTGTTATCTTTATGTAAAAATCCTGTTACCCAAAATATTACCAGCCGTTAGGAGCCAGTGAATCGCGAAACAACGGCAAGATGCCGGGGTCAAAAGCAACCGGTGTAAAATCAGCAACGTCTGTGGGCGCCCTGATAAGGAGGTGGATCGGAGACTTAGTTCTTTTGCCCTTTGGCTATTGTAATCTAAAATAATAAGCGCCGATTTTCGGGTATTGCGTCGACAAGGGAAGGGACACTCTTGTTTTTATCGGTGTTTGCGCCTGGAGAGTTGCGTGGTGTAAAATTTACATTTCGGTTGGGTGTTTGTGGTTTTAGGGGGGAGTGTCAGTTTACTGCTTTGGTTCTAGTGCTTTTTGGGATGGAATTCTTTTTTCTCTATAGATGGTGCTATTAGGAACTATGTTTTTGGGCTTTGCTTTTTATTTCTAAACATTACTCTTTTAGGACTCTCTTAACTCCCTTGCAGTTACGTGCATGGTTTGGATACATAAGAGGTTGTTTTCTTTAAATATGTGTTGAAAATTACATTGTCCGTTTTAAGTTGTATTACACATCCTAGTTTCACTCTTTGGTTTACTCTCAAATTTTGCATTTTCACAATTTAAGTAAAACTTAATACTTATGAATAAAGCATTTAGAAATTTACTTCAACCAGATGCTAGCAAATTTTATTTCTGCACTTTAATTTTCACTATTTTTGTGCTTTTGATTAATCGTGTAATGTGACGGTGAAAACAATTGTATAAAATTTTCTAAGACTTTAACATTTTCATTTAAGGAATTCCAGATATTTTTTAGCATGTTATGAAAAAATTGGGTCAGGCAGGATATTTTAAAAGGATTAAAACTGAACCTATCCAATATGGATGGTTTTAGAAATTCTGTTTTTTATGCAAATGATTAAAAATTAAACACTATACTTTATACATACATAATTTTAACCTGAAACCGAATTAGAATATATATAAAAACTGTTGAAAGACGGAAACCTTGACAACCCTGGAATCCTTCCGTATAGGATACCTTCAATCTTCTGTCGTATCTTGTATTTTAAACTATATCTTCCGATTCTTGATATAAATAAATTTTAATTAAGTATGTTAAGGCCCATACTCTATTGCATTAGAGCGTTTTAGGTCATTGACCTATAGAATGCCTCGGGTTCCTTAAATGAGACTGTCACAGCTTAACTTATCCAAAATGAAGTAAATCAGGAACGTGATTGTTATTAAGATAAACATTTCCACTCCAGTAATATGTGCTAACAAGGACAGATTAATCCTCATTAGAAAGCATTGTTAATGAGAAAACGCGACAAATACGTCATTCTTTCAGCGTAGCTGCATTGATATCATTAAGTATCACACCAGGACACTGTCTACAGCTTTCTCAACAAATACCCGACCTAATAGGAAAAGCCAAGGAACGCTTTCTTCGGGCACCCCATTGTTTCCCCTAAAATGGCCAACAATAATTGTAACCGAATTAAAGCGTGACCTCGGTCGGTTAATTGAACGACAAACAACATCGCAACATACGCCTGATCCGATTAATCGGACCGGCGTAAAAAATCGCGGCGATATTTTCAGTCCCGAATCGTAATTACTCGATTCGCTGCCGTAAAAATGCCCCGTGCGGGGGGACATTGATTGCACTTTCCCGGGGAGATTAAGGTCTAAGTTGGCGAGCAGAGTTAAGTCCTCAACTGGTTTTGGCTCTGAATGTAATTTGCCGGTTAATCTCGTTTAAAGTTGAAATTTTCCGAAGCGCGTTTTTTACCGCGCGTCTTCTGGTTTATCTCTCGCCGAGACGGGGGTGTTTTTCTTCTTCTTCTGTATGCGCTGCTTGTGGGGGGTTGATTTAATTAGGGGATCCCGGGATTCTGCGAATGGGACGTTGCGCTTTTAAGTAAACATTCGTAAATTTCATTTCGGAGGGACATTTTTAGGGTTTTTTTAGTGGGGGGGAGAAGTTTTTGTTTTTGTTTGTGAAACTGCTAAATAGGGGAAAATTTAATCGTGATACGCACAAATAAGTGCTTTCATCCATTAGTGTTGAAGTTTTTTATTTCAGTTATAAATATTTGGGGAAAGTTTTTTGGTTCGAGGTGTATCTTTTGAAATTTGGACGACACAGAATTAATTTATAATTGTGATAAGAAAATTAATAATAACTGTATAATGTGAATATTTCAATGATTCTGAAATAGTAATACATTTATTTTAACTGTTTATTTGAATCTTGAACAATTGCAACAAAATTAGTCGTTTTTGTCTCACTGCCTAATCACGGTGATTGATTCATTTAGTTATTGGTCACGGTCAACGAGGGTCATATGGTCTATTCATAGGCAGTTTAGTTTTGAGTTATGATATTTATTACCAGCCTATTGGGGAACATATATGTTTGTTTCAGCTCTTTAACTGGAAATATTGTTTACATGCATTTAAATAATATATTTAACATTGGTGTAATAAATTTGTAGCTAGGTTTTTCCAGTACAAAAGAAGTTAGTTATATGTAAATAATAATGAACACTTTATAAGGTCGATAAAAAAATTTTTATGAATAAGGCATCTTCAATAGGGTGTATCGAAAAAAACTTTTTTTCGATTTTGATGATGCCTTAGTGCGGAAAAGTTGTCTAAGGTGGCAGAGAGTACCTGTGACTTTTTTCAGAATTTTCGGATAATATCTTTAGGTGCCGCCAAGGCCCTGAAGGTCCCCATGTTAATCCAATGGAGCGCGCAAGCCAAGAAGGCCGAAAATTGGTTTTTCGCCCCTCATTTCTACCCTAATCACACGACGAATGTCTTCACTCGAGTTATGGACCCTATATGATCTAGGCTATCCGACAAAACTTGAATAATAGCCTAAATCTCAATATTATGTTGATTGTGGGCTCTGATTTGAACGAGGAAATAAGCGATTTTCGACGAAATTGGAGCATACAAAGAAACGTAATATAGAGATTTAGGCTATTACTCAAGTTTTGTCGGATATCCTAGATCCTATAGGGTCCATAACTCGAGTGAAGACATTCGTCGTGTGATTAGGGTAGAAATGAGGGGCGAAAAACCAATTTTCGGCCTTCTTAGCTTGCGCGCTCCATTGGATTAACATGGGGACCTTCAGGGCCTTGGCGGCACCTAAAGATATTATCCGAAAATTCTGAAAAAATTCACAGGTACTCTCTGTCACCTTAGACAACTTTTCCGCACTAAGGCATCATCAAAATCGAAAAAAAGTTTTTTTCGATACACCCTAATCTTCAAACTATGATTTAACATTTCGATTCAAAGCCAGACTTCCGTACTTTTATTTTTCATTGAGCATTCAGTAATGGAAAATATAATATATTTTTGTCCACACGTAAACTTTATTTGTTTGCTTATTCATTAAAAAATTTATAAGTAGTTGTACAAAAATAATACATACATGGGTTTTTGAGAAAATTTTTAGCTGTTACCCTTAACGGGAATTTTATTGCATCCAATTTAAAATTCTTGAGGTGTTTAAAATTAAATTTCGCCGTATATCACCTATTTTATTCTCTTTAGTTTTTAAGCAAAGATAAAACCAGAGTAAACATGACAAAAAAAACTATTTACAGCGTTTTTTTGTGTCTCATGGCGAAGAAAATTATAAAGCACAATATTTAATCTTTCTCTAAAAAACCCTTTCTTTTTCCCATACCCTTTATTAGATCAAAATTGATTTTTGAGTGCAGTCCCCCAAGTTTTGAAAAAAAAAACTTCCCGAGCTTTTCTCAAAAATAATCTATGCCGGTGCTACGATAACGGCACTATTAGATGAAAAAACACTCTAGGTTAAATCTTAGATAATAGAATCTGCTACCTCGGACACTAAGAAAAAACGGTGAAAAAATTACTCGCAAAGTCAAATTAAGATCCTTACAAAGACAAGAAGATTTTAATAATTTACACGCGCAACTGAAGCTACGGAGATAGCAGTGTAGAAAATGTGATAGAAGGAATACAATTGCGAGCGGCAAAGAATGAGCGATAGAGCTAGAGCCACATAGCCTAGAGCCAGTGTGACATTCGGCGAAGTTTATACGACGGGCAAGGGAAAAATCCCTGAGGGAAAAATAGATTTCGATCCCTTCCTTATTTTTCTGGCAGTTTTCCCCCCTTCAGTCTCCCTTCTATGCAGGAAACAGGAGAAACGTTTTTCAATTTGCACCTTCGAAATTTGGGTGGATTTAGGGAGGGCTTGTTTATGGAAATCGCCTTTGTCATAGCAATCGCGATGAATTAAATGTGATGAAGAGGAGGTTTTTTTGTGCAGCCTTGATGAAATTTGAAGTAACTGTAGAATTTTTGTTGCGAACTAATAAAAAAGGGAGTTATTTTCTTATAACCTTGAGGTAAATTTGCAAACTCGAATGAAATGTAAAGGTACCTTTTCTTTCAGCGGAAATAGTTTTGATTTTAAAGGAGTTTGATTTTTTAAAAATGTAATATTTGAATGATGAAGTGGTAGCTATTTATGGAATGTATTATACTCGGGTTGTACAACTTGATTACACATATTTATCTGTTTCTAATAAGAATATTTAATTTGGAAAAGTTTAAACTTTATGTGGAATTGTTCAGTACGACAATTTTATGGAAATAAATTGAGCCATTTAATCCATCGTTTAGTTAGATTTTAAATATATTACTCGCAGTTTTGTGAAATAATATTTTTTTAAAGTATAGATTTTTCCTTCAATCTAAATGATAGTAGAATTCAAGGCTATTGGGATTGTGATTTGTGTTTCTCTGGTTTGTAACAACATATATTTGTTTAGTCTTGTTTGGTCTATTTAATGTTAATGGAGCTGGCCAAATGAAACCATCCTACATGAAACAGAGCTCTGAAAATTTCCACCTTCTTTTTGAATTTAGTGATGTTTCTCTATTGCGTTCCTTTATTTTATAAAATTATCTCAAAAAATTCCACTTTATTGAAAGTAACATCTTAAATCCATGAATCTATGTGTTTTAAAACCATATCTAAAAGAACGTACCGTTCAACAGGCGTAGAATGTAACATTTCAAAAAGTTTGCGAAAGTATATACACTGCTCACAACAATTAAAGGATATTGGTGGTTTTGGTACATATTGGCAAGCAAATAAGAAAATTTGCAGTGGTTCAAGCATTTTTCATTAACTTTGGGCCATTTCAAAGCTAAATCCATGCAGTGATCAAAATAAAAATTTTATTTTTACTTTTTTTATCAAAATTGGAAAATGCACATTTTGTGTAGTTAAGCAAAACAACTGAAAAATCTATCAATACTTAATTGAAACCCCATTTCGCTTGGGGTATGCTTTCTCCTGACTTAAAACAACGTTGTGGGACTGTTTTCCACCAGGTTTGTTTGTTTATTTTTGAGGGGCTGGGGTGTTTTCTTCATTTTCCCCTTTTAGAGCATTTTTCAGCACCTGAGCTGTTTGGGAGGTAGGTATTTGATGGGAAGAAATTGGTTTCTCAAGCATGTGCTAGACTTGTTCTATTGGATTCCTGTAGAGAAAACATGCTGGTTGATCCCTTTCTAGCGATTTCCTCATCCTGAAGAAAATCATTAACTAAGGTAGCACAATGTTTTCTGTAATTATCATCCCTGAAAGTTAAATTATCACCGATTTCTCCTGCATGAGGGGCAACCAGATGTGTAAGGATATTGACCTCACTAACCTGAACTATCAGAAACGGCCCCTTTAGCTGGGGGGGTCTTTATTCCATAGATAGAGATGGTGCTCTATTTCATCACTCCACATCTTCAAATCTGACTTCTTCATGTACAAAAAAAAGGGTTATTTTGTGTTCCTTGTACCCACCAGACAAAATTCAGAAGTTATCAGGATGAACTGAGAGTCAGATTTGAAGATGTGGAGTGATGAAATAGAGCACCATCTCTATCTATGGAATAAAGACCCCCCCAGCTAAAGGGGCCGTTTCTGGTAGTTCAGGATAATAAGGTCAATATCCTTACACATCTGGTTGCCCCTCATGCAGGAGAAATCGGTGATAATTTAACTTTCAGGGATGGTAATTGCAGAAAACATTGTGCTACCTTAGTTAATGATTTTCTTCAGGATGAAGAAATCGCTAGAAAGGGATCAACCAGCACGTTCTCTCGACATGAATCCAATAGAACAAGTCTAGGATATGCTTGAGAAACCAATTTCTGCCCATCCAATACCTCCCAAACAGCTCAGGTGCTGAAAAATGCTCTAAATGGGGAAAATGGAGAAAACACCCCAGCCCCTCAAAAATAAACAAACAAACCTGGTGGAAAACAGTCCCACAACGTTGTTTTAAGTCAGGAGAAAGCATACCCCTAGCGAAATGGGGTTTCAATTAAGTATTGATAGATTTTTCAGTTTTTTTGCTTAACTACACAAAGTGTGCATTTTCCAATTTTGATAAAAAAAAGTAAAAATAAAATTTTTATTTTGATAACTGCATGGATTTAGCTTTGAAATGGCCCAAAGTTTATGAAAAATTCTTGAACCACTGCAAATTTTTTATTTGCTTGCCAATATGTACCAAAACCACCAATATCCTTTAGTTGTTGTGAGCAGTGTATATTTGGATTTTGGATCCACTAAAGTGTAAAATTTTTGAAACCTTTGTTCAAAAAACTTTTGTAGATTCTCTATCTATTTTAGAAGTATACCTCAATAGGGTACTCTCAACCACCAATACCCACCGCTACAACTTTTCAATTAGGGAATTCAAGTATCGCGTGGCTGACGAAACATCAATTAATCACAGATTCTTTGGAAAGCATCCCGTAATTACTATATTGCCAACCCGTGTCCGTCCCGCAACAAAAGCCATTACCCATGCAACACATTTACGCATGTGCGTGTCTGAACACGTCTGATCACGCAGCTTTCCGCACCTCTCCATTGTCAGCGGCGATGGGCGGATCTCTGTGGCAAAAAGCTCGGCATCGTGTTGTTGCAGGTTCCGTCAAGAGTTGGGACATCAAAGCCACAGGTATACCTCAAGGAGGGCACCGCAGTAATGACCACTGGACCCCTGGGACCATGCCGGGTTTTCGACAAAGCAAGGTGGGCGGGCCCCCACTTCTGACTGCATAACAATTACCGTAAGTGGATGGGCTGACCATTAGGGTTTGGGATCAGCAGAAAGAGGTGTTGCGGCTGATGTTACGGGGCATTATACCACCAGCCTGCAGCGAGATGTAATTTCACGTAAGCACGGGCTGGTGGATAAAGAGCTTAGGGTGGTTGGTGTGAGGTGATTTCTGCAGAAATGGGGTGTTTTACCTAGTTTTTTACTTGTTTTTTTTTGTTGGCTTTCATTTGGCTCCTGGTCTAACGATCTTTTCGCTCGAAATTGTGATTTATTTCTGCGCGGGGGGAGTAGGGTTTTAAATACTGAAGAGACGGTGCTTGTGAGTTTTTGGAGCTTTGTTTGGGTCTTGGTTGATTAGGAAAAATAGCTGGGGACTAGACCAGCTAATGTTGAGATTTAATCCTAGTTATTTTTTAGAACTCGTATTTTTCAAAACTGATTTAGGTTTCTTTTCATTCCCAGTAGTTTCCTTCGCATGTGTTTTAAGCCATGAACTTAGCGTTGTAAATTATGGTTTTTGAGATGCTCTTAATAACATTTACCTAAATAGTATATATTGTGATACAGACACAACAGCTAATTTGAATGCATTTCAAGGGGTATTTGGTAAATTGATGATAGCTTTAAAGTCTGTAACCATCGCTCAGTCTACGTATATTCCCCAATTTTATACACTTTGTAATATATACACTTTGTAAGCTCCAGTCTATGGGGCATGATTGGAGGTGTATCTTGTTTACTAACTTTCACCAAAAGTTATAATTTGGAAGATAAATAGTTTGTGAAACTCGTGATTTTCTACGTCTACACTCTACACTTAATTGGACCATGGAAGTGAAAAAGTAGGGATTTTGCACATTCGTTTTGCTTCACATTACTGCTTAACAGTTGTTGGTAAATTTAATTATAAATTGGTAAATTATGAATGTAATTGCACTAGGTACAAGAAAGAGAAATATTTGGCAATTAAAATTGGAAGTTATTCTGCATAAAAACCCCTTTGACAACAAAACTACCATTTACAACAAGTTGAGCCTTACCCGTTTTTCCTTTATCATGCCTCTCACATAGCTGTTAAGAACGTGTAAAAGAGATAAACGGTACCTTATAAAATATAATAAATAAAACTATTCCATGACCTCAATATTTTTTAAAAAGTTAAATAAATAAGCCTCTCAAAGAACGAAACCCTGTTTCCTAACCTCCAAAGTCACCAGAGTTCAGCAAAAAACCAAACATCGAAATCTTCTCTCCACTTCACAGAAAACGTCTTTTTCTTCCCTCACCGCATTCTTCAACCTGAGAGGTTATTAATAACCCTGTTTGAAAGGATCTTAAACCGTATTAAACCATGTGAAACACCGTTTACCGCATCAGCTATTCAAACAAGCATGAAGGAGCTATTGACTCGATTTCTCGAGCTCGGCCTAACTCCTAGCGTTCATTTATCTCGCTGTATTAATTGTGAATCTTTGTTTTGGGACGCAGGGGACTTCTGCTCTATGGAATAATCGGTGCCATTCTTAGGGTGTCAATACTGCTTCGAGAAAATGCTGTTGGGATGTGATTAGGGCGTTATTTTGAGCACGTATCTCATTCAGCTGCAGGTGTTGCTTTGCTTTTCAGCAGCTGGTTGTCAGATTGCTTTTGTTATTCAAATTCTTGTCTTGTTGAGTGAGGTTGTTCTTTGATCGTTTAATTGAATCATCGTTCATTGATCTCTGTATAACTTGGGGAATATTCTTGGTTTCTGGATTGACGCTTCAGAGCTTGTTATGTTTGTGGATGAAATGTAAGGAAAATTATAAAAAGCTTTTCGAAAAGTTTCATTGAGCAGAAAACTGCTCTTTTACTGTTTACTTATTGTAATTTAAGGATTTTAAAGGACTTAATTACTCGTACAAAATTTTAAACTTGAATTTCTTAAATTTTCTAATCTTTAAATAGTCAATTATTGGATTCATTGTCCTATTTTTTAAAGGAATTTGTCAAATAGAAATTCTTGTTTTTCTAACTGAGATTTGTAACATCGATACTTCAGTATACATTTATAACTCCATTTTGCCTTGCGTTCAATTTTATAGTATAATCGAGCGTGGCTCACATTGCAGAAAGGGAGTAGTACGTATTATCGTATATCTTACTTTTATCAATCTATAGGACTTGAAAGTAAATAATCTTTATCGTATTTTGGAGGACATTTTAAATTAAATTTGGTAGCATATTTATTTTTCATTCTCTTAACTCACATTCTTCCAAGTGATAAAATGTTGAATATTTTGTTATCAGAAATTAAAGACAAATGTATTTTAACATTTTGTATTGATAAGGGAAGTACCCAACATCAGATTGGTATACAACAGAAAGTTAAACTTTTTAGGTATAATCCTAGCGAATAACATCGCCATAAGACCTTACATAAATATAATGTAACAATGTCACAATTTAATAACACTTTCAATAATCTACACATTCAGCCTTACAAGGCAGCTTAATGCAACAATAGACCTAAACAAAACCCCCGAAAAAAGACGACCCAGCAGTCCATCCAGGGGCTCAAGTTTAATCTCAGCCAAGCAATCTAGGCGCGACGATGGCGACACGAAACTAAAGAAATTAAAAAGAATCCCTCCCTTGAAAGAGAAAAGTTAATGAACACGGCCGGGCCGGATAGCTTCTTCCCTATTAAACCCGGCTTCTAATCAAATGATGGCGATTAGAACTGTATTTTTCCGGAAATCATCCGATTACCCTAACCCCTCAATTTGGAGTTGCGCGAAATTAACGAACTTTGGTCGCATTCTGAGAGTCGTATTCTGCCTCGATAATGTGACAAACAGCGACAGCGATCATCGAGAAAATTAAACTGTCAGGCGCTGGGGCCCGGTGAGAGATGGCCCCATTCAATTTTCGTTTGCGCGCCCTTTTTGGAGGGCGTAATCACGTGCCTGGTAAGTGGGGCATGTGCCCCCGTGTGGATGATGAGAAGTCAATAAGCTTCCTTGGAGTGTCTTGGGATGGGGCTGGTTTTGTTTGTTGGAGGTGTTGAATAGAATGGGGAGTTCAACCTGATTTCTTTTCCTGTGGATATGAAAATTGGTGAACAGTTATTTTAAGTATTCATACCCAAATGTGATAAAGGGTGTGTCTTTCTTTTGTCTTTTTAAGCTATCAGTAAGCTTTTGGAGTGCCTTTTGGTTCAGTATATAGACCACAAAAACGTTA
Source organism: Tetragnatha versicolor (assembly GCA_024610705.1). Taxonomy (NCBI): domain Eukaryota; kingdom Metazoa; phylum Arthropoda; class Arachnida; order Araneae; family Tetragnathidae; genus Tetragnatha; species Tetragnatha versicolor. Next base: position 14,267,841 of record JANDEH010000009.1, read on the forward strand.
AAAAAGTGTATATAGACATTAACCCTTTCGCCACCATGGGCCTCATATGAGGGTCCTACTTATGAGCTCAATTTTTGTATGTTGTAAACACGCAAATTTATTTTCTTTTCATCAGTGACTTTTCATACTAGCTTCTGTAGAACATTTTTATAGGTTGGTAGATATTTTCTTATTTCGTAGCCTTCTAATATTATGACCATGTCTTTTAATAAGTTCTAAACCAAGTATTTTCTGTTAAAATGAAAAAAAATATGGCCTCATAAAAATAACTAGGAAGGAGTGCACACAAGAAAAAAAATTATCCAGACAAATTATAAGGGCATTTTGGATGTATTGAGAAGACGAAAAAAGGTTTTTTTCATTTTTTTATGTTCTGGTGCCGTAAACTGCATTTTTTTGTATTATGAGAATATGTTAGCCCTCATTGTAGGACAGTACTCAAAAGTATCAACTTAATTTATTAGCTCTAGTGGATTAAATTTCCCGAAGATGACTATTTTATTTATGTTTATCCCATAATTTTTAATTAAGTGACTCAAACAGACTATTGCCGACAAAAAATTGCAGAAAATCATAATGAAGTAAATAAAAGGTTAAAATTACCATCAAAGGTTATATCCCAACTCCCATTGTTCTTAATCGTTAAAGCTCCTTCAAAGCTCCTGACTGCGATGTAACTCAAACTGCTTTCACTCTTCTTTCCCCGCGTTGATGAACGATTACCCGAGAGTAATTTTTGAATCACGATAACCCTTTTTGGACGGGTAATCGCGTGATCTTCGGGTCTGGGAATCTCGACACGTGTCTCCAAACAGACAAACTCTGGGCTGATGAGAAGTCAATAAGCCTTTTGGAAGTGAGTTTCACTACAGGGTGTTTGAACAGGATGGGAAGAATCGACCTGGCTGCTGTAGTAGGGTTCTTAAGTCTGAATTCCATCAGGTCGGAAATTTAAGTTTGAGTTTATCGGTTTGTATTTGAATGGAATGGATTTCTCGTTAGTTTTCTCCAGATTAGGAAACTGAATTATTAAATTGAATCACGGAGATTGACTAAAAAGTTCCGTCTCTCCTGCGATAGGGTTGGGAAGAAAGTTTTTCCTTAGCAAAAAACCTTCTCACATCAGTATGTAGATGTTTTCCAAAATTGATGAACAGACTTTTACTGACAGACAGCACTTTTACAGGTTATTATCTAATTTCTAAATGTTTAATGGAAAAATTATTTTTATGTTTTAACCCTACAGTGCATACTGTTGCCATTTGGCTACACGACATTTTCCCCAATTTCCTACTCGAACTTCCATTTCCAAACGGCAACACCATGCAATAAGTACAATAAATATAACATTTCATTGAATTAGCACTTTAGACTGCCAGTAGATAGCAGCAGGGGTACTATTTTGAGACATTTGTTAGTAGCTAGTGAGATGAGACACAGAAAACGCCAAAATAAAAGGACCATATAAATTAAAATTAAAAAATAATTCAGCTTGAAAAAAATTGTTTTGAAAAGATAAGTTGTTTTTTTATATTTTTAGAGCATTTGGTTTTATTTCACTTTACAATTAATTTTACAAGGGACACAAATTAATTTCACAAGGACAAAGTTTTTTGTCAATTAAAAGTAGAAAAAATTAAATTATTTTAGAATTTTTTTACTAATTTACACCATAATAGAAGTCAAATAAATGATTTTCAAGTGAAATTAAAAAATCATGCATTGTAGGGTTAAAACCGTAGGTATTAATTAAGGAAAACCTGACAAAAAAAGTTTTAACTATACCTGAATTTTTTTTCCTTGAATATAAAGCTATGCTTTTTAAGGAAGGGCTGGGCAATATTATAAAGCTAAAATATTTTTTTAATATATTTAATTTTAAAACCAGTATATCATAGCATAAGTAAAATTTTAAAATATTTACTTTTATGTACTGATATCATTCAGTTCAATTTTCTTAACTTCTAATTAACGATACGGAAAATGTACCACTTAATCTAATCCTTATATATTATTATTATTGTTGTTGTTATTATTTTTTTTTTGAAACTGTCAAGAGGAACTTTAATATGACTGTATAAGTATGTTTGGAATTTATAACTTTCTCTTGAAGGATAGTACAATTTATGCATAATTCATTTTTATTGTGAAAATTTTGTCAAATATCATGAATAATTAGCATAGTGCAGGAAAGACACTATTTAGAAAATTTTTCAATAACCTTAAACAGTTTAACTCAATAAAAGAAATTTTCAAAAGCTTCATTAAAAAAACTCAATTTCCCATCCCCGGCAAGCGCTTCACAGCAATTACCCCAAGACTGCCTGTCCAAAGCCTGTGTAAAGCATTTCCAAGGTTTCGCAGCATAATAAGCAATCTTTCCTGGCACTTTAGCCCAACTCCTGCCTTCCCTTTGTGCGGCACTGTCTAGGTGTTCGCACTGAAGGGTTCAACAATGGCTTTTACAGTTAGATTGTAAACAATGGGGAGAGGGGCCCGCGATATGCACAACGGTTGCCTCTAGCAACGCACGGTCAATCGACTTTGAGACTGGGGGGGAAGAGAAAAGTGGGTATGAATGAGATTGTTGCCTGCAGAAATTCGATTAGCCCCCCCCATCAGCTGGTAAGGATAATCTAATCGCAATCGAATGCAGATGATCGGGGCTCTTTTCCCCTTTGTCGTGGTGGGGAGAAAAACAAATAAATACCCTTGGTCGGTCGGTTGGAAAAACTTGGGGAGTAGGGGTGGGTTTGGCAATGGGTAAACAGTCTCTTGGTCTGGGAAAGTTTGGGGCGGAATCTGAGTGTATTTTGCTTTCATTTCCTTTCTGTTTTTTTAGAAGCTTACCATATTTTTGCTTTATTTAACCTAAAATGTCCTAAATAGGGATTTGTTGTTGTTACCAATGTAATTTGCAAGACACTACTCTCGGTTTTATGTCTATAATTTTGAAATTTAGATGGAAGTTGATGTTTCATTAGGTAACAATTTAAAACGGAGAGAAATTAAGTTTATACAAATACAAATACAAATCAAGTCGACCAACTACAGGCGTGAGCCCAGCAAGGTTGGTTCAGTCTTTTTAACCCAAACTACCCGAACCCCAGAATCTGTCAATTTTCCCCTTGAATTTGTTTACCCCACTTGAATTTACTATTGTTTCAGGCAACGCATTCCATCTATCCACTACCATATTAAAAAATAATGCCTTTCTACAATCCGTATTAAATTTGACTTTATTTAATTTGAAATTGTGACCCCTTGTTCTATTACTCGTATAGAAATCTAGTCCCTCTGTGTCCCCTTGCTTTACCATTTTAAACAGTTGAATCAAATCCCTTCTAATCCCCTAATAATGGGGTAGTAATTGAATTAAATTATCCATATCTTAAGTAAAATAAATTCAATATAAGTTCATAATTTTGTTTCGCAAAAATTATACAGATTTTTTTTAATTTTGTGAGTTTGCTGTTTTCTTTTTTGATACTGCTAACAAAACTATTTTAAATTCCATGCGTTTGTATTTCAAAACATTTTTCACTAAAATTTAGAAAACGATGTTGTTAGTATAAAGTCATATAATTTGTAATTTTTTAAATCATGGTACGAAAGTAGAATTTCTCTGAAATTACACATTTTGTTTTAAATTGTTGATTTCAAGATAATTTAAATGTTTAATAAAAGTCTCATTATTGTTATTTCTGAAGTATTCATTTCATTTCAAAAACGAATGGTGATATTTTAATTCAGATGTGGTAAATTTCAAACTGGATTACTTAAGAAAAAATCCTTTCATTATATTAAACAATTATTAGTACCTTAAATATAACTACTAAATTTCAACTCATTCTAACCCATAGAATACAATTCAATACACTTATAATCTACATTATAGCTACGAGAGATGTCTACCCATGTGCAATTAATGACAGTAATCTCCATTGATATCGTCCTGGATTTTCCAATCCAAACGATCTATTTGAACGCTAAACATATTCAACACATCGTAACACTGAGTTGTACACCATATAAATAGCCGTAATTGACTGTACACAATTCAAAGAGCAGCCTACCAACGCATTGAACTCGGATTCCAACGGTTTTCGGCAATCTGTATAGGGCGCTCCAACAGTGTGCGTCAATACTACATTTAGGCCCTATCCCGGCACCGTAACTCGGGTCTCTATTGTAGGATAAATGAAGCAGCTAACCTAAATGCATCCACTTAGCTTAATCACAGTCAAATTAAGCCGAACGTTTATCTGAAAATTAAAATGAAATCATGTGTTAAATCCGCTAGTGTTACGATAATAGGCTTCCAATGGAGACTGCTGTTGTATACATAGTTTTAATCCCAGTGTAACATGTGTTTGCCTAATTTACCAACTGAGTATGCACCAAATGCGATTTTTATTTCATCTTAAATCTTATGGCACAAAAACATGTGCCATAAGATTTCTTGTGAAGATCTCTTGTGTGCATTAATTTAAAAAAGTGCGCATTAATTCACTATATAAGGAGCATTTCACTGTCTTTGTGTAATTTTTTGGTAGATTCGTTAACACTTAATTTTTGTATCTTTATTTTGTATGAATTGGTTTTTTAACGTTTCCTATGCCAAGTTAACTAAATATGTTACCAAGAAATTATCACGTAAAAAATTCTAAAATCTTAAAATTTATAAATTATTCATATATATATATTTCAATGATCACACACAAAGATAGAAATACTATGTGAATATAATTAGATTTGCATCGTTAAAAAGTATTCTAAAGTTAAAGTTTGTTAAATTTATTTGAAATATGTTCGTTAAGTTAACGTTAATAAAAGTATAAAGTACTAGTTCAAAATCATGGAGGGAGATAATATGTTTTGATATTTCGATCCCATTCGGCTATAGCACGTCTGCGGTTAAACATATGCTGTTATAGCACTAATAATATTATAATAGAGCAGTATTAAAAGTTGAATTATTATTTTTATTTTTTGGAACACCAATTTTATATCCTTCACTCATTTTTATTGTTTTTTAAAAAATAAGATGGAACTATATCGTATTGCAATAATAATAATAATCAATAAGAATATCACGCATACTTAACTGATGAAGATGGATACTTTATTGTATCGCTTGCCTATACACAATTTAAGCTGTATGTTGACTTGGTAGTAAATTTGAGAAACTCTATAGAAAATATTTTTAATAATACAAACTATTTTGATATCCCTGTAATGCACGTTGTGTTTACACGCATGGATGACTGAACTATGATTACCTCTCATTAGGTTCACTAAATCACTGAGAACAAACTTCAGAGTTATTTTCAAACGCGAGTTCTTTAAATTCCCAGAGACAAAACATATTTTAACACTAGCCCTCTTGAAAAAAACTGCAAACGTTGCAGCATGGCATACAAATAAAGAGAATCCCATCTTTAATTGCTGCAAGAAGTAATCAAGACCCCATAATAAAATGCGAATTTCGTTTTTTGGTGTCTAGGGAACCGTTAAAAAGATATAAAAACTGGTTCTTGGTAAACTGTCGTGTGCATTCATATCATGGATGGGGTATTTTTTTTCAAAGCAGCGTCTGTTTTTAATCAGTAATGTTAAATTAACCAAAAAGTCTAGGCAAGATGGCCGTAAGTGTTTTAGAAGCAAGAGAAAGGATATTTATAAAGTTTTTTTAAGTTGTATAATTATCGAGAAAGCAGGGCCTGATATATTAGGGCATTTGCCTTAAGTACGCTGAGAAGTGGGCATATCTCATGGCTTGAATAATTCTGGCTACTTTTTAACTTTGTAATCAAAGTGATATTTTTTGAGTTTTTAATTTATTCTTAGGAATAATTTCAAGTGTTATTCTCGTAAAATGAGTGAACGAAACAAATTTGCAATTGTAAATATTTTGAGTTATTTAATTTCATAAACGAGTATCTAGTTGTAAGTTATTTGAAAAGTATTGAACAACAAAAGTGTAATGTAATTTAAATAAAACTTGATTAGAATAGAAATAGTGATTTACCTATAGAAATGTTATCTATTTTAGAACAATTTTATATAATAATGAAAGAAAATGTCAACTTAAAACTTCCAAAACATTAAACAACATTTTACACATAGATAGGCATAAGCAAATAATTTTGAATTATAGCAAACATAAAAGATAATGGCATAACGCATGAAAACCGAATCGTGTGAATAGTAACTAGCAATTTGAAGTGATTTTTTCCATAATGTTTTGAATATTTTATCTTATTTCGTTTGCATGTAGAATAATAATATTTTATTAAGATTGGCATGTACCCATGTGTTAAGATCTTAAAATTGTTTAAATTTGAAACACATACGTATGAAACTATAATGAATCTTTAAAAAGAAGCAGTGCAAATATTTATCCAGATTGTTTCTTTAATATTTTAAATATATTGTTGATCCCTATTGTTTGAAACTTCATGATTCACTAAGTAATATTTGCTTTACATTAATAAAAATGGGTTATATGAAATGTAATAAATTTTTGCTACGATAGACCATTAGACATTTTTAAAATTAAAATGAATAACTAATAACTCAAAAACTAAAAAAGATAAAAATACGCGGCTTGTTACATCCTACACCTAAGACTCCCAAGAGTTGGATGAAAAAAAACCGCGTATTTTATCTTTTTTAGTTATTGAGTTATTAGTTATTGATTTTTAAAATGGGTCAGTCATTTTTGAGACATATCCCCAGTTAGATAATTTTTTTTATATTTTTAGACAATTTTCATATCATTTTCGGAAGATGCACCAACCAGTACACCACTCAAAACTAACCGGCCTTTAAGTTTAAAAATCATTGAAATCTATCGACTCACAAACTGTTTTCAACATTTTTTAAACATCTTTCCCATTGAAATTTCTCTAACATTATTGAAAAGCTTTATCTAAACCCACCGGAATATACCGTCGAGCCGCAGTCTCGCCTATCTTTCAATAAGCACTTTTCCAATTGCAGAGCGGAACGCCTGCTTATTAACGTGCAAGACTCCTCACACTGATTAATGAGCGAAAGACCACGAGCAGGATCTTTACAAGAACCCAGATATGTTCAAAGGATAATTCATCATGATCACCTGCTATTAATTTTGAATTTTACCCTGACGCAAAGAGTGCTTTTTCTACCGGCCCCGTTTGCTTAAATTAGAAGGGTAGCATAAAAACAGTAATAATTAATATAAAAATGTATAAGCAAGCCGAGAGAAAAAGAAGAGTTCGGGAAAAAAGAGCTTGCATTCCCGATACGAGGTATAATTGACAGTTTGATAAAGCTTTTAATTAATAAAATAAGTCAAATCGTACGCCTGTTTTTGTACCATGTTCTGATTAGACGGTCATGTCTCGACTCATAAAAAAGCTTTAGATTCGTGCACGGTTAATTTTATAATTCATTTTGCATAAATCTTTAAAATGATACGACGGAGCTTTCAATTAATTGCAATGAGTGGCTTTGGTTTAGGGGTATAGCTTGTAACTGGGTATTAACTTCTAATGGAATATTTGATTGAGGTGAAGTAAAAAGACTTCAGGCATAGGGATTTGGCATATAGTTAGTTTTAAAGATGCAAGGTAGCTTTTTTATTTAATTGATGAATATTTTACAATTTCGTGCTCTTGATTTCCTGTAAATTGTTTTGTAAATTCTTGTAATATAATGCGGTGTTATATTTTATTTACGGCTTAATTCAACAAATCTCTCCACAAAAAGGGGTTGGCACAAATAATAAGAATTTTTAAATTAAAAATTTAGGTGTTTTGATTTCCGTATTTCTCCTTTCTAAAAAAATCTTCATTAAGATAATAACTTTATTACTCTTTCTTTATACTTTATATCAATTTGGTAAAAAATTAAAACTCATAGAATTGTATCGTTAAAAATGTATAGCTTGCAATTGAGTGACTCTTTAATAATTAATTTATTGCATTACTTTCAAGCGAAACAATAAAAAGGGCATTTTTACAATTTTATACATCAGACAAATGTTTTTTATTTTTAAAGACATTTAAATGTACCCTTGGTTAAAGGTTTACTCCATGAGACAACGAGAACAAATAAATTCTCGAAATATTATAGATTAAAATTATTCTTTCAGATTTTTTGTTCCGATGGTTCCTTTTAAGTGATAGAAGGATAAATTGTAACCAAGAGGACATAATATTATGATTCCTTTATTTTCCCTGAATTTTCATAGGAATCGGGTGTTAGCTAATCAGACAAGTTTTCTCTGAATCATCAATACTAAGACAGATAATTTTTTTTATTTATACCTCTGGGAAAGTACCTGCCATTAAAGCATTGATTGCCATGATGGTTAGCTATATTGGTACGAACATTTGTCTAAATTTTCAAAGTAGTTGGCCCATTGGAACCCTAAATATTTAAAAGTTACCTGCTTTGGAAGGTGCAAAATAAATTAATTTTTTTCTATTTTTATTCGTATTAAAATTCTATCAAGAAAGTTTTTAAAGTAGAAATTTGGCCTTGAATTTTATTGTGATATCAATAAAGTGAAGTCCAAAAAATTTGGTGCCCGATTTCAATTACAAGTAGCTATTTTTACTCTTAAAGTTGGAAATGGAAGATAGGGCACATTCAAACATGAAAAGTTGCGGCACATCCGTACAGTTCAGAAATCCATTCTAATTCCTTTTCTTGATTTCGAAAGCATTTTTAGACTTTAAATATAGTATTTTAAGGTACTTTAAATAAAATTAGTTCAAATAATTTTTGTATTAAACTTAAAATTCACAGCCTTTAGGATTTTTCCAGTTTTAACTTGTATGATTAAAGTTGGATAAGTTTTTAAAAAAATTGTTTTCAGTCTTAAATCAGTTTTCATTTAACATTCTTTGATATAAGTAAAGGTTTTATGCAATTTTGTAGGTCCTTTTAAAACCATATGAAAAATATTTGGCTTAATACTACTAGAAAATTTATCTGATTATTATTATTTATCTGATATAAAAATATATTGGTTATATTTTACCTATAAATTTCCACATACCTACTTAGAAACACATAAATTGATTCAGGTAATTTAAAGCTTTGCTAATATGAATAGCTTTATGGTTATGGTTTGAAAAGTATATAATTAGAGCATAACAAAAGACTGAAAGGAAAATCCTTACAATAAACATTCTTTATTTATTTACCATGATTAGTTTACCAACTGGAGCACTTTCGCACAGAAATTCTCAATTTTTCGGACGATGATTTAAGGGGGAAACTCTTGATAATGTATTTATAAATAGAGTGCCAAAATTTGAGAAATGCAGTTAACTCATGAATAAATCAGTTTTTCTTCAAAATCTTATAAATATATAGAAAAATAGTCATAAAAGTACTTTTTGTGTGAATGTGCCCCTCTCTCTCCTAGTTATGTAAAATACTAATGGCGTTTTTAGAAACAGTGCTATGGAAAATGAAATCGGAAGAGTTCATCTGTGGAGTTCACAAAACATTTAAATATCGTTTTCCCTTAAGCATGTTGGCTAAATCAAAGAAGCCCTCAACCCTTTGGGGCTCTTTATCCAAGAAACTGTTCTTATAATGAAGCTTTATTTATAGTTTAATCTTTTATTTACTTACAGTACTTTTATATTCAATTTAAATTTTGTTCAAAATTTACACAATTATATAAAGACAATAGAACTTAACTTTGAAGTAATATACCTCACTAGTTTTATACTGTATATAATTGTTAGATGATAATAAGACATAAATGAAATAAAAAATATTTTTGGTCAGAAAACATTTCAATATGCATGGGATAGGCCTAAATTTTAAATATACTCTTAATTTAAAGAGATATAAAAATACCTCTCTCTCTGGGGGTAACATAAATATTAATAATAGAATTATGTGTATGACATTTATATCTAATATGAATGGATTATTTCTTAAACACCATTAGATATAAATCTCTCTCTAGATTTTCTCCGGGTTATACTGTATTAAAAAATCCTACACTAACATTCGCTATCGTCATAAAGCCATTCAAATCCATAAAATTCCATTCAATACTTAGACCTAAGGCCTCTCTAAAGCGCATCCCTAATTTCACAAATGCAAATGGAGCAGGCGAACTCGCATATTCTTTTCAATGGAGCCGGATTAGCATCATCGAGACGTAACAAGCAAAGGGATCCACACTTCAGATTAGGCTTAGCACAGGGCGATGGGGAAATTCTTTTTTAATTGCCTGTTTCCCGCCAAATCCCTACAAATCCGCGATCTATCGCGTTCTTTCTCCCCGACAAAACAATTCGATACCCTCCATCAGACTCGCTTTCTGTGTGCAGACGGTTTGAACAGTCAACCCCTGGAATAGTAGGGGGATCCTTCTGCGAAAAGTAATAAGCTTGCAAACCGATCCTGCTATGTCTCATATACAATTGATCTCGCTGACAATAGAGAAGGGCTCCTGGGACTCTATTTGTTTAATTAAAGCAATTGTTTAAAGTAGGGAGATGGAGATTTTTCAGCGCAATCAAAACGGGAGAATTTCAGTAAACAGGATTAGACGTGTTTCGAGATGTTTCTGTGTGTGCCGTGTATTAGTATTTTTCGGGAGTTAATATTAGCCTTTTTTCTCCTGTCTTTTGTTGCTGCTGCGAAAATAAGCGAGTGTGTTTCGCAATCTGCTTATGAATAGGAGTAGTTTCCATTTGTGCCGCATTGTTTTAGCCTGGGCGTGCGACGAGCAAACAATGCCGCCTCTTTTCAATATGCGCGCGGCAATTTTTCCGGATCGGTTATGCTGAGCAAATACACTTCTTTGCGATCCGCCCGTTTCTTATTTGCCGTCGCGCTAAGCTTTTTGCACCTAAAGGTTGCATTGACATTAAGCCATTGTTTTTCCCCCTTCCGCGAAATTTTTCGCAAATGAAAACCGACTTTGCTTTTTCGTTTTCGATTGCAGCCGCTCTCTGCCTAATGCCCGGAATTTTTCCGGAACGCCGTTGCGAGGATGGAAAACCGGATAAATTAGCATATGCGTAGTGTTAGATGGGATTTTCGTTTGGATCCTATTGCTTTTTGAGAGGAGTGAAACCATCACTGCCTTTGAGAGGCCTTTTGTTTACTAATTCCACTCGGAATACCTATTGCTAATAGGTTTTATTGCATGATGTGTGACATAAAACCTAACCGCTTGTTTGTATAAATAAATATTCATTTGTTCGCTGAAGAAAGTTTCCACAAAACATGTGTTAGAGTCAGGATCTTGGGATTTTTAAAGAATAGTCTCGCTTACGTTTGTTTATAAGTTTATATTATCTTATTTCCGTATTATCATTAAAATTATATTCAAAGTTCCAAATAATGCATCTGTGTTTTTTAATAGTAAATACAAAAGGAGTTTTAAAAAATACTATTGGTTTACATGGAAAATTACTTTGAAATTGCATTCAATTTATGAACATGTCTGAATTTGCTTGAAATTTTCATTGTAGAAGATTTCCATTTTAGTGAAATTGCCATTGATTTATACGTAACAATTGTTAGTTTTCCTTTAACGTTTCCTATTTTATTTAAGCGTGTGTAAGTTTTAACGAAATTATAAGAATATGTGTATTAAATATTAAGAATATATTTATAATAGTAGAAATGTTTAAATGTGTCCCAGTTTTTGTGTATGAATTATTTATCAAATGACATTAAATATAAGCACGAAAATGTACTAAAATAAATATATTTTTTATAGGCGCAGATAGTTTCTGAAAGGATGCCTGTAGTAAGTTCTTTATATTATACCATATACTTGTTCAACCATCCTATAAGTAGTTAAGATGAAAATTTTCAATCTGGTATTATATTTATGAAATTGAACTGGCTAAATTGATAAATTCAAAGAGGTATGATTAAAATCAAAATAGATGTTTTCAGCTAAGAAAATTTTCATTTAAGACATTCAATTGACCGTATTTATGGAGGAGCTTTATAATCCAACTAGATAATCCACTTTAAAAAAAACAATATTTACAATAACTTCAAAAACTACAAGATACACTTTTTTTTATCAAATTTATGTTTTTTTAATCAAATTTAATGGTTTTCCACTTGATTATCAATTTCAAACCCTGCTTTAAACACTTTTATGACAACAATAATCAATGAGTCACAAATAAAAATATAAATAATTTTGAAACTTTCGAATAAGTACTTAATTGTTGTATGCTCCTTTTTAAGTGAGCTAGTTCGAGAATCGTCCAGCTAGTGAGACTTATTTGAAATGGGAAATGAGCATGTTTAAGATTATCGAAAAACTGTAAATAACATAATTTTAATTTTTTAAAACCATCAAATTTTCTAAAAATTATGAAATACTTTAAAGCAGGGTTTTTGAAATCAATAATTATAGAGATTCTCTATGGAAAAAACTCAAAATCTTATAAAAAAGTTAATAGCATTTTTAAAAATCACAGCCATTACTGGTTATCCTAATTTTAACTATTATCTGTGATCATTATTTTTGAGCACTGTTTTTGTTACAAATTATAAAAATAATTTGTGTCACTTGTACTTTGAAAACGAAAAATATTTTACGGAGTATTTTTGAATTATCTTTATTTTTATCATAAGAAGCTGTTCAGGATGAAGAAAGAAAATTGACTAAAATAAAAACCTTAAAAGTTTCTGAAGTCTCTGCCACAATTCAGAATGCATGGTATTCACGAAATGCTTTAGTTTCTCACCAAATCTCTTCCCAGATAATAAAAAATGAAAATTGAAAACTCAACGCTTTAAAATTTATTCTATCATTTCAAAAACGGCTGTTTGAAAAAAAAGTATTAAACCCACACCCTTACCTTTCTCGTAGTTATCGATGCAGTATTTTATAGCTTAACAGTATGAATTCTTCCGAAAGCAACAGTTACAGCAATTCAAACCCTTACTTAGTCGGTCGCCATCGGAAATTTCCCCACAGTTCTCCACCATTAAAATTAGATCACATCGCTTCCTCCCCCCAGCCTCATAAAAGCCCAAGAAGTTTAATGCCCGCCAAATGATTTAAAGAACCCGAACGGAGTAAAACACAAAGGGCCCGCAGTCTGTGCTGTTCGATCCTTGAAACTGCCCGCAGACACAGAGCACTCAATAGCGGAAAAAAAGGAAGCCTCCAACGTCCGCAGCATAGCAAGTGCCTTAACTTTATTTCGCCACGTCTTTTCCTTTCGGTTTCGATTCGCGATGTGTTATTTAGTTACAGAAGACGCAGTAAAAATACAACGAGCTTTTTTGAGAAGTGTATTCCTTTCTTACCCCCCACCCTCCCCTTTTCTTCGAGTATGGAGGGTCGATATGGCATCGTAGGATGAGTTATCAAGTCCAGTGATTTTTGACAGTACCCCCGAGAATTCATTGAACAGGGCCCTGGGTAATAACTTTTATCGCATTTTAGGGAAGCTTCTAGAATTTCACTCTCAATGAAACTTAATACTTTACTTTTTATGGTTCTTTAATGGCATTTTGGGGCTGTAACTCCGATAGCAACTTTGGCGTGTTGAGCATCCTTTAAGGTGAAGAGAGTTATCAAGAGGTATCGTTGGCTTCTTCCTCTTCTCTCTTTTCTCGAAGTTTCCGCTCCCAGAGAGGTGAGCAGATTAAAAATGAGATATCAAATCCTTTGCGGTTTAAGGCAGCATTTTTGAGTGGGGAGTCGCTTTAACAAGTGTTGGGTCGCACTTTAATTGGCCGCATTAAAACTGGGTGGCATGTATATGGAGAGGGGGTGCGTTGAAGTTGTTTTTGAAATGGGCAAGCCACCTGTAGGGAACTTTGGGAGTAAGAATTTGATACTTTCTAACATCCCATGTGAGTGTCGTAAAGAAGTTAGGGTAAACTCTGTAAATTATTTATTCCTCCCTTGTTTAGGTTTTTTCAGACTTAACTTTGTAGTGAACAATCAATTACTCGATTTGAAAATTTTAAGAGAATAAGAAATACAGCTTCGAAGTACACTTTGATTTAATATATTTTAAACTGTTACAAAGTGAAAAAGTAATAATAGTTTTTTTTGTATTTTTATTTTTGTGGGTTGGGGTGAATGCAATTTTCTTAGTTTTAATCTGATATTTGTCACAAGAAAGAGTAAAGCTTCTTGAGTACATATCCAACTTCAGACTCTTAAATCCGCTAATAATTTTAATATTTTCTCTCACAAACACACACAATTTCACACCATTTTCTCTCACAAAACAGACGGTGAAAACCGTCGATCACCTTCGGACCCTGTTTAATTCAGAAATGAATTTAAAAATACAATTAAATTAAGTAGTATCTAAATTTATCTAAATTCTTAAGACGTAATAATAATTTATCAGAAAATAAATTAGAAATAGTATCTATATTATGAGTAATCTTTTGAAATAAAGTTTAACTCACTCAAAAAAAAATTGATGAACGAATTTATGCCAGATATTAATCCAACTTATCCTTTATATAAGACAAAATACATGCATAATATGCAGTACATTTTAAACTGTAAAATAAATTTAACGTTTGATTACATGAAACTCCAATTTACCTACTTAATTTATCAAAATTTAATATAGTATATGAATAATGAGATTAAACTTTCAAATATAAATACATAAACAACTAAACTTTTCTATGGGAAGACGTCAGTTCTTTGATCATCGATATATTTAAAATTTCCCTTAAAAAATCATAAGTTTCGAAGATCTTGACTAGTTTCTTTTGATTGCACCAGTGAACTCAAAGACAGAGTCGGACGATTTATTCCCTTTCCCTTTTCTCCCGAATAAAAACACACCTGAACTCTAAAACAAAACGTATCGGTGACTCCGAAAATCTCACCAGTGACACCTGTAGGCAGGTGAAGAAAAGCCCAGCCGTAGTACCGAGTTTATAGGCCTATACATCTTTCACGGGGCAAACATATTGCTTCCGTTCCCGAAGTAACTTTGACTTTATCCTGGAAGTCACGACTAACATTTCGATCAAGTTTACCCGGTTCTTTCTGGCTGCATCACTCAGTTGTTCCAGCTTACTGGGGGGAAGAATAAATACCGACATATACCGAAGAATCGGTGAAATATTTCAGGGGAAATGCGCGTTTTGAAGCCGTGTGTTTTTATTTGTTTTCACTTTGAGGTTTTTTAGTGGCCAGGCTAGTGGGGGCTTGTACACATTGCGATGGAGGAATGGTGGGGGAAAAGTTATGGCTGAGTGTTGGGGGAAATATATTTGTGCTAAACTGACCTTTTGCTTTCTCGGTTGGTTTAGAGTATGACAAAGGGCTATCTTGAATTGGTGTGGGGTTAACCCATTACTGCCTGACGTCCCTTTTTAGTCACGTTTTTTAAAAATCTTCCTATTTCTACAAAAAATTTTCCTTTGAATCAAAATTTGCACTAATGTATCTCTGATCTTCATAGAACACAAGAAGAAAGCAGAATTTAAATGTTTTTTTCACTTTTTTTAAAGTTGGAAGATATAATTTTTCAGAAAAGTGCTTTTTAAAAATTTTAAAAGAAAAAGCTGAAAAATCCTTGTTGTTATTTAAAAAAAACTTCAATGCCGATATATATTACTGTTTATACATTAAATCAGTTGGGGTGTTTTTTATTTTTCCAAAATATTTTATCTTGACCTTATTTTGGACACTCGAAAAGCGTCCCTAAAAAGGGACGTCAGGCACGAATGCCCCCGTGGTTTTCCCCATAGTGAAATACTAGTGTTTCCTTATTTTTTTCAAAAAAACGCGTTCGATTCTTATGAAATGAATTAAATAACTGATATTTATAAATTTACTTTATGTGAGAAAACTCCAGCTCTCAAGCGTCGCCTCCAACCATGGACCGGTTTCGCCCTTGTTAGGGCTCATCAGCACGGTATAGGAAGGTAACGCAAGAGAGCGGAGGGAGAACTTTTAGTCTAGCCGACTATAACGGAAAAAATGGTGACTATTGACTAGTCCTCCACTATCTGCCGGAATGAACCGCATTCCATAGAACAGATTTAATTCCCGAAAGGACACAGGTATGAAAAGGGAGTAATTTACCACTACCTCTGGTTAGAGGAATATGTGAGAAAACTCCACTGACGCTTGAGAGCTGGAGTATTCTCACATATTCCTCTAACCAGAGGTAGTGGTAAAATACTCCCTTTTTAAATTTACTTTAATTTTAGCTAATGAATTTATTATTTTTCTTTTGAAAATACTGTTATTTCTGCTAAATTAATGGAATAAAAAGTCTTAAATTATAAGGAATTAATTAATTTGTGTTAATTGATAGGAATAAATTAATTATTTTACTATATTTATTATTATGCAAATATATTCAAGCTATATTTTAATTAAAAGTTTAATAACTATTAGGCTTTTTGTCATTAAAATTGCCAAAAAGTCGCTTTTGTGATACATTTTCGGCTTTTTTCTAATTAGATGTCGTTAATCATTGTGTTCTATACTGCAGATCAATCTATATCATCTGGCTTGCTAATGCACATCCCAATAATGCTTTAATTTTGGGGAGAAATTTGTGTTCCGCACAATAAAATTAAAAAAGTATGGGCATTTGAAAGACTTAAACTTCACAAATTGAGATATTCTGGTGGATTCGAGGTGTGTAAAAGTAATTATTACTTAATATTAGGTAACATATAAACAAAGAATGCCTTTCTCAATTAAAATTCTTAATTAATTTGCAATTAACATAGATTTGGGAGGAAAAAACGTGTTTTAGAGCATAAAAAATGCTCAAATTACGTTAATTAAGGCTAATTTTACAGTTAATTGGATAAATAATTAATATTTTTTGTTCATATTCATGTTGCAGTATGGTTCCTATCACTTCTGCTGCACTTAATAAGGTAGAAGATGTTTTTGAGGCTTTAAAACGGTTTTATACCATGCGTTTACTATAGGGAAAAAACACGGGGGCATTCGTGCCTGACGTCCCTTTTTAGGGACGTTTTTTAATTTTGGTGTAGAAGTTAAAATTTTAACCTGGAATTTTTTCACTATTTTTCCAGTTGTTTTGGGGCTATTTACTATGTTTTTACCAATTATTTAAGAAAAATAAAAAGTTAGGCATTAATGGGTTAATAAATCAATTTTTTGCTTCCCCTACATATATAATCCCCATATTTTTTTTTCAATGAACAAAATAATTTTTTTTAATTTAATCCATGTTACGAATGAGTTCTTTTTGATATTAAGTATGCACATGTTTTCAAACTTAGTAAGTGGTACTGCTGAGCATACTTTTATGACATGAAGAAAAATCAAAAAATATTTTGTTGTTGCTTTGTTATATTGTTTTAAATATTATTAAGAAATTTCTTCAATTTTTTTAAAATTAATCTAATTAAAATATACTACTGTATTGAGTTAGTTCAACTTTATTTCCTTTTATGATAACGGATAAGGCTGTACCAAAATATTTACATACTATGCATAAAAGTACTTTAAAATGTTACGGTAGTGAGAAAGCGAGACGTGGTTGCTGTTTAAATTTTAATCGAATTTTATTTAAGATTTTAAAATTTTTTCCACCATTGATATATCTAAACCTGACTGAAAACTATCAGTATTGCTGTATTATAATTTTAATAGTATATTATTAAATTCTTTGCCTCGAGAACTCTTTTCATGTGTGAGATGCCATTGGTTGTAACGATCCCACTCATATTTACTCTCTAACTTACTTCAACTTGAAATAAATAACAATTAGACGATATCACGAAAACAAAACTTCTCTAGACAAACCCAGAAGCAAAACACAATTGACCCGATTTCTTCAAACTCTCGGAAACAAACTTAATCAGACTTTCTAAAAATGTCTCCCGCCTAATCTCCTCCCATTTGGGAAAAGAAAAAGGCATCTTATCTCCAACCTCCTAACAAATCAATGCTTCAGAAACATTCGACGGAAAGCATCGCAAAATGTTTATTACACCCCCCACTCGACGAGGCCAACTAATCACCAATTGTGTCAAATCCAGCGTTGCCATTTCTAGCAGATAAATAACCCTCTCCTCAAGAGCCCCCCATAAAAGATCGAGACTCATAACGGGGCATTTGAAAAGAAAACACGCAAGGTGACCCGGCACTGCTTTCTGCATTATCGCCCCATTATACATAAAAACAGATCCTTTGTACGGCGGGAGTCCTTTGGCAAAGAAGGCTCGGGCTCTAAAAGGAAAACACTTTGTATTCATGAGAGTACCTAGCTAGCTTAATTAGAGGTCGAGAGCGCCCATTGTCAATTTATTCCTCGCCACAAACTGCACTGCAGCCTCAGGAAAGCGTAATTGCATCAAGATACTAGCGATTTTAAATATTACCCTCCGACTATGCAAGGCCTCGTATCGAAGTTTCCCATTAATTCCTAACCTTCCCTCCGCCGCGTTGAGGGCCGAAGTGGAGTAAGTCGCCGCGTAGCGTGGCGACTCTTTCCCCTTTGGATCTGAAGGGGGAAGGCCTTCGCTCGGAAGTTTTCCTTTAATTGCTTGGCCTTCCCTGCGCCGAGTTTGAGGGGGGCAGTGGCGTGAGTCGTCGAGTGTCGCGGGGACTCTCTCCGTTTGGGCTAGGAACGCGCGGATCGAGAGAAAAATGCTCTTAGAATTTATAATATTGATTGAATGAAAGTGTCTCAATTATCTATCTGGTGGTTTGTTTTCTTTGTTTCTGCGAGTCAATTAGATCAATCACCGAGTGGACTCGGGATTCCGCTTTTGTCTAAACAGGGGAAGGGATTACGTAAATTAGTTCGGATGAGTAATGGGGGCCTGGCACCAAAAACCACTCTTTGGTGACTATTGGCGTGGCTAATAGTTTCGAGATACTGGTTTGAGTTGTAAAACAACTGTTGGCAATTTTAAGTGCATTTCCAAAGGGATTAAACATTTTTAATTTTCATTACGCTAATTCTATTTCATAGCGCTATATGGGATAGTACTGTTGAATCATTGCTGTGTAAGTGTAAAACCTTACTATCTTTTAAAAAAAAGTATAGATTCGTTGAGTTTTACGTTGCGGATAAATATAAAGTGGATTTGAAATAAAAAGTTTTAATTACTCTTTAATTATTTCTAATAGCAGACTTTTAAAACATGAAAAATATTGAAGCCCTTAAAATGCAAGAGGAGCCAAACTAAAATGAATGCATTTATTTTTGGGTGCTCTCCTGTTTGAGAAAACTCTCAGTTCTGTGAAATCTATACTTGACTTCTCAGTATATGCATTCAATAGATTTGGTGGTTGTTTTGCTATTTGTATTTTGATTTAGCCGTAGGAACTAAATTTATTTTCTGCAATTGAATGGACTTCTTTTAGTTCTTGAGTATTTAAAAAAATAATTAAAATTTATCTTAGTTAATTAGCTGAATATATATTTTAATTTAAGATTCAAAAATAATAAATAAGTTAATTGCATATTTCAACTTAATTAAGTACAAACTGATATCCATACTTTTTTATTTTTATTCTATCCTGAAGTGTAGTAATTAATTAATAAACAAAAATTCAACAAGTTTCGTCTAAAAGGGTACCAAAGTATTTTAATTTTATTAGAATTCATATTTTATTTTTTAAATTTAAAACTTTAATATTTTTTTACAAAAAGTGAAAATACCGGGTTTTATTACTTAAAAAATATCTTTAAAAGAATTATCAATTCATTTCATTATCATTAAAATTAAATTTTATACATTATGTTACAAAATTACAAATGAATATTTAGGATTTTTCAATACCAAAATTACTTTGTAAAATTCATAATATTATTTTTTTACTTTAAGTTTAAATAAAAAATTAAATTTTGCCTATGCTACACAGTTAACAACAAATAAAAACATTGTACAAACAAATATTCAAATAATTTTTTAAGAATAATAATTACTAAGTAGTTTAATGCTGATAACTTTCACCTTATTTATTATATATATGTTGAGCTAATTTTTTTCAAAATTTAAATTTGATTTTTCTATTCAATTTTGGAATAAAAGAATTAAAACAACTCATCAAAGAGATTCGTTCAGTGGAAAAGCTTACGTGAATACAAACAACGAAGAGGACAACTTAATACACGGATCACTTTGATGAATTAACTGCAAATCTAACAATATATCAACCCTCAAGCTATAACTCAGGGAAGACCATAGAACGGCAGTCCCCACGGGTAGACATTGTTAACGAAATGTCACTACGACGTCTCCACTGAATACCAAAAGCGACCCAAGTAGCTTCCATCTTTACATACAACGACACTCAGTAAATAAGTTAGCAAAAAAGGGTGTATAAATCCTCATAACATTGATACAGCTATCCAAAAAAACAGTTCCCTCTTTCATTTGGAAGGGGCAAATTATTTACATGTATACGTGTTCTAAATATCCGATGGCTTCATCCAATTACATTAATGATAATAGTCCGAAAATAACTTTAATAAGGAAGTAGGTCTGGACATACTGAAGTCACAATTTGCATGAGTTTTATCCCTGCTCGGAGCTGGGCGTAGTCTGTTTATGTCGGGGGTATGCTTTATTAGCTATTCCGTGGGTTTTCAAATATTTTCCTCTCCGCAACTGAATTAATTACGGGTCCCATTTATTAAGGCTCTCTCTCCCCCAGTGTGTGTGTGTGAAAAGCTGAATATTTTATTTTGTTTAAAATAGTTAAGGCCGGCAGAGGCCAGCTCTCCGGTAATTTGGGCTAAATTAAAGGGACGTAGATGTCGGAAAGTGAGAATGAAGTTTGCGATGATTATTTAAATGCACCGAGCATTCGATGTTTGCCGAGGTTTATTATTTAAGTGCTAATGCACTTTGTTAGTGCGATTTACGAATGTGTAAAATACGATCTGCACTTTGAAGGAAACTGCACTGAAAGTTTTAATAGCGTGCACCGGTATTAAATGGATGTACACGTATGTAAAGTGGTATGCATATTTTCCACTTCTTTGTAAGAGCAAATATTATACGGCTTAAAATTCAGCGCAAGAATTATAATTGTGATGGTAGTCATATTTGCTCATATTACGGTGTAATTTCAGAATCCTTTTAACATTGGATTTGTTCGTTTCATAGAGAATAAGTTCAGCTGACCTTGCAGGATCAATAAATTAAAAGTTTACTTTTTTGGTATCAATTCAGTAAAATATCGTATTCTTAAACTCTGTTCACCATTTCTTAAAAAAGCACAGTTAATTTAATGATAAAATCGTGACTATTTTATTTCTAAAAATAATATTAATGAGCAAACAAATCTTTCAATACTAAGTAAAAGTGTTTTTTTAATTTTAAAGTCTATTAATATATAGCTTGAATATATCATAACATGTAATAAATCTTTCTTAAATTATTACATACAACTCACAAATTATAGCGTTTTAAAACTATTTATTTGATACTTTCAGCTATTTGCTATATAAATATGTTACCTTATTTTTTGTACTTATGTTAAAAAAATTATAGTTAGTCCCCTATTTGGTAAATAAATATATCAACTTGTAACATATGATTGAAAAACCCTCAAAACGTAATGCGATAATTCAAACGATATTCATATATCATATTAATTAGATAATTTGCAGTACTCTTTAGTTTCAAGTGTTTGCGTTTCTTTTAATTTTTTAATTTTACCCTTTTAATTTTTATCCCTTTTGTGATATTTCTGTATGAGATATACTATATAAATATATTTAAGTTCTACATCTGAGAATCGTGAAAGTAATTATTTTAAAATATAGTTTGTAACAGATATATTGTTAAAAACAATGCTTCGGCAATGGTGCTTACTTGATGTACCTAAACAGTACTAATATTATTTTCTCGTATCTTTATTTCAACATGATCAAGTTTGCCTTTATTTCCCCGAAATGTACTAGTCAATGTAACAACATCTGACTAATCCATTCCCCCCTGCTAACAACCTTCCGGAAGAATCTTCCCGAAAATTACTGATTCGCACGATGCCTTCCATAATCCCAAGCACCCGAAGAAAGGTCGTAAAATGGAAATGAAATTAGCAAAGACATTTTATACAGCCGCCCTGGACCATATTTTACGTCCCCTAACCGGATAACTAAATAAAAAAGCTGTTAGTGCATTCAGAGGTCAGCGTAATGGAAACTTGAAATGAAATAAGGTAGACAACAATATGTAAACGAAAATTGTGTTTCGTGTAATGAAGAAGAGATGGAGAAGAAAGTAAGGCTTCTTTCTTCCCCCTTCGCGTAAATTTCTTCCTTTATCTCGTTCTTTCTCGTTATTTCGAGATTTACCGTAAGTTTAGGGAAAGGTTCTAACGAGATGTGGAGTGTTTCCTCTAGGGGAACCTCTTTCTTCTTATGAGTCGTCTTAAGGTAATAAGGGAGTCTACTTGGTAGATAAGTGATGGCTAAATTTCCCGGGAAGAAAACTAGATCGGGATTTGCCCCGTTGTTGTGACCCTTTCATTAAGATGCTGATGGATTTTGGTTTTGGTAATCAGTGAAGTAGCGCCGATAAAGGGACTGATTAAAAAGGATAAAGGGAGGGCATATTGTTTAGAGATTATGTAGTAACAGCGTTGTTCAATGGGGCAGCAAGTTTGGAAATTTCTGCTTGATTTTGAAGCATGCTTTGCAAATAGTTTATATAAATATAAAAACAACTTATCTATGGAATTAATTGAAATATTATTTATTAATTTTTTGTTCCTATAAAGCTTGAAATTGAAATTTATTTTTGAAGTAGTTGGATTTATTATTTGAATATTAAATTCCAATGTTTATTAAGTTTAGTAGATGTGAATTTTAAATTAAACATTTAAGTTTAAGTGCAGGAAGTTTTATCAGTGAATGTTATAAATTGCGTAAAATTATAGGACCAATTTCTATAAAAGTTATACTTTTTATATATTTTTACAAGAATATTATTCAAATGAATTGTTTTGTAATTTTTAAGTGTGTACAATCTATTTTATTATAAATAAATAATTTTTAATCATTACAGATAGTATGAAATAGTTTATAAATTTTAAATTCGAGTCTGTAAACCTGTATTTTAGACGCATTCTTCATTAAGCAATAGTTTTTTTCTTAATTTTTTTCATACCTCAGCTTTTGTATAATACTGAACGAGTTGTTATATATGATGTATCTGTATCCGTAATAACAAAATTGCTTACATTTTCACAATACAAGTTTAAATTAATTACAATATCAGTATTGACACATGTTTTTAAGAATACACCATTTCACAACACTTAACATAAGCGTGCATATGTCTATGCAAACCACATCCCTATCATCCGAGGTCACAGAAATGCCATTTTGCCTTTTGTATACCATACCTCCCAATTGAAGAGCCCCGCCTTCACAATCTATGTCCCAAACGTAACCTATAATTTATCACACCCAAGTACCTAGTGCGGAATTATGCTTTAATCGCTGCGCAGTGTGTTTAGCCCGATAAAACTTTAATGGGGGCTGTGTGCATAAAAAGAAACCCGCTGCGTTTTACTCTTTTGGCACTACGTCAAGAAGATAGGGCTCTCTCTCTAAGGGCTCTGTCGGATCTCGGAAGTGACACCGGGGTGAGTTGACTGGTGGGTCAAAAGACCTGGAAGTCAACACGAATAATAATTGCATCGCATTTGTTGTTTTGAATGGGTCCTTGGTAGATTGGGAGTAGTTGATGGTGAAATTTTTTGGGATGTTATGTGTCGTTTTGAACTTTTCTTTGTGTTTGTGAAAGATAGCTGATGATAAATTTATGAAGGAGTGGTCTGGAAGTTTGTTTCCTTTGTGACACGTTTTTGTTTTACTTTGTTTTAATAACTTTGTTTAAAATAATTTTTATGTTTTGCTTGATTTCGAAGAAGTGACGTTTATGTTAAATTAGACATGAAAATGAAAGAATCACGCAAACGATGAAGAGAAGATTTTCTTGATTGTAGCTGAACATTTTTTTTCAGCTACAGTTAGAAAAATATAGTTTTAAGCTAACTTTTTAGAAAATTCTAAACTATGGAAACAATGACATAGTTTATCAATGTTTCTAATGGCAAAAATGTTTCTTCTCTATTTTTAGGTAAGTTGTATTCTTGTAATTTTTGTTTTCATTTTTTAAGATTATTTTAGAAAACAATCTTTTAACTACCATAAAAAAAGTTATATGAGTATTGTAAGCGGATCAGGATTTTTCATTTAATATTTGTATCCATAATTTGTGGTGCAATACAGAATAGAGGCAAAGGGTGCAATAGGTGCAATACAGAATAGAGGCAAAGGGTGCAATAGGTGCAATACAGAATAGAGGCATTCTCTTTCATCTGAAGTTTGTTTGTTTGGGGTATATGAACATTCAAGGTAAAATGGGTTTTACAATGTTTGTTTTACTGCTTATATTATTCTTATATAAACGAAAAAAATATTTCTGTAATATATTTGTTTTTCTGAGTATAGAAGACGAGAAGGTGAAAGTAGTATCACAGATAACTTTGTGAATGTATCTAACTTCTAATGTATTTTCGGTGTTAAGCATAATTGATTTAATATCAAAGGTTAAATGAGCAAATAAATTAAATTTATTTCACTTGTAAATTTTTACAATATTCCTTACTGTTTGAATTGATAAATATTAAAAACAGTAAACTCTCGATAATAAATGAAATTTGTTTGGATGTTTACTACAGACAATGGAACTATTGAAAACCCCGCAGAAAAAGGCAAATAAGCTAAAAACTGTTTATAAAAAAAGGTTTGCTTTTAAAACCTCCTATAAAACGATAATACAATATAGTGAAAATAACTTGAATTTTTTTTTTAAACTTAAACAAATTTAAACTTTCTAACTATAAATAGAAACACTAAAAGAAAATTTTAAGTAGTGGCGTCTTAACCCTTTCACTCCTAAACTGCCCAAGATTACCATTGAATCCAATGGGAGATTTGGGGCTGCTAGGTCTGAAAGGGAGTTTCATGTAATTAATTTTTACTCTCTGATATAATATAATTCAGCAGCCATATTTAGGAGGTTTTGTTTACTCCTTAGATTATCCGTACGTGAATAATTTGGAGTTAACTGCATGAATTTTAACAGGAATTCTTTTAATCAGGTTTTAGTTTTTGTTGAAGAAAGTGTCGTTTTTAAAGAATTCCATTTACCTAAAGATCTACTTTCATCTGAAGTTTGTTTCTTAGCAGTATATGAACATTCAAGGTAAAATGGGTTTTACAGGCAAAACCTTAAACGTTTGTTTTACTGCCGTGTAGGAATCAACGTTTTCTTAATATTCCCAGCAAAAAAACATGTCCAAAATTCCTTCAAGAAAGCGTCATAGGTGCAGTTTTCTCAAAGAAGTCTGTAGTTATTTTGTAGCAATAGGATTTCAGCAGATAAGTCTGCAGTTTTTTTACAGCAGTTCTGAATACATTCTTAAGGCATTTCAGCGGTCTTATAAAAACTGCAGAGTTTCTAAAGAAAACTGCAGATTTCCTAAAGAAAATTGCAGATTTCATAGAGAAAACTGCAGGCAAAGTGTTCAAATTCCCTTCACTTTTTCGAAGAAATTTTGCTGATTTTTGTTTATTTTACTGTAATAAATAAAAACGTAATGTTTAGATAAAGTTAATATCGTGTTCTATAGTTATATTAATAATTTATTCTTTCAAGACGCATATAAGTGAATTCTTGGTGAAAATGCGATACACAGAAAGGTTATGAAATAAAAGTATTTTTCCTTTCTCCGAGAATCCAAAGCGCACTAGAAAATGATTCTTTAAAATAAACTCCAAACTTCTCATCACAGTTCACAAGGGTGACGAGGAAACTGGTAATGAATGTCACGTGATTAGCTCTCAATTTAGATTAAACTTCCGTTTTCTTTATTCAAGAATCATTCGATAAATAAATTAGTAAACTAACTGTGAAGTAATTAGGCTCGTTTTCAGCTAATTTGCAAAGAACTAGGACTGATATCTGTAAACAAAGATGTCTCTATGATAAATATCTAGAGACTGGATCTTCCCTATAGATCATTAGGGTCTAAAAGTAATCAGCACAGTGTCAAATTACGTTTCGTTTCAAGGGATTCATTATGAGCATTAAGAGAAATTTAGGCAGTTGCGAAATTCCCATGGCGACTGAGTGTAGGGCACTTCTCGAGAAAAGAAATATCTTGAAATTGATTTTAGATCATTGTTCAAATCAAGACTCAAATGTGGGAAGTATGACGTCTTTATAAAAGGGTGTGGAGTCTTTTGAGGTTTGGAATCTGGATAGATAGTTTTTGTCCTTTTAGGTTTTGATATTTATTTGTTATGAAATTTATTAAAAATTATCTAGATAATTTATTGTGTTATATGCAGTTACACGTTAGCTTTTTTCAATACCTATAATAATCCATAAGAAAAATTAAACTTTATTTTAAACATATCTCATTTACTTAAATTTTAATTGAATTAAAATATAACATTATAACTTAACAAATTGTACTCTTTTCTACTGATACATTTCTATCAAGATAAAATATTTAAAAATATTTTATACGCCTGGCCATATGACATGAGTAACTTTAAGAAAAGCAGCAAGACATTTAGCTTTGAATATTTATGGTAAATATCTTTTACAATTGTTTTTTATGCAATTTAACCCAAAAAGTACTTCCTAATAGTCCTTCCTTCTTTTTTATTATTTCCAATGCATTTACGTTTTCAAGTTAAGGTTTTTATATTTTTTAATAAAAAATATTTACTTTTAAATCAATGTTTTAGAATTAGGGCTAATTTTTTAAATCATGAATTACACTTCATAACAATGTTCACTATAACAGAGATGGTTGTAATGATCTGTGGCGCCAAAAGGGATGAAGATCCAAACTCTAGAGGCAAACCTCTGAGACTAATTGCAAAATGAAAGACTTGGGAAAGAATCTATAAAGGTCGTACATTTGGCAACAGCTTGCCAGTTACAAGACTAGAAACAGCTAAAATTTGATCAGAATTAAAAAGTAATTTTTCATTGTTATCTTTATCAGAATCATTTTAAATTATCTTTACAGTTCAGATCTCAAGAATTGTTGAACAGTTTATTAAAAGTAAAAAAGTATACTTAAACAAAGAAACTATATTTGAACTTTGAGGATACCTTCGAAAAAAAAATTAAAGTATTAGAATTAATCAACGCGATGAAAAACGTTATTTTTGCTGAAAAATAAATCATTCCTTGAAAAACATCATAATAGATTATTATTAATGAATTACTTTTTTCATGTTTGTTATTATTCTGTCTATTTACTTAACCTTTTACAGGCCAATGTTCCCAATTGGGAACATCGTGTTTGAAAATTCATAACAAAATAACTGCTATCAGTATACTGTTGAAAATATTACCATGTAAAGTTGAAAGAAGACTTGATTTTTTAAAATTCAAACGAAGTTGCTATCTTTATGAGAAAAAAATACAAAAAATCTTAAAATAGGCCATTTTTAAGCTTTTTGATAGAGGTAAACAAAATAATTCATGAAAAATCGAAATATTGTCCTAAGTTTCCAAAATTTGGTAAGGATATTGGAAAAGACTTACCTTAAATAGATATCCTCAGTATAATTAGTAACTATTAAAAACACGCTTGTAGTAGCTTGCGAAACATGCATGTTCCCAATTGGGAACATTGGCCTGTCGCCGCTATACACGGGAAACCCGAGAATGTAGTATGGCGTAGTATTATAGAACACAGTAGAACGGGAGTATTTCTTTTTCTTAAAGAATAAAAAGGTTATATAATTGCTTAAAGGGGAATCCCCTTTCAGAAAGGAAGTAGCTGGGTTTTTTTGGTTTTGTTTGTATATTTTTTTTCTCGTTTGAATCCACGATTTTGTGCGGAGAATTGATGAATGAGTATAAACATTGAATAAGTTGGCTTCCAAAGTTAATAACTTATCGCAGAGAATTTATGCTAGTAAAAAAGAAAGGTTAGTAGCTTCATATGTCTGGTATTGTGTTATTTATTATCCATAAGAAATAAATTTCGAAAATATGGGATCCAAAATGCGTTTTGTATAAGATAATTAGGATACAATGTTTCAGACTTTGTTTAGTAATGACAGTGACATTTTCTTATAAATGTATTCATGCTACATTCAAAAACCAATTATTTCATTCATTACTCAAATGCTTGATCATTATTTTTGTACAAATTATTATAATCCATTTTAAATCCCATTTATAAATGTACAATAATTTCAATTTTTTTCTTGTGTGTAATATAATAAAAACTTGGCTTTCGATGATAGGAAAATTAAAATTAATTAATCCCTCATATATATTTTAATTGTTTTAGGTGTCCGAAATTTAACATTGTATTTTTAAGGCCAGTGTATAAAATTTACTTGCATAAGATACAAAATTTAGTTATTTTGCTTACGTGTCACATGAAATTACCATTAAATTGTTTTCAAATTTGTGAAATTTCTATAAAATTACAACTTAAACACAAAGATAAACTATAATTAAGGTTGATTTTGTTAGTTATTCCCCAAAATTTGGGTTTTATTTGATTTGTTTATCGTTTGAGTCTACGCTTGTTTCCCCGGTCGAAGTATAGTCGGAAGTGGCCAATGTTCCCAATTGGGAACATGGTGAAAATCACACTTAAAAATTTTTTACCGCCTTCATATTAATAATTTCTCTTAATTGGACCATTAGAAGGTATTTTATGTAAAAAAATTAATTAAAATATACTTGGATCTTAATTCGGCCTGTAAAAGGTTAAGATAACATTAATTTTCACGGTTTGATTCATACCAAATCATGTCACTAATGACGTGGCAAATAGGTGCGATAACGCTAGTTTTTGTTGTTTGCTTACCCAACCAAAAATTGTGGTACTTCCAAAAGTAACCCAAAATTTTAAATTTTTAAGCATAAGTTAAAAATAACTTTAATTTGTGGGGTGACTATTGAATTGTTTGAAACTGTGAGCATGTCTGGTGTTTCTAAATTGATACCATTGGGTCGTCATATTTGAAATAAAGTGTTTCATACAAAGATGAAAACATCGATTTACCCAAATTTGAAACTGTCATTTTTCTCTGTGCACCTTATTATAAACGGATATTTAATTTTTTTTGGAAGTAATAAGAAAATCTTTGGTACCTAACTTAATTCTTTACACATACGTATTTTTAAATATCAAATAGCTTACATTATATTTCTTCTTTAAAAAATAAAATACTTTATGTATGGTATTTGATAAATATTTAAAATTTATTTCAAAATAATTATAAGGCAGTACATACTTTACATAAAAGACAAACTATATTTTTAGTAGTTATTTAGTTTTTTCAGAGGGAGTGTTTTAAAGAGAGTTAACTACCAACCGTTGAATATGAATAAAGTCAAAAATAAATTTGGGTATATCTGAGGGATAATATGGTATCCTTTTCAACAATATTAAGCGCATCTAATTCATACATGAATCATAAAATTAAGTTTGGAAAAATACATAGTTTCCAGTTTTAAATACACTACCATCAAATTAACAGCACTCTATCGTTCCTTAAACTCTCGATCCTTTAAAAATAAACTTGTAGGTAACCACAAGACCCCAAAACTATCCAGTTTCAAAACACCAAAAGAATTTACGACTTTATAACGCTTCCACATCGCGAGCGAGAAAGTGTTTCAATCCCCCATCCCCTGTCAAGCCAACAATAAATTCAAAATCCTGTAAATAAAGCGGCAGTTTGTCGTGTTTTACCATTAAAGAATTTAATAACGCTCGCACCTCATAAAATCCCAACCTAGCCATGTTGTCCTTGTTGTCAAACCAAGAGGGAAATGATCCACCACCTAATGATACGGGTCTCGTTACCTTGTTACAAGTAGGAGGTTCACAACCCAGTTTTGGAAGGGCTCTAAAAGTGTGCTATGATCCCTAGGATTTAACTAGTACAGACCGGATAAGGTGAGAAGCCTAGCCTTCTATCTGGGCATAGGGCTAATGGTACATCTGTATGCAAGGACAAGAGCTGTGAGCACCATTAGAATTACGTGTTTGGCATATGTGATTGGAGGCAAGAATATATTACGAATTATTTTCGTTATGGATGCGGAGTCATTACCTGAAAAGGAATTGGGATTCGGGCAAAAGGAAGGGTTTTGGTTGCGTGTGATTGTTTCACGCGTGTTGTTTTTTTTCCTCTCTAGATGGGAGACTGGATAACGGGCTTTTTGGCGAGGTTGAAGAAAAATGTTTTTAATGGGGTAGTAGTAATATACTAAATAAATTATGATGGTATGGACGATTAGTAATGGTTTCTTTGTGACTTTGACTTTTAAACTATCGAGAAGGTCATTGGTTGTTTTGGGAGAGGGGAATGTTCTCGTTTGGAAAACGTTTGGGGTTTCACAATTTAGTGTTTGGTTATTTAAACAGTACAGATTTTTTTTTTCATTTTTGAGTTAATATAGTAGATGACCAAGAGCGATTTCACTGAATTCTTACAGGGAAAACTAATTTTATTGTTCCGAAGACTTACCCATACTAGTGTTCAGCACTTTTTATGTAGACAAAATTTAGTTTACTACACGCAATATTGCTAATATTTTGATTTTATTATTTTCTCATACTTTTTATGAGTATCGATAAACCTAGTTTTGCCGATTTTTTTGCATTTCCTCACATGAAACACTATAATATCAAAGTAATTTAATCATTTTCTTCTATATTAACTTGAAGATAATGATATTTTAACAATATATTTTAATAAAGCTTTTAACTATTTCTCCGAGTAATAAATTATTACTGATAATCAATATCTAATGTATTATACATATACACATAATTTAATATTTATGAAATCCCAATTATATTTGTATTTTGTTCCGAGTAACATAGAGAATGGGATAGAGATTAAACACGCACATGTATGAGTAATCCCCTTATTCACTAGACGCACTCTTTCTAATGAAAAGTAATAATGCATTAGGTCTTTCCACAAATAATATGAAGCTTTATGGTAAAGGACATCCTAATAGATTTATAATCACATTGGTTTCTAAATAATCTAAAATCTCTGATCCAGCCTACAAATAATGCTTATTTGGGATGAAAATCTCAAAAATACACAAATCAGCAAAATTTTGCTGTTTTCGTGTTATTAAAAAGTTGAAAAATTAAAATGCTCATTCTCTTAATTTCAAGAGTTTTTATGCACTCTCTTGTTTGCAATTTTTGTTCCTGTTGTCAATTTTGTGTTTACTAAGTTTGCAACTCCTTTGGACTGTGAAAAACAACTGAATACACTAAAAATTGTTAAAGTACAATTCTAATTCCCTTCATACTACATAATAAATAAAATGTTTTTTGACTCGGAATTTCTTATAGTATGAATGGAAATTCTCAATTAAATGTTTCACGCTATCTGTAAAAATAACATTGCAAGAACTCAAGAAAACAGAACAATACCTGCTAATATGTTTGTTCCTAATTCTTATAATACACATTATCATTTTTATGAGAATACGGAGTTTAAGGATTACTCGGTAAGTGTTTCAAATAATCACTAGCCTCAGTTATGCAATGTAAAGCCTGGTTAATTTAATATCGTTTCATTAGCTTGCATAAAAAGTTAGTAGATAAAGTATGCTTTGGTAAATATGCGCCACGAAAATAAAGATACTTTGTGGTCTCGAAGATTCAGTATGCCAGGCAAAAAGTCCCTTCTTCCTAACGCCTAATTTAATTAAATTTTTCCGTAAGGTATTCCAAATTATCTTCCTACATTTCGAAAAAGCGAGTGAAATAATTACAAGCCTAATTAAACACTGGAATAAATAAGTGTTTGGAAAACACAACTTCCGAAGCAGAAAAAAAGCTCCACATTCATCACGAAAGGGGTCCGCTTGACACTCAATGCCCTGGAATTAGTTAGAGCATAAAAACACACAGAGAGTGGTCTAATTAAAACACAACCAAAACTTATTAAATAATAACAAGTTAAGGAATATCTTGCCGGCTATCTGCCGCGAAGGAGGTGAAAAATTATTTCTAACAAATTAAAACATCAGATCTCATAGAAAGATTAAAAATCCTGCCAACTGTGAATCCCTCGGGTCACACGGTATGATAGCGTTTTCAATCCTCGGTATTCTCCAGCGGGCAGGCAGTATGTAGAGAAAACAAATTAAATGTTAGCTAGTGGAAAGCGAGCTACAATGCTCCACTCCCTTGGAATAAGACTAATGAATTTTTTCTTCTTTTTCAATTTAGTCCTGAGGGTTTGTATTGCAGTTGTTACTTAATTTTCTCTTATCAGAAAATTATATTTAACTCACCGTGGCCGGCCGGGCGATAGGCAAGAGCCAGTTTTGTTGATTAAATATTTTTTCCCCAACTTTAATCCCTCAGTGGAAACTTTTGTGATAAACGCAATACTTTATTCAAAGCCAAGCGCCTTGATCCAGCACAAGGCAGAAATATGATATGTTATTTTCGAAATTGTATTAGAGAGGGCTTCCTAGGGAGGGGCTCTTCTCCCTTGATTGTTATTTCGGGAGGAATTAAAGTTATTTTTGATCAGAACCGAAGCGTATCGGGAAGACAAATACTAATTTACGCTGCTCGCTCTTGGGTTCCAACGAATACACAAAATTAAGGCGCATTATTCGCGTCAGTATTATTTCCGATTAGATAATTTGATCTGCTTTTTAGAACCACAAGCAGATAAATGAGCGGTTCTGAAGCAAGTTTTCCTGAATTTGGTATTTTTTTTACTTCTAATACGGAAAAGGTTATCATTAATGGCGGTGTTTCCACTCGCAGAGTTTTGATTAATTCTCAATCAAGCCAAACTTTAAATGCATGTTGTAGCGGGATTTAGAGATTTATGGGGTATAAGTAGGGAAATCTCTCTCTCTCTCATACATTAATATTTTATTCCGAAATATGGGAGCCCTTAATTGGAATGTTGCTGTTTCTTTAAGAAACATGCTTATAGATAAAAGTGGTTAGAATTATAAGCAAAACCTTTAATATTTCTTAACTGAAACTTTTCATGTAGGTTATCTATGTATTTAAAGTGTAGTTTATGAGGTAATAGTTTCACTAAATTATGGAAATTTTTATGATTTTTGTATTCTTCAAAGGGAATCTTAACATACATTGCATATTAAAAAAATGTTAATTTCATATGAAAAATGTTACCATATGGAACGCTTAAACTGGGTGTATTCCTTTGATAATATATAGTTTGCCAGAAATTCGTGGTATCATACACTGAATTCAATTACAACTTTTGCTGTTTCAGTCAACTTGCTACACGATGGAAACCTTTGTCCAATAAATGGAAAAATATCGCTAATTAGGATACAGAAAATTAAGTTAAATATTCTATTACTTCATAAAAATAATATTTTCAACCTTCTTTACTCTTGGGGATATTTGAGATATTCTTGTTTCCAGACGTGTAGTTTTAAAGCAGGCAATTCTTTCTGAACTATTGTTTTCATACTTTTATAATCATAAAAAAGTTAAAAAATATTTTTAAACAAAATGTAAGGTAAAATATAATATCCCTAGGCATACATCTCAATATTTATTTTTAAAAAGTAAAAGCTGCGTTTATGAGAACGTCCACTCAATCTACGACCACGCCATTCTTTTAAAACCAAGGCATATTTTCAGAAATCTACGTAAAACCACCAAACAGCAGTCAAGCATAAATAATAAAGTTGTAACACAATTAATTGATTATTATCGCTTACAAATATTTATAAACTTCCTTATGTGCTCCTAATGAACGAAAGATTCTTCGTAAACCATTATATAAATAAAAATGCGTATGAAACATAAAATTAGTCAAAATACAAAAGTTCCCCTCCCCAAAACACCCAACCTCCCATCACAAATCAAAACTTCCCCATGAAATCAACAACAACGGTGAACGAGAAACCTCCACCGCTGCCGCCGCCGCCGCATTTCCAGACAGCAGCGCTTGTTTCTCGCATTGTCTTTGAACCTCCGTGAGCCTGACACGTTGATAGGATTCACAATTTATAGGCTTCTGCAGCAGCTAGTTTACATAATGCGTGTATGCGTCATCGTTTGACAATGGCTGGCCGTGCTGTAAACTATCTTGAATAGCGAGATATTGATTCGTGCTTTTAGGCACGCCAAATGGTGGAGGTTCTAGGGTTTGGGACTTTTCCGATGGGCCCATTCCTGGTGGTGAGATTTCTGGATTGATGGTGGTAGTCGGGGGTAATTGTTTTAATATGATGTACGGGTGAGGTCGATTGTGGCGTGGTTTGTAAAGTGCGTTGTGTTTTGGGGATATTGATTTAGAGGATCAGATGTTGTGCAATTGGAAATATAAAATTTTTTATGAGGTTAGATGAAGGAGTAAAATATCGTTTTAAAGAATGATCGAGAGTATTTGGTCAAATTTTTACCCATAAACGATTCAGAATCAGGTGGGAAAGACTATGATGGCGGGAAAAAATTACCAGTAGTAATTAAAGATGAGTTTTCAGGGAAAACGGCTAGGGGTAAAATAAATTTCCAGTTTCAATTACCGTGCTATAACATTTTTTTTCTGTTAAGAGGACATGGTACCTTGTAGAAAAATCTAACCGAGTAATCAGCAGAGTCATTGGGTAAAATATAACCAAGTACTTATTAGAATACTATTAGCTAAAAGAGAGACAAATACAGCGACTGGCATAAGAGGATCTTATATCATCAAGAGGCAAACATAACAAACAGTCCAACATATATACTATCAGAGAGGTGACGTAGAAGCCTTCTACGTAGTAACTCAATACAGTTCAGTTCCTTTATGTCTCTTGTATTGATTTGCATATTCCAACATACCTTTTTGGTCAAAATCTTTAAATTCATTGTTATTTGATACTTTTTGCTGGTAATATACAGGGTGATTCTGAAATGGACCGCCAAACTTTGAGGGGTGATAGTACTCATCAAGACGAACAAGAATTGGTATAGAAAGGGGGGTCGCAGTTACACCGTTAAAGAGCTAGGTCCTATTGTAGTGCGAGAGCGTTACAAAAGGACGTTTTGCCAAGGCCCGTTTAACGAAAAAAAAACATAATGAAATGAAAAAATTTATTGCATGAGGTACAGCAGTATCCGTATTACTTACATCATAAATTTGATAGAAATTGGACCACTTTCTAAACCGTGGGGTGAGTTTTAAAACGTGCTCTTAGTCAAACAATGGAGTTCCATTAATGGTATTTAGAAAAATGATGATCGGGGAAGGAATTTTCAATGATCAAACAGTTTCAACGATCCATGTTACGATCATTGAAAATTCCTTCCCCGATCATCATTTTTCTAAATACCATTAAGGAATGTGATTCTTTGACTAAAAGATTAATATTACACTTTTGAAACAAACTCCGCGGTTTAGAAAGTGGTTCAATTTCTATCAAATTTATGATGTAAGTAATACGGATACTGCTGTACCTCATTCAATAAATTTTTTCATTTCATTATGTTTTTTTTCGTTAAACGGGCTTTGGCAAAACGTCCTTTTGTAACGCTCTCGCACTACATTAGGACCTAGCTCTTTAACGGTGTAACTGCGACCCCCCTTTCCGCATCAATTCTTGTTCGTCTTGATGAGTACTATCACCCCTCAAAGTTTGGCGGTCCATTTCAGAATCA
Source organism: Tetragnatha versicolor (assembly GCA_024610705.1). Classification (NCBI taxonomy): domain Eukaryota; kingdom Metazoa; phylum Arthropoda; class Arachnida; order Araneae; family Tetragnathidae; genus Tetragnatha; species Tetragnatha versicolor. The sequence continues at coordinate 14,303,536 of JANDEH010000009.1, forward strand.
CCCTGTATGTAGTATTTGCCTTATATTAACCCATTAATGCCCAACTTTTTATTTTTCTTAAATATTTGGTAAAAACATAGTAAATAGCCCCAAAACAACTGGAAAAATAGTGAAAAAAAATTCCAGGTTAAAATTTTAATTTCTACACCAAAATTAAAAAACGTCCCTAAAAAGGGACGTCAGGCACGAATGCCCCCGTTGTTTTTCTCTATAGTAAGCGCATGGTAGAAAACTTTTTTAAAGCCTCAATAACATTTTCTACCTTATTAAGTGCAGCAAAAGTGATCGGAACGATACTGTAACATCAAAAGGAACAAAAAACATTAATTATTTATCCAATTAACCGTAAAATTAACCTTAATTAACGTAATTTGAGCATTTTTTATGCTCTAAAACACGTTTTTTCCTCCCAAATCTATGTTAATTGCAAATTAATTAATATTTTTAATTGAAAAAGGCGTTCATTGTTTATATGTTACCTAATATTAAGTAATAATTACTTTTACACACCTCAAATCCATCAGAATATCTCAATTTGTGAAGTTTAAGTCTTTCAAATGCCCATACTTTTTTCATTTTATTTAATTTTATTGTGCGGAACTCAAATTTCTCCCCAAAAATCAAGCCTTTGTGGGATTTGCATTAGCAAGCCAGATGATACAGATTGATCTGCAGTATAGAACACAATGATTAGCCACATCTAATTAGGAAAAAAGTCGAAAATTTATCACAAAAGCGACTTTTTTGGCAATTTTAATGACAAAAAGTCATTATAACTAATAATTATTAAACTTTTAATTAAAATATAACCGGAATATATTTGCATAAGTAATAAATATAGTAAAATAATTAATTTATTCCCTTTAATTAATACAAATTAATTAATTCCTTATAATTTAAGACTTTTTATTCCATTAATTTAGCAGAAATAACAGTATTTTCCAAAAAAAATAAACAAAATTAATAAATTTATTATCTAAAATTAAAGTAATTCGATAAATATCAGTTATTTAATTCATATCATAAGAATCGAACGCGTTTTTATGAAAAAAATAAGGAAACACTAGCATTTCACTATGGGGAAAACCACGGGGGCATTCGTGCCTGACGTCCCTTTTTAGGGACGCTTTTCGAGGGTCCGAAAAATGGTCAAGATAAAATATTTTGGAAAAATAAAAAAACACCCCAACTGATTTAATGTATAAACAGTAATATATATCAGCATTGAAATTTTTTTTAAATAACAACAAGGATTTTTAAGCTTTTTCTTTTAAAATTTTTAAAAAAGCACTTTTCTGAAAAATTCTATCTTCCAACTTTAAAAAAAGTAAAAAAATTTTTAAATTCTGCTTTCTCTTGTGTTCTTTATGTTCTATGAAGATCAGAGATACATCAGTGCAAATTTTGATTCAAAGGAACAATTTTTGTAGAAATAGGAGGATTTTTAAAAAACGTCCCTAAAAAGGGACGTCAGGCAGTAATGGGTTAAATACATTCCAAATTGAAAATACCAAGAAATTGAAAATTTATGAGTTTTTTAAGCTTAAAATTAAGATGTGTTTTTAAAGGTCTATTCCTCCTACAATAATTGACTTACACTCATAAAATTTTGTATTTGAAGAATACCTCAATCTATATACCATAAGTGTTGGTATCAGTTAAAAGTTTGTAATTTTTTAAGTACTAAAAATATTTTTTTTCTTAATCACTAGCAAAAAAAACCTAAAAACGCTGAAAATCAAAATTCAGTAATATTTAAAACAAATCTACTATGAATATCCAAAAACCCATACCACCATTTGTTAAAAGCACTTCCAACAATAACCAGAGAAAGTTCCAAGAGATTTGGTCCAATAGATACAAAAAGCCTTAGCTTTTTAAACAATGAAAACGTGGTTCTGAGAAAAGTGGACTTTATGTTTCCAATAGCCATAGAGAAGTGGATGCGATCAAACATGAAATTACTCATAACTTTGATGATTTTCAATAAAAAGTTTTGAAATTTCGTAGAATGATAGACGAGTGCATATAGATTAATTTGAATGACACATTTTTTTTTCAAATTTTTGTCATGTCCCCTAGAGGTTACTTCAAAAGTCGACAGTAAAGATGTTTTTCTACGCTCTTTAAAACCATATAAAACTTTCCGATCAATTGCTTATATCCCTAATTTATAAGTTGGATGAAGTACATCCCTAGTTTTTCTTTAAAACTTGCAAGATAGAAAAATAAATTTCATTGGAGGCAATGTATGTTATAGCTTTTCGAGTCCTTAAAAACACAGCTAAGAATGATTTAAGTTTTATTTTAAAAAATAATATTTTGAAAGATGCTGACTGAAGATATAGGTACACAGAAAAAAATCAAAATATTTCTTGAAATTCAATTCATTTATTCAATAAATTTTGATCATAGTTTAGGCCATATTTAACTCCGAAATTTGAAAGCAACTTGTATATTATGCTAAGCTACACAGATATAAATGCTTTATCCAAATTGATTACTATAAACGTCTATAAGTTTGAGCTATTAGTTATTTAGAAAATGCGTGTTAATAAACAAAAAATGACATCAGAGTCTTATTGGTTCTAATTTGATTCAAGAAAAATTAGTATAAAATATCCCTCCCTTGCCCTGGGTGTATTTTCTCTCTCTGTGTCAGTAAATATTCTGTTTGTGTCTGTCTTAATTGATGAAGGTTTATAAGCGGATCCTTGATATCAAGCACACAGACCTGAAAATGTATGTCTCCAAAATCAAATCAAATCCAAAGTATAAAATATTGCAAACCTGCAACGTTAAATTTTTAGTTTATTAATTACATAGAAGGGGAGAGTGTGGCTATTTCGCACATAGGGCACATTCGGACAGACGGCATTTCCCCTAGTAATTATTAATTTAAAAACCTGAAAAAAATACCAGTAGATGAAAGCATGACTACCACCTCCTGCATGAATTTTCAAAGCCCTGATCCTTTTTGTTGTATACGTACTATAAATTTGCTATCGTTAAAAGCAGCAAAGTAAATTTCTTGTCATTTTGTTGGCGTAAAATATCAATCAAAAATAACTCTCAAGTGGACATTCAGAATTTATTCAGTAGAGGCACTACTAAAGTAAGTTTCTAGAAAAAGTTTTATTTCCCTGCTTTAATTATAAACATCTTGTTGGGACGTGGTAAGCTTGAACTGGTAGATGGGGCACATTCGTACACCAAAAGATGGGGCAGATTCGGACAGTGCGAATCTGCCTCATCTTTCCCATTTTTTATTATGAAAGTGATTTATATGTTTATAAGTGCAGTATATTTAATAACTTGAAGTTTAATTGTTTTTTATAGTAATTGTTTCAAAATTTGGTGATAATAGAAAATTACATCTTAAAGAGCTTCAGTTTTAAGGAATTTAGACCCAGATTTAAACATTGAAGAAATAAATGTCAATGATAATTGATTGATACCAATTGACTTGGACTTCAGTGATTTATTCTAGTCTAATTTTCTACTAAAAAGAAAATGTTGTTATGTTGGTCAAATAGAAAATTTGGAATTGAATGGTGCTTTTTTAAAATTAATGATGAAACTTTTATTTTCCCAGTAAGTAATGATTCAGCATTCATACAAAAAATATCGTATTAAAAGTTCCTCAACCGTCAGTTTCAGGTGTTAATAAGCGAGCTGTTTGTTCACTTTTCTTTTCAAATAAAACCTGACAGTTAAAATATTGTGTGTGTGGTTGAACTTTTTCTAACTAATTATATTATGTGAAGTATGTCAATGTGCAATATACTCTTCATTACTGCAATTGTTTTCCTCATCAAAAACTTAGATGTTCAATATTTTCTGAAGCTGTTTTCTTTTTGTAAAAAAATCTTCAATTTAGAGGAAAAATATGTAAAAGTGCCAAATATTTCGTTTAATTATCCTTACTTTAAAGTGCCATAAACTTTTTAATTTGTAAAAATAATTATTGTATAATTTTTTGCATGTGTACGAATGTGCCCCACCCATGGTGCACATTCGCACGAAATTTCTCGTTTTTTAGATTGATGATATAGGTTAGAAATTCTAGATGAATGCGACCAATTATCGTTCTAAAATATCGGGAAAGGTCTTAACTTTCATTTGAATCCTAGTTTGTTTCAATATCTCATCTAGATCCAGAGAAATATGCCGTAATGCACTTTTTGTGCGAATGTGCCCCACTCTCCCCTACAGGGTGTCTCAGATAAGTGTTCCATAACTTTTAGGATGGGTTAGACACACCTAGATGACTCAGAATAACACAAGAATAGGGGGGGGTCAGAAATGCACCTCTAACGAATTAGGAGTTTTTATAAACAGGCATGGGAGGTTGTATAATAAATACACAGTATAATTTTACGCATAACCTTTTATGATTGGATTAAAACCAGCAAAATCATTCAATTCCTGCATTTGTTACATAAAAACCAATTTAGGATCTGAAATTTCAGCTCTTTAATTGGTTTTATGAAATAAATACCTGAATCGATGGTTTTAATTCGATCTTAAAATGTTGCGTGCCAATTTCCACAGGGAATTTTACAACTTCGCATGCCCGCTTATAAAAACCCCTTGCTTGTTAGGGGTTCATTTCTGAGCACCAACTCGTATGTAATTCTGAGTCGTCTAGGTGTGTCTTACCCTAATAGAAGTTACTAAACACTTATCTGAAACACCCTGTATAACATTACACAATTATATTAGGTTAACTATATTTTAAAGAAGCTTTTTCATCTGAAAGAAACAGAAACCATTATGCACATTTATACCCAACCACGCAGCGCTCTTTAAACATTCCCTCAAACACCCAACATTACTTAAGGTTAAATACCCCATCTGAACAATCGATGGCTTGTCAACCACAAATATCTCCTTAAAAACTTCTTTATCATGATCCATCGCTAAAGGGATTTGAGCGTCGATTGAAAAGAAGAAGCAGTGTGCTTGAACGTAATTAAGTGTAATTAAGCGACTAATTAGGTGTAGGTAAATGCGTGCATATTTAAGATAGCTTCTGCCATAGTGCCTCCCAATCTCCTATCACTGGCTGCGCAATGCCCGGAGCGTCTCTCTCCCTCTCAGATACTCTCTCACTTCCATCCTGTGTGATGGGGCAAAATTAGATTGTGGTAACCTTAGAGAGTGTGGTCACACTTTGTCTCGGTCGTTATCTTCATTTTGGCGAGAATATCAAACTGGAATACGACTGCGGGGTTTAGAAGCCATAGGGTATAAATGGCAATAAGGGATACGAGTGTAAGGAGTCACGAATACTTTTTAACATTGTGCATTCTTGATTTAAAAAAACATTTCTCTTATCTTGCTTTCCCAGTTAAGTAGCTAGAATAAATCAGAGAAATGAGATTTAATTCCCCATATGTTTGTTAAATTCAGTTTTCAAAATTTACGATAGATATTATCCGCTACGCATTGTAAAATTTCATTTATTGTCCCCTGTTTCTCACAAAATCAACAGTTATCTACCTTAAATTATTATGGGTTTGATTAAAGCAGAGAAAACATAATGAGGAGATTGCTAGGAAATGAACTGAACACCCCATATCATTACAAATTTTAAGAGTAATCTAAAAATATGTGAAAACTTAAGATAAAACATTTGTTTTATTTAAAAAATTAAAATGTTTATATTAAAATCATTAAGAACTAAATTAAAGTTACGATTAAAGTTTAAAGATCAAGTGTGAAGGAAAAATTAGGCAATAAAATTAGTCACAAATAAAATAAAAATATTGGTCATATACAATATAAACTTTTGATAGGAGTTTAAAATGTAAATTTTTTTAAACTCCCCTTTACAAACTAAAAAAAATATAAAACACTGCTGAATCGGGATATATTTTAAAATTTTGTAACTGATTTGTTGCTGTTTGAATTACAAAAAATGTTGGCAAAATTTTCTTTTTTTTTACATTTCCCACAATTTAAACTCCGAAAAAATGAGTAGCATATAAAATATCCAGCTTTCTCTAAGGCTCCCAAATCCAATTCTCCGCCATAATCAAGAGCAGACTAAATCTTGTCGGGCTAATAGAAAGATTCCCTCGGGAAGCTCTCAAATGAAGCATCTTGAAGTAAAATTTCTGAAAAATGGAAACCGAGTGAGCCCCACGAAGTTTGTGGGCAAAGTTTGGAGCCGGCCTTTGGCGACTGTCACGGTGATTGTTGTTAATGGCACTTTCTCCTAAGAATTATCTCCAACACCCATTATTAATCTCTGTTTGAAACGTCGTCAAAGTTTCTAATTACTAAAGAGTGAAGCGAGTTCAATAGATCATTCTGCGATCCCTCACTGTTGATAGGACTGATGATTCCTGATCAAATAGAATGGCTGGGGAGATTTTTCATAATCCTTCTTGAGACGGCTCCTTGGTGTCAGAGGAAAAATATGACCACTATTTCTGGACCCCGCCGAGGGTCTCTGGCAGAGGTGGCTGGGATTAACTTTGAAGGATCTTTCGTGCTCAATTTTTAATACCGCTTTGTCTGTGTGAATGGGATTTGTAAATAAATACTCGAGTCTGTGAGAAATAAATACGCGACACATGACAGGGTTTGAATTTCAATTTATTTTATGTAATAATAGCTGTAGTGGAAAAGCAGGATATGAATAAAGACCAGCGTAATACCCATAATCTCTCTCACAACCTTTCCATAATAAAATAAAGAACCCCATTCTAAAATTATTGGCATCTTGTCGTACAAATAAGATGGTTATTTGATTTGCCAGTTAAGTTTCTACAAGAATTTTTAACTAACTTAGGTTACTAAAGCTATAACTAAAATAATATCCGAGAGAAAGAATTTGATAAGCGTAAACTATATTTCTACTATACAAAAATAAAAAGCCAATTTTTAATGATCCGGTTGGAAACAACGATGTAAAAAAATTAAAACCATATCTAGTAATTAAAATATTTTGATTGTGATGTTTGATTGTTCTGTGATTTTATAGACAGCATGGCATTTACGCCCGGCTAATCAAAAAGTAAACTATTTTTTAAATATAGGGCAGTGATTAAGGGCAAAAAATGTTAATTATGTCTCTAATTTCATGTATGTATCGCTTAAATTCCTTTAATCATAAATGGAAAATGTAGTATCAAATAGTGTTTAAAAAACATATCCTTAATATAGCTACTAGTCCAACCATAAACCAAGTCGATATCATCTGCAAATGAGAATATCAAATAAAACGCGATCATATGCGTGACACACATCCCACCGACCCATCCTGAAGCCCATTCGGGTCTGGCTGCTACACCCCCTCTGCCTAAAGGGCTTTTGATTGGCGCAAAAATTCTGCTCTGATTTCCATTAAGGGTGATTCTCGGGGGCAAGAAAAGAAAAACCCTGGTGAATCCATCATTCCTTGAGAATCACGAAATAATCCCAGCAGCTGTCTCATTCGAGGATTTCTTCTCTCCTTTTTTTTCCAAGGGGCCCTTTGCACTGGGTCCGTTTAATTGCCTACTTTGCAACATTAAGACAAATCATTCTTTGTATCAAGTTTGCTCTGAGTTCTGCGGAAACACGCTGGGAGTAGTTGCGGAAGGATACAACAAATCTTGTTTCGGGGCCGCTGGAATGGGTTTCCGCAGGGGTGAAAAAAATGGACTGTTCCTGAAAGAGGGGATCGGGGTATATGTGAAGAGGGGTTTTTGGTGGAGCGTGGAAGGTTGTTGCAAACTCGGTTTTTGGTTAAGCGCTCTTATAGTACTTTAGTTAACATAGGTTTCTTATTAATAAAATTAACTTATTCGAATATTAAACTAAGCTTATGTAAATTGTCAAAATTGTAAAACATTACAAATTTCAATTACAAATATTTTTAGTTAATTTTATTATTTTATACGTATTTCAAACCTTTACTCAATTATTTCACAATAATTACATTTATTTACAGTTATTTTAACATTGTTTAACCTATTTCTTAAATTCCACCATTCATTTACCGCTAGAAGTGATATTTTTTGAATCGGGTCATATTGACCCGAACACTACGTGCGTATAGTAAGTCGGAGCAGAACAGCAGAGTTAAAATATCACACTGTGTTTAAAAATAAAACACGATTTACGATCAAGTTAAGTTAATTAAGTGGCAGTCGAAAATTTGCTTCTCACAAAGTTTGAACAAAACATTTCTTCTAAACAATGAGGCTACTACTCTAAAAAACATGTTCACTTTTAAATAATTTAACCATTACATCGCATCAAAGATTTAAAGTGTACTTTTAGACAATAGAAAATAAGGTTTTCATTCTACACTCGCAAAGTTTTTTAGCATATAGAAGTGAAATATCATTAAATTACTTGGATTCCTCTCCCTAATAACATCCAAAGTAATCAATGAATCTTCTAACATACTATAAGCGGGGTCTATAGAATCTGATATTCTAAAAATAAGTAAATATGGATATTTTTCAAACACTTAGAAAGTGGATATAGTTTTTACAGCATTTAATAAAATGTGTCTTGCCTGGAGCATTTATAAATGTATAAAATAAATAGTAAATAGGTTTTTGTGAAAAACATTTATGTAAATAATAAAACTAATTGAAATAACAAACAGTTAGCATGGAAAACCTCAAATCAAATGTGTTTAATGAATTTAAATGTGTACATTAAAGAACTAAAACGGTCAGTAAAATAGGCTATTTATTCATTAACCCTTTCACCCAACTCCCATCTTTCAATGATAAATCGTTAGCTTTCACCCATTCTTCAACTTCCTGCAACAGCAATTTAGTTCCGATTTGAGGGAATGGGGTGCCGGCAATGTCTACAAATCAGTAAACAGGCGAATTACATGAACATTCAAACAAATGCCGAGTCCGAAAGCGGGCATTTTGCAAATAACGGCTGCACCGCGGCTGCAGCAGCAAACTACAATTTTCGCTCGCTTTAAATTGACCTTAACAGCAGACCACTTAAGATGAACTAGTATCATCATTATCAGGCTTAGAGCCGGGACCTGTTGTTTAATCAAATAGTCAAGGGGTCTGCTATGTTATCAATCGCATGAAAATGAAATCATCAGAACTGGCCTAGTCTGTGTAAATGGCTTTTGTCTCTCGCGGTTAATGCACTTAGGCCTCTTAGATATTTGTGACGCTCAGGCTGGAAGGATGGTGATGCTATGTGGATTTAATGGTAGGTAGTGATGAAAGAGTTGAGGATGAGGGTGATCGGAATTGATGAGTTTTGTATTTGTAATTTGTTTAACATTTCCGACTGTATTCATAACTCGAATATAGAAGAGTGTGATAATAAGCTGTTTAATTTAAAGGGATGTATAAAAATCAGTTAAGATTGGAAATATATTAAATTTGACTAAATTGTCCTTTTTTATTGAAGGATAGCACCATATTGAAGGCGTCACTAAAACGTTCCAACTAGTGATTAGGGGGAAGGTTAGGGGGTAAAAAACCTAAAATTGTGTAACGGGATTTGTAAAAAGACACTTAAGGCTAAGTGTAAACTCCAACTCTCAAGCGTCACCTCCAGCCAAGGACCGGTTTCGTCCTTGTTAGGACTTATCAGCACGGTATAGGAAGGCAACGCAAGAGAGCAGAGGGAGAGCTTTTAGTCTGGCCGACTATAACGGAAAAAGTGGTGACCATTGATTCCTCCACTATCTCTCTCCAGCTGGAGTTTACAGTTATTTTCCTCTTACCAGAGGAGGTAGTGGTGAAATACTCCCTTTTCACACTTAAGGCTAATTCACACTGTTTCAGTTTCATTGTTCATATTGCGTTATTCCTTCCTTTGAATCGCCAGCTTGCATAAAAAAGTGAAGGTGTAATGAACAGTGGCGGATCTAGAATGTGAGCAGGGGGTTAACATAATTTTGTTGAAGTTGATGAAGCATCTCTTCCCTTGTGCGTTTTTACCATTAAAATGTCTTAAATTATAAGAGTAGTTATGCATACTAACTAGTTTAGTTAAATATAATTAATTCATTAGTAATGAGGTATTCTCACGTTTTAAGATTAAATTTTATTAAAATAGTAGATAAAAAACTATAAAGAATGACGTTTACATCAAGTATTTTCGTAGCCTAGTTTCTGAGATATAAATTTTTGAAATTTCATTTTTTGTTTGGGCGCGAAAACACTTTCAAATCACAAATCATGCACTGTGAGGTCACTTCCAATAAAAGCCCGTTTTCTGATCACGTGAAAACAGAAAACACAATGGTTTTCATGTGCTGTGACGGCACATCCAATAGAAGCTCGTTTTCTGATAACGTGACTTTTCTGACGTTTTGTCAAAAATAAAATTGAGTTTTAAATTATTTAAAACGCATTTTTGAACTTAAAAATCATAAATTTGGGAGTTTTAGACCATAATGTATCGAAAAAGTATAAATTCAAGCAAATCCCTCACTCATGCAAATACCTCATTCAATTGATTAATAATTAAATTTGTATCAAAATTAATATTGATGGTGTGTCAACCCAAAGTTTTACGATGATTTTAGCCAGATGGTAAAAAATAATTAGTTTTTTTACCTTCATTCATTCCCTCTTTATTGAAAGGTGAAATAGAGATACTACAAGCCTTTATACAGGGCCTTAACGATACTTTTGATTTTGAGAGTTTTTGTGTCCCAAACATTATTCTAAATCTTCTTATTCGATTACATTATGTCAAATGTGAACTTTCATGGCATTTAATTTTTGAGTTTAGCAATTAATATCTAACCTCAAGGATAAAGGGGGGTCTTTGGGTCCTCCCCCAGAAATTTCTTTTATATTTGATCTTAAAAACTAGCTTTTTGACTTACTTATGGTCATTTAGCACCCTTTGAATGGCACCCGAAAAAAATGATTTCTTAGACTCTTTTCAAGAGATAAATAGGATATAAATATAATTATAATTTATTTCAAAGGGGGTGGTTGGAACTTCCGACTCCCTCTATTACTTCTCAAAATAGATTTGTAGATGTGCAGCATAGAAGTAGCTAAAATTGTTTGCCTTTTATTGCAAAAAAAGTAATTTTCTAGTTGGAGCTGAATGGACCAAAACGACCTATTAAAAGCCAGGAGACTAAAAATCCTAGAGAGCTTTTTGTAAGAGAATAATGTCCATCGGACCATTTAAAAAGTAAGTCTTGTAACCCCCCAGGTGGATGATGATAAATATCTTGGAGGGGGCTAAATATCATTGGCAATTTTAAATTTTGAATCGGATCTATAAAAAATGTAGGGTGTGTAAAGGATTTCGGAGGGAGCTTATGCGTTCTACACTGTAAAAAAACTGTAGAAAAACAGAAAGTTTCAATAAAAATGACTTCCTGTTTACAGGGATATTCCGTCATGTAACATTCCCACCACACTTCTAATTATTTTATGTAAAAAACAGCTTTTTTCTAGTTTTTTAGCTTATCTGTACTTAAACAGAAAGTTCCAGTTCGCAGAGAAAGAAAGAACATGTTCGGATAATTTCTACGTTTACAGAGTCCCCGTTGGAGAGTGGTAGCGTGCGTGCTTAGCATGCGGTAGGTCGTGGGTTCTATCCCCGGTTATTGATATATTAAAATTTCAAAAAAACAGCTATAATAAGTCGACGCGCACAAGCAGAAAATTACTGTGAGGCAACAAAAAAATATGTAGCTCACATGACAGAAAGCTTCTTTTTACGGCATTTACCTGTATGTTACAGCTTTTTTCTGTTTACAGAATTTTTCTGCCTACAAAATTTTTCTGGTAATTTTTGCTACCAGAAATTTTCTGTTTTTTTACTGGATTATTTTTTTAGTGTAGTGGTTAAAGCTCTTATTGGAATCTTTGTGTTGTGTTATATAAAAATGCAGGGGGACTAATGCTTTGTAGAGGCTAAAGCTCACTTGCCCCTTTAAATTGTGAATTGAATCTTCCAGAAACTAAAGTAGAAGGCTATAGATTATTAATGGGAAAGCGCTTTAAAATAAACTATATAAAATGCAAGAATACTAAAGCTCATCATCGCTCATTTGAAATTGTGAATCGAATCTATAAAGATGTAGGGGGCTAAAGATTTTGTAGTGGTTAAAGCTCATTGGAACCTTTATTTTTAGTTATGAATTCCATTTTTATAAAAGAGCAGAAAAATGAAAAAAAAATGAACTTTTCGAAAAGTTTTTGAAAAACTTTAATTTTATCTAGTGTAAACCTAAGTCAAAAGTGGGGCTATAGCCCCTATAGACCCCCCATAGATCCGCCACTCCTCCACTGGTAATGAATGAAACTCCAATTCACACTTTTTACTTTGCCTTACACTTTCTATGTTTCCTCCAAAATGAACACAAAAAGTGATACGATTGAACAAGCCTTTAACGGCCGTATTCACCGGTAACCTGACCGGCGGTCAGGTCAGGAAACCATGGTTACAGCTTCTGATTGGTGGAAGGAAAAGATTGAATCATTTTTCCACCAATCAGAGGCTGTAACCATGGTTTCCTGACCTGACCGCCGGTCAGGTTACCGGTGAATACGGCCGTAAGTGTTCTCTCAATCTGCTTTAAAAAGGACCAATAGTGTCTTGTCTGTATGATTTTTATGCGACAAACTTTGATAGAAGCTTGTTTTTCTTCACATTAAAATACATTTTAACACTCACTATAAAAACGTGTATAATAATTAGGTTCCTCGTTTCCAGGCTTAAGATATTGATCCGAAATACAAATAAATCATAATATATCTTATAATAAAATCTCAATGCATTAAGAGAAAGGGGTGATTCCATTTATGAATAATTAGAACCATTAGCTCAACAAGATTCACAAAAGAAAGAATACCTTAAACTTATTATCATAACTGTAGTGTGAAAGTAATTATAATTTTGTAAAATTAATTAAAATGTAATGACCTAGTAATGGTTTTGAAAAACATACTGCTTATGCCCGACGTGATGTAAAAAAGTAAAGTAAACAAAAGTTCAAGCCTCTTGAGTTGGAGTCTGAAATGATAGATATCTATCTTTTAGAGATATTTTTCTAGATCCATTATCGTTTCAATATCTTCTGCCAAGCAACCAAGAGAAACAAGCTAGTTCTCAATATGATTGTTCCGGAAAGAATCAGATTAAAAGTACGTTAAATTAAATTTTATAATTTTTCTTAAGAACCATTAAAGAAAGAATGTGAATGAGAAAACAACCATTAATATAAGAGTATCCCTCGAAAGATCAGTTAAGAGATTATATTCGAACAAAGCTTAAGAATCATCTCGTTTCATTTGATTTCTCGATCTTTCTTTTTTTTTAACATTACACCATTTAAAATCGCTTTTTTACTGCACTCTAGCCTTACTGCACGATGATGAAAATCTAATGAAAAGAGTAAGAAAACGCTTAGAGACGAGATGAAAAAAATCACTGAAAAAATTAGAGGATTTTTTTCTGGAAAGAGCTTTAGGTGATTTTCATTTACTAACGATTCCAAAGCTGGAGATAAGAGTAAAAAGATTCATTTAAAATAACATTGGTAGCAAGATGGGAAATGATAATTACTAGCAATCTAGTGTTTTTAGTTTCCGTCCCTCAATTTTTTTCTCCCTTTTTTTGCTCTGCCGACGCCAACAAAAATGCATTTTTCTGATGCTCTTCAGTTCATATGTTAAATCATTAGTTTCAACTGAGAAATTTTGACTGAGCCAGGATAGAAGTCGGCATATTCCGAGTAAGAAAGGCCTATTATACCATGTGAACATCAAGCGATTTTTTTTGTAATTTTTTAAATTTTTTAATGTTCTTTTTTCACTGAGGTTTTGCTCCACGGAGGAATTCCCCTTTTTTCAAGCAGCGTTTGGGTGGCAGCTTCCCCAAAAACTAAGAAGCAAATAGTTGCGACACTTAACTCTGGACGAAAAATGACTGACTGTATGAAAAAAAGTAAATTAAAAAAACAATGATTGCACATTGTTCCCAAATGCAGAAATTCCATAATGAGTACCACTCCAAGCAAGTTGTGCATAACAAAAGATTAAAAAAATCTCGTGGAGGTAGAGGAGAGAACGAAAAAAAAGGAGAAAAAAGTGAAACGAAAAAAGAAGCCTGTTTTTGTCGCGTTAACGTAATTCTCTAGTTTGAACAACGCTGGCAAATTGGATTCAGGAGTCAAAAATTTCTTTTCGTTAATTGTTTGTTTCGCTGTTTTAGCTGGCTACTATGCCGAGCAGGGGGCGAAAACTGCTTAAAAAATCGGGGTAAAGAACATTCAGAATCTTTTTCACTTAAGGAATTGTTGTAAGCTTAATTATTAGTAGTTTAAGCACTAAAGAAAGGAAACACATTTGTCTACGACTTTTCTTTGAAGTCTGCTGGAAATAAGCGAAAAATTAATAAAAACCAAGTCGCGCGTGTGTTTTTTAGGGGAGAAGGTTTGGAAAGACGATGGAAGAATCGCTGGTTTGATAGACATATTGTTTGGGTGAAAAATGTTTCAAATTGGATTTAACATGGATTATATTCACTAGGTATTAGTGTGTTTCTTAACGTAAACTATATTTTGACTCTATGTGGATTTTTCTTCTACCTTTGTATTTTTAACGTGACAATTAGGTTGTGGATATTTTTATAACATAACATGATAAAATATATTGAAGCATAGGATAAATATTAGTTATATAGTAAATAATTTTATTGGTTTGTTATCAGACTTATTGTAAAGAATATGAAGACCCGTTTCTAGAATACATTTTTCTAAATAACGTAGTAAGGAATGAAAAAAACAAGAAAGGTAATGGAAAATGGTATGTTTAAAAAATATATTCATTTCGATGATTTATGAATAAAAATATTTAAAAAAATGAATTAATAAAAACAATGTTTTTAATGTTGCTTAAGATTTTAAAATATGACCAGAAAAAACAATCGGGATTTAATGTTGAAATTTCTGCAGTATTAATTCAGTCACAATATTTGGCACATAAATATTAACAATAAACAATTGAATCCATAACTGTGTATTACTAATGTTACTATAGTGTGGTTGAAATAATACCTATTTTTTGTTACTTGTGAGGGATATACAAGGTAATTCAAAATTGCATTGCACGGTTTTTTTTCGGAACCAACGCCTCCTAGGGTCTTGGAAGTAAGGTCTACCCCTAGGTAAGTGAGCCTGGAGAATCCATTGAGATAACATACAGCGCCCTTAGCGGCAAAATTATAAAGTTAAAATAATTCATTTAAAAACTAAAGGAGATAGAGCAAAAACCTCAATGAGAGTATTGTTGCCAACGTCATGAAGAACTCACTGAAAAAAATTCATGAAAATATCTTGAATATTCGCCAAGATATTAGCATGTGAAAATAGCACTTTTTCATGGGTTCAAAAAAGAAAAAGTTCACATATTTGCAAAATTTTCAGTGTTATTGTGTAGTTTTGTGTTTTTTCAGTTGAATGAACACAAAGTTTAATCAAAAAATCAAAAAAAACTTGCAAATATGCGAATTTTTTCTTTTTTGACACCTGAAAAAGTGCGATTTTCACATGCTAATATCTCGGCGAATACTCAAGATATTTTAATGAATTTTTTTCGATGAGTTCTTCATGACGTTGGCAACAATACTCTCACTGAGGTTTTTGCTCTATCTCTTTTAGTTTTTAAATTAATTTTTTAAACTTTTTAATTTTACCGCTAGGGATGCTGTAAGTCATCTCAATGGATTCTCCAGGCTCATTTACATGGGGGTAAACCTTACTTCCATGACCCTAGGAGGCGTTGGTTCCGAATAAAAGCCGTACAACGCAATTTTGAAACACCCTGTATACTTAAAATAGGGTGAGTAAGCTGTCAATATGCGACTTTGTTTTCCGGGCTTGAAATATAAACTTTCTTATAATTTCTTAAACATGCGTAACTCCAAGTATATTATTTATAGCTATCTAGGATATACAACTTAACGAAAGCTAATTTTTGTTGTTATACAGTATCACAAACACACACGAAAATAATATCATGACTCTTGATTCCAGCATTACCAATAAAATTGAAATATGTGGCCTTTCAAAGATAAATATTACTAACGCTGGGGTATTTTAATTTATAACAACGAAAATTTTTCGACGTATTAAGATTTAACCTTCCTACCCTCTTGAAAAAATAGTCACATATTCCCCCTGGTGGGGTCTAATATGGCCCATGCGTAAAACGTGCTTATGACTCTAATAATGGGTAAAAGTACTCTAAATGGAAAATAATTATAATTTTTTACTTCTAAAATGATGCTTCATAATAATTTTTCCAATTTTTTTGGTATTTTACTCATTTTTTTGCCCTATTACGGCGTTATTTGGTTTCTTTTGATGCAATTTTTTTATAACACCTGAACCTTCTAACAAGAATTAAATTTCAGAAATGAACCATAAGGAAGTTGTTTTACTTAAAATGTTTATAATCACACTGCTTTAAGTATACTAGCTGATATACCCGGCTTTGCACGGGTAGAATTTATTAGTTAATTTTAAACGATTTATGAAGTTGCATATATTTTCTTTACTGCATTTTCAGCTAACTGTCACCCCAGATTAATTTATTTAGTGCAATGAAACATGCGAAAGGTGGATTTTCCTTTTTAAAATTGAAATAATACAAAAAATGATAGGTTCAGATGTGTTAGTGAAATCAGTATCTCGCTTGTTTTATGTAATTTTCACCGCGAAATTGATTATTTTTCTTGATAATTCTTCGAAATCACATTCTGGATTTCAGTAAATACTCATAGATCTTTGAAAGCATTCTTATTTTCCAAGAAAACTGAATATAAAAACGTATTTACAAGCCATGAATTTATACTGTTTTTGTAAAGAATTTGTTCAACAGGAAGTCATGGCGACAGTTGTCTGAGTTTTTTTTTGCTGCAACTGTTAGATACTCAAAAGATTTCTATAAATATCATATTTTTCTTAGAGTATGAATGAAAAATTTAAGAAATAGCAGGTATTTCAATGTACTTTACCGCAATCTTCTTTTTGTAAAAAAAATTACAATTTCTTAGAAAATATCTTTCTAATGCATCTCTAAAGGTCTTAAACAAACATAAAAACCATGTTTTATTAATAATATGACAAAAAAATAAAATATTAAGCTTTACTTGATATTGTTTTACCGCCATTCATGCCCGGGGTCTTAGAAGACCTCAGAGGGGGAATATGTGACTAGTTGTCCCTCGACACTTAAATATTTAATAATAACTCCAAAATTTTTACCTTTTGTAAAACTTTGCGTAATTAAGGAATAATGGCATTGGAAATTGTCAAAACAAAAATATATGGGAGATATCAAGCTTCAAAGTGCTTTTGGGGTATAAAAAGACCTAATGCGGGGTAGGAAGGTTAAACAAACATAAAAACCATGTTTTATATCAATAATATGACAAAAATATATAATATTAAGCTTTATTTGATATTGTTTTACCCCCTTTCATGCCTGGGGTCTCAGAAGACCCCAGAGAGGGAATATGTGACTATTTCTCCCACGACACTTAAAAATTTAATAATAACTCCAAAATTTTTACCCTTTGTAAAACTTTGCGTAATTAAGGAATACTGGCATTGGAAATTGTCAAAACAAAAATATATGGGAGATATGAAGCTTCAAAGTGCGTTTGGGGTATAAAAAGACCCCATGCGGGGTAGGAAGGTTAATGCCCAGAAGACCCGTAGAAGAATCTGTCACGAAAACAGTCATTTCACAATCGTATCTTAAGTTTCTTGAACTTGACATTTATAGTGCACTGAATATTTATTTTGATTAACCAGTAAACACATAAGCGTCTAGAATGTTTAATTTTACTTAGAAACTGCCATCCTAGCGAGAATAATGCATTCTGGAGTACCACAAGTGACTTAGATACGTTGCCGAGGGTGGTATTACAATGTACCGAAATTCTTTCTGTAGGGTAATTGAACGAAATCAATTGCTTGAATAGTCTTCGCACGTGCACATTATGTTTTGAGGGTAATAACACACAAAAGTCATCTTCAGAAATGACTTCAGTAGTTTTTGGACACGTTTTTCCTCTTAGTTATTAATCAGTTAGCCACATTGGTATGCAAAGCGTAGCACTTACCGTGTTGTCTGTCAGAAAGGCGGATGGAGGAGTACATGTTTATAAACTTTCTTTTTTTACCTAGTTGCAATATGTTAGTCTAATATAGGCTGTTAGTTCGTAACATGGTTTAGTGAGTAAAAAGATAGTTACTCAGCATTTACACAATGATTTATATTAAAGGACATGATCTGTATCCGACGACATGGTCAGTAACTCTTTTACATTCTTTATAATCATTTATACATTAAACGTTATGGTATTCCTTTTTACATTTGTAGAGACAAATAAATTTATACCCTATCGTTTTTTATGTAACATATTGGAAATTGGTAGGATTTTTCTCAGAAAATTTTTATTTAAGTTATATATAATTTTAAATAATGGTGAAATATTAATTTTAATCTCAAATAATCAAAGCTCTAACCTGTTTCCTATCTCTAGAAGTTTTAATTAGAGGAAAATGCATTTTTATAAACTATTCATCAATATGCGTATTCAAAATAAAAATACATTTTTATTCAATTACTAATAATAGGTTAAGAGCAAATTTAGCATAAAATATTCCATCATCCATTTTTGCATAAAATCATCATCAATTCTTGTCCATAAAAATGGATAACTATTTATACCAACAATCTGAAAACATCAATTGTCATATTTTTCCAAAAAGAAAAACCAGTAGTAAATTTTTTTCATAATTGTTAATTTTCACTCGAATATTTAAAATATTTGTATAGTAATAGAATGTAAAAAATTAAAGAATTGCAATTCAATGCTCGAAAAAATACACTAGTTTAGTACATACTCTAAATTATTCGAGTAACTTAAGAAAATTCAATGTTAAGAATGAAAAAATAACAAACTTCATCAAGTTATCATTAGGTCGTCACAATTCATTAGTAAGCATTTTCTAACCAACTTAATGTCCTTTTTTGCGGGTCCCAAAAGTCGTTAGGAGTTATCCAAATATACTTTGTTTCATAAAATGCTGAAAGAATGTTCTCTACTAGAACATATTTCATAAACGAAAATCCCCTCAGGAGACGAGCAACTTTAAAATATCGATTAAACTTGATATTCTTTTTTAAAGGAATATTTTATTTACTTATACAAAATAAATTTATTTCATGGAGATTTTTTGTTGTTTTGAAGACCTCTTCTAATTCGGTTTTTAGTAAAAATTATTGTTGAGTTTAAAGTGAATACGACATCAATAAAGTACTATAAATTGAATTTATCCCCTTATTACCCTTTAGTTTTTTTACAGTAGTAAGGAAAACACCTTACTAAGTTTATTATTTTTAGAAATTCCTTAAATTACAGAGACCGAAATAAAGTATTTCAAAACTCGATTTGACATTGAAAAATAATTCGCATTCTTTTTCATTCACCTTAATAAAATTCAATCCTAATTTTTGTCTAATAGACGCAAGTGTCTCTTACTTTCTTAAAACATCCCAACATAGAAATAAATATGATTTACGCCTAAAAATGTCTAATAATATTGAAAGAAAATATTATTTTTCCTAACAAAAGAATGCATTCCTTTATTTATTTTACTCACATGGAAATGTTGAAGTTAATTGGAAAGTCTACTTGAAATTAAAATTTCCAGAACGAATTTCAACTTTATCTGAGAGCCTGTATTTACAATACATTCGTTTAGGATTGCATTTTTTGTCTCCAATGTGCCGAGAATATATTTTGCGCAACTGATTATAAATGCATTTCTTGCGCAGCGTATGTTTGAAATGATACACCTCCAGATGATTAGGTTTGCTTCATTTAAAGATAATATTAGATTTTTTTATCTAAAATTTTGATTAAGTTTGCCAGAATAAGTACTTTCTTATCTCCTGCCCTAATCCCAAAACTGATAATGGAATTAAATATTTTGTTTGTTCTCTTGTCTTTTTTAAAATCAGGATCCAGTAAAAGCGGAATTCTCTCCGGGAAACTAAATTAAATTTCATATAATATTCGAAGGATTTCGGAAAAAAAGATTCGCATCTACGCTGGTGATAAAGTTGAGAAATAATAATTTTTTTTGATATTTGCAAGCCTTACGTTGTTTGACTAACTCCTTCGTATTGAACAGGTGAAACATCTAAGCTTTACATCGAGATTCCGAATCCTTCTGATGGTAAATTTATTCGGAAGAAGGTATTTTTAAATTACGAGACATCTGCGACTTTTGTATTAATTAATTATCAAATGTTAGCCGATCTTGTACTGCCGGATTAATGAAAGATTTGAGAGGCGAATTTCTATAATCATAATTTAAATGAGATTTTATATTTTAAAAATATATTTAATAATTAGTGCTATATTAAACGAAAATGTCCTAACGGTTTTAATAACTGTAACATTTATGTTTATTTCGAAATATCATGTCAATAATGTAGAATGGAGCAGAAATTTCAATTTGAACGTTGAAAATATCGTAAAAAAGGCTTTGAAAATTATTTCAGGAAAGTATCTTAAATATTCGTTTATATTAGAAATATAAAATAGGCTTTATCAGGCCTCCGAAATGAAAAAGTTTTATAGTTGCAAGTTTCTTTGATTTGTTAGTTAACATTTGTTTTTTTAGCTAAAAAATTCAAAAACTAATAACGATGAAAAAAACTTGCTTTTCACTTTCTAATATCTCCTTTAATACTTAACACTTTTTCGATAATTGTTTTCTACGCATTTACGATATTGTCAACGATTTTCTTATTGAAAATTTTGCTCTCTCGTTGCGTATAGTCACTTTACTATACCGTTACTCTACTTGCATGGCTGTAGCTTTCTCCGTTAGCAAGTATTTTCAGGCTTTATGTGGTTTTTCAGGTTTCAGACTTTGCTGTTCACCCTGGGTATGTTCTAATATTATTACCATTTCCTCACGAATAAGCTCCTCTATTTCTAAAGTATTAACTACCATTACTCTTCTGACTTCCTGCTTAATCAACACTCTTTCCAACCACCTCACATCGGGTGGCAAATTTAAGTCGCCTCCATCGTAATGATTATTACCATTTGCTCTATAATGAACTATGAATTCATCTATTTACAAAGTATAAACTACCATTACTATTCAGACTAATTGAGTGAGGTTACCACACAACAAACACACCGTCATCTCGAACGTCTCGCTTCCATCGCAATTATGACCCTCGTTTCCAAGACCCCTAGGACCATCCAGTCGCCTCGCATTTATCCCAGTCCGGTAAGTGGCGGCTATCGTCCACTTAAGCATCCGCGGCCTGTCGCCATTGCCGATCGCATTAGCGCAAAAGTGGTCAACCGCAAATCTCCACCGGCGATGCTCGCTGATAGATCATCTTTGCGATGGACAGGGGATCGCCTAATACGATTTTCGCTCTTCGGAGGGGTGTGTGAGGATAGGGTGACCCTCAGGTGGGGTGATGAGAGGGGTTGCAAGTAAGGAAGTTAGTTGTGAATGCGTTTGTTTATTTGTTTCCGAGTAGTTAAGGTTGAAATCTCTGATACACGTACCTAACCGTAAATAGTGCAATTATCATTTTAAAGTTTATCTTTTTATAAACAGTTTTCTTTCACGTTTGATTAATTTAATTTTCTTGAGTTTATTTTTTATTTTGTTCAATAGAATTTATCTTAATGTAAAAAAAATATTAAATGTACTATATTCCCAATTAATTATTTCTTTAACCTATTGATTTTTTAATACTCACACCCTTATTTTCTTCTATTTTTCTGCGTTATGATTATTAGTCCATTTCTTTATCCTACGTTTGTTCATGATATTTTTTGTATTTGTATTTCTTTTTACCAGATGAAATTCATATTTATTTTTTACAAAAAAGTGTCTTTTTATAGAAAAATATTTTATTATTTATTTTTTATTATATGTATCCCTTATTTGTAGTGCCTAAAACATAGACCTCCATATTTTTTCATCTTATCATATTTGTTTTCTTAATAATACCCTTTGAGTAAAGTCGCATCTTTTGAAATCCTTCAAGCACTGTTTTTATTAAGTTCAATGTCAAGTGTATTTTCTCTTAATATCTTAAAAAAAATGGGTAATACTAACTGTTTTGTCAAGTGAAAATAGTAACTTAAAATTAGCATTGCATCATATTTCTTAGTAACATGTTGTTAATTTGAATAAGTGTATATCCGTTCACAAAAAGCTTAATGGTAAATAACTTTTTAATACGGATACAAAAATAAATAAAAAGGATATTGAAATACAATGTGCATTGTAAGATATTTGAGTAAAAAAAGGCAGTAAAACTACCATCTAACATAATTGACGATCTGAAATAGAAGAAAAAAATTAAATTAAATGGTTCCAATAATCGTCATCACAGCTATGAATAATAAAAGTAGATGACCGCACCTTTAAAACTGGTCTTGAACCATTCCCCCGCATACAAATAGAATTCCTATGCATTCAAAACGGAACCCTAAAAAACCGTTTCCCCTCATAAATCCAGCCCTCTGCACTGCAGCACCGACCCCATCCCAAACTCTCGTTAACTTCTGAGAAAAAAGATACCGATCTGTAAATATTTCATGCAGGAATAACATGCTAGCGTGATTCTTAATGTAGAAACAATGAAAAGGAAATAGCTGGGAGGGAGGGATGGGGTCCAGCTTTTCGTATTACTCAGTCAATCAGGAGCAATTTTCCATCCACGGCAATCTATTATAAGTGAGTGTGAATTATGAGAATTATTAGTATGCAGGCCGGCGTACGCCACAACTGGATCACGCTTAAAGGTGAAGCTTTAATATAGGCTGTGAAAAAACGCCTGTAAAGTTGATTACGCAGCGAGGGTGCTCTGTTTTAACACAGAGGTGCCGTGTCAGAAAGCCATTTCTCACTGTTAAAGCATCCTATTTGATTACTTATGCAAATAGATACTGAGAGGGAGTGGGCAAGTAGGTCAGAATGAGACTCACTGTCTGCTGGGTGGTCTCAGGCGCAAGGTAGCATATGGTTGAAAAATTTCGGCTAGAATCCCAGCACTCACTAGGGAGCCTCTTCTCTTTTGATCTTTTTGGCTTGAGAGGAGATAATGTAGCGTATATACCTCTGAAGTTCTTTATCCCTTTAGAGATATTTTCTATTCCCGATTTATTTGTAGTCCTTTTAACATGAGGGCGGACCCGGATAACACGAGTGCATTTATCAGAGTCGGAATAATATTGACCAATGTTGTAAATATCGATAAATGAGGAACATCTTGTGCGATTTTTATTTTATAAAAACAAGATTATACATTCTAAATATCACTAACCGAATGAAATAAACCAGTAAAAATTAAAATGGAATTTCATTACCCAATATTAATGTCCGAGAAACATTATTTGTCAGCAAAGCAAACATTTGACAATGCCGTCGATATTGGCCGATATTTCAGAGGGGTTCATTTTGACAACGATTTCTTATTGACCGAACGATATTGGTATGGTATTTTTGTGCTACCTGGTATTTCAGAAGAAAAATGTCAAAATGCTCTTTCTGAAAAGATACACGACTGGACTAGTAAAAGAATATTCAAATTTCCTTCTTAAATTAGCTTTCTAAATTAAGATTAAACCAATTATTAATAGCATTACTAGAGTTTTGAATTCAAGTATTTTGAAATACCCTACAAAGTATTTTTACAGATCAAAAAGATAATTCTTTGTAGACCATTAGAGTAATACCCCAAACTTCCTAGTAAAAAGTTTCACTTCGCTAAAACAAAGCAGCACTACCCATTCCCAATCCCCAGTAAGAGGCCCACTTTTCCCACTCATAAAACTCTAGCCTTTGTTTACATCATCGGGCAATAAAGAGCAAGCGGTTCGACCGACAAACCACATCCCGGTCGCACATTAGGCATAAATTATTTCCACACCACCAGGAACAAAACCTAATCTACTTTAAAACCCCATAAAAAGGCTTTTACACAATATGCAAAATACGCCCTCACTACCCCACATAAACCTCAGAACGTAGTGAACGCACTTACACGATTGAGTTCGTTGGACTGGAAGGCGCTTCTTGCGCTATAATATTTTCAACTCTCTCTGACCCAAACCTGCACGATTCGTTTTTTTTTCACTTTTCAATGTAGGAAAGCAACAGTAAACGTTACTAACGGCTGTAGTCACTGGTAACTTGACTGGCGGTTAACCGGGAGTCAAACCTCTGATTGATCGAAAACTAGTTTTCCTTCTTCAACTGCCAATCAGAAGCTTGACTGCCGATTAACCGCCGGTCAAGTTACCGGTGACTACGGCCGTTAATTTGGAGTCTAGAAACCTGTAAAGGATGAGTGGATTACAACTTATAAGGAATCAGAATTTTTGATACAGCCTAGTAGCAAAAAATTTACAGAGATATAGGATGCTTTTATTTATGATCAAATACTTAAAAGGAGACAAAAGATTTCAGTTATCACGAAAATTTGGTAGTACAATTCTAGTAGCACTCAATATATCAGTAAAAGATATTGCTCTGAAAACGGTCGATACAATTTAGGGATTTTGTCTCAATGTCCGAATGCACTGTTTAATATACTGGATTCTACAAGGTAAAAGGAATAATAAATTCTAAATAATTTTCCTGAAACATATGTGAACTTTGGGATTCGGAACAGGGAAAAGCAATATTTCCATTTCCTGTATTTTCTTAACCTTTTAAACGCCTCAATTCAAATTTCGAATTAAAGGTTCTGATTTTTGGCTTAAATGGCTTGTTTTATCATTACTAAAACCATTCTAGTCATTTTTTGGCGGAAAAAAATCCTAAGTATGATTTTGAGGATGTTCCCATTTGGGAACATCGGCGTTTGGGGTGAAGTTTTTAGGGGGATTTCCAAAAGGCACATATTTTACAATTAATTCAAATAAAATGATTGAAATAGGTTTCTACTTAATAATTATGAACATTTTCATGATTGTGGACGGTTTTTTCATTTTTATTATCCATACTTGGACGATTGAGTAACATTTTATAGATTTTCATAAGAAAAAATTGACATGTTTATTACGTACGCGAAGCTTTTCCGTAAATTTTTCTTGCACTATGGGTAATATTTTGGTGTAAAAAATACATAAGAATGTTCCCATGTACTTCAAAGCTAAACAGTTACGTTTCTGAGAGAAAAATTAGTTTTAATTACGGTTCTATACTGATATCCAGCATAAAATCCACTAATTGCATTCAAATCTAATTAGCTTTCAAAATTGATAATCATAATAATCTCCATTGATTCATTAAAGCTGTGTTTCTCATGGAAAATTCCGAACTGAACCACATGTATCTTACATACAACTTACGTTAGAAGAGTGTTTTTAGATGTACGCACTTTTCCTTATTTTCAAAATTCTTCAATTTTATTCCTAAAATTTTTATGTAAAAAAAGTACTTGAACAAAAATACATACGGAAAACTTTAGAAGCACTCCAAATATGCTCTTTGCATAACCCGTATTGATAATTACTGAAAATTAATCGATCGGGGAGTTAGAAAGATATAAAAGTGTAAGAATCTGCTATAAAGATTAGGAATTTATTTCACCCTAAATCAGGTGAAAAAAATAAAAATTACATATTTTTGAATTTAAAACATCATTCATAACCTGTTAAGATCCTTTGAGACATAAAATGGTTCAAAAATTAAAGAAAATAGGAAATAACTTGAATTTTTGCATGTTATAAAAATCCCCTCAAATACTATACCCCAAACGCCGATGTTCCCATTTGGGAACATATACGTTGTATTGGTAATTACTCACCAAAATTAGAATATAAAGCTATTCTGTCAAGACAAATGGGAAGATGTGTACATAAGCTACCTAAACACAGCAAAATTTTTTTAAAACTAATTTATTTAAAATTTTCACAAGTTGAAACTTGTGCAACTTTTGGAAGAGCCAAAAATCTCTAATTTTGATGTAAATTCTACAAAAAGGATTAAATTGCAAGTGAAAAACTTTTGCATGTAAAATAACTTCATATTTTTGAGTTGCTTTCTACCAAGTATCAAATTCCTGTATGAAAATTTAAGTGGTGAAAAAATTCCTTAAAATGATGTTCCCATTTGGGAACATCGGCAGGTAAAAGGTTAAACTTTTTATGCAACACGAATGTACAATTTTGGACATACACTCTCCTATAGTAAAATTCCAAAGCCCTGCAAATGCATCACCAAATGATGAGAATAGAAATCAGAAACCAAACTAGAATTTAAAATTACGTTTTTCAAACATTTCCTACTTATCTGGAATAAAAAAATCTCGACTTAGCTCGTCCGACCTTGGGAATCAGATATTTAGTCTAAACGCCGAACACAATAAAGTTAGGTGAAAAGCGTGTTGTGACAACCTCTTTAGCGGCATACCATCTGACATTCATTAATTATATTGGCGGCTCCAGTAACTCAAATAGCGTTAGATTAATGCAGTGGTACCCTGATCGCCATTCAGCGCTATCCAATCAGAGTGACTTAGGCAGAGTTTGTATGGGATTATGAGGTTATCTCAGCTGTCATCATCATTGGTCGGAGCAAACACAGAACTTCAATTTTCAGCCGAATGCCAGGTAGAAATGGGGAAAGCGTGTTTATCAGGTGGGCTTAGTGAGTTTGTTTAGAAACGCTAGATGGGTACTTAGATTTCTGTTTTGGTCTGATACGATATTGGCATGTTGTTTATCTTGCTTTGTAGCTTGTAGGCTTGTACAGATAACTTGGAATAAAATGAATATTGACGTCAAGAAACTAAAATCGCAATCAGTATATCAGTGAGATATTGAATTTAATAGTGAAATAAGTAGGGTTTTTCTTTTTTTACAATGAGGTTGTATTTGTAAGGAACAGTGGATATAAAACTAATTAATGTTCAGTCATTACTTGTGTAATACCTAACCGTTAGCTACAATATTAAAAATATTGCAATAGTTTCAAATAATTCATAATTTTTAAAGTATTTATTTGGATAAAATTTAATTTTCATTCAATAGAATTTTGATGTACTACCTTTAAAAAAATGGTCCGGTTTAGATTTAAAAAAGTTTGCATTTACTGTAACTAGTTCTGTGAATCTGAATTTGTTAAAATCTATTCGTGATATAGATGCAGTATAAAAGCATAATGTTTTCAAATTTGATTAGAAATTTAATTTCTTAGAAAATATTAGGAATTTACATTTTTTTACAAAATAGGACTAAAGACTCAAATAAATGGTCAAACTCACATGATTGTTATGAGTAGCTCTAGCCTTTATAAATAAAGAAATAGTATAACTCACCTTGTTTAAGGTAAACCGTATTCCTAAAACATAAATTATGCAACATGTATTAAATTGGGTGTAATAATATTTTAGAAAATAAATTCTATTCCTATAAGAAATTAACACAACATAAACTTATTTTTCATACATTATATTTAAAAAAAATTAATCGTAAGAAGAAATTTTTTGCACATGTTTCATGTTTGCTCAAGTTTCTTCAAATCTGCTACAAAACCTTAAAATCAAACCGATGAAGATTCGAATAGAGTGTTATGCGTATCTCTTTTAAATAGAAGTTCAATTATGTAACGAATATTTCCATGCATTAATATTATTATTGATATTTAGCCTAAGCTTTTCATTAATGTAAGATAAACTTTACAACATAAATATCATTGTTTTATGGAATTACACGATATGAGTTTATTTATTTTCTATACATTACTTACACAATATTTACACTCATTTTCACAATATTTATGCTTGTATAAAATAAATTTCAACTCACAGAGAATTTCTTGCTACAAAAACTTACCCTCTCCCAATACAATGAAGATTGATTTAAAGTAACACTCCATCCCTTCCAAAACAGACCCAGACAAATCCCTCGCTTCTAAACTCTGCCTGACGATAATTGAAACCCAGAACTCGCGCCGTCCGAATTGTCTCGCGAACTCACTACACTCGCCTTGTGCTGTGAGCAGTGACATCGGGAGCTTTCAGAAAAGCGTTAACTGCTTCGAAAGTCGCAGCGCTTAGTTTGTCTGTTTAAGTACTACACGGCCGATCCAAACGGAAGGACAAAGGCTTCCGATCGCCATTGAGGCCATTGGAGACGCTTCGGATGATAAATGTAAGTTTTCTGTTCAGTTGCAACTTCGGAAGGCATTGTGCTCTGGATTTTGCTCCCTTGCGATTGGGGGCCTCCAATTGACACGTTTTACAAATTGATCTCTGCGCCAGTGCCGGGGGTTCTTTTGGGGTTCTATTTTGGGGGTGTCTTTTTAGGGAAAATGTGAGAGTTGGGATTGGACTAAATTGGGTAGATGTGAATTTATCTTTGAGTATTAGAATTTGTTTACTAGTTTAGATTAAAATTTGTTATTCAAGGACAGATTTATCATTCATAACATGATATGTATGGGGATTAATCTTAAGTGTCCAATTAAAATCATCTGCAGGTATTTAATAATGTGAACTGAGCTTGCAAATATCGTTAGTTTTGATTCATTATAAATTAAAAAATAATTTTTTAAAATAGTTTGACATATTTATTATTCAATAAGCTAACAAGTTAAGGGTTAAAGTTTAATAATCATAATATCCTCATGGAAATTCATATTAACCCCCAAAGTTAATTCAATTCAAAAAAAAATTTCAATTCAAAATTCTTTATTTGTTACGTACACAACATGAACATTTGACAGTTGGAACAAACACATACACGAAAAAAAACAGGAAGACATGAGTTGCCCAGGGGTCAGAAACCCATAAGGGCAACCTAAAGGAGTTGTATTTTTAAAAAATAAATTGAACATACAAATATACAATACATACAGACATTACACATATAGATATTACACATAGAAAAGGGATAATAGTGGCATCGCAAGGCAAATAGAATATAGGGGAGAGTGTTGTACCTCTGGACAAAAATCACGTTTGGATTTTTCTAAGACAGGTAAAATCACATTTTGACCATTTAAAGTGCCCAACCTATAGTCCTAACCTTTGTGAGTACAGAGATATTTTTTACTAGCCAAAATCTTGAAAATTGGATTTTTAATCATTTATAATAACATGGAAAAATTTGTGTCCAAAGGTACAACAACCTGTTGTACCTACGGACAGACCCAGTTATACCTGTGGACACCCTTAAAAAGGGAAATTTTAGTTGAAAAAAGAGCTAAGAATTAATATTTTTATTGATGCATTACCTTTTAATAACCTATTTAAAGCCTTTTTAAAATTGAAAATAGATTTTTTAAAGTAATGTAGTTTTAGATCGTAAATGATCATTAAAACGAAGTTGAATGATAAAAGTCTTGATTTTTTTACCAAAAACACAAAAATCATATGGTATTTTCAGATCAAAATTTAAGATAATAGTTTCATCAATCATGCTGATTGATCTGACAACTTCACTGATCCCCCCCCCAAAAAAAAACAATTCGATCAACACTTAGTTGTGCAAGCATTTGGTGGTAATAACAATAATAATTTGGTGGTAAATCTTCTTCAATGGAAATTTCAAGTTTTTTTAATCATCATACTTAAATGCGATAGGGTTCTTAGGATTTTACACCATATTTTACATTAAATTCCAAGTAGAATCATCAATTTAAAAAAGTAGTTAAGATCACAAAATATTTGATTTTTCATCTAAAATTCACTTGAAAATAATCGCTGACAAATAAGTAGATTACCATTTAGAATTGATTGAACATTTATTAAAATGTTTTCAGTTAAATGAAACCTGATTCTAAAACGCCGATTAGCTACAGACACCCACAAGAACGTGTCCGTAGGTACAACACTTATGGTGTCCGAAGGTACAACATGAGGTGTTTTTGCATTCAAAGTTCTATAAAAGATAAAAGAATTGAGATCTGACGATTTCTAATATCAAAAATAAAAGTTAAAATCTCGGGGATTCCCCCCATGTATCCCATTTTATCATGTCATAATTAAAGGGGAAGAAAAGAGTTAATGTAGTGATGCACCAAAAAAAACTTTTAACACCTAAAAATAGTAATTTTATTATATAAAATTTAAATAATATTTTAAAGAGCTGATTTCACGTTAGCAACTAGATAGCATCTGTTTACATTCAAAATCGACTACAAATTCAAATTTACATTTTTTTCCGAATTTTAAAATGAGGTGGCTGAAGGTACAACCGTCCGTAGGTACAACACTCTCCCCTATAGAATATAAAAAGAATATAATACTTCAATATGATCTGTTTTTCATGGCAATATAAAACAGGAAAAAATAACATCGTTTTTTAGTTTCTTGGCACAAAGGGGAGTACTGTTCCTCAATTTATATAATATACCCATATTTATTTACTATAATGCATATAAACTGATTATAATTAAATTTAAATTTGGGCATTGAAAGTACAATTTGTGCATTGGAGCTGATTTTATTAAAATTTTGATCAGCATACAAAATGAACAATTTTGAACACAAAAAACTTGCTTGTTAAAGCAAGTCTTGAAATCATCGAACATTTGATAACCACCCGACATAAAATGCGAACGGTTGAGTATCTTTCTAATTCAACAACCCATAACTCCACAACTACCATTACAACAAGCTAAAAAACACCAACACATCCTAAAACAAAATCTCCACTTTCGCTCGTAACTGAATGAAACCGCTCGGTACAAATGGCACGAAAGGCAAATTATCAAACATTCCGCCGATTACCGCGGACAAGGAAAAAAATTCTGACATAAAAAAAGACCGGAACGTCACCAGACTAGTGCCGTTTTCATTGAAAACAAAATTTAAACCTTCCGCTCGGATTCGGTCACGTGATGCATGAAACATACTAGCTCGTTATGCCCAGCGCAAGATCCATTTGTTTATACTTTATTTAAGTTGTCGGAGTATTTTTCATACTTCGAATTCTGTGGAAATCAAAGGACCCTGTCTCCACTCGTTATGAACGGTTTAGGCTGGCCCGGGAGAAAAGGACTGGCTTCGGCAAGTTGCCAAGAGGCCATGCTATATATATTTTTATTTCGCCTTATTTCTTACACGCTTTTTTTAGCTGTGATTTTATTTGCCTGGCTTTGTAGTGCTCTATCTCTCATTTGGCATGTTTCAGCCCGATATTGGGAGATCTGTAAAAACTTTAAGGTTTTATGTTTGACACTCCATCCGTCAACCAATGAAAAGGGGCTGGGAGAAATTTGAATAAGGAGAAATAGTTTTTCCTCGTTCTCTTCTTCTCTGGCTTTAAATGTTTCCTTCGGACTTATGCATTAAAGTCATACCCGTTAAGGGGTTTGATCTCATTAGTTCACAAATGAATAGGGAGCCGTTTGGATTTTTTTTAAGTAGCGGCTATTTCGTTCGTCTGGAAGTTATTTCGTTGGAATAAAAGATTGGATGCCGTTTTAGAATATTTGATTAATGTTGTTGGAATGGGTGAACTCTAATCGTTTCACTTTGAATGCGCGATTAATTCGTAATCAGTTTGTTAAACTTGATACATTGTGTTTAATTTTTGCTTACTGCTGATAGTGTTTTTTCATGGCGTAAGCGTGTTTCTTTTAGACGAAACCTGAGAATTGCGTTATCGGATCATTTTTATGAATTATAGGGATGATATTAATGTTTTTCTCTGGAGAATGTTTTATTAAAAAATTTGTTTTGTTAAAGAGCCTGGATTTCTTTGAAAAAAAAAGAGGGGTTGAAACCTCAAAACGTTTCTTTAGTATGATTTAGTGGTCAGATTTGTTACTTTTAAAAATGTTTCATGCTTTAGGAAAACAATATAATAAGGGTAATATAATGATAATGACAAGGAGGAAAACTAAAATTCAAATAAAATAAAAACATGAATTATCAAACATGAAAAGTACAGTAATTTAAATTTCATAATCTTCCTTTTTCTCTTCAATTACTCTAACAATTCCTACAAACAGTTGTACAACTACTTGTTTTTATACACACAATATTACCTTTAGTAGAGTATCAAATAATATTTCGTATATCAATCAGATCCTAACTTTTCATTGTCATCTTTCAATTTTTAATTTCATTTTATAATTTCTAATATTAAAGTTATGAAAATAATTATTAACTCTTCTAATAAATTACATTGAAAATATATTTACCCAAAACTATCCCTTAAACCACATTTTCTCTTTTAACCATTAAATTGTACCATTAAAAAGTAATTAAACGTAGATGACTGATGAATTTTATTTTGCTTTATGCATGCATGTGTGGGACCATAATCACACAAAGGCGTACTTTACATATAACATCATTTATTATATCTTAAGAGAAATGTAATCAACGTGGTTTAGAAAATTGATTGTCTTGATATTTTAAACACAATTATCTGTATTTTAATACAAATGAATTTTATATGGGCATAACCTCTGCATGCGTTAATGAGAAGCTATCAGAAATAACAATCTTCTGTAATGATGTTAGTTTCCAATAATTGTTTTTGGCTTTCATTTCCTGTTCTTATAGCCATTTAGATGGTGTTTATAGATTTAGATTATTTGTTATTGGAGAAAGGTCTATTTTTTTAATCGTTTATTATTAGGAATATATCCGAAATATAGTTTGAAATTACATCTGCTAAAAAATATAATTACATCTGTACATAACAGTAATGTATGCACATTTGTTTTAATATTTTTATATAGTCTGAAATTTTTAGTATTACTTTATTGATTGATAATATTTATTATGTACGAAACATGCTTCTCTGCAAACAATTACTTGTTTCATTAAAAATGCGTCAAACCATCAATTTATATAATAATTTAAAATAGTATGGCCTATGTATTTTTAATATAATAAAGTGAAGTGTAATTGAAAGAAATGTCAATATATGATCATTTTGAAAAGGCCAAATTAGTTTGAAAAGACGTAATTCAATTTAAAATTCTGCTGCGATTGATAACCAACATTAAAAATGCATATTCTCTATTTCCAACGGAGCATAAATTATTCAGCAAATAAGCTACCCAAAGAGAAGACTGATTTCTTTCTTTTTTGGTGCAACAATAAAAGTTACCCTAACAAACCCCATAGTAACTAAAACTTCACCCTTTCAATCGTAAGCCGCCATTGCCATTGAATCCTATGAAAAATTTGGACTGAAAGGGTTAAATAAATCCAGTTGTAAGCCATTCTCTCAATTCAAAATCCACATCCACATACCCCCACCAACGAGAACAAAGCGTTCAAACACTGAACTCAAGCGTAACAACGAACCTCTTCCAACGCAACGGTAATGGAACATCCCCACAAAAAAATACCTACCCTACCCTCCACAAATCAGTACAAGCAATTAAATCAGCAGCTGAATGATTCCTGGATATTTTCATACTCATAACTGGCGCACTACTTGACACAGTGTCTTCCACGAAGCGTAGGCGCGAAGCTGCAGTGCCATGTTTTTAATGGAGATATGCATGAGAAGCTTACGGGTGGCATTAGTTAATTTGAAATGCCGTGTGCTACGTGCTGTGGCATTACCAAGCGGTTCTTTGGTAATAATCACACAATCGGTGTTGGCCATTGGATCCCCTGAATAATGACCGGCGAGTCATAATTGCTCGCGGTCTATTAAAACTAATCACATACAATTTTAATAGATTTGATTTGAACGGGGTTATATGCTGAAGGGGCTTTGAGAATAATGAGCCGTATACATTAATTTGAAAACACATTCACTGGCAATTAAGCTTGCTGAAGGAGCTGCTTCGTTAGTTGGATTCATTGGAATTAACATATCTGGTAGAGGTTTCTTGCGTATAACTTTGCTTTTTGTAATATTTTTTATCGGGTTAGGAAGGGGATTGCCTGAGGAGTTACTAAGTTCACGTAAAAAAGGGTTTTTTTGTTTGAATTCACATATGTTTTGGTAGTACAAGTATAAATAGTATAATACTCTGAGAACTATTTTTGGGGTGATTTGTAAATTTTGGAGAAAATTTTGAAATGTGTGATGTGAAAGGTTTTGTTTATTTTTGTTACGAAATTTTTTTTTATTCTGGTAACGTTTACTACTTATTGATGATTTAATAGGTGTAGGAATATAGGCCAAAAAACTTAATTTTACTTTGAAAAAGAACATAAAAATCAGTGGGTATCAAATCATTATTTTCTAACTTTTTTTCCCGCGGTCTAATTTTTTTTCCTGTCCAGTGCATGAAAATATACCTAATTATGTCGCTTCTAATGTTCTTCTTCCTATACTTTCCTGCCTAATAATATTTCTTTATTTAAAAGAATAACTGTATCTGCCTGTAATCTACGCTTAATTTTCACCCTTGAATAAGCTTGTATTTTCAACTAGTAACATGCTAAACATGGATGCGTAAATTCTTTAACCGGGGAAAATCGATAACTTTGAATCACGACTCTAGGGTTAAAGATTGACCTTCACATAATGTTTTATTATTGAATATTGTAAATAGTTTTGACCCATGACCCAAGGTAAGACGGTTGGTAGAATGTGAATATTTATATAACGCTGACCTTTAAAACAGTTTTCTTTACAAAGAATATTTTTCACACATTGTATTATTTTATCGTAAATATTATATAAGCATATTGGGTAATGTAATGTAATTAATTTATTAATTATTTTCTCTTAGAGTTTATAATGCAAAAGCATGCATTTTTTTCGAATACGATTGTTAGTTCATTAGTTTTGAAAATGGTTGATTAATATTTGTTTAAATAGGGGGATACAACCTAATAATAAAAATTTTCGAGGTTAAAAAATGTAATTTGTCATTAAAAGCAATTGAAATTTCAGCAGATTTTCAATTTTATAAAAAAACTTCTACCCAAAAAGTTTGTAAAACTTATCATATAAAAGAAGTATTAAATCTTTAAAACTATCAACGTGTGTAAAACTGACAATACAATTTAAATTAAATAAAAAATATCACACATTTCCGGACTTCTTATTATCTGCTTATTATCTTATTCTTATCATAACTGCCATACAATTAGATAAAAGAAAAACTACCATTTTTCTAACATTCATATGGCATTTAAAAAGAGAGAACATCCATAGAAGATTGCTGAAAAGGGGGAAAATATAACTATAAAAATATATTAAAACTATAACCGGAACTTAAAATCCTTTATATTCCGTTCACAGTACTAGAAAGCATTAAAAACACAATCATTCCTCGACAAAAACCCCAAATTGACTCAATGGAAGCAGCACAGCATCCCTTCGCCCCATGGAAAGATTTAAGTGCATTCATAGACCGCAGCGTTATTCAGGGATGATTCCGGGCAATTTATCTTAACGTAGCCCCTTTCTCCCTCGCCCCACAACCAGCAAACAACCAAACGACCGTCTATGGGGCAGCATCCTCCCCCCAACAGGACGCAGCAAAACAAGAAAGCAGCAAGCAAAAGAGAGGCATAGACAGAAGGGAGCCTTCCTCCCTAGACCCAGCTCGAGAGGGGACGGGCAGCATCATCTTTGCATCATTTGGATCCCTGGAATCAATTGTCTGTGAAACAACGGCGGATAAAAATACTTCTCAGGCATACTACCGGTAACTGCGTGCTATGGTCATCAGGGGGACTTGCCTCTTTAATACCGAGGTCCAATGGACAGTGGTTCCGTAACAACACATAAAGATCAAATTGCGGAAGTACTTCGGGATTCTTCCTTCCGGTTTGGCTGTTTCCAAGGGCGGGCAGCTCTTATCCTTTTGTGACCAGCATTACTTGGAGGCCCGTGTATTGGGACGGGATCGTGGCTTTGTTGACAGATTTTTCTTAAATGGTGAAGATGAATCGAAATTTTCTAATTTTAAAATGTTTTAAAAGCGTTTGCCGTTTTCTCCTACAGCATTTCCATGATTTTGTTATCATAATAAATAAATGATTTCATGTTTAGGATTTACAAAAATGTGTGCATAAGAATGTATTAAAATGTAAGCATTGAAAATACCAGAAGTTTTATAGCTTTTTTATACAGGTTTCTGTCCCATAAATAATGGGTCACACTTCTAGGGGAGATAGTAGACACCTAGACGAGTTAGAATCACATAGTATTTGGGGGTCCCAGACCAAATCCCAGGGAGTTAAAAATGGAGCGACACCCCAAAAAAATTATGGAAAAATTCAATTTGTAGAAGAACTACTATTGGTAAAAATTTAATTATGGTCTCAAAAATTGTGGTTTAGTAGGGTCTTTAAAATTATCTCAAAAGTCTTCACCTTAAAAATTTTTTATTATGAAAATAGTTAAAAAACCACAAAAAAACAATTCTGCCGAAACCTCATTTTGTATTTAGAAATCCTATCTTTTGATTTTATAATCTGAAAGATCATAGTTGTAAACCCTTAAGTCCAAAGTTTCACTTAAAAACCATCAAACTATTGAGATCCTTATAAAGTTCGTTTTTTGCGTGCTTAAACTGGTTTCCTATAGCCGTTTTCAAAACGGCAGTTAGCGGACGCAAAAAACGGGCAGGCTTTAACAGGATCTCAAGCATTTAATATTGATGGCTTTTAAGTGACACTTTGGACTAAAGAGTTTTTAACTATGATCTTTCAGATTACTAAATCAAAAGGATTTATAAATATAAAATAAAGTTTTGGCAGAGTTTTCACATTTTTTTGTGTTTTTTAAACATTTTTGTAATAAAAAAAATTTAAACTGAAAACTTTTATGATAATTTTTACGATCATATTAAACCACAATTTTGAGATCATAATTAAATTTTTACCAATAGTCGTTCTTCTACAAATTGAATTTTTCAATAATTTTTTTGGGGTGTCTCTCCATTTTTAACTCCCTGGGATTTGGTCTGGGACCCCCAAATCCTATGTGATTCTGATTCGTCTAGGTGTCTATTATCCCCCTAGAAGTGTGACCCAACATTTATGGGACACCCTGTATTTTAAATATCGTTAAAGTGCCCTCTTTTTTATTATAATTA
The DNA here is from genome assembly GCA_024610705.1 of Tetragnatha versicolor. Lineage (NCBI taxonomy): Eukaryota > Metazoa > Arthropoda > Arachnida > Araneae > Tetragnathidae > Tetragnatha > Tetragnatha versicolor. The sequence continues at coordinate 14,340,557 of JANDEH010000009.1, forward strand.
CATTATTCCCTTTTTTCAAACAGAATTTCCTATGTTTAAAATGAATAATTGAGGTACTTATAAGCATGGAAATCTGGCACATCAGCATGAGTTACGTTAAATACAATTATAAAAATAAAGATAAATGTAAAAAATTTAAGTAATGCTCTAATTTTTGCTGTAACATCATATAAAATTTATGTACTGTATGAATACAATTTTAAATATCAATATTTATCTTGTTAAGAAAATATTTATTATCATTTTTAGTTCTTAGAGGAGGGGAATACCTTCATTTAGAAGATTATAATTGTATAGTACTGCTAAATTTTGTTTCACACATGTACTAATACATTAGCATAATATTTTATCATCTATATAAATATATATTTAAACTATTCTTGATTATCGTTTTCAAAATGCTGTTTTAGTAGATTAGACTATATCTAATTCAGTTAAAATGTTGAATATCATACATGTCAAAAAATATTTTTGTTAAGAAATCTCAATTATTTAATCGAAAATTTTTGTTCAATACGTTTTTTAATTCCTTTTATTCCGAAACTTTATCAACTAAGAAATCCATTGCGGGTTACTCTCCAAGCTTAACGCATGAAATGATCTTCTCGAAATATGTTATAAAATTTAACACTCTGGGGGATCTCTGCGCTTTATCTCCATTATTTATTCACCATAAATGTTCTTTATGACGGCGCCTAAAACAGGAAAACTCAACCTTTAAAAGCGCAATATATTTCCACATAACTCGTAATTATTAGATTTAGCTAAATAGATTTCAGCCCAATGGCGAAGAAAAAAACTTTCGGCCTCGTCGAAAATGCCAACATAAATGCTAGTTAATTTCGAGCAAAAAGACACTCGGAGTAAACAGTGGAAACAAACGTCTTCTACAAGGTATTAATCTCCATTGAGCGATGATTTCAGCCTGAGCAAAAACAAAACCTTTTTAACCCGAATATATTCCCGCATATTTCATAGTTAATAAATATAGCGCAGTTCATGAATATCAACCCGAGGAAGGCTAAATTAAAATTCATGCAAGAGCGTCAGGTGTGCCTTCATAATTTTATTTCGACCTTCAGCCTCCCTGTTATCCTCAGAGCCCTGTAATCCGAAAGAATTATTTTTTATTGCGGTGTATGTCAAGAGAATCTTGTGTGGGAAAAAAAACGCGGAGGGATACAGTGGAATCAACTTCCCAGTTCCTATGGGCCAAGGCTTCGCTACAAATGAAAAATAGGAAAACTTATTAACATTTTAATTAAAGAACAGAGGGCTTCTGTGTCTTCTATCTTAATTGAAATGTTAATACAGCCTTTTTTTCGCCTTCCCCTATTACGGGGGATAATATATATTTAGCATCACACATCTTGCGTTTAATAAACAAAACTAATCCACGTGTAATGCACAGAGGGGTCGATATATCACACGAAGTGCGCATGGAAAGAGGAATAATGACTTTTGTAAAATTTATTCATTTTAAAACCGGAATATTTCGATGAGGGCTTTTTTCGATTCGCCAGGGCAAGAAAGAAGCTGTTTTCGGAGAAACACGCTGCATGCTTATTTCGCAAATTAAGTTTTACGGGAGGTTTTAATTTTCTACTACTTTAATAAGTTTTTCTTTTGTCATTCCTTCTAATTTTTTTCCACGCTCCGAAACTGTCATTGCGGAATATCAGCAAATAAATGAGAAAAAAGCGCGATGCACATTTCCCAGCCAGTCGCTAATGTTCTTCTGTTTGCGCTTCCGATTAGATGATGGATAAGTGAATAATTAACGTTCTAATAACATTAATTCAAACGCTGATAAATTAACTGCGTTATTTTCCGCACTTTATTATCAGGTAATTCGCTTTTCTTTGAATTGAAATTTATTAGCCGGCGCACGGTAGGTGCAAAAAATGAATCTACGAATGCGGAATATGAAGTTTATCAGAGCAATCGAATATAAAAACCGGCAAATTGGATGCGAGTAAATTGGCGCACGCGTGTGAAACTAACCATTCCCTTTGGATAGTATACAAAGAGAAACTACTTATCTATAAGCGGGAGAATTCTTTTGAGCAAATTCAAAAAATGAATGGATTAATTCTAAGTTACGAATTTTATTTATTAACCGAGAGAATCCAGCTGTTTCTCTTATTCAAATTTTATTAATGAGGTAATTGTTATATTGCTGAAAATTTTTTAGGGAAAACATGTTTAAAATGTAGTTGTTTCAGTCATAACTTTTAAAATGTTTAAATGTTTTTTTTTAGATTTTTTAACATCAGGTTGTCTACGTTGCTTTTATAAGTTTTTATTTTAACAACTTTTACTTTTTTATTTCATTTGAAAATGAAAACTTGAGAAGTGGAAGATTTTAACTGGTATTTGAACTGCGCAGGGAGATTTAAAAGTATGTTTCACAGATTTTATTTTTAAATTTGAAAGTTTCTTTGATATTTTTTTACTTAAAATGTGTCTTTATTTAGCTAAACAACGCCAAAACTACCTGATAACTCTGAAAAACTTGCGAATTGCTTTAGATTTTTTTCTTTCTTGAGGCCTGAAGAATACTATTTTATCTTGCTATCTTCTACAATATTTCCATGAAATGAAATTATGATGTTTTATGATATTACCAACAATTTTTTTGATTATAGTATATTGCTCCTTTGTTTCTCAGTCATAATTTTGACTTTCTTAATTAAATTATAATTATTTTTATTTTCCATGGTCACAGAGTACACCTTACTTACATGACCATTGGAAACGGTATTTCTAATCATAAGTCATGAAACTCACTTTTGAAACACCCTGTATAAGCAAGCCTTCTAAATTTCAAACAACTATTCACTATCGTGTATTGAAATTTCGTATACTAACTTCCGAATTTTGTTTACAGGAAATGAAAGTGAATTGGGCCTCTTCTCCAGGAAATACTTCTAAACAAGATACCAGCAGTAAGTACCTTTTTAAATGCATGCAATAGCTGTTTTAGCGACTTTCAAAGAAATCACGCAATATATCATCTTGCACTCAAATAACCGTATATAACTTATATATTTCGAAGTATTAAATACTACAAGTGACTCCCCTTTGAGAATAAATTAACGAATGGGATGAAATTTAAAATGATTAATTCCTAGTTATATGGAAAAGATCAACCAATTTAGTAAGAAAAATATTGAAAATAAATTACGATTAGTAGGCAAAAAAATAACTTGCATTCGTTGAAAAGAATACATCACAGGAAAGTTTCTTAAAATAACTAGTTAATTATGAAATTAGAGTTAATTATACAACAAAAGTATCAACTTCATTTTTTGTATCATTTATATTTTAAATGTAGACAATTCACTTTAACACCATCGTTAATATACTAATGTTATGGGCAAATCGAAAAATTTCATTGATAAATGCCGTTGAATAAGGAACTTGCATGAGTCCGATTTTCATAAACATTCAAGTATTCCGTATAGTTTTTTGTGTAGCGAAATGAAATATTTTGTCAATTTTTCAAAAAGTGTACAAGTAATTAAATATTTTAATTTAAAAATCGAGAAAAACGTGACTAAAAACGCGAAGTGTGTTTTCATGCACCGAGACGGAGAATTCCATCGGGCCAAACTGCAATCAAAATTTAATTTCTATGTTTAGTTGATGATTTCTTTTTTCTGAAGTGTCCGATATGAGTGTTTTAATAAATATTTACCTTCTAGACACTTCTGGTGACGGTCAGAAATCCAAGGCAAACATTTTAGGCGAAGTCCACACATTGTGACCTCACTGTGCTTTCAGGCGCTTCAAAATGACGATTTTTGATTTTTTTTGCAATCGAAAAATTTCTCAATCGGCCTCAAGTTTTGTGTAGTGGCTAATTTTTGCGTGAAGAATAGATTAAAAAAGTAATAAAAAATCATGCAAGTTCCTTATTTATCGCATTTCCCTCCTCCACTTCGGGCATTATAAATAATGCCCGATTTATTACATTGCCCATACCATTATAACTTTAAACAGCAGTTATTGCATTGTAATAATCCGTAACAACTTTGAGATCATGATTATCTACATTGTTGTTCATTTTGGGCCACTAACCTGACTTAATAACCCCACATCGTATCCATCTTCCCCTTCTGTTCCCCATTAATTACACAACAAAGAATTTTCAAGTGATTTCGACTTCCTTAATAATTTACGCACAAAACCAAAAATGCACCTTCTGAAGCTGAAAGTGAATACCACCTGATTCTTCTTCTTATTATTATTATTGTGTTCCTCTCCTTACAATTAGCTGAACCCGTAGCCATGATAAATTGACCGTTGCTTTTCAGACCTGTTGGATACTTAATTATAAATTGAAATCCTATGATTAATTAGGGAAACATTTTCACCTCCACGGAGTATTGATCTACCTCCTACGTGCCCGGGACTTTGAAATTGGGTTTGTCAACTGTGATCTTCGATATATTATACTATCCTCTTCTGTTGTCCGGACCAGGACAAGCATTCACTTTCAAAACTCGGGGGAATTGGACATTTGAATGCGGTTCGGAAAACTCATTTAATTCAATCTCGCTGAGGTATTGCGATTCCTGGGCCTGGGTGTCGGCTAAATAAAAATGGATTGAGGGGGACAGGGGAAGTGTGAAGCTAGTTCACTTATTTCTGATAATTAGAGGGAAGGGGGAGTGACCCGTGGCGAATATAGAAGTGATAATTTTAAGGGGAATTGATATGGCATTAAATGTGGGATATACAAAGAGTGGGGAAGATTATCTGGGGTATTATGAACCAATTTTGTTAGAGAATGGAATTCATACCTTTTATTTTCAATAAAGGTTGCATTATTTACAATAGAGTTTTCGGTACTGCAAGAAAGTTATACAGAGTGTCCCATAAATAATGAGTCACACTTCTAGGGGGTATAGAATACACCTAGACGAGTCAGAATCACATAGGATTCGGGGTCCCAGACCAAATCCCAGGGAGTTAAAAATGGAGCGACACCCCAAAAAAATTATTGAAAAATTCAATTTGTAGAAGAACTGCTGTCGGTAGAAATTTAATTATGGTCTCAAAAATTGTGGTTTAATATGATCTTTAAAAGTATTTCAAAAGGCTTCACCTTAAAAATTTTTTTATTATGGAAAAAGTTAAAAAACCACAAAAAAATGTGAAAATTCTGACAAAACCTCATTTTGTATTTCGAAATCATCTATTTTGATTTTATAATCTGAAAGATCATAGTTGCAAACCCTTAAGTCCAAAGTTTCATGTAAAAACCATCAATATTAAACGCTTGAGATCCTCTTAAAGTTCGTTTTTTTGCGTGCGCGAACTGGTTTCCTCTAGCCGTTTCCAAAACGACAGTCTGCGGACGAAAAAAACGGACTTATACCGTGCTTTAACAGGATCTCAAGCATTGAATATTGATGGTTTTTACGTGACACTTTGGACTTAAGGGTTTACAACTATGATCTTTCAGATTATAAAATCAAAAGAAAGGATTTAGAAATACAAAATGAGGTTTGGGCAGAATTTTCACATTTTTTTGTGGTTTTTTAACTTTTTTCATAATAAAAAAATTTTAATGTGAAGACTTTTGAGATAATTTTAAAGATCATATTAAATCACAATTTTTGAGACCATAATTAAATTTTCACCAATAGCAGTTCTTCTACAAATTGAATTTTTCAATAATTTTTTTGGGGTGTCGCTCCATTTTTAACTCCCGAGATTTGGTCTGGGACCCCCGAATCCTATGTGATTCTGAATCGTCTAGGTGTCTTCTATCCCCCTAGAAGTGTGACCCACTATTTATGGGACACCCTGTATAAATTTAATTTAATTTTACTTATTTTAAATAATAATCGAATGAATCAATGAATTATCAAATCATAACCAAGAGGTAAGTTTAGTTTACACACTAAAAATAATATTAACTAACTAAGCATTTTAATCTTAGGCTTCATTTCGTACTTTTGTATTGGAAATAATGATCAACTTAAAAATCGCTCTTCTAAGCGTATAATTCAATTCTCAAAAACTATTTTGAAATATGATTATTAGAGATAAATTACTCAGTGTTTTTCTTCCCTCGACTAAGATTACAGACCCATGCGTTTTTAAATAAGTAAATTTTAAGACTCATTCTTTAAAAAATACGCAAAACATTTTCTGAATAAAATTTAATCCACACCCTATCCTAAAAACCAAATACAAAATACACAAGTTTATTAACCTTAAGTACAGACCCAACATAGTCTCTAATAATCTTATGCTAAGCAGAAAAAGTTTGGTCAAAATTAGTCGGGCCCTTCTCGCTCGCATTGAATCATTAAAGAAACTTCCCATTCCTGATGGTAGTAGGCGTGATTCGCGATGAAAGGCGAAAAAAACCCTCAGGACCCGCAAAAAAGTGAAACAACTCTCTCCCATATCGGCGCACCCACCCTACATTGATTTTTTCCTCTTCCTCACTCTTTTCCTCATTATCCTCTTTTGTTTTAACCCGGGTAACTACCAACTTCATTAATTCTAGGCGTGACCCTAGTCGAGAGATTGATTAGCGCCAGGCCTAACGGTGCTTGTGTTGACGAGACTTCATAGAAACCAATCAATTTGGCTTTGTCCCCGGCACGTGCATTTTATTGCATTTACGTGTAGGCCCTGCGCTTATCTGCTTTCACTTTATCTACTTAAGCAACGTAATCTGCGAATCTCGAATTTCGCCTCTCCTGGGAAAATATTTCGCCTCTTAAATTATTTATTGAGTGAAGATCGCTTCTTGGTTTAATGTGTTTAAAGAAGAAGGGCTCTTTCAATTACAAGTTTCGACCCAATAATTTTTCCCCTTGCCGCCGAAGTTTAAGAAGCTGTTTTCTAGATATCCTACTCTTTTAGTGCTGTTTATTTCGGACATATCTTTATTTACTACCTAAAAAGAGATTATTTATGCGTTTATTACAGATTCTGGTGAGTTATTATTGGTTATTAAAATTACTTACGTTTAATAAATTTTGCGATGCATTCTTATTATATTTTTGAAAAGAACGTTTTTATGCTTTTTAAACTACAGTTACTCAAAGATTAGGCATTTAGTTAAAAATTCAAACATAATTGTGTACATTAAAAATAGAGGATTAGATATTTAAATCTGTAGCACATTTTTTTTATTCGCTAGAAAACTAAATTTTTGTCCAATTGCTTTGAATTAGTTAATACCTTTTAAGCACTAGATGGAAAAGAAATGAACGTTTTAATATTTAAGGTATCCTAATTTAAAAAAAAGTACATACAAATACAAATATTGTCGACCAGCTACAGGCTCAAAGCCCAACAAGGCTGGTCCATTGTTATTCATCAATCAGTATCACACATATTAAGAAAAAAAATCACAAGCGCGCGTTTATTAGTGAATTAGATGGTAAACATACGATTAAAATATCATTATGTTCTTTTGATATTATCAAGTATCTAAATAAAAATAAACAGTCGGTAGTTGATTTGCGTTATTTGTATAATAGAAACAAAAACAATGATTGACAACAAAAAATTACGTAAAATCCCAACTCATCAGCCCCTTTTTTAAACACCTGAATGAATTAAAATTCAGTCAGGTTCAGTGATTTTGACTTTTTTATATGACCCGTCACTTTCTTGCGACAACTATCAATTTAAGTTTACCAGATTGTCTCCATTGTTCCAACCCATTTTTTGAGCCACCAAAAAACCCTGATGCACAAACGATGAGCAACCATAGTTGATATCAAGTTTCTAAAACTTGACGACAGCACCTTTCTCGCGCGTGTCATTTTATTTTTAAGCTATGAAACGATCATATTTCATTGAGCCAACAGAAGTTCCCTTTGAAAAGTTTGTAAAATTCCTGTTCCTCTTGTAATCACTAAAAACAGAAGAACCATCTGCTCCGAAAGAAAGACGCACTTTTTGTTTGAACCCCCCTGCTTTATTTACTTGGAAAGGCTTTATTATCTAATCAATATTAAAAATTAAAGACACGTATTACCTCGGAAAAGAAATTTATATTTGCCTTGTTCTTAAACATAAGTATAATGAATTAATTATTTTCCACCTCGTGTTTAATCAGCGTTGTGCAATTTTTCTTTGCCATGTCACCCAATTTCGCGCATAAAAAACCCTACAATTATAAAGGCCGCTTAATGAGACATAAAATTACTGGTTGTTTGCATAAACAAACTGCTCTTGCTTCCTTGAAAAATCTTTAGTCATCGCTAATCCTCTGTTATTTTGTGAAGTATAAACTATCAATTGATGGAAATTCAGAAGTAAAACTGATCTGTAATTTTCTTTCTAGAGCGTGTATTAATCTTTTCTGAAAGAAAAGAAACGCTCGAAACTAGCAATTACATCCTGTTTTTCGTTAGGCTGATTAATGTTAATGTTCTGGGTACGGAATGTGTGTAGTTCTTTGTTTTGTGGACGCAGTGAAACTTGTGCATTAATGGTACTCTTAAATACTCATTTGAAAATTAAATATTGAATTATAATGGTAGTAAAAATAAATAGTCTGAAAAACTTTTCAAACGCAATTTTGAGTAGAATAAGTTTATCTGATTTCATTTAAAAAATAATTCCTTTGTTATTATGGTTTAGTAGTTTAATATTTGTGAGTATTAATTTAAAAGATTAAATGAAAACAACTTTTTTTTTAGAAAATAGTTTTTTTTATCTAATACTGTAAGTGGTCACTAAGTAATTCAAGCATACAATGAGCATGTTTTACAATATGCTTTTTAAACTTGCTGTTTTTATTATCCATTGTGAAAGTTGGGATAAAATATTTAGAGCTATAGAAATGAACTCAGTGGACTATTTCGGAGACAGTCGTAAGTGACTGATATACGCTATGTAAAAGACATGTAGATTAGGATTATATTTATGAAATTAGTATGTGGACAGGACACTAGTGTGTATATTTTAACTTTTTAAAATGTAAAAATATAAAGCAAATTTTTATGGGGTTCAACTAAAATGAATGAGAGACATTTTAATTAAAATAATATAAAAGTCCACTAAGATTGAATTTGAAATAAAAAAACATAAATTTTTCTCCAAAATTAATGTTTGTTATGTACTATCATTAGAGAGAAAGTATACATTGAGTGTTGTTCGAACCAATCAAACAAAACAACTGGTACTTTTGCGATTCCATGTGTTTCAGTTTATAGTTCAAATTCATTAAGGCAAAAATTACCTGTTTAAGAGAATAAAGCCTATAATCACTGATACGGCAGATTGCAGAAATCAAATCCAAGCTCCAGCGGCAATCCCCCATCAAAGCATTAATCCCATCCACGATTCTCCCATTATCATTATCATCAACTCACTCGATTAATCTCAAGAGCACAGTATCCCAGCATGCTGCACTTTGTCAGCCCTGCATCAATTTCTTCTACGATTCTATTACGTCTTCCCTCTTTTGGCGCAAAAAGCGTGCTTCCCCGCCCCTGCGTTTATCTTTCTTTTTGCCCACTTCCCTGCTTTCAAATTACTAGTGGCAACACCTGTAGCTGCAAGCGCCGCGCGCTTTGCCGTTCCCACGGTATCCCATTTAATGCCTCAAACCCTATGGAAAGATTTAAAGATTTCATACTTGTCGGTCTAAGCAAATATTTTGCGTCATTACCTACTTCCCAGTTTATTTAAAAACTGAAAACATACCCTGCGTACAAAAGCGTCGCTGGGGAGTAGAAGCAATAAATTTGGGGCTTATGCTTTTAGCTGGAATATGCCACGCCAAACAAGGAGGTTGCGAAGCATATTCTCGCGTTGAAAAACGCGTCTTCTCTTGATAGATTTTTTTTCTCGCGCGCCGCCGTGATGCTTTTTTTATCTAGAGACTGGTAGTTTTGAGTTTGTTGCTTTTTATTGTGTTTCCGTGAGCTTTTTAATTTCATTTTTTGAGAGTGGAGAATGGAAGATTATGCCAAGTAGCAGCCGCAAGAATTCAGTTAAGACTATCAAGATGTTTTTCATTGGTGGGAGATTTCTGATTTATAAAGGAGGGGGATTTTATATTTTTCTTGTGTGGGTAGAATTAGTTTATAGAAATCCTTAAGATTATTTTCTATTAAAGGAATGTAAAGGGTGAGAATGGGTGTTGAATGAATCCTCTCCAAATGAGAACAAGGACTGGCCTTATAAATAAAAATATGAACAATTCCTTCTGTCTTCTGGTGTTTTATTCTTTATGCTTTTACTAGTTGTACAGGACAAATATATTTGAATGAATAATTTAAGGAACAACTATAAAACTACAAAAAATAAAAAATTGACTCAATTTAGGTTTTGAACCTATGAAAAAACTCAGTTATTATGTTACGAAAATCCCAAGGAAACCTTTTTCAAATCGATAAATGAAGTATTCGCAATAACTTCTCTAAAATCATGGTATTACATTCTTCAAAAGTTATGACGATACCTTTAATCTTTACGTTGCTACGAGGGTATTTCCAATGACTAAAGAAAAAAGGAAAACAATTTTATCCTAGTATATTTTAAAATAAGGCACTTATCACCATCCACTCTAAAATAAAAACAGAAATCTGATTGTTTGGAAACATGAGAAGTCTGAATAGGCGTTTGTAAAGCGATAGAACACCCACTCTGAGAACCCTTACTCGGTTCCCCTTCAATACCATCCCCAGCCAGCAGCAAAAGCATAACCTCCCCTCACACTGTTGCATAAAATTACGCAACCGCGGGCCTCGAATTTTATGGTGCGTCGACCGCTATGAATTTTGCACCTGTCCGGTGTATCTCGAACTGATAAGCTGGGAGCTTAGGCCTAGCAGGACGCTGCACTGCCGGCCTACAAGACAAACTGGCGGCCATTACTTCCCTCTACTGTTGCTCATGACATGTCATTAGTCTAACGCGTATCTCTAGGGCACAACCAACAACTGAAGAGCCTGGAAGACTTTGCGGAGGTAGATCTCTGAACTCGCCATCTTTATCACGCCAGGCTGATGACATTTTATACGGATAGATATATATAAGGCCGTAATGGAATGCATGTATGCGAGGGTATACATGGAATAAGGCTAATAGATTTACAAGGGGGTTGTTGGCCCATTTATTCGCCGCTTTGGAGGGTTGTTCAACCTTGAATGGGGTGTTTTTTCCCTTTCTTTGGTGGCTGTTTATTGGCGGTTTCATTAGGATAAATGGGGGAATGGAGAAGGGGTGATGGAATAAAATGTCCTCGTTTCAAGGGGGTGATAAACACCTGTTTAGGGAGAGATCGTGGGTGATAAAAATCCGATTTAGTTGAAGTGATAAGAGTGGATATTTGTTGGGATTGCTTTAGTGGCTGACTGATTCTAGTGACATTGTATAAGAGTAAGTGAGGCATGAACTTGGATTATTTAAAATTCCATCAGTTTTTTTAATTTTTATAAATAAGGGTCAGTAAAATGTTTGCCTTAACACTAATACTGCAATAATATTCGAATGAATTTTTTGTTGAATATGTTTGTTTCAAATGTATTTTAATATTTATAAAATATTTTTCTCATTATTAATTTTACTTATGTCCATTAATTTATATAGTCAATGCATTTCATTAAATAAAATAGCATATAATTAAATGATTTAGAGGAGTGAGATGATTTAAAATCTCTTTCAATAATACACCCATTTCAAATATGATTATAGACTTTCTAATACAGATACTATTTTACACCTGCCAAGAAAATATTACGAAATAAATGTAAAAAAGCAAAAAAAGAATTTCAAATATTATTTCAATATAAGGTGAATTTTACCTAAATTGAAAATCAGCATGCTTTACTTAAAATAACTTTTTATGTGCTTTTTAATTATATAATAATACAATCTAAAGAAGTTTTATTCTTCTGATAGTATTTTTAGCTAAATATATAAGAACTATTCTTTCTTTGTGCATTATTCACAAGAATAGAAAGTAAGAAAATATTTGGTAGGCACACATTATCTTTTTTCAGCTGCATTTATGTATCAGAATAACACTAGGGAACTCCGGCGATGAGAACAGTTCCTGATGTATTCCGTAATAGCTACCTATCAGAATAGTAAATATTCGAGACAGTAAAATATTTTCATTACTAGACATGAAACACATAATAATCCACGAGAGTAAATTGGTTCTGAAAGCAAAAAAGAGGTAAAGTACAGTAAATAAATCACTTACCCTGTAACTAATATGTAGCAATATTAATGGCTATGCCCGTTTCCATATCTTTGAATGATTAGGTAACTCAAAAATATTCTCACATAAAAGAAGCCCCATTCATTAGATAATCCTTGCAATGCACCAGCCCCTAATCAAATAACACTGCCGGCCGAAGTAATGCGTTGTGATTAAGATTCCGATTTATAACGGCGCTCAGTATTTTATACCCTCAAGTGATGAGATTTGCTCTTTTTTACGAGCCACCTTCGTCCTAATCTAGACCCAAGGAAGTTTTACAGACCTAACCCTCAATAAAAAACGAGGGAGAGAGAACGACCCCGCACGGAACAGAAGATTCCTCGTTTTTATCAGACACTAATTCCGCGGGTAACTCGACATTATTGAAGGAACGAGCGGCAAAACGGGTCTGGAACATGTCAAAGTTACCCGGGAAGTAACCCCCTCCATTTGCAGTAGCAACGCATACCCCCAGCCCTTGTTGTAAGAAATAGACCGCTTGAATCTATTAGCTAAATGGAGAGAGCTGACACACTGTATACCTTCGGCTACACACTGGGTTGCGTTGCAGGGGATAAATAATCAAAAAGTGGCTTTCCCTCGCCGTTAAAGGCATGAAAGGTATGTGTATTTAATAACCCCTATAAACAACAGCCGTCCGATTCACTGTCGTGTATTAAGCAGATATACGTCCTCAAATATTCCATTAGGCCATTCGCTCGATAGAAAAATGCTGGTGTGTTACGCAGTGGGTTTTATTGCGTTGGTCACAGTTTAGGGCAGCGATTGAGACTCGTAAATTATCGGAGGATTTTTGCTTTCCAAGACATGAAACAGACGTCAAGGACTTGCTTCGTGCGGTTGGGAGGTAATTTTGCAGTTTGTTCCGGGGCCATCAATAAAGGCACTGAAAGTGTTGAGGGAGGGGGGTTGTGGATCGTAAATTAAAGAGAATTGGTAAATGCGAATAAATTTTTTCTTGTTGATATGTCCTGTTTTTTTTTCATATATCGGGAACTGGGGAGCGGATAGGAATTTTAGTATTAGAGTATGGTGAACCTCTTAAGAACTTATATCCTTTGTTTTAAATGTTAAGAGAAAAAAACCAAGAGTCAACAAAACAAAAATCACTTCAAAAATGCGAGAGATATTTTATTCTTAAAAATAAATGTAAGTGGACTGTAAACATTTGAAAGATTTGATCTAAAAAGGAGTTCAAATATATTTTTTCTTGTTTCACTGACTGGCCTCTGAAAATTGGTAATTTATGCATTTTGCATTTTATTTACTTGAATTATAATTCAATAATTTAATATGCATTTAATTCGTAAAATTTGAAAAAGAAAGAAAAAAATAAAAAGCAAACTAAGTAAACTAATTTTCAAAATTTATTTCTCTAGACTCTAGAGCTTAGAAACTACCAGAATCATTTTTCCATTTAATTAGATCAACATCCTTCCCAACTCAAATCTAACCGGTTATATTTGTCAAACAATAAACCCCTATTTTTATTATTCCTATGATTATTTCACTGTTTAAAAGGGTGTGATATATGTTTTTGATAAGTCAGTACCATTTTGTAAAGACGTGTTATTACTTTACCAGTTTGTGTAATATGAACTCCCTTCGGACTCTTATGGAGTTACAATATTTTTTTATCTTTCGAAATACGATCGTTTTTAGAGTAAAGTCACAACCCATTTTGCGGTGTATCCCAACATTGTACTCGCAGTTGCGCCTCATTAAAAACTAACACTCCGACAAGACTGCGGTTAGATGCTCCAGAGAGCCAATAGTAGAAGCAAACATAAAAAGCTCAAATTATCACCATAAAGTGGTAAAATAAATTACTCCGAACGCATTGTTCTCCATTGTGCTTCTTAATATTTCGCCAAATCAAGCATTCCTTAAACTAACATTTGCTTTTTGTCCCGCTTCCGTGTAGCGACTCGTTTGTTTGGTTCGCGTGCGGTCGTAACACCCCAACTCCCTTATTATTGACTCCAACACCAGCGGCGTCAGGACCGCTTTTTTGGCGCTTTTTTCCCCCCTCGCGCGCTGTTTGAACAAGTACAAAGCGAGCGAGTGACAAAATGATTTTTCATCACGTATATCGACCTTTTTTATCGCCGCGGCGCGCTTTTTCCCACTCTTTCTCTTGTGTTTTGCGCGCACTCCCGTTATTGTTCTTTGCAATAATCAGCCCTCGCAAAATAACCATCCCCCCATTGTGAGCGCTTACCCATTAATAAATGATCGCTTTTGTTCTTGCATTGAGGACGCCTCTGAAGAACAAGATAGCCGGGGATCAGACTCCACCCCCTACCCATTCAATTCCCCACTTCACTTCTTCCTAAGCTGATCCAAACCCTGCGATGTCAGTCGAGTTTTCGGCCCATTTTTCCATAAAAGGGCCAAAAGAAATCCATACATTAGTGACTGTTCTTTTCATGTCGGGTTATTTCCATTTCCATTATTTTGTCCGCTTTTTTAGTCCTATTCGAATGCCCGCTTGTTTTGTTGTTGTTGTTCCACAGAGAGAACATTAGAGGGGACTGCAATCATTACTTGGTTCAGTCAGACGAATGGACTACTTCGTTAGGATGTTTTCTTGCGGTTTTTTTCCCCGTCTCCCTCTGGTGTCGTTTCGAAACAAAGAAGTGAATAATTAAAATGCGCGTTGATGCCTTTCAGCGCGCTTGATTTCAAAAACTGGATATTAATTTTGGTTTTTGCCTGTCGTTTAAATGTCACGGTCTGTTTTTCCGCTGTATTTTAACGTTCATGTTTTTTAGGGTTATTTAGTTGTGTCGTATATTTAGGGTGCTTTTAGAATTTGCGTTTTAGTGGTGTGAAGTATATCGTTGTCTAGAAAAAATGCGATGAATACAAATTGTTTAAAAATGTGTCTACCATATGTTTAGTTGAAATAGCAGACTGTTGGGGTTAAACAAAACTGAAAGTTACATGAAGCTATTAAAGCAAATGAAGCTTTATAAGAAGTAGTGTAAAGCAAATTATTTTAAAACCTTTGCATCACTACACCACTGCCAAGGTTAGTTCTTTGCTTTTGCATGTCTTTGTCTAATGTCTTTACAATGTAATTTGACGTCGATACAGATTGCCCCCTTTTAACAATTATTCCTAAAGTTTCTGCACAATGTTTTTTAGGTTTGATAATGATAATCAAATCGGAAATTTGTGGAAAATTTAAGGTACCCTTTGATTTATAACATTAAATTTACATATAACATTAAAAACTGTTTTCCCAATTTGCTCAAATTTATTGTAGTTTACTAATATGCCATTCATAATATAGGAGCTGCATACTCCGTTTACCTTAATAAGTATTGATAACCAACTTTCATTGGTGATGTATAAACACTTTTAATGCTTTTTGTAAATGTAGCTAGATAATCTCTACTTAGCAGTTACTCTGCAACTAAATTTTATTGGCTGTAGCTCACACGAAGCACACAATACTATAAGGTTACTAACCATGCAACAACTATCAAAAGTTATCTTCAAATCATAAAAACCAGAGCTATCTCGAAAACAAGTACGCAAAGTGCATTTCTTATCTTTGACATCTACCACGGAGGTTAATAAGAATCCCTCGAGACATATACGGCCTGCCAGCAAGATAACTCTCGAAAACCGACCATGGGACGTATAAAAATCCTTGTCCAGGACATTCCACCCCTGGCGCGCACGCCCAACGCGCACCTAGGGACCTCTTAGCTCGAGATCTGGAACCGTAGAAACCCAACGCTCATGCAAAGTACCCGAAATATCGTTGCTTTTAATAGCAGTTCCTCCAGTAATCATTGCTCCCGGGTAATTGTTGAAATGTGTGCATTGAATACATAACGTAGATAAGGCCGGACAACTGCGGACATTACAAAGCATGATTAGAACCTTGTGTATTAGGATGGATCACTATGCTAATGAGGACCACTTTCCAAGACTTGCGGCAAGCACTTTTATCGAGCAGGGCAGCTTCGGCGTAATTAAAATAATCTTATTATACTAATCAGACGTATAAATTCTGAATGTGGTAATACTATCATACGCTTTCCTCGGGAGGTTAATATTGTTAGTGGGAGGCGGACTGCTGCTTCCGAAACATGGGCAATTACGCACTTGTTTCCGCGCGTCCCGAGGACGGGGCTGTGATATTAAGCGGGTTACACGGCCGGGGTGGTGTTAAGGGTGGCGATCGGGGTGGCTCTGTTGAGAATTGATGGATTGGGATCTCTTGCGTTTTGGTTTTAGCGGGGAATTCATTGTTGCTGTTTGGTGTGTGAATGTTTGGTGCCTGGAGAGTTGTTATTAAATTGAAAGCAATAGGAGGTTAATTGTACTTTGGGGGATGTTTTTCATCAATCGAGCAAGATACAGGCAAACTTTACATTGCCTTTTATAGCAGTCTTTATGCATGTATGAATTGAGGTGATTTGGAACTGTATACTTGTTACTTTAACGCAATTGTAGTAAATACTACTTTTTTATGAGTTTTTATACTGGACTCATGACATTATTATTGGTCTGCACTCTTAAAACGACAGTCTCAAAATTGAGAGTAAACAAGTACTCAAACTGGCTCCGATCCAAATGTACTCAAATTTTAAAACATTAATAAACTTATTTCTGAAAATGTGTATACTCAAAAATGAAACATCATGAACTCATTTTTTGAGTTCAAGCTTAAGATGTTTCATTTTTGAGTATACACATTTTTAGAAATAAGTTTATTATTGTTTTAAAACTTGAGTACATTTGGATCGGAGCCAGTTTGAGTACTTGTTTACTCAGTTTTGAGACTGTCGTTTTAAAACCTTTTATGCCCCAAATTATTTTCTTCATCCTCATCCAAAATATGTCGATTTTACTTAACTGCAACTATAAGTAAACTAAATTTGGCCTTACATGACGAAAATTGGACGAATTTGGAATTTTGGACAGTGGGACTTACAAGTCCCGTCGGGACATAAAGGGTTAAGAGCGCGGTTATCTATGCAGAGTACTTATTGCAGATGCTCTTAATTATTAGAAGAAAAGTTCATTCTAAAGTGCATCATATGAATAACAAAACTCAATATACCCACACATGACCTCAAACCTTTTATTGTGTATTTTACAAAACAACTAATATAAAATTCTACTTAGTTTAATCCGTATATTAAATCTTTGAAAAGTTCCCTATATCTCCCAAAATTATGGGCCGAAATCATGCTGATTTTTGTATGATATAAAAGCAGATACATATGTAATATTGTAGTGAAAAGTTACCAAAAATTTAGCAAATGTTCACTTAAATCATCATTTTGAAGAGAAAATAATATAAATTATTCTAGCTATTTCAATTAATTCCTTTCTCATTTCGAGTAAATAATTTATCGTCATTCTTATAATTCATGAACTTGCGCTCTGATATAATATATATATATATATATATATATATATATATATATATATATATATATATATATATATATATATATATATATATATATATATATATATATATATATATATATATATATATATATATATATATATATACCACTCTACAGTTTAACCTCACTATTTATCCTATATGTTTGATTCAATCACTTCATTATTATCCAATCCCAGGAAAACATTTTACTGGGAATAACTTTGTAAACGAAACGGTTATAATACCACCGCTACGTCAAATAGGTATTACTACTGTTCAACATCCCCAATAGCTGTAGAGAGAACGTCCCTGCTGTTGAATTTCCGCCGCCTGCGAGTCAAACAAAGGGAAAACAATGCAGTATGGGGCTCATACTTCACCGCTCACAAAACAGCATATTTAAGGTAGGATAATGTAAGGTAACAATGCGCAGGTCTTGCATATTCTCTCGTATGGAGGCGTGTGGTGGTAGCATCCGTGATTTAAGCTCATTATCGTTAAATGCTTTTGTTCAGCGATTAAGTGACCTTTTCAAAATGGGGAATGCAATTACACTCTTTGGAAAACGCGCACCACACGGAATTAATTGCATCACTGAATATAAACTTTGTTTTCTCTATTTTTGAAATGGTTATGTATGACGTTTGGCTTGGTTAGAGGTTAATTATTTTAATTGATGATTATTTTTGTTTTCACACAACTTAGTTTATTTACGAGGTTGTCATGCTGAGATTTCTAACATTGGCGAGTTTTCAAATTACGTACCTATATGTTTGAGAAGCTACCGTAAATATTTTTTTTTCTTTTTTGTTTACTTGATAACACGATGATGTTCACTTTCCAAAACTTAAAGTGAATTTTCGAATCTAAACTATACTTTGTCTAAAAGCCTTAACTATAATTTAAAATAATCCGATACTACGAAAAAAACGTATGAAACTATACTAAAACTAACCTATATTTCCGGGGTATTTCGTATGATATTTGCACCGAAAGTTCTTACAGCTTTTTAAAGATATCACTGTTCAACAATGAAAAAATTTCCTTGATGAAAATAGACATTTCTTATAGATTTTGGGTCGCTGAATACGAAAATCACCATTAAAATTCTCAATTAATTCAGGATTTTTGGGGAACAGCCCTCCCCCATTTTACGTTTTTCGACGACTTTATAACTTTAAACTCGATTTTCAGGGTCAAAACGCATTGCTTTAGTCTTCAAATTGCCCCAGGGGACAAGAAAGGTTTAAATTAATAAAATAAGATAAATTTATAAAAAATGGATAGGTTTAAGGCGTAATTACCCCTCTAAAAATGCAAAAAAATAGCTAAAAATATAGAGATTTTTATACGCTATTTTTTCCTCTTATATTTCACGCAATTCACGTTTGAAGGAGCCTAATCCTTCCCCAAGGACCCAAATTTGTTGGCAATATGCAGCAATGATTTTTACTAAAAGTGGTTTGGGTGAGAGCGCCCCCAAAGCACCCACGGAAGGGTTCAATGTCGCACTTACAGTTAAAGTGTGCTGTACAAAAAAAATTTGAAGCCACTAACTGAATTTTAGCTGATTCTAGTGTAAAAGGATCTGCTGAATTCAAATATGACACCCATTTTCCTCCATAAACCTCAGTTTTTAAGGGGATGCCCCCTAATTGTTATCAACAGCCGTGCATCTGTTAACATCTTGAAACATGGAATCCTCACTCCCTAAAACCAGTCAGTTTTTAAAGAACTGAAGAGTTTCTACTTAGGATAGCCCCAAACCATAAGAAAAACGTCATTTGTAATCTTTTCAAAATCATCAATATTAATTCCTGAGCTCGCGAGCGCATTCGCGATTCTGGAAGTTTTCCGAACACTTCCACGGGGGCTTCTGGGAAGCTAACACCTCAGCCGCTTTCAGTAAAAATTATTGCTGCATATTGTCATCAAATTTGGGTCCTTGGGGAAGGGTTAGGACCCTTCAAACGGGAATTGCGTAAAAAATAAGAGGAAAAATAGCGTATAGAAACCTCTATAATTTTTAGTTATTTTCTTATATTTTTAGGGGGATAATTACCCCTTAAACCTATTAATTTGTTATAAATTTATCATATTTATTAATTTGAACCTTTCATCCCCTGGGGGGCAATTTAAAGACTAAAACAATGCTACCTCCAAAATAAGCAAGGTTATTAGAAGTTTATTTTAAACAAATTTTTAAGTATTTATGTCACTGAAAAATATCGTGATTTTTTCGGCCATCTTCAAAAACAGAATTTGTAAAGAAAAACTATTCAACGCAGATTCTTTTTTCAAGGTTCAGGTCCTTAAGTACAGTTAAAGGAACGGTTTCCAACCAGAATTGAGTATCTAAGATAATTTGAATGTGATTAAGCACTGTTTAAAAATGATGCTAATTAGGATATAATTTCCTAATTAACAAATTAATAATTAATATTTTGTAAGTTTTTTTCAGAAAAATGTTTTTAACAACAATTCACTAACCTACAGTGAAAAAATTAAATTTTTTAAGCCAAAAATAAGAAGAAAGTTGTCTAGTGTATACGTACACCTTAATGATCAAAATAAATTCAATAAAAATATTTATATACTTTTCTTTTCAACTAAAAATAACAGCCTTTAGAAAAAATTTTCCTTTGATTTACCATGCTTCTATTTTTTACAAAAAAAGAAAAGAATCAAGCATCTCTTTGAATTAAATGCAAATCTCACTTTTAAATTTTAAACAATCATTAATACCCACTTAACTAGTATAAATGTAACATTACTGCAGCTCGCTTTTTTCCGCCATCAGATTTAAGCATTGAAAATCCTTCAATTCCCAGAAAAGAATGCCTCACGCAAAGCGCGATAAAAATAGCAACTCTTCTTCTAATCGCAGGTAAAACGCCTCCTCTTTGTGCTCGAAATCCCCCTACCTGGCTCACAGATGTGATTCCCGCCACCATGCTTGTTAAGGAACGTAAATATCATACACCCTAGACACCAAAGAAAAGCAATAGCAAATTCACGCAAATTAGCCGATGCGTGTATAAGGCACCATTTCCAAATGAACTTTCTCGCTATTCATTATTCAAGAAGAAGTCGGTTGTAAAATGCTTTGAATAAAATAAGATTCCTAAGCTTTACACTTCTGGGTGCGTTTTTTCGGCTGCTTTTTCTCCAATGGTTGGCCCGACTTTCCGGAGAGCAACCCGCTCAATGAATAAAAGAGCAGGTTTTGGTGAGCTCGAATGATCTGCTTGGCTTTTTTTTCGAATTTAATAATAAGTATTTGCTGGGTTGGGAGAGACCCACGGTAGGGAGTATTGGCTTTGTGAATACATAAGAGGCGAGTGGAGAAGCGGCGGGATATATGTATAAAGGAACCGCATATATTTTACTGTCGGATGTTTCAAACAAATTCGCTGCTTGGAAAATTTTTCATAAATTTCTCGGTTGTTGTTGCTATGAATGAATGTATACAGGCCAACTGTTCTATGCGTTGCGTGTTTTTTTCCTCTTCGTTCGAGCAGTAAAATGGTCTGGGTGGGAAATATGTATGTGAATTTGAAGGATTTTTCTGCCTCCCCCACAACAAGTTATGTGCATTTATATCGTATCTGTTACAATCCATGATTCGGAGGGAAATCTCATTCATAAATATCATGGATGGAATTTCTATCAATAAACCAAGTTTATCTTCCACCCCGACCCGTGTATGGGGTATAGATGTTCTGTAGAGGGAAAGCCCAAAGCAGTAATTATGGTAAATTTAACCTTACAATGTGAATTTATTGGTTGCACTATTTGATCATATTACAACTTGGTTATTTTTTTTATTAAAATAACATTTTTGGTTATGAAATTTTTTCAACACTTTTATTGTAGATTATTGTGTTATTTCTTTTATTTCCCTTACATGGTTCTCCAATAAGCAATAACATGGATATATTGCCCCCGCAAAATTTTTGTTCTGTCATTTCAAATGAATACACAGTACAGAACCCTCTAATTATAAAATAGAAGTAAAGCTGAAACAAAGATGTGCCCCGATTTATGATTCAATGCGATCCGAAGAGTTCAAAAAACAGCTGTTAAAAATACTTATGTTTTAGATTGTTTTCACACATTTCATACATGTTCTTTCTGTTTACACTTACAACCAGTGTTTTATGTTATTTTTTTAATTTCACACGATTTCAATACTTATTTTTTCCCTTTTATTAAAAACACTTTTTAGCACTCAACACTACATCCAACTTCTATGGACCTGATAAATAAATAAATAGCATTATATAAAACAGAGTTTTAGTTTATATAATGCAAAAAAGTTTAAATTACTTACAGTCTCCTACAGTTATAAGTAAATTATATTGAAGTCTGCGTCTAACTTATTTTACTGAACTTTTTTAATCCTTCGGACCCTGAGACTTGAGAGAAATAACGAAATAGACAGTTTTTTTGTTCATTATTGTCTAGTCCTTTAAGTTGATTGAAGAATCAAACATTCACGAACTTTTGTATCTCCTACCATTGGAAAGTGTTTATTAATGTAAATATAATATTAAATCAAGTATCGAAAAATATCTTTCAAGCAAATTTCATTTTTCAAACTTATAAATTGTATTTAAATATTAATTTCAAAAAGTTCCATGAATTTCAGAATGTTTTAATGAGAAGTTTTATTCCGAATATCTTTAATTTCTATTAAAATTTCTGTATGGAAAAAGTCACTTCTTTAGTTAAAAAACATATTAATAAATTCGATTGATTTTACAAAGAGTTTCTTCAATCGTTTGAAGAAATTTAATTCAGGGGAATTTTAAATTAAAAACACTAATAGAGGAGAGGAGGGCATCATGGAACACCCTTTATATATTTAAGAATTACTCTATTGGTTTTTAATAAAAATCCGCCGAATCATTTTAAGTACATACTATAACTAATGACAATGAAGGGCCAATGGTCAAATAAATCAGCATTTATTTCTTTTTAATCCAAAACTGTACTTTAAGAAAAAGTTACAAATGGAGGGTAATATGGAACAGTCGGGTAATATGGAACAGTCGGGTAATATGGAACAGTTGGATTTGCAGCTATTGAAAACTAATTAAACCTTAGAGAACATATTTAATCTTAACTATAAAAATATATTTAACAATTTACGTTCGAATAGTTTTGTTCATGAGTCTACTTGCCATAGTCACAAAAATAATCGTCTTTTTCTGCTCCAGTACAGTCAAGATGAGCCCATAGAAAACAGCTAATACATTGGATTCAAATTTCTCCTCGTTGATCTTCGGAAATTTTTTCATTACAAAAGATCTTAGTATAAGATGCTTCAGCATATTTGTTTTCCAGCCCTTTAGTTGATGGCAGGAAGTAAACTTCATATGACGCATAAGAATGGACCTAGTGTTCCATAATACCGGACACACCAGCTTGTACTATAAACCCTTTTACTGACCGATAAAACATGGATAGCTAAATAACGACTGCAATAAGAAACTACTGATATTTTAGTGTACATTATACTTAACAACAAAATCAAAGTCTCATAGTTACTGGTAGGTTAAAAGGTTTGAACATTTACAGTCAAAAACTTTCGAAAATCCTAAAACACACTTTGCTTTGCTGCGACTGATCAGAAAACAACAAGAAGCTAAACTCTTTGCGCACTGCATCATAGGGGATTTCTTAAGACTTTCGTGGCATTGCCACGTGATAGCAGCACGAGGGGGAGCAGAAACTCAGGTGTTCCATATTACCAGACTATTCCACAATACCATCCTCTCCTCTATATGAATGAATTTGGAGATGACTGAATTTAAGTCTCTAATTTAAAAAAAAACAGTGATTTATTTCTGGTTGAAGATTTTTAGAAGAAATTTTAACAGTGATCAATTGTTGCATGTCTTATTGAAAAGTATTACTTATACATCAATTTATGTGTTTTAAGCTTTGTTTGAAATGTTGTTTTGACACTTTTTTCCATGTTCTGTAACTATGACCTTAAATTAATTCGACTGAAATCAATATCTCATCGCTGGACATTTAGACAGTACATAGAAATCAAATGTCCCTGGCTATACATTCGTTTCATCAT
This sequence comes from Tetragnatha versicolor, assembly GCA_024610705.1. Lineage (NCBI taxonomy): Eukaryota > Metazoa > Arthropoda > Arachnida > Araneae > Tetragnathidae > Tetragnatha > Tetragnatha versicolor. The sequence goes on from JANDEH010000009.1 coordinate 14,364,293, forward strand.
TATCATTTCAGATCCACCGATAAGGAACGGCCAGCTACAATGACCGATACAACACTGGCCATTATGCGATATCATATACTCCATTATTAGATGAGAACACATTTAGCTCAGGGCATATTATACATTAACAGCTCTGCTGTAGGACTTTCTATTGTAACTGCGGTAGTTTGGATTCGTTTGAAGCATAGTTAGAACGCTCTGTGTACTATTGTCTCAACCCGTTGTCCGAATAAATAGTGCTAATGCAGTCAGTGTCCTAAGCATTTAATAGGTTTTCAAAGGATTCGGTACAATGCTTTCACCCCACTGTTCGCTGTGGATTGACCGCTCTTCTTAATTGTCCAGGTCAGCGGAGAGGAACTTAAAATTATTCCAAGTGCTACGTTTGATTTGAGTCGTTGATATCCCAAGCTTACTTCTGTGATGGTTTATGTACACAAAGTCTTTATACCCAGTGTTAAATAACTGTTAGATGGGTAAGGAACTATTTCATATTGTTATTTTAAAAGCTATTTTTATTTAAGAAAAGGAAAAGGTACAATTTCTCATTAGTTTTTGGAGGATGAAAAGGGAGTATTTATTCATAAGTTATCTTCAAATTTAAGCATCTAAGTGACTTACATTTTGTGTTTTAATAAAAATGTATCAGTTAATTAAATCATTAAGAACTTTTTCATAAAATGTTTACTAGTTGTTTGATAGAAATCCTGAAATTGATTTAATATATCCATTTGATAAAGTAAAATGTTTACAACAAGCGTACCTAAACAGCATTATTTTAACCTTTTAAACGCCGCAATTCAAATTTCGAATTAATGGTTCTGATTTTTGGCTTAAATGGCTAGTTTCATCATTACTAAAACCATTCTAGTCATGTTTTGGCGGAAAAAAATTCCTAAGTATGATTTTGAGGATGTTCCCATTTGGGAACATCGGCGTTTGGGGTGAAGTTTTTAGGGGGATTTCCAAAGGGGACATATTTTACAATTAATTCAAATAAAATGATTAAAATAGGCTTCTACTCAATAATTATGAACATTTTTATGATTGTGAACGGTTTTTTCATTTTTATTATCCATACTTGAACGATTTAGTAACATTTTATAAATTTTCATTAGAAAAAATTGACATGTTTATTGCGTACGCGAAGCTTTTCCGTAAATTTTTCTTGCACTATGGGTAATATTTTAGTGTAAAAAATACAAAAGAGTGTTCCCATGCTCTTTAAAGCTAAATAATTACGTTTCTGTGAGAAAAATTAGTTTTAATTACGGTTCTATACGGATATCTAGCATAAAATCCACTAATTGCATTCAAATCTAATTAGCTTTCAAAATTAATAATCATAATTATCTCCATTGATTTATTAAAGCTATGTTTCTCATGGAAGATTCCGAACTGAACCACTTATATCTTACATCCAACTTACGTTAGAAGAGTATTTTAAGATGTACGCACTTTTCCTTATTTTCAAAATTCTTCAATTTTATTCCTAAATTTTTTTTTAAAACAAGTACTTGAAGAAAAATATAACGCAAATCCTCAAAAGCACTCCAAATATGCTCTTTGTATAACCCCCATTGATAATTGCTGAATATTAATCGATCGGGGAGTTAGAAAAATATACAAGTGTAAGAATTTGCTATAAAGATTTAGAATATATTTCTCCATAAATCAGGTGAAAAAATAAAAATTACATATTTTTGTATTTAAAACATAATTCTTAACCTGTTTAGATCCTTTGAGACAAGAAATGTTCAAAAAATTAAAGAAAATTGGAAATAACTTGAATTTTCGCATGTTATAAAAATCCCCTCAAATACTATACCCCAAACGCCGATGTTCCCATTTGGGAACATATACGTCGTATTAGTAATTACTCTCCAAAATTAAAATATGAAACTATTCTGTCAATCCAAATGGGAAGATGTGTACCTAAGCTACCTAAAAACAGCAAAATTATTTAAAACTAAATTTATTTAAATTTTTCACAAGTTGAAACTTGTGCAACTTTTGGAAGAGCCAAAAATCTCTAATTTTGATGTAAATTCTACAAAAAGGATTAAATTGCACGTGAAAAACTTTTGCATGTAAAATAACTTTATATCTTTGAGTTCCTTTCTCCCAAGTATCAAATTCCTGCATGAAAAATTAAGTGGTGTAAAAATTCCTTAAAATGATGTTCCCATTTGGGAACATCGGCAGGTAAAAGGTTAAGAGTAAAATGATGCAAGTATAATTTTATTTATTTATTCCCAATTAAGCTTATTGTTTTTGTAAATAACTGTGTTTGACCAATTAACTTACTTTTCATCTATATGGGCAAGTAAGAGAAGCAAAAACCCTCTTTCCATACATAGAGGTAAAATTTTGGAATTTTAAAATTGATTTTAGTTTAACCTTCCTACCCCTTTGGGGTCTATTTCGACCCCAAACGTACTTTGACGCTTGATATCTCCCATGTTTTTCCGTTTTGACAATTTCCAATGCTAGTATGCCTTAATTACGCAAAGTTTTACAATGGGTAAAAATTTTGGAGTTGTTATTGAATTTTTAAGTGTCGTGGAAGAAATAGTCACATATTCCCCCTCTGGGGTCTGCTGAGACCCCAGACATGAATAGCTGTAAAACAATATCAAATAAAGCTAAATATTTTGTTTTTTTGTCATAATATTGATAGAACATGGTTTTTTTATTTGTTTTAGTCGTTTAGAGGTTTATTAGAAAGAAATTTACGTGGAAATTTTCATTTTTTTACAAAAAGAAGATTGTGACTTCTAGCATTGAATAGCTTCTTATATCATACAATTTTCTTTCATGTACTGAGAAAAAATGCTATTTTAATGAAATTCTTTTTATAGCTAATGGAGGAATCATGAAAAACTCAGACAACTGGCACCAATACTTCCGGTGGGGGTATGATCGTTACAAAAAATAAATAAATTCGTAAATTTCGTAATTTGTAAATTTGTAAATATGTTTTTTTATTCAGTTTTCTTAGAAAAATAAGAACGTTTTCAAAGATTTATGTGTATTTACGGAAATTCAGAATATGATTTCGAAGAATTATTAAGAAAAATAACCAATTTCGCTTTGAAAACTTATATAAAACAAGCCAGACACTGTTACAACAAATCTGAACCAATCATTTTAAAAAATATTATTTCAATTTTAAAAAGGATAAACGACAGTTGACATGTTTCATAATACCAAATAAATTATTCTGGGATGACAGATAGCTCATAGTACAGAAAAGAAAAGATTTGCAACTTCATAAATCGTTAAAAAAAAATTAAAAATTCTACCCGTTCAAAGCCGGGTATATCAGCTATTATACTTTAAACAGTGTGTTTATAAACATTTTAAGTTAAACAACTTCCTCATTGTTCATTTCTGTAATTTAATTCTTGTTTGAAGGTTCAGGTGTTATAAAAGAGCGTATATCAAAAGAAATCAAATAACGCCGTAATAGGATAAAAAAAATGAGAAAAATACAAAAAGAAATAAAAAAATTATTCTTAAGCATCTTATTAGAAGTAATAAATTATAATTATTTTCCATTTATGGTATATTTACCCTTTATTAGAGACATAGGCACGTTTTACGCATGGGGTACTAAAAGACCCCACGAGGGGAATACGTGACTATTTTTTCAAGAGGGTAGGAAGGTTAAATAAGTTTTCTTGGTTTCAAACACATACTATTATCAAAAAACCAATATGGTATTGATACAGAGGCATTTGGCACAAAATTTTGGGTAGTAAATCGTTATAATCTTCTAAAGAGAAACACTGGTTTTTATAGTTTAAATATTAGAGATAAAAATATGTAGTTTTATTCATAACTTAATTCTGTTTTACACTACTAGAAAGTAACACGAGTACTTAAATATAAAAATATTCATATGTACCTTATAAGTAAATACGATTTTGATACATATAAAACAAAAATTTATCTTCACCCATATTTACAGTTGTTCATAGTGTCTTAAAAACTTTGAAATTTTTCAAATTATCATCAAAGTTCATTATTGAATTCTCGTTTTTATTAAACTTAAAAAAAGAAATATATATTGTGTTTATAGTATCTATTAGTTTCGTTTGTTACTACTCATCTGTGTGTTATAACGAGATAATTCCTGGATAAAAATGTAATGCAAATGTAAATTCATGTTAATCCAAACATTAAGTGCGAAGAGTTAAGGTACGCCTTTTTTATTAAATTCCGAATTCTAGTCCTGTCGCCATTGCTCTAACGCACCTAATAACTAAATATACACATCGCTGTTTCAAAACCAGATAACAGAATTAGGTTTTCCTACTTAACTCCCATAATAGGAAATTGATAAGTGACCCAATCCACGCTCACCTTCTACAAATTTCCTCTCGGCGTAAATCATTAAACACCACTTTGAGCATATTTCCGCCAGAAAAAAGGTGTAATGTTTGCATCAACAATGCAGATCCTATGAGACGCTATTACACCCAAAACGAGGCAACTAAATCTGGAGATAATGGTCCAAATCTGATTAGGGCAGACAGTTAAGGAGCTACACTAATGTGTCATTACTTCAGCTCATTACAGTCAATAGAAATCAGTATCGTGAGGGGAAAATCTCTCAAATTCCACTAAAGGATTTCCTAGTGTAATGGACTTCCGACATTCTATGATGATCAGGTTGCTTGTCCTCACGTTTGGAGTGCGATTCACCTTGGTTCCTTTAATGAAACTTGCCCTACACTCAATTGGGCTTTTAACTTATTGTGCAGGCAAATTGGAGTAACCCTGGGCTTGTCGGGAAACGCTCAGCCGAGATAGGGAGGGTAGGTAAAATGATGCCTTGCTATTGGAGGAAATATTCCTCGGTATCTTTTGGGCTAATTTTCGTCTTTTGAGTTGCGTGATTCCGAGTTTGCCATCTTTGGGAGTCGTGCTATTGATTCAAGCGGGGTTATTTAAGGAGAGATTATTGTTTTGAAAGGCATTACTGAAGTGATTTTGGGAAATTATAGTTTTTTTGAACGCAGTAATGGGGAAGTAATTTTACTTCAAAAATGAAGATTCAGGGTAGTTGAAAGTATATCTCCATTTATGAGCATTATTATGATTTTAAACAGTCATGTATTGTTTCAATTTCGATACTTAAAAAACAATTGGTTTCTATTTATTCAATTTGTGTTACATGCGTCTTATTGATATTACTTTATGAGAATCAGAATTATTTTATGAACATTTAATATAGTGTGAAATTATACTTAATTATATAAAAATTTAAATATTTAAGCGGTTTTAAAATATACAACATGGAATTCTAGTTTAAGTGTTTTAAATTTATTATTGCCTATTAAAACAAACTTAAACTCATAAATTGATTATCGACCAAGATTTAAAAATTTTTTACATTATGAATAAAACTTGATTGTATTTTAAAAACAACTTGAAAATTAATTTTCATCTCTATTTTTACATAGAAGAGTACAACTGCGAGGCGTCACAAAGACCCCAAAGACTTACGACTGTTTATTTCAAACTGATTATACAATTTATCTCCAATGTAAATATGCACCGGAAGTGTTTGAGATATTTGTTCAACTTCCGGTTGAACTCATCTTTCTCTATAAATCAGACATTTTACACCAACTTTTTATCAACATTCATAATTAGGTACATTTGAGCTCAGATTTCTTGTTCCCTATGCTTGATTAAATTTTGTTCCACCTTCAGGAAATGGTGTGTGAAAACAAATAAGCGATTTTATTTCTAGTCAAAAATAGTCCACACTAGATTAAAACAATATTTCTTCTACATAACTTTAAATAGGATTATAGAGTAAATCATTAATTTGAAAAAAGTATTTTTACAGTGTCAAAATCAACGAAGCGGTTGCATGAACTGATGATGCATAACATGCGCATTATGTTTCTTGATAAGAGTAGAATCCATTCATAAAATTGGATAATTAAGAGAATTATCCAATTCATTAATATTCTTCGATGCTACTTGAACTGTCTTACGCTAGAATTGTTTTGCTGAAATATTTTCGGAATGATTTCTTTGTTAATTTTGTTAAGTCAACATAAACCATCTCATTGCGCACCATTTGTGTTACGTTGTTTTCAAATATTGTGAATTTGTTTAATTTTGTTACAGTTCTTCGATGAAGATATAAGTTAATAATAGCTGTTTTCTGTTTGAGATAAATTACAATAAAATAACCTAGATTTCGATACAGCATTACCCATAAATTATCAAACATATTAAAATTCATAATAAGATATCGGTTGATGACAGTTTTCTTAATTACATTAATATATATTTATATGCCTCTTTTTCAAAGATAAAAAGAAGGGAATTAAATTTTAAACTATAAAGTTTTTCAGAATTAATTCTTGAGGAAATTACTTCCAAAAATCCTGTTATAATTCCTGTTCTAAATGGAACTCTCGATCCTAATTGAATCGTCAGTTAGAAGAAGGGAATAAGTCCAAAAAAATGAAAAATTGACTTTTTGTGCTCAAAATAATGTCCAAGCGTTGCTCTATAAAGTAACTACAAACTGAAGTAGTAAATAAGTATTTACGCCCTATAGGAAACTTTCGCATATAGGTTTCGCCTTGAAGTTGCGAAATCGATGTCCATTCATTGTATTTTTTCAGTTATTTTGGAATTAAAATTAATTTGTTTTATTCTTTGTGCTGCAAACTAAGCCAAAATAAAATTTAAAAGTGATTTTAGCTTTTTTTTATCAAGGGAATGTTTGACTCCATTGATACTGTCTTAATGGATCAGTTTCAAAATAATTTTGAATTTTATTTGTCTTGGTCTATCTAGCAGAAATATAATTCAAACGATGAATTTAAGAGGTGTTAAAGATTTTCCTTCACAAGGTTGAAAAAGTCCATCAAAGTTTTTCAACTGTAAAATATTTTTGAATGCACTTATACTTTTTCAGAAGATTGCTCTTTTTTTCTAAATAAGTTCATGAATTTCCAGTAAAAATTTAGTGTGGTCTTAAACAACAAAAATTCCATTATTTATACAGGTTTTTTTTAGTACTTGGATTTGAACTTATTCCGTTCTTCTAACTGACGATTAAATTTTATGTTATTAAAAAATAGAGTAAACTTAAAAACCTAATTTTAGTTTTAAATAATCAATATATTTTAATAATTTTTATAATCAAGAGATTATACATTTTTGCTAGTGCATATGAATTAATCTTAACTAATATCGAATTGGTTTTACGAAACTTTTTAAATTATTCTTTATATTACAATTATTTACACATTAAATATAATTTATGTATTAAATTTAAGGTTTTATGCATACAATACTGCTCGAGAATTCCATTAAATCTTGCCTTGTGCCATAAAACACAAAACAACCAACCATTAAATCCTACAAAAATGTTGACTGATCTGGATGACAAGCATCGTAATACTGTACGGTATATATCCTAATGTCTAAACGCGTCTAAAGATATTTTCATCCTATAAATATCCGTTCTCATTGAAATCCGTCTCCAAAAAGCTGACCCTCTTGCCATCCCAAGTCCCTCAAAATGTTTATCGCATAAATTGGCTATAATTGTCGAGGAAAGGGCGCCATTTTGAAAGATCCCCCTCCCCTAGGCAAATGAGGCAGAGAGGATAGTGTTGTTCCATAGTAATTGTGCCGGGGTGACATGGCCCGCCATTTAGCCTGGCTGAAAGGCTGCTCTGATTTTAAAAGTGTGGCCTCCCTGGGGGCTTGCTGTCAATCATCTTTGGATTCGTTTTAAGAGCAGCCAGGATACTTCATCTAATTAACGGGAAATAGGTAACTGATTTCTTAATGAAGGTGAATTTACTGGCAGGTTTCGGCTAATTTCAGGCATCTATCATCAAGGAAGGGAGGGGGCTTTCCTTTAATCACGTTGATTTTCGTTAGCTTGTATGGTAATTGGGGACTTTGCCCCCCCTTTACACACCCGGCTTTCTGAAATTAGCTGGGGGAATAAGCAAATAAGGTTTGTTTTGAAGGTGGAGGTTTTCTTGGAGAGATTTTTCTTGAGGTTGAAATTCTCTTAAGGTTTTCTTGAGGTTGTTGGAGGAATAAAAGTGAATGTTTTCCCTCCCTTTCTATTTCTTTGTTGCAGTTAGGATGGTATAAAATGGATTGGGCTTTAATATTTCTATGTTTAGTAACTGCGTAGTGGAAAAATTGTTATCTGATTATTTATTACATTTTATTTATGTTATGAATTGAGTGAGTTGGAATGGTTGAGTGGGTTGAGAAGTGAAAGCTAAGAAAAAGATAAATAAAACTCTCAAATCTTAACCGAATAATTCAAATATAGTAGTCGGTAGAATTTTATCAAAAGTTTTTATATTAATTAGCTCTATTTACTCCAATTTAGAATTTATAATCTAATTTATTGATAAAGCAATTTATTTCTTAATCAAATGGATACTATTTGTCTAATATCTTTCTGAAACATTAATTTAGAATTGCGTAAAAATCGTATTGTTATTTTTTAGTTTAGAGTGATATTATTTGCTTTGTGCAAATCTGTAAATGTGATTGTTACTTCTTAGAATATTAACTAAAAGTAGGCTTTTCAATGATATTTATATAAATATTTTTGCAGATTTGAATGAAAATATAATAATGGAATTGCATTCACATGTACATAAATGTAATGTTCGGCACTAGTTAACCAAAAGTAGTTGAAAAGTAGTTAACTACTAGTTAACTAGTAGTTCAACTACTTTTGGCTTAGAGTAGTTGAACTAGTAGTTTAACTACTTTTTTCACCCAACTACTAGTTCCAACTACTTTCAAAAAGTTCAACTACTTCAAAAAATATTGAAAGATCAAAATTTTAAAAATATGTTACATCTACTAACAATGCCATTTTTCGTGATACATTTTCATATTTGACAACCTGGAAATATATTTCATCCCAGCAATTGACATATAAATGCAACCCTTTTTTGAAATCCTCTCTAGAAATTAGGGTTTTCTCTCCTGGAAATTCCAGCACTTTGAAAAGCGATTTTAGGCTAGGTTTACGAGGATTCTAGATGTTTTTCCTGCATTAAAAATCAGTAAGGCAATACTTAAAGTTAACGGCCTAATTTTGTGCTTAAAATATTGTTGTTCAGGCTAAAGGGGTTTGTTTAGAACCCTTAACTCCCTTATATACGACACTGTACTGACTAATATAAATACAACTTAGAAAACTTTAAGACACCAAAAACCTGTATCTCTATAAAAATTGGCGAATCTTTAGCCATGATATATTTGCTATAGGTAAGAAAAATTAATCGAAAATTTGGGGGAAAATATCTGAAGAAATTAAATAGACTAGTTTCCTCTAGTTAGTTAAGAGTAGTAGTTCAGAGTAAAGAGTAGTTAACTACTTTGGGAAATAATCAACTACTAGTTACAACTACTTCCAAGAAAAAGTAGTTAACCCGCGAGGACGCGCGCGGGGTCTGCGGGACCCCAACGCTTAAATAAACCTTCATAAAAACTCTAATTTTTAATGAAAATATATGAAACTCCGTGTAGCTGCCTAAAAGGTTTCCACCTATCACCTCATGAAGTTTAAATAAAGTAGGCATGTTATTTTCCGAGTTAGGTTGTTGTTTTTAAGGAAAATGCTTCCAAAACTGTTAGGATTGGTGCGAGTTAAATAGCCAAAGAGGTTTCCAAAAGTAAGGAAGAGGTAACTATAATCCATAATTTTTCTTGCAAAAGAAGAAATTAAAAAATAAAGGATTTTAGAAAATAAACATCGGTTCAGTTTAGCCAAAGAAATTCGTTAGCTCCGCTCACATTCCATTGCATTTCCTGTTTTCCTAGTCTTATATTATATCTTAATAAGAAGCAGTCAACTAATAATGCACATTGAACAATTAAATTATATATTTAAACTATCCGTGATAAAAATTTTGCATGCACTGAACGTTTAGAACGGAAAACGGTTTGTGGGGTCTGAGAGACCCCGCGCGCGTTCCCGTGTAACAGAAAGTAGCGCGCGTCCTCCCGGGTTAACTAGTAGTTACAACTACTTTTGCCCAGACTAGTTGGTAGTTGATAGTTAACTACTTTTTGACCAGTAGTTGCCGAACACTTCATAAATGATGCGTTTATGTATTTCTAATAAACTAATCACACAACATATATATTACTGAGACACTTTCTCTTTGAAAAAATTGTAACATGTTCGAAGAAAACTGAATTTCAAAAGAAGTTTTTTGTACCCTCCTCTTTTGTTTATCAAAAAATTAAACAAACCCCATTGTAAAGATAACAATGCCTTCGAACCAAAAATCCCTTATTCATAATATTTTTATCACACTTGAAAAATGGCGAAATGTTTAAAACTATTTTTTATTTATAAAGTATTTAAAATAAAATAATTTTATAGAAGTAAAGTTAAAATTAAATAAAAAATATGGCGATATTCTTTTAAATAACAAGTTTAAAAACGTAAACTTAAGTTTTTTTATAATTGTTCAAACTATAAAACACTTCAAGACAACAACATTCTAATACAGGGTGTCCCACGAGAAGTGGCCCAACCCTTTAACTTTTGAACCCCTACAGATATAGTCATGAAAGTGGGGTCTAGGTCTAGTAAAGTGGCCATGCTCCATCCGATGAGATAACTTTCAACGCCCTCTAGCGGAAACTTTAGGAGTTATAATTTTTATTTTGAAAACTATGTGAGGTATGTGAAAAAAGTCAATGACTAAGTTGTAGAGCAGCATTGATTTAGTAGGAAAAGACACCTTAAGCAGAAAAATATCTTGAATAAAACCCCTAAAACGCACGCTCAATTAGATTGAATTTACGTAGATTTTACGTTTTAAAACGCTCCTCAAGAGGCAAAAATGAGAAATTTTCAATTTAATGAACAAATAATACTTTTAGTCATTTACTTAAGTCATAAAAATACAAATTTCTCATTTTCGCCTTGTGAGGAGTGTTTTAAGAAGTAAAATCTACGTAATTTCAACCTAATTGAGCGTGCGTTTAACGGGTTTTATTCAAGATATTTTTCTGCTTAAGGTGTCTTTTCTTACTAAATCGATGCTGCTCTACAACTTAGTCATTGACTTTTTTCACATACCTCACATAGTTTTTAAAATAAAATTTATAACTCCTAAATTTTCCGCTAGAGGGCGTTGAAAGTTATCTCATCAGATAGAGCATGGTCACTTTACTATACCTAGACCCCACTTTCATGATTATATCTGTAGGGGTTCAAAAGTTAAAGGGTTGGGCCACTTCTCGTGGGACACCCTGTATATCCCTTCTTACGTATAACGCAATCCAAACATTCAAATCTTTCCAGAAAAGCCTAAATTCAAACATTCTCTCCCCTCGGTCCATTGCACCCCCAAAGTAACCCTCCAGCTTCTCAGTCTTAAACTTCCCCTCCAATTATATGAGAACTCGTGTCGAAATTCTTACCTGGATATGAAATTTCGCCTTGATTATTTCCAGGGGAATCTGGCTAGATTATAATTTTATCTCATTAGATGGGGGATGAGGAACTAACCAACATTTATCCATACCAGGGCTCAAAGCACACAGGACGTATGACCATGCCTAAGTAGTTTTATTCCTGTAATATGTTTATCCGTTGTTATATAATAAGCATGACGTGGAAAAACATAATCTTGATGAAACCCAGATACGCCCAGCAGTAAAAGTCCCCCTAATAGACTCAAAAATTAAGCGTATCATCATCAATTTTAGGCTAGATCTGAATTATTAAATTTCACAAACGAGGTCATGTTGGTGGTAGCCTGCTTTTGTATATGCCTTCCTTAATTACTTCCCGCAGTTTTAATTTAGCCTTATAAATTTGGCCTTAATAAACAAACAACTTTTCATGGGAAACTTGTGGAATTTCTTGCAAAATAAAGATACATGCGTTGAAGTATTTAATTATCCTGGTGTGGGGAAAAACGAAGGTCTAATCAATTTCTTTTTGAGTTTTAATTAGGCTAGGAAACAATGGAGCATTCATGGAGCAGCCCGTTCTTGCATAAAACTTGCGACGGCAATTAGAAAAACTGTTTGTGACGAAATTTGGAAAAAAAATGGATGGGATGTTTTTTATTAAGGTGGAATTAACTAAAGTGAGATGTCCTTTACTTTTCGTGGGTAAGAAGTTAACTTAGATGAGATCTGGAATTATATAATTTAATGTTTCTAGTGTAAGGGGTAATACATAAAGCCCGCACAAGTATGTGTGAGGTATGTGTTCCCGAAAGTCTCTTTGGGTGTTGAGGATTAATTGCTGTAAATATACATTTCAGGTTTTAATTCTCATAGTGTGCATAGACCTAATTTAATATTCAATACCATTTTATCGGATAATGCTTTTTCTTGTTACTAATTTCAAAAACCGCATTGTTTACAAGAATATTTTTCAAATGAATACATTAATTTGCAGAGCTGTATATTTACTATAAAAAGAGCTGTAGTAACTATAAAAATTAGTTTTGTAAAATTTTTCATTGGTGGTATACTTGACCGTTTACTCTTTCATAGATATTACATAGATTTAATTTTTATTAAATTTTAATTTCTATTCATTGTTTAAAAATTAAAACCATTTGAAGCTATAAATAAACTTAAGAAATCAATTTCTTCAAACTGTTATTCACAAAAATACCCTAACTTATAGAAGCTTTTTTGCTGAATGAAATTCATCATAAACATATCTTATTATTATGGATATTTTCTAACGAAATAAGAAATAGAAAGAAGATGCTGTTTTTAAATTCTTAATATTTTTAAAATTAATCTGAAAAGACAACATATAGATGTTCTAAGCATTGTTAAATAGCTATATCTAGACATTTCTTTTTAAAGAAACACTTTCAAATTTGAATTCCCCCAAGAAAGACGGGTCCCCGAAGCAATCATGAGATGCTAACGTGCAAACAAAGTCACCGAAAGCAATAAAAATGTATTATAGTGGGCAAACCGGTTAAGGTAAGAAATAAAATGTTTAGTGTTCATAACCATCTTTAGACTTATTTATAAAAACTATGATAAGTTTCATGAATAGGTTAAAATATTTTAATTAGCATTGAAATTTTATTTCTAACCCTAACATCTTCCCCACCATAACCCCTTTTTTCGAAGCGGCTTATCCTAAAATGTGTTCCGAACTCTACCACTATAACCCCTTTTTATTGTTTCTAGACATTTTTGTCCACACTTTAGCATCTCAGGATACCTTCACCACTCCCCCATAACCAGAGTGAGTAAGGCAGTACACCTCATTATTTTTTAAATTAATCTTAAATCACTTTTCTATCAGGTTAGAACATACATTTTGAATAATCATTAGACAATGTGACTTCATAGCTATCTTTACCTGAAAATAAAGGCCCGTCAAATTACTCCTCTAACAAAGAAACCCAAGCGAAAGCGGTCCACATTAGACCGAATCACGCTCTCTCCTTAACCCATTTCAGGCCCTCACCCTCCCTTGTTTGTCAATTTGTTTCCCTTTCCATTAATGATCTCCTTTTTATGCCGCGTCCCCATCCCGAACGATGATGATTATCATCATCATCATCTCAGATCCATCTCTACCATTGCATTAAATAGAGAGATTAACCTCATTGGCTCGCGATCTTTAAAATATTTGGCCATGTCCGGATCAAATCCATTGCGATCCACCCTAATTTTTTCATCCCTCCCATCCTTCCTTCCTCTTAATACAGGCAAACCGAGGACGGTAATGAATCCAGATGAAGATGAATGCCTGCAGCACAAATGTCTCCCCTCCTCATTTGAAAAGTTTTGTCTCTCTAATGCTTTTCTTTCTTCCCTTTCTCCCTCTTTTTTGTCTTCTCCCCCTTCTTTATATTTAATATTTTCGCTAAATATTTTTATGCCCGTTTCGGATCACCCTTATTGTCCTTTCATACATATCTATCCCTCCACTCCTTCCTTTCGTTTTTTTCTCTGTGTGACGAGCGTTTTTGATGAATACAGGCCGAGGGATTCCACTGTTTTCGAATGGTTGTTATCCATTTGTCCCTCCTCTATCACCTACCCTGCTCATCGGAGGTCCCAATAAGCATGGATGCTTCCAGATTTTGATTTAATGGCACATTTGAAAGGGGCAAATGGAAGTTGGCCATTGGCAATCAAGGAATCCTGGAGCCCCCTTCGGCAATTTTCAGCCGCGACGGCTCGGGATATTTAATGCTCGGCTCGAGATATTTATTCAGACAATTCTGTTTCGCGAATTTTCAGCTGTAAATTGCTCATCCAAATAGAAAATTAGATACATTTTCGCCACCCCCAGATAAGGTCTTTTTCTTTGGAAAAGAGCATTAGAAAAGTTAATGTGTGTCTTGTAAAATGACTGCTCGGAGTGCGATTTTTTTTGTCAGAGCAAATCTGCTTTTAAAAGGACAATCTGTTCAGTTTGAGGTGAATGGGCATACATTTAGTGAGTTCCGCACTCTGGGTTAAAGTGATTCTTTAAGTATCCGGTTTTATTGAAATATAATCCGTTTCACTGCTATTTTAAGTCTATCATGAATAAAATGCGAATTTTAGCGACTTTTAAAGTCTCATATAGATCTTGAAAGCATATTTATGCTAGATTTTTTGAATGAAAAAGGTAACCGAATAGCTAATAACATTTTAATTTGGTTTCAATGAATTAATAAATAAAACTAGATGTGGTGATGCTTTATAACGCTTTTATTCTAAAACTTATATCTTGCTTGATGCGTTCGGATTTCCTGAACCATAATAAAAGAAGAAGTTACTAAGAAAATAAGATATAAAAGCATTCTGTATACTTGGTCCACTTCGAAAACTAATAAGAATATTAAGTTTAAATACACGTTAAACTCTTAATTAATTAACACCTGATTTGCCTTTACAAATGCATTTAGATTGGTTATTGTTTTTTGGTGCAGGAGAGATATCTACATTTGGCAATCTTTCGGGGGGGGAGAAGAGAAACATTTTTTGGCATAAGTTTAAAAATTACATACCCTTTAATAAAATATAACTTACAATTTCAATTCAGATAGAAAAAATCTATCTGTTTTTAGAACCAAATAAATCGAAGTATTTCCCATCATTTCGAATTAATTTTTTATAGATGGACATAATTATTGATCATCTATTTTTATCCAACGAATTTTTTCACATGTCACGATAGCTTGCGTGTTCAGATGGAAAACAAATAAAATAAGATTATGTGTATCATTCATCTAACTCGATCATTGAGTGGATAAGTATAATGTGCTTAATTACGAATAAATGAGAACTATAACGTTAGAGAACCCAATCTAAAGCAATTATTTCAATGAGTCTATTAAGATAATGTATAAAACTGATATATTGAGCATAAATATATCATACTTGCAATACATTGTTAGATAGGTTGAAACTACGAAACTTATTTTTAATGGCAAAAAGTATGAGGAGGAAGTTTGGAATTACAATTTTTTGTTTTATTCAAAATTATATTGATTTATTAATCTGATTTTATTATTTATTTTATTTTAAATGTTAATCAATATTTGTGGTATGGATTGTTTTTTTTGGATTAGACATTGTTTTCATAAACAAACTTTCTCATATTAATATATTAATTACATATGTTCTCACATGTGGGAATACAAAAATATTTTATTCCTTTTAGAGTTAAATCTAGCGATTGATCAATTTTATTCTAAATCCCTATTAAAGAACACTTCTCAGGTTATAAACAATTTGTTTCGTTTTTCTTAAATACACATATATGTATAGTGAAGATACATAATTAGTTAATTAAAATTTTCAGAACACCAAATTCTTCTAACTCATTAAATAAATGAAGCAAGCTATCACTGAGATAAGCCGACGCTCGTTTTAAGTAACTAACTTTTCATAAGATATCTCATCTACAGATTATTAAATATGGTTATGTTTCCATCGTATTAATGCTAGAAAATTTATAAGTAATATATTCGTTAAAATAAGAAGTATCAGCATTCAAAATATTTTATTTCCATTTGTAAAATAAATTATTCACAATAGGTTGATGTAAGGGAAATGTTACTACTCTCTTCCTTACTCCATTTAAAATAACTCCACTGAAAGTGATAATCAGTTAAAAAAACAGTCCCTCCACCAACATACCACCTGCCTTTGACTTTGATTAATATTCATGACACCCAGCCTTCAAACAAAGCAATTTAGACCCAGAGGTTTCAAGACCCTCAACTAAAAATATTGACAGGCAAACCTGTCGAAGCATGTAAGAGCGTTTCCCCCACCGCTACAATCAAGCATGAAACTGATCACCAGCTTTGAACATACATAACAAGTGTGAAACATACTACCCAAGTGAAAATTGGAGAGAAAATTTTTCGATGGCAAAATATGCCACTACCATTATTTATCCTACACTACGTGGATTTTCCCTCGTACTTAAGATGGGTGCAAAAAATCTTAAAGAAGAATAATGGAGAGAAGATGACATATAATTATGTCTCGGACATTTTTTTCTCGGAACGGGACTTATTATTAGGCATTGTTATAAGCCTGATCCACCTTCTTCGAAGGGTTGTAAAAAACGAAATTTATGGATTTGTTAATTAGTGATGAAAGATATATTCTATTGATTATCTAGATATAATTAAACCCTTAAAATTATTTGTTTCTAAAAAGTAGTACTAAGTTTTCGTGTGTTTAAAGTTTTTAGGATAGCGTTTA
This sequence comes from Tetragnatha versicolor, assembly GCA_024610705.1. Classification (NCBI taxonomy): domain Eukaryota; kingdom Metazoa; phylum Arthropoda; class Arachnida; order Araneae; family Tetragnathidae; genus Tetragnatha; species Tetragnatha versicolor. The sequence goes on from JANDEH010000009.1 coordinate 14,381,039, forward strand.
GCTTTTGAAAATGAGTGTCAGTGATGTGTTGATACATGTAATGAAAACAGGAACAAAGCATGTTTTAAGTGTTTGGTGGGTGTAAATCGTGGGTATATGACACTGGTCTTGCTTGTTTAATTTGAATTTTTTTACGCTCTGAAGTTTCAAAACTTTGGAAATTTGTTTATTCTTGTTTTTGATTGTTTCAAATTAATGACTTAAAATTAGTAACTTTTATCAGAAGTCATATGTAAAAGGGGTAAGGAAAAATTTTTTCTCTAACTATTTATCAGTACTATAACTTACGTTTTAAACAGGATTATCAAATGATGATGAAACATGTTTCTTTCAATACTTTATAGTTTATGCATTTTTTGAAATGGAATACCGAGTTTACTATTAAAAAAATCTTAGAGTTAATTATGAAGGGTTTTTGTAAAAAAAATTCCAATATGTGTCACATTTATAAAACAGAAAGCCGTGGTTTTTTTGGAACGTATTTGTAAATATGTGTGTATTTGAGATAAGAATTGATGAATTCATTTTAAAAATGGAATTTAAAGTGAGTTTGTTCTATACGAAAACGCATTTTTTAAAGAAGAAATTTACAAGACTAAGGAAGAGTGATAACGTGTCCTAAGTTACTGTACTTCAATCAATATAATAGATATGAAGTTTTATTGCTTTTGTTTTATCAAAGCAATAAAATTACTTTAAATCAAAAGACTAAAAATAAGCTAACAGTCAACGTTAAAGAAAATAACCTATCTAGTTCTATGTCCCTAAATTCAATTTTCAAGCTCTTTAACAATATTTAAAAACTCGACAAACAACCCGAGAATCTCTTTCCAGTATTTTTCTATCGATCAGGAAAACGATTCTTTCCTAAAACAACCCCCAAAGTTATGCTAATTTGGTCGTTAGAAAGTGATTGATGTGTTGTTAAATTTCTCTAAATAGGACCTGCAAGCCTTTCTTCCTTCGGCATTTCGCCCTCCTCGTTTAACACTAGAACCGCCGGAGCAGTCATTTTGACTGTTTTGCGTTTTTGATTCTAAATATTTTCAAAGATATTTGAGTTACACACTTGTGATTTCGTGACTTTTCCTAATTTATGCTTCTATATGCGTCATCCAAATTTCATTTATTTTTGAAAAGCCGTTCCGGAGATATTTATTGGTCTACCTAGAACCGCCAAAACAGTCATTTTGACTGGTGGATGTTTAGCGCGTCTAATTCTTGCATTACCACTTAAATTCTTACAGTTAATGCTTTCTAAGAAATATATAGAAGTTCTTCAAACAAATTTATAATATTTTATGGTTTTGACAGATGCAAATGGTCAATATATCATTATAAATCCAAGAAATTTATGTTTATACACTTGCTAGAAGTTTTTGATTTCCCACGCCTTTTTTATAATTTTCTATGAAAGATTTATTATTTCCTTTATGAGAAAAGAAACCAAGTTCATTTTATTGTATTGTTCTTACTTTTTATGTGGAAAAAATGTGTTTATGCAATTATTCAGGCAAAATACTGCTTTACATAGTAATGCAAACAATTGATTTTTTTTGAAACGCTCTAAAACGCAGTTATGACTTCATTATTTAGTTTTTAGTGTTGTGAGAAAGGGTTTTAGAGAAATATATAATTATTCAAGAAATATTTTGTTCATAAATTTTATTTTTGGCTAGAACGTTGTATAAGTAAAAATAACATATTTCTTATTATTAACAACGAAATTTAAGATGCAAAACTAAATAAATGTGTTTGTTTTAAATTGAATTAGTGTTATTTATCCTTTCTTCAAGTATTAGAAGCAATTTCGAGCTCAAAAGATTATTTTTACCGGTAGAAAAGCTTAACAGTCAAAATGACTGCATCCGGCGGTTCTAGGTATGCGGTACTTGCCGGCGGTTCTAGTGTTAAAAACAATCGATGATAATGCGTATGGAATATAATTACTTGCGCGTGCATATCCATGGAAACAATACAGACTAAATATCACGTTTATTTCTTGGGAACATTGGAAAAATGCTACTCTTTCCATTGCTAGACTTCCACCTAAATGAATTATGTAATGAATAATTAAGGCAAATTAAATCGCTTCGGAATCCAGGATAGCCAAGAAAACTCTGGTTAATGTGTATGGCTCCCAGTCCATTCTCAGCTGCTAACGGTGTTCCCTGGGGTATAATGTCAATGCTTCCTAATAGGGTTCTGCTCTTGTTGTTTATGTACTTGCACTGTTTCTTGTTTGATAACCCCCTTTGCCAATGAGTTTCTCCAACTTTCATGAGGGGTGGTTAACAATGTAGTAGGGAAGAGTACGGTGGTTCTTTTTTCCCCTGGCTAGGAACAGCCATGCAGGTCTGGGAAGTTGGAAACTATGTTTCGGTTGTTTTATATAGCAATTTGAAGAGGTGTTGAAGTTAGAAACAAGTCTTAAATCATTTCTAGTATACAGGAAATATCCTCGTTAGTTTGTTTTTAGCGTACATATTGTCGATGTTGCTCTTAACTGTTATAAAGAATAATATAAAGTATCAGATACAATGATGACAATGGTTTTAGAGTGAAAATAACTAATTAGATTTAATGTACAAATTCGCTAATTTGAATATAACAATGAGCAAATTTTATGTGTTTTTGTTTTTATTTGCTAAATAAGTATTAACATTTATCTTGCAAAACATTAATTAATTAATACCATTGCCTTGTATTTTTAATAGCTTTTCTCCTTCTAACAAAATATGAATACTCTTTGAAAGAAAGGCAGAAAAGGAAGTAATTTGGTGTATTTTCGATTTTTAAATTTGGGAATGTTTTCAAGACATCCAAAGTTCTTTCAACAGTAACACAACCAATATTTTTTAAGATGTATACCTTAATAGAAATTTAATTGGATGTCCATAAAAATAAGGCTCTAAAAGCCTAGGTAACACAATCAATATTCGTATAATTTAGTTGGTTGTTCATAAAAATATGAATAAGGTTCAAAAATATTTTGTAAGTTTATTTTGGACCATTTCAAAATTGACTCCGGAAAATCAAGTCTATGGTAACACTAGAACTTATTATGCTTAAGTTAAACTTATATCTAATTTGAATATTACAGTAACCTCTAATTAATCATGGTTAAGACACTCTCAAGGGTAAATAAGCTTTATTGAAAATTTCTGAAACTTTAGAGACTAGTTTAAAGGGTGGTTATATAAAACTTTCCTGCAATTAGAGTTCATAAGAATGATAGTTTAAATTTATAAATTTAATTTTTTCCTCTCTAGATTCGTTTTTTATGCAAATTTTCACTATTAGTTAGTTTAAAATGTGTTACATTACTATAAATGTAATCAATGTACCAAATTGCGCATTCATATGTATGCATAAAATAAATGAGTTAAAAAACCATCTTGCGAAGGAACCTATTAACCCATTAGGTACTAGCGTTACCATATGGTCACGCCAAACAATGCTTTACATTTATTTTTTTCTACACCAAAATAATATTTAATCGATAAATGTTTTATAGTTTCCGACTTGGCAACAGTTCAATTTATCAATAAAAAATGGCAACCCTAATATAGCGCTTCATGTTGGTTCGTGGTAGATCCAAGCAAACAGTGTTACGTTTCGGGGCTTCGAAAATGTCGAGGAATAAGAGGTAAGTCTTTCTGTTCTTCTCATAACTCACTTTGAAACCAATTATTTAGCATTTTCATATTGTTTAGAGATTAAGGAACGGAAATATGCTGCTTTTAAAAAAATATGTGTAAAAATTATGTGTTAAAATTAGGTTATAATATTGCGTTACCATATGGTTACGCTAGTCTCCTAAGTAGTCACTTTTATCCAATTATTTTGAAAAATGAATTGATCGTTATTTTTTGAATTATTTATGTATAATTTTGATTTTTTAGCTTATCTATGAAAGAAATATTAGATCTTCTTGAAGATGATGATCTTGACCAATGCCAATCTTGATTATAGCGGTAAAGCGGTTGCTCCAATGTTGCAAATGGTTGATCAATTACCAGATTACAAGAGGAAACTTCCGTACAGGTTTTACTTTCATAATTTATTTACTGGCTTGAATCTCCTGATAGATCTCGAGAAACGTGGCTATAAAGGTACTGGAACCAAACGTAAAAATAGAGTTCCAAAGGACTGTCCTCTAAGTAATCCAGATACCATGAAAAAGATATAGGATCTTATGAATTTGCATACAGCCAGGATGAAAACATCATAATTATGAGATGGAAGGACAACTCAGTCGTACCAGTTGCTTCAAATATACATAGAATTTCTCCTCTCACTACAGCTGATCGTTATTCACAAGTTGCCAAGAAGAGTGAAAATTCCTTGACCGAATGCTATAGCCGAATACAACAAATATATGAAAGGCACTGATCAAATGGATACAAATATTGGTGTTTATAGAATTGGCATCAGAGGTAAGAAATGGTGGTGGAATATATTTACATGGTTAATTGATGTATGTATCAACAATTCATGGATAATTATAAAAGAAATGGGATCAGACATATCCCAGCTTGACTTTCGGCGGGAGATTGCACAGACATACCTTGCTCGCTATCGTAATGCTCCTAAGGGAAGAGGGTGTCCATCAACTTCTAAAACTGGTGGTTGTGTGATTGCGGATATTATATATGATCGAATGGATCATTTTATTTAAAATGTACCAGATAACAAGAGAAGAAGATGTGCCGGACAACAATGCAAATCTGCGGGAAGTACACAATGTAAAAAGTGCGGTGTAGGACTTTGTGTGGGATGTTTTACTCAATATCATACTAAATAATTTTTATATTATGTCCATGGAGGTTGAAATTTGTATTTTTGTATTTGTTTAATTAGTTTATAAGCTATAAATAAAATAAAATTGGGCAAGTAAAATATAGTCATTTTTCATATTTTGCTCACATAAAGGACTAGCGTTACCATATGGTCACATGCCATATTTCCTAAATTATAAATATAAAAAATAAAAAAAACAGTTTTTTTGCACTCTATTAACATCAATGAAGTTAACTTAGAACGGGGTAAAAATTCTGAAGAGAAAAAATAATTCCGTCCCTAATGGGTTAAAATGGAAATATGGCTAAAAGGGAATACTCGACTGTCCGAATATATAAGTTATTGCCACTCGATTTCAACAGGCATCTCTAAAATCCGACCATTTACACAAATCCAACCGAATTGCGCTTTCAATATTAAAATCAATGGCAAAATATATTCGATGACTCCCCCGCAACTCCAGACTTAACTCGAGTTGGAAACTAGCTGAAAAATCTCTCCCCCAAAACCAAAACGAAAGTTAAAATTAATAGAAGCTCTTTCATTTGGCATTAAAAGGGGCATCATACTCAACCGATTTTTACGCTCTTTTTATTATATCCTTACTCCCCCCACTACTGTCCCATTCACTCACACACGGGATTAAATATGTAAAACGCGTCTCTTCTCAACAAGAGGATCTTACATAGCTTTTCCATTACCCATAATGAAGGGTGTATCACTTTCAATATAGCCATCGTTAACCCATTCTTCAAAATATAGATATCATTCCCCGTAAATATAAAAAATGATCGGGCATTCTTCAGCATTATATTTATCGCTTTTTGGAGGGTTTTCTTTCTCTTGCTTTTTTGCCTCGTTAGAATCTCAGGGAGTGCAGTTGGTTTTTAAGTAGTGATTATTCTCATCTCATAAATTTCAGTCACTCTGTGATCACAATGGCCGTCAAGATTCGATTATATATTTTCTTAATATTTCAATGGCCCTGACATCGCGTTTCGTGGAAGGAAGTGGTTCAAAACAAAGCAGTTGGAGCTCTATGAAGATTAATGTGCCGCGACGGTTGAGTGCTCAGCTGAGGTTTTGATTCTTCTTGCTTTGGTTATACCTGTGATGGTTGATAGGGAGTAAAATATTGTTGTATAGTATTAAAGGATGATTTTGTGTGTTGATTATCACTTTCTTTCAGACTTATAGATCACAGTTGTTTTGCGTGAAGCGTATATGAAACCTAGCAGTCTCAATAAAAAATGGATGGTTTAAGGGAATGATATATTATTTTATACGAAAGATGGCACACTTCTAGCTCTAATACATAGATTCTTATACTTAAAATATGGAAATAAATTTTTAACTTTGAACGTAAACAGTTTGTGAAAATTTATTTGTTTTATTATCTTGTAAAATGAAAGTAGAAAGGATCTGAAGACACATACGTAGTGTGAATTTCGACGTAAGAGACTCTATGAAAAATATAATAAACCATGAAGATAGGAATAAATTTTAATATCACTAATTATATTTATATTATTTTTATTTTATTGTATTTTATTATGCTTATGTATTGCCTTTCTATTATTTTCATCAGGCTATTTTATATGTGGGGGAACACAATTTTGCATCTTTTTATGCAATCGTCCTTTTTAAAAGCCTATATTCATAAGAAAAACATAATTGAAGTTTTTATATAGACAACATTTATTCTTTAAGAGAATATTGCAATATCTTTAAATTATAACCCTATCAAAAAATGATTGATGATTAAAACGTACGCATTACCTATCAAACCAGACGCAAGTAAAAAGCAGGTTGTTTTTGTGATTTGACGTTCACCATTAAATGGCATTACCCCCCACTATTTAAAAGGCGTGGAATACCCTTCGCGTTTCCCACTAACAATTGTAGCTTTAATTATTATTAGACGTTTGCCCCTTAATCTAGTCCTTCAATAAAGGGTCAGTCACAATCCTTCAGAGTATTTGTAATGCTTCCTTTGAGTAGCATCCACACGATGGGGATGTTAATTAATGTCCTTGGAAGTCAGAGCTGAGTGCATATCAACGAGAAGGAAAATGTTTTAAAGACCACCATTGGGTCTATCTACAGACACTACAACTGCTCTGGTGAGTTAGTAGCGCTACCAATTATGACTGAACATTGAAGCCTTACGTTACGACTAAACAACGGGGAGGCCGAGCACTACTTTTCAATAAGGGCATTAATGTGTGTGGTGGTATAGAAATGGTTGGATAAATACAATTGGTTGCTGTGGGTGTTTTGATATGTATGTTACGGACAAATTGATAAAACAGGCATGAAGTGAACTGGGCAATATTATATGTTATATGGAATATATTCTCAATGTGTATCCTTCTGCCCGAAATACGCAGGTATTATTAATGACACCCAGATTTATCACATTGCCCTTAACATATATAACTTCCAGATAACTATGCATTTAAATTATTTATATTGAATCATTCGTAGAAATTGTACCCAAGACATTTTATTTCGTGTTAAATAAAAGCCACATACAAAAAACATATACCAAATTAAAGCAATTAACTTATTAAATTTAACATTTCTGGAAAAAAAGCTCTTTAAGATCTGTAAGATATTTAGCCATATCAGAATCATTGACACAAATCTGATTTTAGTTTAAAAATTTGACTTCCAATATAATCTGAAATTGATCTATTGGACACAAACGAATATATTTTGTTTACATAACAGGAATTACATATATTGACATAGAAATATGTGTCAGACTGTTCTTAGATGTACTAAATAGAGGTGAAATATGAGAACCATATGGTTCTGAATAAATTTTAAAGGTTTCAGTAATATGTATATAAACTACCTTAGTAAATAAATATGAAGGCTGTGACGTCCCCTTTTAAATCCTTAGATATATGATAGCATTGTATTCTGAACTAAGGTGCGAATTTAAAAGACGTCTCTCTTCATAATATCAATCAACAGCCTTCTTCCACTGTAATTAATTGAACGTGAAGTTAATCCTTCCTTAAAATATTGAGGCTTAAATCATCCTGCCTTCACCTCTTTTTCTAGCGGGGGAATTAACACGATTGACTCCCAAATCCCCGTTTTGATAAATAACTGATTAACATTCAAAGCCTGAGTCTTTTTTCGGCCCTTTTATAAATCGCGATTCCCGAAAACAGGCTCATGGCAAGGTTCATTTTCCCGAAATTCGGAGATTATCCCCTCAACTGGAGAAGATCCCTTGAATAAAAAGATCCCAGCTGTTCTCCATGCTGCTGCTTAATAAACAATTTTCCCATGAGTCATTTTCTTCACTACTGAATAATAACCTTCAAGGCTAAAAGTCAGTTTTACAGATATATATATAAGGCTACCGCTCTATAAATACTTCCCTTCCAGCATGCAAGATCTTGAGATATCTGTAACTACGGGGAGATAATCTCTGTATAGTTGCCATTGCTAGCTTTCGTATGAAATTCACATGGCATAATTTGCATGCAAATTAGGCAGAATCTAATATATTACTGGAAATGTAAATATCCCATTTCGTGTTGAGGATGACTGCTTTTTTTCCCTTCCTTGGAATGGTGGATCCCTCTGCTTACGGTATTTATCGTGAACGTATGCAAATTCGGGACATAAAACGCTGGGAAAATTTATATATTTCTGTTTTAAATTTCTGATTAGCATCCAGGAAAAATATTTTCTTTTGCATTACCGCTTCTATTTATCGTGGAAATGAAAGTATGGGGAGATAGGGGAGAAAAGTCCCGTACCTTCGCCAAATTTTTTTTCATAATTTTTTTACTCTGTGTTGGGATTGACTCACTCTTTTCTCGATACGAGAAACCAACTATACGATTGAAAAGAAGAGTGGGATGAGGTGCAACTCTTTTTAAAGAGGAAACCTCACAACACGATGCTATATAGGTTGGATTATTGGTTTATCTAATGAATTAACATTCATATATTCGAATATTCCTATAGCGATTAATATTCGGTTAACACTTTGACTGCCTAGGGTGTTCTATTTAACTCATACATTTTGTGTCCAAGAGGCTTCGTGGGTTAAAAATAACTCACTCCTATAGCCTTCACACTACTTCAAAAACATGTGGCCACATGGACATTTTTGTGGCAGTCAACGTGTTAAATATACTCTAAAATCGCGTTTTATAAATTATGTTTGGACAATTACCGTATTTAAAAAAAACAGAAAAAAGTCAATATCTTGGTAAAACAAATGGTTCTCATTTCAAAAACAACATTAAAAGTTTCGAAAAAGTTTTAACTATTGATTTGAAAATAAAAATATCTTAAATTGAGTTGTCCTCGAAACGCTGGGATGTATGTGATACAAACAAGCATCGACGAAGATCACATCGAATCACATCGAGAATCACGGAAAGGTTATTCTTGATTAGCTGTTCGTACGGTTGTTTGTACCAACTGACGTCACACAACTGTTTGTGACGCAGCAGCCGTTTTCGCATATTTTTTATGAGAAGAACTTTGAAATTAAATTTAAAAAGTAATAAAAAATTCTAAGAATCAAAAAAATATTTTCCGACAAAATCCATTTTTCAACCACCCTCATCCAATAAAAAATGGGAAGTTATTCTACATCCTTCAAAAAGCAAAGTTAAAATCAATTACTTCAAAAGTAGTTTGCCTCTAAGAATATAAATTTGGTCTGTTACTCTTAAAATTACTAATTTCATTTGAGTAAATAAATTTTAAAATTATATAAGAAAATGATTTATATAATACATGGCAAACCACCTTTTTCTTGTTATTATTTAAACAAATTATATAGAGGATAGGAGGTATTATGGAATAGTCGGGTAATATGGAACACCTGAGTTTCTGCTCCCCCTCGTGCTACCATCACGTGGCAATGCCACAAAGGTCTTAAGAAATCCCCCATGATGCAGTGCTCAAAGAATTTAGCTTCTTGTTGTTGTCTGATCAGTCGCAACAAAGCAAAGTGTGTTTTAATATTTTCGAAAGTTTTTGTCAGTAAATGTTCAAACTTTTTAACCTACCAGTAACTATGAGACTTTTATTTTTTCGTTACGCATAATGTACACTAAATGATCAGAAGTTTCTCATACTGCAGTCGTTTTTTAGCTACCCATGTTTTATTGGTCAGTAAAAGGGTTCATAGTACAAGCTTGTGTGTCGGGTATTATGGAACACTAGGTCCATTCTGATGTGTCATATGAAATTTGCTTCCTGCCATGAACTAAAGGACAGGAAAACAAAGATGCTGAAGCATCTTAAACTAAGATCTTTTGTAATGAACAATTTTCCGAAGATCAACGAGGAGAAATTTGGATAAAATGTATTAGCTGTTTTCTGTGGGCTCATCTTGACTGTACTGGAGCAGAAAAAGACGATTATATTTATGACTATTGCAAATAGACTCATGAACAAAACTATTTGAACGTAAATTGTTAAATATATTTTTATAGTTAAGATTAACTATGTTCTCTTAATTAGTTTTCAATTGTAAATTCAACTGTTCCATATAACCCGACTGTTCCATATTACCCTCCATTTGTAACTTTTTCTTAAAGTAAATTTTTTGATTAAAAAAATAAATGCTGATTTATTGGACCATTGGCCCTTCATTGTCATTAGTTATAGTATGTACTTAAAACGATTCGGCGGATTTTTATTAAAAACCAATTGAGTTACTCTTAAATATATAAAGGGTGTTCCATAATACCCTCATCTCCTCTATTTAAAAACATAACACCGTAAAGAAACTTTATTTTTTGCAGCCTATTAAAAATTACATTTTGAAAAGGTGTTCCAAGATTCTGTTCAGTTTTTAAGTATTTTAAAGCAGTAAATAAACATTCAGCACACTTCATAAATCTTTTAATCTGGTTTGTAAAAAAATCAGTCTGCACATGTTACAAACAATTCACATAGTTTTTATAATACTTGGCTGAGATTTCTTATCATATTAAGAAAATTGATACTTAAAAAATAGTTTGTTTAAAGAGAATAAAAAATACAGTAGAAAAATTATTATTTTTATTTATTAAAATGATTTAATTAAAAAAACGCACATTTAAATAAAAATTTTATATTCATAGGTTTTTTTCATGGATAAATGTTACACATGGCGAAAGAAATCCCTGTTATTTCTTAATTGTTTATTCTAAAGTTTATCATCTAATTTTATATTTTAAAGGTGTTTGCAACATCTTTTTTTGCAACAAAGGTGTTTGCATCCATCTGCTTAAAGTAGTCTCAATTATTTTCACAAATTAAGAAAACTTGCCTTACCAACATAAATATTGAAAAACAGCTTCTTTTTAAATTTTGACAATGAATTCGAGAAAGAAATTAATCTTCTTATTTCAAACGCTTTAAACTGCACTAAGAACTTTTTTATTTAATCTCCATGTGTCAAACTTTAAATGCCTATTCTAATTGTGTATTTTTTTTTAAATTTTAGTTCCAGCTAAATGAGGAAATTTTATAGTTTTGTTTTTGCTAAGCAAAAATTCAGATATTTGATGATTTTTTTGTCTTGATTTAGTAATCAAATATTAAAAACGTTCAATCCCCATCCGATACATGCTTGTACATTGGTTTCTTCACTTTTTAGACAGTTGAATTTAGTTAACGTGTTTTGTTATTTTTTTACACTAAATAACAGCAAATCATCAATGGCACGAAGCCATGATAGTATCCGTAAAAGAGGAAACAGAAACTGAATCCGTTTGAGCCAACTGTACAATTTTACTCATGAAATAAAGATATCAATTTGAAAGATTAACTGTACCACTGTCACTGTGATTAGTTTATGCAAAGTGAGGCAGGAAGAGCGATAAGCTAACTTAGTAATATATTCCAAACCTATATTTAGAAATGGAATGTTCACCAAGAATATTACACATCCTGGTTGTTCTATTTCTCTTAACTGAAAAGGACTCATGCATGGCTATGTACAATTGGAATGTTTTTTGTATAAATTTAAGTTTTTTCCATTAGAATTTTTTGGACGATAATCATGATGATAACTACGCATTCTTTCGTTGAAAGTGTTTAACTTTAAATGAAAAGAAGAATATCAATTTGTAAAATACGGTTAATGTATAGAATGATAGAAACCATGCGAGTTAAGCATTTGGTTCCTATATGAAAGTATAAAATGCATATTATCTCTTTCTCTCTCTCTTTCTAATCCAAAATACGACTATCTTACTTAAAGTGTTGGTATACTTAGAAATATCTTTCAAAATTTCATTTGTTTTTCTTTTTATTGATATAAATTTTTATACGGCATAGCTTTAATAGTATCTCAAAATAGAAGGGACCCGAAAAAATTTTGGGATAGCAAGTTTTAGAGATAAGAAGAAGAAATAGAGGATACTTATAGTTTCAAGAGAGAAAAAATTTTTTCTACGTAATCGAGTTTTCATAAAATTAAAGCTCGAGATAACGAGGATGTATTGCATAGGTATTTCCTTAATTTCAGCATTAATCCAACTTCTGAAAATCATAATTTTTTTATAGTAAACGTGAATTCTCAATTTATTAAACTTAGAACCCCTTGGTAGAAAATAAATACGGCATAAAGTTAAAGATAAATATTTAAAAGATTAAGAGAGACAACGAGACCACCATTTATTTCAAGTTCACAATATTAATCTTAATCATTATGAATTCAATTTTAAAGTGTCAGTTACTGGTGCACTGTTAGTAACTGGTACCACTACCCTGTAAACTCTTATTGACCTTTCGTTCAGTTTAATGTTATAAAAAAGTGACTAATTATCAACGCTCTGATCAGCGAATTATTAAAGCTTTCATTTCTTTATCGTATTGTATTTTACTGACTAAAGTGTTCATAGAAAAGCTATAGATCTTTCAATCATCCGTTTGTTTCTTTTTAAAAAAAATTTCCTATAGGTACTTAGTACCCCCGTTCAATCTCGTGTTTCCCAACAATTTGTGGAATTATTTTAAAATCGAAAGTCAAAAATCCATCAATAGTATGTTACTAACACAACTCACAACCAAAACACAAAAAACGGAATCTACCCACCTATTATTCATTTTTAACAGATAGTAGTTTTATTTGCTGGACACTGTTACCGCACAAAACATGGAAGAATCATAGCAAGGCATTTCTGATCACAGAATAATTCATCGATCACAAGTATGCATTCTTCGTTTTCCCTCGTGTAATTCCTCGATACTGCAAACAATGAGGCACAACTCCACACTCACGTCCAAATTAGTGTTTCATAAGCTCCGGTAAAATGCCTCGAAACTTCTTGAGATAGTAACTCCTCGAGGAATTCCCACTGAATTGCGTTGATCAAAAATTCACGATTCCCTCCCAGCACAAAAAAGGTACATCGCCGGGTTATGCGTATAAATATACAGGCTTCATAGCAACTTAATAAAATGAAGATGGAGACGGGCGTGCGATTTCCATAGCAGAGGAGTCCAAATCCCTAGACGCTAGCTCCTGGTGTCTCTCGCATGCTGGCATTAGCTGCTGCGAAGATAAAGAACGCTGAAAAAATTCCGTTTTGACACGGGAACGTATAAATAATTGAGCTGTCAGGCTGTGTACGACTTTGCAGGCTGCCGGAGTTTTTTCCCCGAGTTCTTTGGCGATGTAGGCATTTACGCAAATTAAGCAACGCCGGGTACTCCCGAGTGATACTTGTGGTTGTGAGCCAATAAGAGAAGGCCTTTTGGATATTGAGAAATCATGGCTGTCGAAAGGTATTTGTCAAGGGGTACTTCTCAGCTGCTAATGTGTATTTAAGAGCTTTCTGTAGGGGTACTTGGATGGATACGGAGATGCGTGTGTGTATGTGTGGCAAAAAGCACTTTGGAGGGTTTCTTCTTTTTGTATCAATATTTTGGATGGGGTGGGAATTTACGCTTTAGGTTTTGTAAACGTCGGTATTTGGCTGGCAGGTCTTAATATTTTTGAAAATGGAGGGCGTATTTCGAATGGGATGAAATAAACTGTTTTGGGGTTTATTCCTGGATTTCCAACTTAGTTGGGTGTGTTTTGAAGATTAAGTGGATAAAATGTATCGTGTTTTGTGATGTGTTTTCAAAAAAAATGTGCTAACTTTTTTCAGATAGTAGTTACATTTTTAAAGCAACAAAGTGTAGAAATGAGTATCGATGTTCAAACAAAGAAAATTTTTTAACAATATTTTTAGGCGCTGTTAGTTTTACTTTTTGATCGAACTATGTTTCTGAGTAAAGTCGTATCTATCAAAAGTAATCATTATTCTTGAAACTAATAAAACTTAAAATCCGATCATGAATTTTTTTGTGTCAAACCAGACCCGCTTTTTACGATTTTATTCAAAATTCAATTATTGAACCAGAATTCATCAAGTGTAGTCATGAAATTCAAACCCCAATAAGAACGGAATTTTTTATAAATGGATCTACCTAAGGTTCATTATAGAAAGTTTTTTAACCACACTCAAATATTTCGTTGTTATTATTATTATCGTATTCACTTAAATATCTTATTCAGTGAATTTATAACCAATTAATTTCTATTACGCCAGAATTTTTGTTTCCCCTTGGCGAAATGTTCATTTATTGGTTTTTTTCCCTGTTTGTCCAATAAAGATTATTATTACTTCTAAATTTATGTATCAAAATTTACCATTAATTAAAATAAATCATGCTTTTAAGCTAATGACAACATTTCAAAGGATTAACATGCCTTCCTGAAGTTGCATCTTACTCAAAACTTCTAATCCAATAAATACGCATGTCCAGATTCCTCCACATAGGTTAATCACAGTCACCTTAGGTTCCGGCCATAGCATCGAAAACCATTACATCGTTGGTCGTAGGCCCTGAGTATCACACCGCAGATAGCAAAGCACACCATTAAGAGAACACGGCGTTTGCTTTGTAAAGCGGGAAATTTCACTGGCATTACCTTAATTGAAATTGGGAGAGCTCTTTGACAGTCCTCATACTTGTGTATGTGAATATAAAGGACCTGCTTCGTCTCATATAAGTACCATATTCATTAAATAAGGTGCCTAATTTGACTTAGGTTGAGCGACCGCTTCAGCCCTAACGTCAGCGAATTAACTTAATTTTGATGGAGCTTTAGGACCTATCAGAAACTGGTTTGTGTTCGTAAATTTCACTTGGACTTGGCTGACAATCAAGTAAAATTTGTGTATTGAAGTATGCAGGAGTCGTGTGTATGTTAAAACGTTTTTTTAGCGTTATTAGGGGAAAACGAGAAAAGTATGCTAAAACAGGTGTGACTTAGAAATACCATAATGGATTGATTAGTTCGGCGCTGTTCGAAACTCTCAATGCATATTAGTTTGTATATTTTGCTTTAAGTTTTGCTTTTAATCAATGGATCTCAGATAAATGAAAAATGGAGAAACATATATTTTAAGAGAAGATGGATAAAATATTTTTAAAATACATAGCTTTAATATTAATTAAAACGATGAATTGATTTATTTACCTTAAAATTTCATTACCAAAAATAGTCTCATAAAAATAATCTCAATTGTTTTGAATTTTGTTTTTAATTATTTTTATTATTTTTGAATCGTTTATCAATATTAGAGAATAAAAGAATAAATTTTTCAAAAGTGTCTACAACTATTTCCAAAATAAAGCGCCAATCTTACAGGAAAAGTATTTTTCTTTTTATCCAAAGGAAAGAAAAAGGATAATCATGAATTTTAAATACAAAAGTTTTACTAAAGTTTTTCTAGATAATGTAAACCGTAAATCCGTGTTATAATTTAATATTCGTGTTTGTCGAGTGTTATTGAAATTTTTAAGTGTGCTATAATTGAGATGTTTTATTGCAAGTTTTTTTTATCCCTGTTAAAAAAGAATATAAATTTTTTTAAGTATTTCTTATTACAAGTTCTTAAACACTGTAAAATTGATTTTTTTAGCCTAGACTTCTCCCAATATTTATTTTTTACATTTTTAAGTTTCCATAATACGTAAGAAAACAATGGGCTAAGAGGCTTCATCCCTCCTAGAGCTTTATTTGATATTTAAAAATAAACCATATTTTTTTTTATTATTTATCTATATTTTTATAAAAATAAATAATAAAATAGGGACAAAAATTGATTGAGAGAAGAAACATCTTTCAATCACTACAGTGTATTTTAAGATATAAATTAAAACCAAAATTCTAATATACATCTATAACACAATCATATTTAAATTCTAATGAAACTATATATATTTTAAGTTACTGTTTTAAATATATTTAGAGCTATAGTTTTCCTCAAAGGAGACTATTTTCTAATTTTTAATTTTGTAAAGGTTACCGTATGTTTTTTATAATAACCATATTAAAAAAATGCTATGAGTACGTTCTAAATGGTTTATTTTATATAGTTTAACTTTGTATTATAGATAAATTTTAAAAGAAAAGCTATTACTCAAATTTGCCTATTTTACTTATTAGAAACTCTTCTCTAACCAAATTTATCTGTATTTAAGTAAGTTATTCATATTCTTATTTGTAGTAAACATTTTATGCGAAAAATTTTCACAGATAAATTAATTAAATTTAAGTCAGGCAAACTACAAAAGGGAAAAAACAGAACACAAAACAGCATATTTCCTATATTTCTAATTACAATATTTGCCAGTTTGTTTTATTGGTATTACACAATGTCCCACATTTTGAATTATAAATTAGAAGGGAAGATCGACACAGAGTAAATTATTACCCCAGCATAATTATTATTTTTCCTATAGACATAAACTATATACCTTATTTATCAAATATGCATCAAACAATCCGGATTGCCGACTGAAATGAGGTTTTATGTTAATAAACATAAACGCATATTGCATTAATAATTCATTCTTGTTTTTTTAATATATCTGTCGGGTAAATTGTGAGTGTATTCGTGTAGTATGAAGCCATGATAAATTTGATTATATATAATCAATGACAATGTGTAGGAGAGACGATGAATAAAATATCTCATTACACTCCAACTTCAGTGTCTAGGAAAATTAGACTCAATTTTAGTAATCGCGCAGGCTATTCTAAGTGCATCAAATTCGTGAGACAAACAGTATAAAAACCGAAATGGGTCTGCAGAAAAACTAAATACACTTGCACCCTCCCCACCTTATTTCTGTTAAAGACAAGGCCGGGAGAACATTTTCTCAATTAATCAAATCACTCCTCTTGTTTTCCTTCAAAAAAAGCCCTCTTTTTTTGCTCGGTTAAAACTTCCCACGTTTAGAATTATTAATTTAAAGAACGCACCTAAAATAATTTGTTTCCAATAATTGAATTATCTCAATTGAAATGCAAAATAAAATAACTATAATTCGAATAGTTGGTGCATGCAACATAGAGGCATGCCAATCTCTTTTTAAATCTCTATAATTAGAGTTTTAAGAGGAAAACATTTTTCTACTTCCCTTTCCAAGGGCGCATTTTTACTTCATATCATATAAGCACGCAAATCCTACATTTAGTTTGTAAGTAAACACAGCGCATTCGTTTGTACAAGTGGCGGCAAGCTCCAACAAAGTATAACCGTCTGTTAAAAGTATTGCGTGTTTTGCTGTTTATTGCTCTGGGTCTCTGGGCCCTCCGCATTTTCTTAAATAATCCCCGCAAAACTGTCTCTGGAGGGAGAATAGTTCTTTGGAGAAGGGTTCAAACACGATTTTATCGTTAAAACTTCTGTTGCGTTTTCAAACTTTCTTATAATAGATAAGCAACTTGGTCTGGTCAATATTCCCTGGCGTTTCTTCCTATCTTCTAATAATTCGCTTTGAATCCGACGAAAAAATGGAGTTAAGTGAGTTTTCCAAGTTAACTCATTCAAAATGTTTCTTGAATATTCCGAGCATTTGCAAACAAAATCGAGATGCTTTCTGACTTTAAAGGCTATCGATGTGTGTTTGAATTTTCTTATGTTGAGAAACCTTTAAAAACTGGAGTATCCGTACTAGTTTAAACATGCTAGCACAAAAATTGCTGGAAATGTTTTCAAATGCAATTGAATGCGATTGTTGCTTTTGGGTTACCCGTTGCTTTTTATTTTTTAATTCCTTCATGAAAAACCACTCAAGCTTTCCTAAAAGACGCCTTGGTTTATAATATCTGGTTAAAATATCTGGGAAGATTCCCTTTAATCTAGCATGAGCTTTGATCCCTAGTTTATGATCAAGTTGTTAGTTACTTAAAAAATTGAGGAAAAATTGTTAGAAATGAATTGTAAGTTTATCCTCGTTAATTTATCAAAATTAAGGACGGTGTTATAAACTTATTATGCTAAATATTCTTACTAGTCTATTCTTTAAAACATCAATTAATTATTTATAGATGAAAAATGAAGAATTCAATGAAAATAGTGTTATCCTTAAAATGTTTATTTTGAATTGTGTCCTCTTCAATAAATTTTGTAATGAATTTTAATGTTCTTACTATGGAAGATTTATTCTTATAGCTTATAAAATTTGAGGACAAATTAAACACGAAATGAAAAATATTTCATATTTTTAACATATGTTCAGTAATTTATCCTGAGTAAAGTAACGCATTTCTTAGATGAAGGAATAGGATATTTTCAATATTACGTATTTGAAATTTTTTTATTTATACATATATTACTTTAGGTTTCATGAATTGGGTTTCAGGTCTTAAAAAACGAAAAAAAAACGCAAATACCAATTAACCAAACTTAATGCGGGATGTCAAATATTAATGTTATAAAAACTATCATAAAAAGAAATGAGATAAATTATTAACCTCACAATTTGGAAAACTAGAAGTGAGTAGTGAGTAGTTTAGAAAAAAGCAGAAGTGAGTTTAAAGTTCGCAGTTTTATCCACCTTTCAAAAACACTACCAACATTAACAGCGAACTCCTTAAGATTCCATAAGAGAAAACGACTTAACCTCAAAATCCTCGTATCATCCCCTCCCACGTAAGATATTCACTTTAATAAAATATACTATTCGATATCAATGTCATAATAAAGTTTCCGGATCTTTTAGTAGGCGAGCCAACGTGAGGAAAATACAAAGGGGTGGGGACTGTTGTTCAACTTTAAGGTAAAATATTATTCCATTTTTAGTTTATATTACAGCTACGTGAGGACAGGATCTTTAGGTGCGAAACTTGTGTGTGGTGTTTTTATTTTTGCCCACATCCCTCAAATAGGAAGGTTAATGCTTCATTCGTCATGTGAAATGGTGAGGAGGTAGTCTTGAATACAGTTGAATATTCCCTTTCCCCAAGGAGATGGTTCGCTATTCTAAGACTTTATTCGCTACCACTTTTTCAGTTTATTCCTATTATGCCTGCCTCTCAATACTAAACAGTTGCCTGTATGGCTTTTGTCTAGGTGAATTCTTTTTTATGTATGGAACTATTCAATGGATCTTGCCGAAAAGTCTTTTTTTTCATCGCTTTAGTTGGGCGAAATAGGGAGTAGGGGCCTACTTTTCTAAATGATCACAGTAGATAATTTTTTGTTCAATTTTTTCCTTTCTTAATGCCAACTTTATGAGCATTTATAATAATTATTTCGTCTGTTAAAAAAAGCCGCCTCTTCAAGCATTGAAATGTACCGTTTCTTTTTAATGTATAATAAATTGCACGGAAATAAGATACTTGATTTAATACAGCCTTATTTCTGAGCGGAAGAACAGCTCTTTCCGAGGCATCGTAAACATAAAAAAGTTGATAAAAGACTGGTTTTTGAAAAAAATCTTAAAGAAACTACCGAATTATTTCGTCTTTGCTTTGGAGTTTTTCCGACGAAGAATTAGTAGCTCTTTAATTTCTGTTTCTTTACTCTACTTTTCTTTTCAAAGAGGATTATAACAGTGTAAAATGCTATTTTGCGAAGTGTGATAACAATTGCTGTTTTTTTTAAATAGAGTGTGTTCAATGCTTAATATTTTTTATAATCTTTTCAGCACAGTGTTGGTTTTATTTAAAAATTCCCCTTCCTTCGAAAACTCATTTTTTCTTCGTTCGATGCTATTCTCGTAACTTGTTTAAGGTTAAATAGTTTCCTGGAATCTTTCTTAGGTTTAAAAAATAGTTCTAGTTTATATTGTTTTATGTAAAAGGTGTAAAATAAAATATGCTTCTAACAATTTGTTTAACTTGAAAAATATCAAAATATCATCTCATAGCAAGCTGAGGAGAGAACTAAGGTTTAAATAGTTTATTGAAGGATTAAATATAGTTTTCCTCGCTTCAAAAACACTACTTCTCTAAAATAAATAACACTACCACACGTAACTAATTCTCTACTATGCTCAGAGAACTACGAACTAGTATACCTGCCATTTTATTTTATTTTTATGAATAGGTAATATTCCAATACTTCAGTAATAAGATACTTTATCTTACCTTTTGTTACATTTTTATAAAAATCTGTTCATGTTTGAGTATAACATACAGCAACATTATTTACTTTATTTACATTGTATTTAAATTACTTTTAAATATATTCCTCTACTTAAAAGGCTATGAACAAATCCCACTGTGCTAAGTAAGAAATTTGCTATTCATAAAAACCTTCTGCAAATGCATAAAAAATCTTATAAATATTTATAGTAGGATATTATTAATATAGGCTATTATGATAATACTCTAAATCACTCGTATAAAAATATAAACATAAAATTATACTAAAACATTATATTAGGGGCCTTTAATAATCCATTTAATAATTTTAATTAATCCATGTAATAAAAGTATTGATATAAAATTAAAAGCATTCAATTTGGTTAACCTTTAAAATTTAAAAAGAGTAGCTTCACAATGGAGGAAGTCACAAAAATCTCACATAGGAGAAAAAAGAGTAAAACACGTGGAATTGTGTGTTGAATGGAAACTTATATGAACAGAAAAACGTTTTTTTTTAATTTAAGTCTGTAGCTTTTTTGAATAAAACATTGTAACCCGCCAAAAAATATTTCCTGACCCAAACAAAATGAAGAACTTGTAATTCAGCCATGCCAATGTGCCTTTAACTTCTACTTTATACAGTATAAGGTTACTTAAGCATGCAGTTGATCCTTCCAATATTAACTTTTCACGCGATTACTTCACAGGTAATTTTGTATTAATATTTTAATTCGGAACTCGCCGAAAATTAGCAATTTGTTTGGGAAGCCGTTTTAAAATTTTTCTCTCAAACAAGGGCTTAATGCCTGGCCAGTCTGTATCAGTGGGCCCCCAAGACTTAAAATATTTTAATTAATTTTTGTGCCGCGGCATTTTCCAGACAATTACGTTTCTCGACTCCATTAATCACACATCAAACCTGAACTGAACACATTAAGAAAGCTAATTAATGGATAGATTAGCAAAGCACTTAATGAAATAATTAATGCTTTATAACTCAGACTTTTTTGTCCGAAGTTTGAATACATGGGATTGTTTTCACATTCTGGAGGTGGAAGAGGTGTCTTTGATTTCCTTTCTTCTGGGATTGCTTCCGGCTTGTTTCTGATTTATGCACATTTATATTTAGTTAATGTAATCGATGGAAAGGACTTAAGTTTATTTAACTGCTGAATATTTGACAATTATTTAAGGTTTAGTGTGGTGGTTATTCATGAAAAGTTTATGTTCAGCATACTCCGGTGTAATCGACACTTTTTGTTTTAATAATTAAATCATTACACAAAATTGAACGAAATATTTTGCCATCATTGTTAAACATAAATGAGTTACAGTTGAATAATATATAACGCTAACAAAATGATAAGATCTTATTTAAAAAGTAATGGTTTAGTTTGACTAAAACTTAAACTGAAAGTAAAATAAAAAGGAAAACTAAAATTCTGAAAAGAAGTACAAATCCAAATGATAGCCAAGCAGATTTTATCAGATCTATGATAAAATAATCGAAATGATCTATGATAAAAAAAAATCTATGATAAAATAAATCCAAATGATAGCCACGCAGATAGCAACAATATTGTAAGACTACAAACTTTTTTCCTGGCAGTAGGACTATATTTTGAAAGTTATCTTTAGTCATAGATTATTCAGAAGTATTTTACAATTATCCAGTTATAATAGCGAAGGGTGACTTTTAGTAGAATTACAGTGAATATGTGAATAAAAATACCTATTACACTTAAAAACCATTACTCACACACCATTTTTTACCTAATTAATAAATAACTTTTTTTGATGATTTCAACGATATGCTAAAATAACATTAGCATCAAGCTAGTTTTTCAATTTCGAATAACGATCAAATTACTAAAAGTTTATTTAAATACGAGTAGTAACCCCCAATCAGTTCTTTTAGATAAACCTTACAGCAAATAAGGTCTGGCAAGCAAACCGGGCTTTCAATTCCAGTTCCAGCAAAACTCCTACGGATACACACAGTTGACAGCTTTTTATTTCAACATATTAGGTTCCAATATCCGCAAGCTCATTATCAATTTCAAGCCACTAAATTGACACCTGCGTGCTTTACTTCAAGGGAATGAGAAAATCACCACTGACGGCAACACCAGGTTTACGTTTAAAAGGACTTCAAATCTCATCTTGTTACTAAATAAGAGATTGTAATGAGAAGATAATTTGAAGTTTGAAGTATCCGTTTTTAACTTCGATTCCGTTTATTGTTGCTGCATGTCAATTAGTCTATGGCTTTTTATAAATTTTATTTATTACTTGTATGGAATTATCCTGTCAATGAACTGAAAAGGGAATGGAAATACTTTCAAGCAATGTCAGATTCGAGTTTTAATTGCTGTCTAATTTTGAATGATATACATCAGTTTAAAAGTGATTACACTGTTCTACAAATTTGACCTTCAAAATTTTTTCCTTGATGAAAATAGTCAATTCTTATAGATTTTGGGTCGCTGAATACGAAAATCACCATTAAAATTCTCAATTGACTCAGGATTTTTGGGGAACAGCCCCTCCCCCTTTTTACGTTTTTCGACGACCTTATAACTTTAAACTCGATTTTCAGGGTCAAAAAGCATTATTTTAGTCTTCAAATTGCTCCCCAGTTAACAAGAAATGTTCAAATTAATAAAATATGATAAATTTATAATAAATGGATAGGGTTAAGGGGGAATTACCCCCCTAAAAATACAAAAAAACAGCTAAAAATTATAGAGATTTCTATACGCTATTTTTTCCTCTTATTTTTTACGCAAATCCCGTTTGAAGGGTCCTAACCCTTCCCCAAGGACCCAAATTTGATGACAATATGCAGCAATAATTTTTACTAAAAGCGGTTGAGGTGTTAGCCTCCCAGAAGTCCCCGCGGAAGAGTTCGGAAGACTTCCAGAATCGCGAAGGCGCTCGCGAGCTCAGGAATTAATATCGATGATTTTGAAAAGATTACAAATGACGTTTTTCTTATATTTTGGGTGTATCCTAAGTAGAAACTCTTCAGTTCTTTAAAAACTGACCGGTTTTCGGGAGTGAGGATTCCATGTTTCAAGATGTTAATAGATGCACGGCTGTGGATAACAATTAGGGGGCATCCCCTTAAAAATTGAGGGTGATGGAGGAAAATGGGTGTCATATTTGAATTCAGCAGATCATTTTACACAAGAATCAGCTGAAATTTAGTAAGTGGCTTCAAATTTTTTTTTGTACAGCACGGTTAAACTCTAAGTGCGGCATTGAACCCTTCCGTGGGTGCTCTGGGGGGCGCTCTCACCTCAACCGCTTTTAGCAAAAATCATTGCTGCATATTGCCATCAAATTTGGGTCCTTGGGGAAGGGTTAGGACCCTTCAAACGTGCATTGCGTATAAAATAAGAGGAAAAAATAGCGTATTAAAACCTCTATAATTTTTAGCTAATTTTTTGCATTCTTAGGGGGTTAACTACCCCTTAAACCTATCCATTTGTTATAAATTTATCATATTTCATTAATTTGAACATTTCTTGTCCCCTGGGGGGCAATTTGAAGGTTAAAGCAATGCTTTTTGACCCTGAAAATCGAGTTCAAAGTTATAAAGTCGTTAAAAAACGTGAAAAGGGGGAGGGGCTGTTCCCCGAAAATCCTGAGTCAATTGAGAATTTTAATGGTGATTTTCGTATTCAGCGACCCAAAATCTATAAGAAATGACTATTTTCATCAAGGAAATTTTTTCAGTGTAGAACAGTGTTATTTATAGGGTAAACAACATTCATTTGTAAAGGATATTTTAATTGCATAAACTGATAATTTGAATAATTTTAAAATAAGTTTGATATTATTTCTATTCGTTTAACAAGTTAAAAAATCTACTCACAATATTCTGCAAGCTAAAAATGTACTTTTTTGGGAATAAATGTTTCATATTTCATAGAAACGCAAATAGGATATATGTTACGGGCAATGTGATAAATTCAATGGAATTTATGAATGAAATTTATCACTTTGCCCGTAACATATATTTAATTATTCAACTAATCAACCTATTAGACTCATAGATATATTGAAATTACTTTATAATGTAGGAATACAGTTCTATTTTTAAAAATAGACAAGCCAAGAAAGCTGACATAGGAATGAATAGTTATCTACAAAGATATAAATATGTTTTAAATTTTCTATAGGTAGTTATTGATCTATTTTTATTGATCATGATTATTTAAAGTCATGGCCTTTCCTAACTAAGCATAACAAATTAACTTTTTAATCATTAGTATTAGAAAATAAGTTACAATTTTCCATTTAACAATAGCATTCGTGTCGGGGGCATGGAATCATTTAAATATTCGAAGGTATTTGAATACTAATTTAAAACTTTAAACTATTTCAAAAATTAAGGATTTATCAGGAGACGTTTATATTCACTGAAGATGATTGAAAGAAACTCCTCCGAAATTCACAATTCATATTTATATGTATTCTCAGTGTGATTTTATAAGTCTTCAATATTATTTGAATGTTAAATAATTTTTGTAAAAGAAAAGTTTGCCTCAATCATTTCAATGAAGTTAAAAAAGCAGTATGCGCATTTATGTAAATAATTTAGTAAGGTTTATGAATAAGACGAATAAATTTAATTTTCTCAAGTAACCATCCATTGTTTTGAAGAAAATGAAACAAGTAAATGTATAACATAATATAATATATTCTCTCAGTGGAAAGGAAGTTTCCTAAGCCCTTTTCCCTTGATAAAAAGTAGACTATTGGAAACAAAGGTATTTTTTTATTTAACTGTAGGTGCATTCTGAAATTCGCTTCAGGTAAATATGAATCAAAATAAAAATTGTTTGATGCTGTGTTTTCGCATTCCGTTTTTAAAAATAATTATTTTCCTGCAACCATTTTGTTCCTGAAAATTTCAACTTGCTTTAAGTATCCATCTTTCGAGAAAATTAAAGGAGGAAAGCCATTGATGTCATTAAATCAAAATTTCAACTCAAACTTGAAAACAAGAGAATTTACTTTTTAAACTAATTTATCGGCTTATTTTTTCTCGTTCTTTTAAAAAAAGAAAGAAAAGTTTCAAGATGAAATTTTCAATTTCGTACACAGGAGAGGAGAGGAATATATTATTGGATACGAAAGAACAAAACACCGAAGTTATTTCTTTGCTTTAAGTTTTTTTCTCCGCTCCCAAAATGGGGAGTAGAATTTAATAAGCTAGGGAACATTAAATAAGGAGAGAATGAGGAAGAAAAAAAAAGCAAATTAAGAACAGAAAAATTACCATGGATTTTTTTTAGTTTCTTGCGAAGAAAAAGTAGCACTCGGCAATTTGTCTGTAACTGCAGTAGCAAACCCATATTCCTATACCAAGGAAAAAAACAAAAGAAAAACAATGGAAAAGTATTCAAGCCTGAAAGGGGGAAAGGTAAAGTGAAAACTGCTTTTACAATTTGTACAAACGCTTCACCGAATAATCTAAGACAATGCAGAGGTTCGAAAACGTTTAATTACTAGCATTTTCTTTATACTTAAAGCTAATATAAGTTGCATTAGAATAACGTCTTTTTTATTCTCACCTCCCTTTGAAACGTGTTTTTCTCTGTCTGAGAAAAAAAACCTCGAAAACTAAATTGTAATCTTTCACGTTATAAGGACTCACATCCGCTTGAAAATTTTTATCTTCTAGCATGTGCTGTGAGGACATTTATTTTCTCCTTCGAGACCCACTGCTAGGTTTGTGTTGAATTTTAAACAATATCATCAATTACGTGTGTTTACTTTCACATAGCTGGCAAGCAGTTTTGTTAATCATTTAGTTATAGCGGACCTGTCTCTCTTATGCTTCTTGAACAGCACCATACGATGCATCTACTTTACCGATTAAAAGTAATTAATGAAAAAATAATCTAGTTTTTTTTAGTTGCAGCTCTTGGAAGATTTTTATAAGCTTTTGCTTGCATTATCATAGTGTAGACAGGTTGCATGTATTAATATTGCATATTAAAGAGTGGTAGTTTCAAGGGAACTAGGTTTTATCATACGCTTTGTAAATGGAAGAAAAATGCCGTGGCTTTTCCTGTTCTTTTTTGTTCTTTGCATTTAAGGAATAGATAATGTAAATTGAATAAAATAAATACATTCAGCTGTTATTGTTATTAAAAAAGGGTTTGTAGTGAAACGTACTGAACATTAAGATATTAAATAAATAAAATGAATTAGTTTTTTATTTTTTTTTCAGCAATACCTATATGTAATATTTAAAATCCTTATCATAAATTGTTTAAACTACTTATAATGAAAATACACCTTTATTAACTAGATTCCTTCCTTTAAAAGTAAAATAATTTTATTTTGAGTCATAAAAAGTACGGTAGGTTGAGTGTTTTTAATATCATTAATTTCATATTAATATCAATACTTGACTCTTTTTTAATATCATTCAATTAAAGTACTTTTTCTGAAATAAATTTATCTTATAAAAATAATACTGAACAATCTTTCTGTTTCTAATTGAACAATAAATTTTATCCAAAAGTTCATCTTGCAATGAATACAATGCAATAATAGTTATTCTATGCATTAGCATACTTTAACAAATTACTAGTACATTGCAGATATCTGTGCCTACAAGATCTTTTCGTAATCATCATTTGTTTAAAACTACTTTTATTAAATTTAATTATATTGAAAACTTTTGTCTTTATAAATTTTATAAAATTTTTAATGATATGTCTGATCAATTGGATATTTTTAATATGTCTTTTAATGAATTCAAATCCAAATGTTCTCTTTTAATTCATTGATGTGTTAGTTTCCATTTAATGTATTTGTATTTACTTTTTCTCTCGATGTAACACTGTTATTGGATTCATTTCTGTTGTGTACATCTAAAATAAACAAATAAATAAATTACTGTTCGATAAATGTTTTGAGATAGGCAGGTCAACTGTGACGAGATGAATAAACTGACCATTATGCACAAACATATAGGCACATGCTACTTGTGAAGACTAAACTGTAAACAATTGATGTATTGAAATATGGTGTATCTACGTTTTCATATTTATAACAAAGAAGGAGCCTGTCATTTTTTACACTGAAAAAAATAATTGCACCGAAACAGAAAAGGTCCGGCAGCAATAGTTGCAGAGATTTTCTTACACGGAACTTTTCTGTAGACTAAACTTTTTCTGTACGGTACGATCGTTTAGCAACTATAGGGAATTTATCCATAGAAAATATTCTATTTATTTAACTACATATGGTCTCTCGACAGAGACAGGGTGTCTCAGTTTTTTCGAACTTAGGAAGTTTAAATATGCTATATCTCTAAACATTTTACGCGGGAAACGACGTCGTATACAAAGCAAGCTCAGTCAATGGAGAAACTCCGTTTATAGAAAGGATCTGACAATTTTTGCTGCCATGGCTTTTCTGTTTCTATACTATTTTTTTTGCAGTGTACCATTCACTCAGATATAAAAATGAAGGAATATTTTGTTTTATAATAGACTATTTTCCGACTAGTAACTTTGCTGTAAATTGCAGCATGTTTACACCAATTATCCACCTCGCACGTTACTTGAAAACATAACATTCCCAACACGAAACAAAACGCTACCAATACCGACTCAACATAAGCAAACGCCCACCTTCACAATGTTTCCAAAAGCATAAACGCATCTAAATCATATTTCAATTAACTAGCCCTTCCGATTACATTCCGTCTAATCACTTTAAGTTCCTTTTCATTAGAACCCTATTCAAATGGGGCCCGGCCTCGACCGTGCATCTGAATCGCGATCGATATAATTGGAAAGAGTTTCACAAGTTTAGGAAATTAATTTTAAATTTGCGTGACTCAAGCCGTTCCACTTGCGACACACACACACAGCGAGCTTCCGAGGAGGATTTTAATAGGGAGTAATTACAATTGCTACACAAAAATGCTAATGCCACGCTAGGCATTACCATACTGCCGTTTATAGGTTCACTCTAGAAAGTGCGCTTTTATAGGATGTGCATTTGGCAGTAACTTTGAGCATCAGGGGCTGGCTGACTGGATAATCGTCCTGTTTAGGTAGTGTAGGCTGGAAGCTAGGCGGTGGTTGTAAACACGCAACTAGGTTGATAGGGGTATGAGTAATTTGGTTTGGAAGGGGGGGTTATTGGGTTTGTTATTAATCAATTTTTGGGTTTTTTTGGGGTGCAGATGTGGCTTCTTGAGTGGTATCGTGAATGATTGGATCAATAGTGTGTCATATGTACTATATTCTGTGTAATTTGAATCGGCAGTTAAAAAGTCACGTGATTTTCCCACTCCACGCACCTTCCCCACACTGCGTTACCATGGTTTCGGCAAATTTAATTTTTTTCGACAAGCAACGTGCGAAGTCAGAATGAATTTGAATGAGATATAAGACGGAAGATTTGACCATCACTGAACATATACGTGCAACTTGCATTACAATATTTTTTGTTATCTCTACCTTCATAAATATTTAAAGATATTTATTTCTGTTGATAAAATATTGCTTTAAGGTAGTTAGTTCCCTTGTAAAATTAAGAAATATTCAATGAAAATTGTACGAACAAATCCTCTAGAATAATAAAAGATATAGAACTTCATATTTTGACTTTTTAAAGTTAATTTTATTATAATCTTGTATATTATAGCTTCAGATTGTCGAGTGAAATTTCACACCCTGCCTTAACTGTATTGTAAAAATAAAAGACGGTTGTTTATATTTCCTTCGTAGTTACTAGTTTCAAAATATTTTTAGTAAGGCAATACTAGTTTCTTTTTAGAAGAATGGAACATTCTGCTCCTTTTGTCATATTTTTAATGGGTAAATTGTAATTTATTTAACTTTTAGGAGTAAAGTATCTGTGCTTAATATCTTAGTTACGGACGTTTCGTGATTAATAAGTAGAGGGGTTTAAAAAGTGACATTAATTGCTTTAGAATCGAAGGTATCATAAATATTCTATAGAGTACCTACATAATTTTCAAGATCAGCTTGTAAAGAAAAATTTTCTTATTCTTTGCATACAGATTTCATGTATTTAAGCATAGCCGCTTATTTCGAAAGTACCAGAAATGTCTTACAAACCAAAAGAATAGGAATTTTGACCATGAATATCCTATGATAATAAAAAAATCTCTAGGGTTGTAATCCTCTTGGCCCGAGGGACTTTGATTTGACTCTCTGAAGTTCTCGCTCTTGACTCTGGAGCGATGAGCCATTTTCCCCTTTCCAAGACAGGGCGAAATCTGCTCATATTTTCAGCTGTCACCCGAACCACACCATCTTGAAACCGGGAGGAAATGCTTTTCATCTTGATAACTCAAAGGCGGTGTTCCATTCTCAACAACCCCAACAAAGGTCGGGAGGGGAAAAAACGCGATGACACTTTTGCTTTTCCCTGCAAAAGTGTCACGACCCCGCCTAGCTAACGACATCATTTATCATAACGCACATCCAATTTACGTGGCAAAATCCAAACACTGCAAAAAGCGCCGTTGGCGAAACAAATCGTGAGACTTAAGTAATAGTTGGCCGTATCTTGGCACCCAAAATCGGGTCACTTGCATTAATAATATTGCATTTGCGGGAGAAATGGGATTATCTTTAGGCTCCAAGTGAGTGTGTTTGGTGACTTTAATAGACCTTGCTCGTGTTTTGACGTTTAATTTAAAAGCGATGTGAGGGGTACTAAAAAATTTAATTCTTTTGTGGTGTTGTTAAAGGGGACGTGATCAATCAGGTTCATTCTTTGGGAATGACTGGGGAGGGAAGTTTGTAAAACACTGGAGTACTTGTAGGGAAGAACTGGTTTTTCAATTCGAATATGATTTACTTATTTACTTTAAATGTTGGATAAAATTTACTTAGGGTTTAATTTTTAAGTAACTCTTCCTACTTGCAAAGACGATGGTTATTTTTAATTAAATATTTATAATAGATACATAATTTTTGAAAATATATTAAATTGCGTCACTAAGGTTAATTTTAACTTTTTTCATCATAATGTAAATAAGGATAAGTAAAATCTAGACTGGTTTATCGAAAACATAACATTTAATGTTTGTATGGTTTTCAATATTACTGAACCGTGTATAACATTTAGATACTTTTATTTCATACATAATAGTTTGAACATTTGATAAATTATAAATAAAAATTAGTATTGATGGATGGGCTTCCACTAGAAATTTTTTAGCATGGAAATGTTTTGTCTTCCCTTTAAATATGTAAATATTGATATAAATGTAATAAAGCAAATATTTTGAAATGATTGGAGGAGTCGCAGAATAAATTTGAAATGCTTTATTTATTTTTTTCTTGTTTTGATATAACTATCTCTCTTTCTCTCATAAACGATTATCTTCAAGTGCATCTAACTCACTTGAAGTAGTTTTAAACAATAGCATGAAAATAAAATAACGATATTGAATAGTTGTAGGAATGCGCTTTAACACCGAGAATTTAAGTTTTTAACTGATTATTTTCGTAATTGAATAACCCTTTAAATAAATATCCACGAGCATCAATATGTTATTTATCTCTTCACCAATTAAAATTTAATCATTCTTACTATCCCTTGCGTTTTTGTCCTGAAAAAGCTATAACGACCTTTTGGTTATTTTAAGGTAGCACAATAATGCGAGCTCGAAGTTCATTAAATCAGTTGGATCTCTGCCAAATTTCAAGACAATATCTGTTCATTCCTAACTCCTGATTTTCCCAGCTGTCTACTTTACTTGAGAATAACTCTAATACCCCATAGCCACAGCTATTTCAGGCCAGGTAAAGTTTCATCGTAAACGAAATTCCAATTATTTTAATAGCAAGAGGGGCTGCAATGAAAATCTCAGACGGGCTATCGGAGGTAGGAATTTTCAATAGTATTAACAGATCTAGGAGTTTTGCAAGAGAACTAATTATTCGATACCGATTTTTATTGAAAGCGATTGCTTTAGTATTTCGCAATGCGAAAGGAGTTTATTCAAATGCGTTAGGAAGAGCATTAGTCAAATGCATTAGGCGAAAGCATTGCTGTTTTGTAATGAGCATATCTGTGGGAGTATATTGTGGAATTCTTTAATATACTCCCACAAAAGTGTGTGTATTAAGTGTTAACAAGAAAGCAAATATATCTCCCCTAATTTAGCATGTTACAATGAAAACAAAAGGAATAAACAAACAAACTAAATTACAGTGGGATCGAGAACATTTTAGTAAAACATAACAAAAAAACGTTAGTACAAAGTGTTTATCATACTTTCAAAACTTTGAGTTTTCAAATGAGTTTATGTAGCAAAAATTTAACCCATAAATTTATCCTTAGAGTTGGTAAAACATCACAAGTAGTGCTTTGTAAGATTTTTCAACAAATCACGAGTTACCACCAACTGCATCTTAACAAGTTTTTCTCTACTTTTTCACCTAAATTAAGGATTCTCACCAACCTCACAAGGTCTTACGAAAATCTCCCGTTTAGGTTCCCTTTAAACGAGATTTTTATGCTCTTTATTAGATTTAAAGGGCTTTTCTCTTAAAACTCTAAATACACTCACGAAGTTCATTAGATTTATTAGTCGCGCAACTTTGTTAGAGCCGGCGCATTTTTGCCCTGCCTCGAGTCTTAGGCTCAGATCATGCATTCGTTAATATTTTAGCGGATGCAAAACACGCCAACAGAACAGGAAGCGCTTCAACAAGTGTTTTATTTCGTCTCTTTTTCGACCGGGAGTTCTTTTTTCCCCGAACCGAGCGGAGCGGATTTTTCTGGGGCCGCCGCAGTTTGCATTTTTAAGCTAACGAAATTCGCATTTTTGTGCTTCATTCTAAATCCACCTTTAATGCTCTTTGGATTGCCCCTGTCTCCCCTGGCAGGAGCTGGGCTCGGATAGAAGAAAGATTATGAAACTCTCATGAAGTTTTAATAAGGTATTACATATTCTCGAGAACGCCGGATACCCGGTTTTTGCTGGGGAAAATGCAAAACGCGGGCTCATTTTTGAAATAATTACTCTGGGTGAAAAAGGGTCGCTGGTTTGATGAGTTTTCAGGAAGGAAATTATTTTCAGGTTTTTCACTTCCTTTTGCTTTGCCTAAATATCGCCAGATGAATCAATCATGATGGCTTTTCCTATGACTCCCTGAGCGTTTCAATAGTCTTCGATAATGCCCATATACTGTCTTTTTTCATACTGTTCGTTCGAATCGATTATTTTAAAAATGTATATTTTCCTCTAAAAGAAAGGGATGATAGCATATTCATTTTGGATGATAACATGTACTTGTGGTGTGTCATTAGACTGATATGCTTTTGGTAGGACTATACCGTATATGTTGAAATAAAAGATTTAGAAGCAAAAGTAACTAAAATAGGTTTATAAAAATATAAAATTGGTATGAGAAAAAGAGAGAAGCATAATAGGATATTAACCCTTTATTTACCGCATTATGATTCGCTGCAATTTTTTTCGTGCAAATACTTTTATTGTCACTAAATTGAAAATTAAGGGATATACATAAATAAAATAATCATCTTTGGAAAATTGAATCCGCTAGAGCCAATTACTTAAATTGATACTTTTGGGTACTGTCAGTACACGAAGTGCTAAAATATTCTCACAATACAAGAAAAACATAGATTTTTTATCGCAGTAATAAGTATTAAAAAATAATACACTTAACTTTTGACTTTAAATACTTTTTTGCGGGAACAAAAATGGCAATCATGTGAATCCGATCGAAATGGCAGCTAAACTTACAACTTCAGTTAAATCTATTCGCATTTCCCGCTAAAATACTCATCATAGAACCTTCGCTGCTTTTTATCCTGGAAGAGGATAACTGAAAGAGTGTTCCTGCAAATTATCGTCAATATATTCGCAAGGATGGTTATTCTATGTAATTTTAAAGTTGGCGGTACTGGTAAGTACCGTCGGTAAATAAAGGGTTATAAGCAATTTTGTTGTTATCAAATTATGGTCTAAAAAAATAATAATACATAGAATTCCATGTAAAGGTTAACAGTTAGACAGTTTATTCACCAGTGAAACTTAAATGTATTCACTAGTGATACACAAAATCTGTCACAAAATTGCACTAGTGCTTGTATATAACAGTATAGATCGGAATATAGGTTTTTTGTTCATATATTTTCTTTAATAAATTTATATATTTTGTATCTCAGTGATTTTTAAAGTAGGTATCATTTATAATGTATTTATAAAAATAAAAAAAATATCATAATTCATAAAAAACTGGTTTTCATTTCATAACGAAATATAAACTATCGTTAATGTAAAATTAAGCAATTTTTTCGTAATCTCTTATTACACATTTTTCGAAATAAATAATTTAGTAGTCGGATCGAAACTTTCATAAACCTTAAATTTATAACTGGTTAAAAAATGCTAAAAGCTAAGTTTAAAATAATTAAAGAAGTTTTTGAATGTAATAAAATATTTTATTATATTTATTTGCCTGAGTTACTTTGAGTATGCAGTTTTTCAAGAATGCAATTATTTAAAGAGACTATAGTATAAATATTTGTAGCTAAATTTCTTTAAAAATTACAAAAACGTCTTTGAAATATACATACAAGTAGGTATTTCTATGGTTTCATTGAAGAATTGAATGACAAAACTTAGGGAATTAAGGAAAATATAACAATTAAAATTAATTGTACCTAATCTATACTCATTTATATTAATTAAGCTCTCTCGCGAAGCTAATTTTAAAGATATCACTTGAATCATTACCAAACAAAAAGCAGTTTTCTCATAAATGAATAAAAAAGTAAACAAAAGTTCTTTCGGAGAATACCATCCTCTGTAATTAGCCTTTAATTAAATATGTTTATCTTTTATCAATAAAACAAAGATGCAAAATACTCCAAATACATTAATGAAGTACATCTTAGCTTGTTCCTCTCCGCCATTTTTGCTAACATGTTTCTTCTAAACATAAGCTACGCGAATGTGTTACCGCGTATAGCAGATAAAAACCCTCCTCTAAAGATATTAGAGGGTTAATAAAAAGAGCGAAGATAGACAGCACCCTGATAGACAAGACGTAATTAAGTAACATTCCAGGGGGTAAGTTTCTTCTCCGCATAAAATATCTCAAAAAGAGAAAGTGGAAGAAGCTGAGGATACTTCTGGCTCAGGGGAGCTTGATAAGGTGAATTGTTTTTAAAAGAAAGTTGCAGAGTTATTTGGGAACCTCTTATTTGGGGTGGTAGTGTTGAGAATATTACAAATATGTAGCTTATCACGTAATTGGACGAATACGTTTTCTGTCGTATGCATGAGTCATTTTTTTCTTTACGTTAATTTCGTGACTTTTGTATCTCTAGTTGTTGATTACGTTCTAATTTAAGTGATAAAAAGTCGGCCATTATTAATAATACCCGGTTTACCACTCTGCCAATAACACATATATTGATAATTTTTTTTCGGAATTGAGTTCTTGGGTTAGAACAAAAATATGGGAGGGGATTTATATAAGATATAACTAATGATGAATTAATAAAACTGGAAGCATGTTTCAAAGTTTGTCAAGTTTTGGTGAATGTTAAACATTTTTCCGAGGTCTAAATGATAACATTTATTAAACGCTTCAAATTTATATATTCAAGGAGGATATTATATCGAAGTAAAGTTTATAAAGTACCACACATTTATAACTCAAAATATTAAGTTCTATGGAATTGTCAAATGCAAAACAAGGGTATTTATTCACTCCATATCCACTGGTATAAACTGTTGTGTTACTCTTACTTAGATAGTCTTAGATAGTATAACAGCACCATAGTAGTTTATTTGTATTTGGAATAAAATGAGCATAAAGTAAACTGGGAAATTTTCACTTCATAACAATACTTAAGCATGCACATATTACTAAAATAGGGTAACCACTAGTGATAAAATTACTTTAAATTTCAAAACTTTAAAGTAAGAATATAGTAATTGAATGTACCAGTTCTAATCTTAGTTTTTTTGTATTGTATTTAATTATGTAAAATACTTTTACATGATTCCCCATTATATTATTGCATAATGTTAATAACACGTTTTGACTTTTATAAAACATAGAAAGCAATAGTGTTGATTTTATATAACTTTTTAAAATGGGAAAGTGCCCCTTGAGTCTCCCAGCTCATTAAACAATATCGATTGTTGAAAGAAACACGAAGCATTCTGTCGCTGCCTGAAAAGACCCTAACTCATGAATAGCAATGGTTCAGCTATCTAAAAGTCAATCTAGACCTACCTTTCACTCAGAAGTTAACCTGTTTCAAGGTCCCTCTGTGTCCTTGACAAGGTGTTACTATCAGAATCACAAACAGAAGAAAATCCGCGTATTTGGAGCTTGCGTGGTTAATGTCATTGGTGCTTAAATTGACTCCGATCCAACAAAATCCACGAATTCACATGATTCATTCGCCTATAACTATACCCGCATAGGAAATAACTGCCA
This sequence comes from Tetragnatha versicolor, assembly GCA_024610705.1. NCBI lineage: Eukaryota > Metazoa > Arthropoda > Arachnida > Araneae > Tetragnathidae > Tetragnatha > Tetragnatha versicolor. The sequence continues at coordinate 14,416,769 of JANDEH010000009.1, forward strand.
AGGAAATCCGTGAAATAGCTAATTCACTGATGCTGTTGGTTTCATTAGAATATATTTGTCTACAATGTATGGTGTGAAGCAGTAAGGTGATAATGGTGCCGTTTAGTGTGTTTGGTTATTCTGTATATTTCATCTAAACATTATATATATACCTACTTTACCGTAGAGTTTTCACTGTGTTCAGTTGTGGTTTTATGGAGCAAGGGTCAAATGAGATCATATTGCGCCACTTTCACTTAGGAGAAGAATATAAAAAAGTAGTTATTGTGAAAATTACGTGTTCTGATCTAAACTAAGATACTTAAATTTGGCATATTAAGAATATTCTTACCTTGACTGAGATCTTAGGCACTGATTTATGGTTGAAAAAAGTGGTTATAATGTAGAGGAGAGGAGGGTATTATGGAACACCCTTTATATATTTAAGAATAACTCTATTGGTTTTAATGAAATCCGCCGAATCATTTTAAGTACATACTATAACTAATGACAATGAAGGGCCAGTGGGCAAATAAATTAGTATTTTTTTTTAAATGTAGTTTAAGAAAAGTTACAAATGGAGGGTAATATGGAATAGTTGGACTTAAAGCTATTGAAAACTAATTAGACATTAGAGAACATAGTTAATCTTAACTATAAAAATATATTTAACAATTTACGTTCAAATATTTTTGGAAAATCACAAAACACACTTTTTTTAGCAGCGACTGTAATAATACCCTCCTCTCCTCTATTTATTTTTAAGATTTTGCATCCTCAAATGTACATTTTAATTTTTAATTCAATTTAAGAAACATATTTCAATTCTTCTATTGATCATTTTACGGCTTTAAATTTGAATTAACGTTTCTTAGAGTCATGTAAGTTATGTGTACCTTTCGTAGTGTATTGCTTTGCTGAATCAATTGAGACGGCTAACAGAGCTTATACCGGCAGAATATAAAAATCAAAGACGTAAAGTATATATTTCAATTACGAAACAATGTGCAAATGTCACGAAAAAGACAAAAAAGTTCAAGGAGAATTTTGCATTTTAAATTCATCCTTTTACGCTTCTTTAAAATGGGTAAACACAAAAGCTTAAAAAAATTGTGACAACGAATGAAGATAAATTTATATCAAACATATGAGAAAAAAAGTTTCTGATATTGAGGTCGGTGCGAATTTTAACTAGGGATATCTTCACAAATCTTTAACAATTTCATACAGCTTTTTTTTTCGTTTTAAGATTTTTTTTCAGATTTAAGTTGTTCCATCTTCTTATACTTATAAACTATTTTTTAAACTTCCTTATTTCACCGCTAGGAGTACAGTAAACAACCTCTATGGATTCGGCATTTATCACTTAACTAATACATGAACAGAACACCTACCCCAAATATCAAATCTAAAGCCGTGAAATGAACCTTCAAAAAAAACCTTATAATCTCAACCCAAGTGTTTACTAGGTATGATACTTTATCCAATCTATGTATCATACGGGCTGTAACATCACTTAAACTGTCAGTTTTAAAAAAGGAAAAGTCCAAAATATGTCAAAATGACTTTTTGTGCTCAAAAAACCTCCAAGCTTCGCTCAACACATTAAGTGTAAAGTAGTAAAAATAAATACTCCCTAATTGGCAGATTTAGACCCTTGAATTAGATGAAATCAATATCCATGTCCATTCATAGTATTTTTTATTTATATAGTGTTTTTTATTCTTTTTTCGGTATACTTAGCTAAAATAAAATTTGATTTTAATTTAAACGAGTTTTTTCTTTTTTTTCAGTGAGTGTTTGACTCCATTAATACGAACTTACTGAATTGATATCACTCGCTGCCTCGGTGATTCCGTTTCATAATACTTTTATTTCTCTTAGTCCTTCCAATTTTCCCTTTTGTGTTGTGAAATAATCAGAAATATAATTTTATTGTTGATTAAATGGTTTTTAAGATCCTTTCTCTCTCTCGCACTTAAATTTCATAAGATTTAAAAAGAGAATGACCATCAATTTTTTCAACTGTAAATATCATTCAACTTCAATTATGTATTTTCGATCATGGTTACATATTCCAAATAGGGTCCTGAATTCCCGGTACAAATGTTGTGGTTATACAATGAAAATTCCAATTTTTTATATATATTTTTTTACTATTTTCTCAAAACTTTGTTTTTGGACTTATTCCCTTTTTCAAACTGAATATTCACTTAAAAGCTAATTGTTCTTACTAGAATCGAATCCTAGACGGTTATGTGACATTAGCCTACCAAGTTAAACTAAAATGTATATAAAAAAATTTTTTTTGTGCTCCGAAAAATTTTCTAACTTTATTTATAAAAATTTGAAATACTACTGCAATAAGAAGTCAATTAGTTCCATAAAAAATCAAGGAGAATTCATGGCGTCCTGGATACGTAGACAAATATAGATGGGATACTCAGAGGTCACGCAGATACTTTGGAGGCATTGGCAGGATGTCGAAAATTTATTTGCAAATGCTAATAAAAAATTTAATACAAAATGCTAATGTAGGAGCCGAAAATACTAACAATGAATGTATATCAGCGGTTCTTAAACCGTGGTCCGCGGACCCCCGGGGGTCTACAGTGCCTTTCAATGGGATGTGAGAGTTACCTTGGGGAACACCCAAGCTACCTTTGAGTGAAAAGGGAGTACTTCACTAAGGTACGTCGAACCGCACTTATTTCAGCGGACCAAATCGTAATAGCGCGGAAAACTTGCCTACCCATAACAGTAACTCGTGTGTGAAATTTAAGCCCTATCAAACAATATCTTCTGTTCTGAACCTCGGCCTAAAGTTTTAAATTTTTACCAAAAATTAGCTATTTTGCAATATTTCTTATAGTTATGGGGCCTTCTGATGCACAGGTTTTTTTTCGGGAGGTGTGGTAGATGTCTAGAAGGATTATTCCGTGAACCCCATCCTTATTTCCACTTTTCCCCCTACGCGAGCGGGGGTTTTGTGGGCGAGCACGCTGCTGGTAATGTTAGCTTTCCCTCCAAACTCTAACGCTGCGCCCGCCTTCATAGCCCCTTTTGTGCATCAGAACCTCACATAAATAAATTATTTTCATGAAAGTGACCCAGAACTCACCATTGAGCGGTATCTTTCCATCAGGGTCCATGTCGCTATCTCAGAGCAACAGTGATACATCTTCCATTTTTTGTGTTTTAAGGTTATGATGGTGTTCAAGTATATTGCAGATGTAGATTTCAGTGCAAAGGTAGCATGTTTTGTAGATTTCCCACTGTTGCTCTGGAAAGCTATGTATTAATTATTTTTAAATTTTTTCATTTAATTTAATTCTTATTTTACAAACAAATTTTTTGTTACAATCTACTTTTTAGCATTCTGAAACTGCCAGTAGAAAGTAGATGGGATTGGGAATGTATTGCGTTTAAGTAGTGCAGATATCCAGTCAGATTTCATATGCGGGGGGAACTCTTTTTCATTATTTATGAGAAGATCTGACGAAAACCTTTCGAACAGAGCACCCCTCGGTTAATAGCTAAAAAAAAATCCGGAGAGTTATATTCATTTCTCGGAGGGAATTTGAGTTAATTTCAGGGTTATTTTTTTCAATCAAGTAACTATATCCCCATATCCCTCTTGACTACTCCCATGGCCTCCCACACCTTGCTGGAAGCTTTAGATAACTTACCTGCAAAAACTTTTTCCTTCGCTGAAACTGTCTCTTCGATATTTCCGAATCCCCACTGTCCTATGTTAGCCCATCTATCAGTTCCTAAGAACTGTTAGAACCGTTATTTGAGCACTTTCCCAGTCTATCATTTTAACATTGTTTTGCCTAAGCTGCGAACACTTACAACCAATTGCTTGTTCTCTTGCCTACAAAATCTTGTGGAGCGTTTTCTAATTTTCTCTAACATATATCTTGTAATCAGTCATCATGCCCAGCAAGATGTTTTCCAATACTGAATCAAAGAGATGTCACGTACCGTTTTCAATGACTTTTAAAGTTAAAGTAGGGGAGACCGGGGCTAGTTTTCCAACCTAAATGCATTTTCTTTCCATACATTTTATTTTTGCTTATTTTTGGATGAACAAAATTTCATTATGATCCTCGGACTGTTCTCTACAAAATGTAGCATTAAAATTTCATTACGATAATTAGTTTTTTTTACAAAATAGGATTAAAGGCGACCATGTCAGGTTGGAAAATGTGCCCCGTATGCGGGGCAGGTTTTCCTACAGTAAGGGGCAAGTTTTCCTATAGTACTACTCGCTGAAGTAATACAGATTGCTTTAGGAAACTTTGATTGGTTTTCCGGCAGTCTGTCATTCCTAATATGGGATTGCGAAACTATCTTATTGGTTATTCACATTTTCTATTTCTGCGCTTTGAATAAGTGTCTCTTCTCTCTCTAAGCCCGAGAATACGATCCTTCGAGTTAGTTGTTTGGTTGATTGTAAGACTTTGCTGAAACTTTAGTCTTTTAGGTAGATATCTGAAATAAAGGCTGGAATCGAACGATCATGCTGGTTTGAATTCTAGTCGTAAAGGTAATGTATTCTAAATTTGGCGACTTATCTATAATTTGGCGAATTTAAAAATAAACGAAAAGGAAGTGGTAGGTTAGTGCGTAGAGGATTAAGCTTACAATCGAAAGATTACGGGATCGGTCTCAAGTCTTTCGTAGTAGCAAATATCAATATTTAATATTATATCTGGGTGTTTCTAGAGGTTTGATCTATTTAAAGTTAAGGAGGTAATGGGTTTAACCTTTTCAGTGCTAGCCTCTTCAAATTTTCTGTATTTTGTTTCTATTAATGGATTAGCATCCTTTGTTAGCGGGCCTTGGCCTGAAAAGCAAATAAATATTCTATTCTATTCTCTTTAAATTTTCAATATCATTCAATGGTAGTCTCGAGTGTCTTAGATTGAAAGAAGATCATAGAAATTAGACAGTGCCGAATTAGACAGCGTTTTTCATCAAACGGATCATCGTTTGGCGATCAGAAAAGAAAAATTCGCGTCAGCGTCGTAATCATTACTTGTGTTGTGATCGTTATTTTGACGATTATCTGCCTGCATAATTTTTTGATTTTTATATTTTGCTCCGAAAATAAAAATCGTTTGTTGCACGAAAGATCACCAAAATACCGATTGAGATATTCTGAAATTCTCGATTAATCTGAAAATACTGAGAGAACACTTATCCTCAAAAATTAGGTTAGTGGTTTTGGCAAGGAGGGAATGAGTTGCTGTTGAGTTTATTATTTTTCCAAAATATTTTTCATCATAAGTAATTGATTTTTATCGCTCAAAACTAATAACTAGTTTTAATCAAAAACCAATTAAACTCAAACATGATTATGATTTAGAGATTATTTCCACAAAGAAAAAATATTATATCGGATTTGGTGATATTAAAGCAAGTAAGCAAAATACAAAATATCTAAATTCATAATGTAGGAGTCTACAAGGTAAATTCACCGAATTAAAAAAAATAGTGGGGTTATGGAATTTTAGACAGACTTATTAATGTGAGCTCTATGGACCTAGTAAAAGTTAGTAGTAGGTAGTAGTTATGTTACAAATGTATAAAATTATTTGCTTTGGAGACTACTGTAATTGTACTAAGCAGTCTCGGGGGAAAATCTAGCTATATTTCTACCATACGGATATTTGATAACTATAGTAAGGTAATAAGGGAGGAATATATAAGAAGGGTGAGATGAGGGGCAGGGATCTAGATTTGTGGGAACCAGAAATAATGACACTCGTTTCCCCATTCTGTAAGACTATCCCCTCATTCAACCACTTCCTTCATTTTCACATCTTGCCCATGTCATTTGAAATATTCAGTTTCCAATACATCTAGAAAGCAACAAACATACATTTTAGCTATAACCGTAGTCAATCAGTTCACAGCGCTTGCGAGCCAATTATCAAGCCAATCCCAGCACCTAGCTTTTGCCAAGGGCGGAATGGCGAATGCTTGCTCTAGCCGTTGGATGGGTAGGTTTATTGGTTTACCCATGAAAGAAAGTTTAATTTAAAGATTGGTGATTTAATTTAAAGATTGATGATTTAATTTAATAATAGTTTTAATGTTGAAGTCACCACTAAATTATTAAATATTATTTTAATGATTTCGTTCTATACACCACACCATGCATCCTCCGTTGGGTCGAATGCTGCATTCAGATGCAGTAACCTTCCATACCATCCCGTGTCAATAGTGTACAAGGGCGGAATCATGGGGTTAAGATCCACTATATTGGAAATGTCCTTATTTTTCTTACGTGTTGTCTGGGGGTTTCCCATCGTATACCCTTTAGGAGGAAGGGGTTTCCCATCGTATACCCTTTAGGAGGAAGGGGTTTCCCATCGTATACCCTTTAGGAGGAAGGGGTTTCTTTTACGAAGTGTATATCTGGACGGCCAAAACGGCCAGTGGCGCATGCGCTGTAGGTCTCGTGATTACGTAGCAGTCTCGGCGCTTAGTGATGGAACGCCGAGCCGTGGAAATTAGAGTAGAGTTTAGTTGAAAAAAAGCCGTCCAAATATACAGTGCCTTTCTTTTATTCGCTAATTGACCCCACAAAGAAAGCGGGGCCTTAAAACTGGCCATAGTAAAACTCTAACACCAGCCAAACCATTAGGGACTGCTTTTCCCCCAGAGTTCTCCACATAAATATGCCCATGGTTGTATACCCTGATGACCTTGGTATATAAGTATAACTGCCCCGTTCACGACGAATTTTTTTGGGATTGTGGGGAATTAAGATGATCCACTTGGAATTAATTTATTATTTATTTCGAAACTGAAGAATTAAAACGCTTTGCTTTGTTTTTTTATTTTTCAAGCTGTTCATCAGAATCGTTTTGCCCCCGCATTTGTACGTATATATGTGTTATAATATTTATTTATTCATGGTAAAAAAATGTTCTCCTACAAGCATGATGAATGTTTCTGGAATATTTTAAAATTTATACAACGTAAGAATTAAAATTTGGGATCGAATTAGAAGAAAAATGAAAAATATTTCTTAAAAAAACCTACACTAAATGGATCCAATCGTCAAACTATAAAAAAAACTAAAATTTCTTTGGCTCAAAAACTCTTTAAGTAAGCTAAAACATAATTGATATAATGAGATTTTATTTCTCTAGCGTAAGTGAAAATTGTCGATTTAAAACATTTATAACTAAAAAAGTTGGAAAATATTGGGGCTAAATTTACACAGATTAGTATAAAAAGTAAATTTTTCAGTTACGCTGGGGGAGAGCTCGATTTGAACCTGGTTCCGTGTCTTCGTAATCATGCACTCTAACCGTTGAGCAACCTGGTTCTACAGTTTCAAGATATTTTAAAATTATGATCTAGATTTCAGGCCGTATCCTTATGTAAAATCTAACATTGAATTGCATTGAATGGATAAAAGGATTGATAAACTTGATTCAAAAAGAAAATACATCTAACACACGTTTATTTAAATTAAAACATTTGAAAAGAATTTCTGAGTTAAATCCGAAAAAATGGATCAAGTATTGCGGGTTAAGGTTGCCACAATATTTACAAGTCATGTCTTTGGCGATTGAGGATTGGCGCCAGTTTTAAAATTGGGATTACCTGCTGAAAGCAGGAGCTTTAAAAATGGAAAATACGACAAATTCATGGTTTTAAAACTATTGATAAACTATCTGAAATTTGATTTCCTCATGAGTTTGCCACAAAAAGCGATCAACTTAAAATTTCTCTGAGGTTTGCCCGTTTTTAATTTTTGATACAGAATTTTAATTGTTAATTATACTTGTAGTAAAAGAAATAGCACCAGAAAAGTCTGATTATACTGACACTATATGTATTTTAACACCAAGAAAACCTTTTTTAAAAAGAAATTGAAAAAATTCTAGTGGGACTCGAGCAAACAGCTCCTTTAGAATCGTTAGCTAACTATACGGATTGGTTGTTTGGTTTGTGCCTGAGCCACAAAATCGTTGGAATATGTGCCCCGTCTACTTTAGGAAAACCTGCCCCAACTCAAATTTTGACCTTTGGGAGCCCCTGTACGAGTGGGGGTTCCACGTTTTTGATAAACAAAAGCATGGTTCGATAGAGTGAGAAATTCTCTTTCAGTACAAGTATTATCAAATTAGTCAGTTAAAATTTAATGGGATTTTTTACATTTTTAGTAAAAATCCAAAAGTTTACGCAAAGTGTTAAATATTGAAAAAATCGCATTTGTGACTGAACTAAAAAAGATATGAAACTGAAAGTACATCAGAATGTGTGTGAAGTGTTGCTTTATCATCCAGCTCACTCGTTGGGGTGATCTGATTGCTCATTTAAAAATAAAGGGCATTGGAAAATTTGCCCCAGTGGAAAACTAGCCCCGGTCTCCCCTATAACATTGAACCATACTTTAACGTACACACACAGTAACGTACACCCAGACCCCATCAACAGCCGATGAGATAAGTTGGAGTTTCTGAATATAGTAGTCGATGAAAATAAGTTTGCTGATTTACCTCTTCTGACAATGCACATTTAGGGATCGAGACACTCAGTGCAAACAAGGGGGACACTATGCTACCTCGAAACAGATAATATAATGATTTATATCCCAATTTTATCTGATTAGTTTTATGGAATGGGCCTTTCAGAAATCATGTGATTAGAACTGTAAGTTCGGGCTTTCGCAGCTTAGGCTTTAAAAGCTAAACGCTATGTTGAAATGATAGCTTGGGAAAGTGCTTAGATTACGGTTCCACCAGTTCTTAGGAACTGATAGTGGGGCTGAAATAGGACAGTGGGTATTTAGAAATCTCAAAGTCACCATTTCAGCGAAGAAAAAAAGGTACTGCAGTTAGTTACTAGAGCTTCCAGCAAGGTGTGTGGTGCCATGGGTGTAATCAAGGAGGATATGGGGATATATTTACTTGTTTAAAAAAGTAAATACTGAAACTAACTCAAATTCCCTCCGAAATATAAGTATTACTCTCCGAAATTTTTTTAGCTATTAAGCGAGGGGTGCTCTGTTCGGAAGGTCTTCGTCAGATCTTCTCATAAATAAAGGAAAAGAGGTTCCCCGCAGATGAAATCTGACTGGATATCTGAACTATTTAAACGCAATATACATTCACATTCCCATCTACCTTCTACTGGCAGTTTCAGATTGCTAAAAAGTAGATAGTAAAAAAATTTGTTTGTAAAATAGGAATTAAAGTAAATAAAAAATTTTAAAATAATAATTAATACATGGACCCTGATGGAAGGATACCGCTCAATGGTGAGTTCTGGGTCACTTTCATGAAAATAATCTATTTATGTGAGGTTCTGATGCACAAAAAGGGCTATGAAGGCGGGCGCAGCGTTAGTGTTTGGAGGGAAAGCCAACATTACCAGCAGCGTGCTCACCCACAAAACCCCCGCTCGCGTAGGGGGAAAAGTGGAAATAAGGATGGGGTTCACGGAATAATCCTTCTAGACATCTACCACACCTCCTGAAAAAAATCTGTTCATCAGAAGGCCCGATAACTATAAGAAATATTGCAAAATAGCTAATTTTTGGTAAAAATTTAAATCTTTAGGCCGAGGTTCAGAACAGAAGATATTATTTGACAGGGCTAAAATTTCACACACGAGTTACTGTTATGGGTAGGCAAGTTTTCCGCACTATTACGATTTGGTCCGCTGAAATAAGTGCGGTTCGACGTACCTTAGTACTTCACCATTACCTCTGGTTAGAGGAATATGTGAGAAAACTCCAGCTCTCAAGCGTCGCCTCCTACCGTGGACCGTTTTCACCCTTGTTAGGGCTCATCAGCACGGTATAGGAAGGTAACGCAAGAGAGCGGAGGGAGAGCTTTTAGTCCAGCCGACTAAAACGGAAAAAGTTGTGTCCATTGATTAGTCCTCCACTACCTTTGAGTGTTTCCCACAGTTTCACAATTAGGTAAAAACACTATTTTAAAGGGCTAAATTTTTGAAAAAAATTCTGGGGGAGGACGTCTAGCACCCCCATGAAATTTTTATTTTATTTTAATTTTGTTTCCTTAAAAAATATGTGGTTTAAAAGAAGCTGTTCTCTTCGAGTGTAGCCAAAAAGGTCTCAAAATTAGCAGCTTTTTGACGCAAATTTTCAAAATTATTAAGGGGAGAGATCTCCAGACCCCCATTAACACTTGAGTAATTGTAAAACTTTAACAAAATGTGGAATATAATTTAAATACTACTTTTAAGTAATCTAAAACTCAACGTATAAATATATTTGTTAGGGGTACATTAGGAATAACTTTGAGTAAACCCCCCAAAACAAAAGTCTGGTTACGGCTCTGGATGTTCAAAATCTTGGGAGTCCACGTTGTCTGGCTGTTACATAAAGAGGGGGCACGGTGATCAAAAGTTTAAGAACTACTCATGTATATTACAAGTTACCGATGTTATTTCCGTGCCTTGCTAGACATAGACCGTCTTTGGCGCAGCGAACCAGTCATATGACCTGTGACGTATTCAGGAGAGTTGGAAAGTGGAAAGGGGTGAATTTGGGGATATGTAATCCACTGATGAGAATCAGATTAACATCTTATTTGACCATAGAAAAGTACTAAAAGATATGCCTCACATTCTTCTCAAAAAATTATTCAGTATTCCCCTCCTAATTTTTTTCTGGATATGCCCCACAACAAAGTCGTTAATGAAAGCTGCCAGAAAAGAATTAGGGAGAAGATTTAGAATTTGAGAGTATATGGGGCATTTTTGTTTGGTTATTTTCTATGGTCGAAAATTAAGATAATTAAAATATTTTGTGGGATACCTTATACCAACTCACCCTCTAGCTACGACTATGCATAAAAAGTACTTCTTTGTAACAAATATCGGCTTGAAGGAGACATTTCTTAAGAAAATCATTGGCGCAATATGGCCTAGTTTGGTTATAGCGCCTTAAAACACCAACCAAACAAAACCTTACCAAAAGGAAAATATACATTTCCTGAAAAATATGGAGGAATTTATGAACTTAACCTCAAATCATTAGAAATGTATGAATATCATAAGTATTCATACAACACATATTAGTTACAGGAAAACCTGTTTCTGTTCGGTTTATGAAAACTTCAATCAAATTGGAACATAAAACAAAAATCTAATATCATAAAACAAAAACATTCGTCACCGACAACATGGTAACTGAAAAAAGCCTACAGTCCGTATAGAAACAGTTTCTCAATTCAGCTGGGGATGGTGTTAAGGTCCGAATATGAAGGGTTTTTCAATCCAGCTATATGGAGGTATTTTCGCTAAGGACCTACGAGATACTTTTTAATGCTGCCCCTATCCATCGCGCACAAAAAAAATTTAATTATACTGAGAAAACTATTTTATATAGCTACTCCCGAAGTTTAGTGCGATTTTTAGGTCTTTTCTGATGTGTTAATCAGAAATGAAAGTCGTAAAGAATAGAGCCATATGAACCCTTTGTAGCATACAAAGTAAAAAATATACATGCATTTCCTCTCTTAAAAATAGTCTTAAAAATAATTGTGCAGTTGTGCTGTCGTCTATGATTAACAGTTGAAAGCTCAAAACAAATTAACTTTTGTCCACTAGAGTGGACATGATGCAACAAAATGTTCAGTTATTCCGAATGATGAGTTGTTAATCGGATCTGTTAACTATGTGTTCATCCGAACGACTGATGCTATGAACTCTGAATGAACCGAGCGGGCGTCCTTGCTGCGGTGTCGTCCTTGGTGCACGTGGTCGCCAGACGGCGGCGCGGGCGGGAGCACGTGTCTGGGCGTGGCCAGCGGAGCGAGCGCCGCCCCTCGGCCAATGGGGAGGCGGGCCCTTCGCCCGCAGCGCCCGGGCCGGCCGCCGCGGCCCGCACTCCCGCTTCGGCGCTCGCCCGCTCTACTCTCGCATGCCGGAGTGAGCACTCGCAGCCAACGTGGCGGGCCCTCCGATTCTCTGGGATCACGTGCTGCTGCAGTACGGACGCCCCGTGCCCCCCAGGGAGATGACCTCGGCCGTCCTCGTGCCGCCGCCGCACTGCAAGCCCGAGGCCCAAACCAAGAAGCTCGCAGGTGAGCCACCCCCCTTATCCTTATCCTGGGATTGAAGCTCATCTCGATCTTCATCATCCTCGGACCAAAAAGTAATGGGGTTTTAATCTTCGGGAGGGGTCATGGTTAGGTGAGAAAAGACGGGGAATGGAGGAAACTACCTCGTTTTATGGTAGATCGGTTTATTAATCCTTATCTGGGGGGTCTTCATCCTTGGATTGAAGTTCATCTCGGTCTTCGTCATCCTCAGATTAAAAAGAAAGGGGCTATGTGGTTGATCTGTGGGATGGGTCAGGATTTGGTGTGAAAGGCGGAGTATGGAAGAAATTACCGCGTTTTTTCTGGTTACGCGTGTTATTAAGCCTTATATCCGTGAGTCTTGATCCTTGGATTTAAGTTCCTGTTGATCCTCATCGCCTTAGATTGAAAACAATGGAGTTGTATGGTTGATCTGTGGGAGGGGTTAGGGTTTGGTTTGAAAGGCAGGGAAGAGAGGAAATTGCCTCGTATAAATTATAATTGCCTCTGGCTAAACGTATTATTAATATAGAGCATACAGGCAATCCTTGGTTTTTAAATTATCTTTATCCGATACTTGGATTGAAGCTCATCTTGATCCTCATCCTCCTCAGAATGAAAACAATGGGGTTATGTCTTCGATCTTTGGAAGAGGTCAGGGTTTGGTGTGAAAGACGGGGAATGGAGTAAATTACGTCGTTTTCTGGTAAAGCGTGTTATTAATCCAGAGTATTCAGATAATCCTTTATTATGAAAATCAGATTAAGTGATCTCCTTGATCTTCCGCATTCTCAGATTGAAAACGATGGGGTTATAGCATTGATCTTTGGGAAGAGTCAGAATTTGGTGTAAAAGACGGGAAATCGAGGAAATAATCTCATTTTTTGACATGCTATTAATCCAGAGTATGCAGATAATCCTTGATTCTGAAATTCAAATTGATTGATCTCCTTGATCCTTACCATAGAGGGGAGATGATAAGAATTAAAGAACTGAAGGTGAGGGGGTCATCTCGTTATCTGATAAAACGAGGTCTTTACCCTGATCCTCTCAATACTCGATTCTTTGATTTAAAGTCATCAGGATCTTATTCATCCTGAGATTCAAAACAATCGAGTTATCTCCTTGATCTTTGGGATGGGAAAGGATAAGGTGTAAATGACTAGGGATGAAGGAAATTGACCGAAAATTATTTTGATTAATCATTGATTGAAAATTATATGATAACCGAGTTCTTAATCCTAAGTGTCAAGCTAGCCTTGTTCCTCGAGTCTGATATTCAAATAATTTGAATCGCCATGATCCTTACTTTGGATGGGGTAGGAAAACGTGTAAGGGACTAGGCTCACCTCGTTATCTGCAGTTAAACATGTTAATCCGACTTGTCATGATATTTCTGATCCAAGTCATATAACTATCGAATTATAAGTCTATCTTCTTCCTCATATTCAAATTAACCACAGTCTATTTTAGATCCCTGACTAAGGTAAGATGAGGGAAAAAAAACTTGTAGTTAAGGCGGATTTTTCGTTACTTAGTTAAACTAGTTCTTTATTCAACATGCCCAGATACTCTTGATCCTTAATGCTTAAATCATCGGGATCCTCATCCTCAGACACAAATCAATCGAGTCATCTACTCTATCCTTACTCTGGATAATTGTAAAGTTCTAAACTAATTCTTCCATTTAAAGTAATCGTGATCTTCTCGATCAAGATTCTAAGATTCAAATTAACTGCGATATTTTCTTGATTCTGAGATCCAAATGAACCCTTTCCTTTCTCAAAATGAACCAAGATGAGGTCATTATATGGTATAGAGTTTTCCCATGCTCTCTTGCGCGCGCGGTTTGTCCAAATAGTCTTGATCCATTTAGTAATTGAATCTTTTTCATTCTTTATCCTCATATTCATAAAAATCTAGATAGCCCCTTAATTCATAAATGAGACAGAATAAAATGTAAAAAAGGGGGTGTTAAAGAGAGATAACCTCGTTATCTTGTTTCAAAACTAAACTAGTTTTTCAGAGTATAACTTCTCATAACAGCAGTTATTCTCAGTTTTGAGATTTAAACTCATCGTGATCTTTTGACCGTGAACTATATGCATTGAGTATAACAAAGAACGCACTGGGGGAATACGGGGGTCAACTCGTTCCCCAATCGAACGAACTTTTCGAATGCAACTTTTTGGAGTCTGACTAACACATCAGAAAATATTTAATTTTTTATCTGGCATGCTAATTATTAGTGATCGATTTGATCCTTAACCTTCGAAGAGGATACCGGGATAAAAGGGAAATAACCTCTCGTGATCATGATCATGTCTAAAAAATTTTTTTAAGCGAAGTTCTTAATATTTAGCAAGTTCAAATAGCCCATAATTTAGAGTTGATGTGAATAATTTTTATCTTTATTCCTTGATATATAATGCTAAAACGGTTAAGGAAATGAAGATAATCTTCTGAGATAAATATCTCTATAAAGATCTTTAAGGAAATGAGATCTCTATGAGATTTCTCACTGAGATTTTAGAGGGAAATTTTAGTCAAACTTTTCAAAATAACTTGGACAAAATATTTTGTTTAAATTTTGATGTGATTTCCATGATCTTTCATCCTTGATTTGGTAGAAATAAGTTAGAAGCGATAAATATATAGACATAACGGTGGGAAAAGGGATGATATTAAATGGCTGTCTTTTTTTGGCACGGCCGTCTTTTTTTTAATGAAGAGAGATTTAAGTCTCTCCCAAGAGAGTTTTCTTGCGCCATAAAACAATAACGAAACCAAACCCAAGAGAAATTTTGAATTCGAAATTATAGATCATTCTTGATCCTTGATTCCAAAGTTCGTCGCCTTAGAATCAAAAACTACTATCTCCGTTCGGCAAACTTCGGGGACCCCGATCATTGGCGACTTATAATCAGACGCCAATTCAAACCACTCCCCATAAAAAATCCACCAATTAAATACCACTAAATAAAAGAATAATAATAATTACTTCAGATCGTTGCAGGCGCTCATTTGATTGGTTTGGCACTTTGCCAGCTCGATGATGTCTTGCTCACGAACCAATGAAATGAGCTTTCTCGCTTGCAATTCCGAATATTTCCGAATCAGACCAGAAGGCAGTATTATTTGATTTTAAGATGAAGAAAATATTGCCCCTGATATGGCAACCTGCTTACGATATCAGACCGCCAAGATTAACATTGAATCTAGCTCTTTTTGCAGCAGCCAATGAAATAATTGGAACTCTTTTTTCGTTATAAAAGAAAAACTAATCATGGTAGAAGTACAATATTTTAAACACATATACAATTATTTTTTACAAAAATATTGTCGTTTCGTTTTTTAAAAAATTCGAATTAGTTTTAGAATTATTAAGATTCAAAGTTTCAATATTTTCCCTTTCTAGGACTGAAGTGAATTAACAATGGATAGCAGCAACCCTTTAATAACGCCAAAACCGCCAACAAAACGAGTAGAATGAACAACTACTGTGAATGAAGCTGCGTGAATTTTCAGAGATAGTAGTTTTTGATTCTAAGGCGACGAGTTGTAAGTCAACTGGGTGGGACTAGAGAGCCTGTATACGGGAGAGAGACGACAACTCGCTTAAAAGCGTCTCTGCGCACCCTTGCGCGCAATTAAAACTGTCCAAATCTCCAATTCTGTCCAAACTGTATCAAGCCGCTGATCTCGCTCCCATGCTAATCGAATGGAGGGAAACCTGCGGTGAACAGAAAACGCTGTTGACTAATCAGCGAGCTATACCGGGTTGTCGCCTCTCTCGTATACAGGCTCTCTAGGTGGGACCCTACTCTCTATCTGATAAACGATTAAGTTTGAAAGGGTTGTTCTTAGATTTAATTGTAATATTAGACAAAAATTTCTATGAAATACATTCTTGAACCCCCGGTTTTAAGTTTAAGTTGTTTCTGAGGGAAGAACAAAATTCCATTTTCATGAAAAACTGACAAGTTTTAGATATCTAAGGAAGAGTAGTGGATAAAATTCGGTTAAATATCTGGGCAAGGATTCAAATACCGAGTGATGCCCCTATTTCTTAACTCAAAGTATTTCCCCTTTTTCACTCACATTTTTAAGATAGATAATGAGTATTCTTTTTACTAATTTCACCAAAATTCCTGTCTTTATTTTTTTAAGTTAAACACTAGATTGTGAAAGCATATTATATCGAAGGCTTAGTGTTAAAAGGCATGATTATTTAAATTTTAAAAAGAAATTGCTAAGTTCATCGGCATCTACTTAATCTGAAATAATTAAAGTTGAAGAGTTAAGCACTGTTCTTTAAACAGTGATAGTACCAATATTTTTAAAGTTTTTAAAATGGATAAAAAGCGGGGTTCCAAATGAGTTAATTAGCTATATCCCCCTTTTATATTTAAGAAATTTGCAGGTTTCTGATCGAAGTTAAAATCTTTTGATACTTCTACTATCCTAAATTCTCAGTGTTATGTGTTTCTAAATTAAGATAAAGAAATAAGATCTAAGTTTCTGACAAAGAAATTTTTCAATTCCCTTTAGCACAGCTTTGAGTCACAAATTTATTAGGATATCATTTAAAAACTAAAAAATATTTAGGAAGTAAGAGTAAATATTTTTTCATACATAAGAAAATAAAGAGTAAATAAGAGGTATGAAGATTAAGTTTTCGTAATAAAATTGTTTGGAACTTCCATCCTAGTGAACATTTGTCTGATAAGTAATAATATTCGAATCATGCAAACGTCTTTTTTAGACTGTGACACCTGTATTTAAAGGTATCCCATTTATCTTGAAACGAAAAATTTTTGTTGAAGTAAAGAAGTAGGAATGGGAAGTAAGGGTTATGGTCTATGGTAAAAACAAAGTTTTTGAAAACCTTAAAAACATTCGGGGTTTTGAAACATCTTTAAAATCTTTCGGTCTAAAAATAAAATGCAAAGACAAACCAAATTAAGACGCATAATTATTATTACACCATAAAACTTCTTTAAATCTGTATTGTAGTTCGAAATATCTACAACACTGCAATGGGGACACCTTTTCTTAATAAAAGGTTGCAGGGATTTAATGAATGATTCTTTATCTAATTTTAGATTAAATTTAAGGCTGAATATTGCCAATACGTTCGCCCATCAGGAAATAATTCCATCCAACTCACTCCATTCCTTTTCACAGTGATCTACAAACGGTAATATTTTTAGAAACCTAGAAATTCTAGGTTTTTTCACCAATTAGTGTGAGAAAATATATCTCTTTAAATACTAAATTATTACCATTGTATTGTAAACCTCCACGTGCTGTAGTTTATTTTGTTTAAAAATTGTCTTCCTTACATGCGAAAAATCTTAGTAGGCGGTCTTTCTTTTAACCACCAGCATTTTTTCCAAGGAGAAAACCTACTCAAAATTGAACTTATTCAAAAATATTTTGGATCTAAGATAAATTTTGAATGCTAAGAATATAACCCTAAAGTACTTTGATACAAAATCATCACAATCCTTTTCGAATGATGTTAAAAAACCCTTCTTGATAAGAACTATCATTTTGGATCATAGTTGTGCTTTCAAAAATCAATTCACTAATTTTCTAAATTAATTAACTCAATATAACAATCTTTTAATTTCTTCAAGCTTT
This sequence comes from Tetragnatha versicolor, assembly GCA_024610705.1. Classification (NCBI taxonomy): domain Eukaryota; kingdom Metazoa; phylum Arthropoda; class Arachnida; order Araneae; family Tetragnathidae; genus Tetragnatha; species Tetragnatha versicolor. The sequence continues at coordinate 14,434,477 of JANDEH010000009.1, forward strand.
CAGTTTTAGAATTTCTATATACCTAGAATTTTTCTTTGAAAATATTCAAATACATGTTTTTACTAATAATCAGAATAACTAAATCTTTAAATACATACTCTAACTCTCTTATAACTTAGTTCTTTCAAGATGAAAACTATTCAAATCGTGTCAGATGTTATTAAAATAAAAATATTTATATGTATATCTGAAATTTTCCAAAAATTAAACTGAAAAAACTTAAGGTAAAATCCCCCGAAAGCATATTTTCTTTCCTATCTTTTTCTGAATCACCATAAACCCTCCTTTTATGTCAAAATGGCGGAAGACACTGATTAAATATTTTCATAGATCCCACTTTTCGTAATTTATGAGGCATTAAGTTCCTCATAGTATTTACAACTTTCTCCTCACAGCTTTAAAAGTTCGAAAGGAAGCAGCGATTTTCTCACTGTTCTTTGTCGCAAAGTGTTATTTTGCCTTCGAAAGCCATGATCTAAGTTTTAAAAAACAGGTCCAATATCCCATTAACGTGTCCCGTTTATTTCTCTTCGGAGAAGAAACTTGGTACTCTGGGTGAAAAAAACTGCTAGAATATTCATCGTATGCTTGATACTTCATCTTTATGCGCCTACCTCGTACTTTATTTATAAGTGATATACGAGGTAAGGTTTTCAGAAAGTTTCACTTTGAGCAAACGTTGCAGGAACGCTTTTTGAAATGAAATTCCAATTATGTTTCCTCCGAAACCATTTAGTATGCGCCTTAAAGTAAGACGTGAGACTATGCACTCCATTGAGCGATGAAAAACAATCACTAATTAAAGTTTTTAAATATTAAGAAGGGCGTTTTTAGTGATGCTTAGTCTGAGACGCAGGGTGTTTTTTGGCTGCTGTGTTTTTTGCGTTGAATGGTTGTTTTCTCGTGCGTTTCAAACTAAAAAATTACCTAAATAATAAGAATAAAGTGGAAAGGTTTGGTTGTCTGTTTCTTGCTGTTAAAACTCAATACAGAATTTTTTTGCATGTAATTAGCTGTTGAGTTCAATAGTTTCTAAAAACTCATTCTTTGTTGGGTTATAAAAACTGGGAGAATGCTGATTACTTAGATATTTAAATGCATATATTTCGAAAGGTAACTTCTAATTGTAATCTTTAACCAGAACTAAGGAATACGTATGATATGTTAAAAGTCGGAAAATTATTCAAAACTCATTCATATATATCCAATAAATTAGCATCAAACAGGGCTACCATTTCTAATCCTTTTTTTGTGACAATAAAATTTAAGGAGAAATCTCAAATTTTATTATAATATATCAAGTTTACATGATATATTGTTTCTCTTTTGTATTTTAAATTTTCATCTTTCGTTTCATTTCATGAAACTCTGCTGCTCGGAATTCATATCATAACTTGCTTAAATAATTTACTTATTCTTGATTGAAATGCTGCAACAATCATGATAAAACGAACATATTTTAGTATTAAACTGTATTTTGAAGGATATCATTTACATACTAATCATACATTCAAAATTCCCAAGACAAAAAAAATCATTTTCCATCAAAATCCAAATGCTCTTGAATCTCATGCACATTCCCTACAAACAAAACATATCTCGAAGCTTACAAAATCGCATTAATTATTAATTCAAAAATAAGTCAACGAATACGAAACAGAACTGGGAATATGAAGGGATGAGCACATGATGGCCGAAGTAAAACCTGCATGTGTGTACATTTGGGAGATCAAAAAAAGTACCCGTCAAAAGTAACAATGTGATGATAGTCTTCTGAGAAAAGCGTATACAAAAAACTAGCTTTTCTTCCGTTATTTAATTTAGAATGAATGCATTTTTTATACCTTAGAAAAGAAGTCTTTAATATATAATCTTCCAAGTTTCCAGCTTTTTGTGAGACAGAGTTTGTGTAGAAACTCTCATCAAATTTCGCTTAGATATTTTTTCGCTATTTATAATTATGAAGGAAGCTACAGCTAGAGATAGATGTTTTTTTCTCCCTTCTCTCTCTAATTATTGTTTTTTTTTCAAATGCAGTGACAGAATTTCTCTTGAATTCTTTCTGCAATTGCAGTTTCTTAAAATAGGTTGTCTGTGTATGTATTAGGTAGTTCGAAAAGAATAATCAACCTTTCCCATTTTAAAACCTGAATTCATGATGCATTGTACGTGTAGATAACAAAATGTTTAACAGATATTTTAATATAAATATTATATTTTATTCATTTCATTAATAGATATGTGTTAAAATTTTACTAAATATTCTAATTAAGCTGTTTGGCGCATAATATCCTAATGCGGATCATGCGCCATAAAACACCTAACAACCAATCTAATTCAGCTGTGTTGAAGATTTGTTAGCTATAATCTATTATAAAACTGATGTTATAAGTTATGTTTTACTTAATTTGCATGAGTTTCCTAAAACTTTATTTAAATTATTTTCTTTTCAAAACGAGTTTTTATGCATACATCTGATTTGCCCTTTCAATCATAGTTGAATTTACTAAAAACTAAAATATTAAATTGCTACTTCTTTCTGCATTTTTCTATTCAATTTTAATTTCGTTAATTTCCACTTGAGTCTTATTCCAAATTATTTCTGAAGTTTCTTTAACAACATATAATGTCTAAATTTGTATAAAAAAGGGTCAATTTTTCTAGCAAAACAATTTGTTTTAAAAATCAATCATGGGGTATTATAAATAATCAAATACCCTTCTCAGTCACCTAAAATAAATTCTTGAAATGCTATCGTAATAGTATTTATTCTAGGTTTACTAAGTTGAAATGAGATAATTTTATAAACAATCTGAACTGAAAATTCTACTCAGTATTTTGGGAAAAAATTGATGATTTGGTTTTAAATATTTTTTATTGTTTTTAATGTAACATAGCTATACATAAATATTGAAAAAAACTTAAAAAATTCTTTAAGTTCCTGTAAGATATAAAAAATTGTATATCCTTATTCTTCATATTATCCTTCTCTACGCAAAACAACGTTTATTTTCTAAACGACCGTTACTTCTGAACCTTGATACTTTCACAATAATGGCTCACTGCAAATGTGTGAAATATAATGAAACTTCTAACAAAGATCCTTTTAATTGTATTGCGATTGTGTTGTGTGAGATAAGATATGCTTTAAAAGTGTTGTTTAAAATTAAACAGAAAATGTGTTCACGTATGATTTCGATCAAAATGTAAGTACACTTTCATATTTTAGAACACATTTCAAACACTTTTCAAACATATTTTAAACACCATTACAAGAAAATAAGGTGTTAATTTTCTACACTGAAAATTTATTGAAACACTTTTTCAACGCTAAGTAAACACAATAATAAACTCTTTAAACCGAAAGCGTTTTAATTGTATTGCAACTGTGATGTGTATGTGTTTTTATCCAAATTTAAGAACACTTTCAGATTATAAAGATCATATTTCAGATTATCGTATTTTTCAAACACATTCAGAACTCTAAAACGACACAATAAGGTGGTACAGTGCTCTACCTAATAAACAACTAAAATGGTGTTAATTTAAGATAAAAAGTGTTATCCGATGTGTTTATTTTTATGGCGCTTTTGCAGGGTACACTGCAATTGCTACACACAAGAATAAACACTACATAAACACATTGAGGGACGGAATTTCGTCCCCATACGCACAATACTTTGGTTATGTTGTTAGACAGAATACATACTTTCACCTTATTGTGTTGACATAGTGTTCTGAATACGTTTGAAAAGTTCATGAAATGTGTTCTAAAAATGGGGTTGTAAAATAAGTTTAAAATCTAAACGTGGTCTTACATTTGGATTGCAACACCATGTAAACAAGTTTGTTGTCTTTAACAACACTTTTACAACACTAACCTTTTCTCACACAACGCAATCTCAGCGCAATTGCAACACAGTCGAAACGGATTCAATTTGAAGCGTTTATTATTTAGTAACATTGTATTTGCTTATAGTCTGCTCATTTAGAATTGGCACCTGAAACAGGATCAAAAACGCCTAATAACGCTAATCACACAACTTCAGTGACCGATTTTTTTACGGTACTTTAACTACTTTGTTTAGGCTACCTTGTCATTGCAGAAGAAATATTTTTCGATGATAATTACATTAGTAACTGCTTCTAATACATTACGTCTCAGGCGCCTGTGGGGAAGCTAGAACTTCACCACATACGGTGAAGTTCTAGCTTCCCCACAGAGCCTATTCTAAATGAACAGAGTATAGTGTTGCAAGTGTTTCACGCATTTTCAGTGTAGTGTCTACCAAAAGCGGCATTTAAAATGGCACATGACACCATATGAACAAATTTTATGTCTTAAATTCCAAAACAACTGCAATTGCAGCGCAATTGCAACACAATCGAACCGGGTTCAATTTGAAGCGTTAATTATTTAGTAACATTGTATTTGCTTCGTGTTGCAAGTGTTTCACGCATTTGCAGTGGTCTACCAAAAGCGGCATTTAAAATGGCACATAATTTTTTAATATCAAAGTCAACGGCTATTCTCTAATTCGCAAGAAAATGCAACCGGTCAGCCCTACCGCATCGAAAGCCGAGCTTTCAAATCCACAGACAAGATCAAGGCAGCGCGGCCAAAGATTTGCTTGAGCCCGCTATCCGGAGCACAGAAAATGGGAAAAGAAAGCAGGGCATGGATAGGGGGTGGACGGCAGCATAAAGTAAGGGGAGTTTCAAATCCGTTTTTGAAAGTTTTACGACAAGGGTCAGGAGATCTGATCCCATCTCCAGCTCCGAAAAGAGGAATGGGATGGTTTTGGTCGGCTTTTACAAGATGAACAATTTTTCCTGTTGGGAGTATGTGGCAGGGAAGGGGTGGTACTTCGACGGTGAGATTTTAGGGTGAATATTCAGAATGGGTATGGGGAAATTGTGTGTTTTTTTCGTTGTTTTAGTCAAGTACATATTCGTCAGTTTTGGGTTTTTTATGATTTTTAGGGCAGTGAACCTTTTTTTGTGCAGTCAGTCTTTCTATGTTAATTTTCTAATTTTTGACTATTTTTGTTTATGAAATAGGGAAAATATAGAGTATGTGTTTGTAATTATGGTACTTGATTAGAAACTTTTAACTTTTAGGTGGAATGCTTTAAAAATCTGTAGTTTTTAGGCATATTCGGAAATTTTCTGAAATTAATTTTAAACGGTATGCAAGTTTGGTCATTTCAGTTCATGATAAATTTTTCTTGATATCCCATTTCAGTTAGAGTTTTTAGATTGTTTCCTTGAAAAAATATGGTAAAGATATTTTCATTAATGATAGTTTAGCTCTCAATATTTATGTTATAGTATTATACCAATACCTAAATGAATATAAAATAATTTCAACTTCAAGAAAGGACATAAACAGTACTTATATCATAAAATAAAGTATTTTCATGAGAAAAATTCGGTTATTATATTTACGTATTTTCATTTCATTCTACTGCAATTGTCATTTATGAACACTTCTTTTTCTTTATGAGAACAGTGCACAATTCATGGAGATTTTACACATTCATTACCTTACTTTCAATACCTAAATTTTCATTTAAATTTCCCTCTATTTTTATATTTACCATGGCATTTGATTATTTTCTAGAAATTTTTCATTTTAAACTTTCTAACAAAATAAAAGTATCCAAGCACCTCTTCCGACATTTTACATCCCACAGCATTTCAAAACAAGCATCCAAAATACCCCGACATGCATCCAATCCAACTCTCCTCATCGACGCATCAAAGTTGCCAACCAAACACTAAAACAGCCATTACCCAGGAATACTTGCCGATAAATCCACCAAACTCGAGCCATTATAAAAGAGACGACGCTCCGTTGGTTACACAAGAATTAAACCACGTTCTACCTATGTAACTTGGCTAAGCCTTTCTACGCGGTCCCAAATGCACAACTCCCCATCAAGTACGCTGCCTAGCATGTAGCGTCCTGGATTACCTAGATCCAGATTAAACGCCTCTGATGGCTCTACAGTGAACCCATATACGTGCCTCCCCACCTTCTGAAAGTATAAGTTAATAACAGATTAAACCCGTGTATACGTGAAAACCCTATGCGCTGGAATTAAACACGAGACCTAAATGCTAAGCGGCGGCGGTCGAAAATTGCGTGTATATTAAAGGATACATGATCTCATCAGGTATCCGATCATATTCGTTGCTGTGGGGTCGGTATTAGTATGCTCGCGGTGTGATTGGACGATGGGAATTATGCTTGCTGGGATTCCAATTGAATTTCGGCCTGGTTAATTGTCTGCAAACACCGCTTGGTTCTGGGCGAGCGCTCGGTAGCTTCTTGCAATAGACTGCATAGGCGCTGATATTGCTTTTGACAAGTATTCATGTAGGGTCTTGTGATTTATAGCTGAGCCTATTCAGGGTTGAGACGTTAAGGGGTATTGTTGAAATCTGAATTGATGTTGTGATTGGGTGGTTGTTTGGTGTAAAAATGATTAGTTTAATGCGTGTCAAATGATCTAAACGTGTTTTAAAATGAAAACGAATGTAATCGAATGAATAATGTAGAGAGAATATAATAGTACAATGTAATGGCGGTTTCGTAACATTTTGGTAAGGAAGTAGAGTCAATGATTATGAATATCATCAAATGGGTAGTAAATGTAAACGTCTCAAATTTGATAGTTAAATTGATATTGCGAGTGTAAACATGGATATAGTAATTCCTTTTAAAATATTTAATCTAAAATAAATGTCACAGTACAGAATGTTAAAATTATTTTATAAGTGTTTGTGCATTTATAGTCCTAGTCATTGACTATTACAATACCAAGTGAAAAAAATGTTGCAAAAGGGGTTTTTACTATGAAAACTATTTAGGAATGACATTTTTTAAATGGGTAGTTTATGGAATTTTTTTAATGAATGTATTGTAAGCTTTCTATTTTAGGAAATGTCTTGATTAAACGTGTAAGAATTTTTACACCACTTACAGAAAATTATTACTAAAAAAACTCAACCTGTAAGAATAATCATTTAACTTTAATTGATGAAAAACATGATGATTTAAGATAATTGATGAACTTTTTATTTGTCTGTTTTATCCATTACATACGCGTATGGGGGGTTGGATAAAAGTATCATTAGTAAACTTTCGAAACAAATTCTTACATGATAAGTCGAAACGTAATTTGTTTTTAATTACTAGAAATTAGGAAATGTACTAATTCTTGTAACATGAAACTTATCCCATGAATTTTACCGCACATAGAAAAATGGTAAGTTTTGGTGTCTCCATTAAAATGTAGACTCACTGGTGCAAAGAAATGCTACATTATTGTCTACTTCAGACGGGATACCCTACCTCCGAAAATCTTCTGTTTAATTAACAGGGCCGAATCCAAAGTAACGAGAAGCCTTTGATTTGACGGGATTACTTGAATTGAACGTTGTGCACATCCTCCAGAGGACAATTAATGAAGTAAAATTGAATTTTGTCGCTGGTTATTAGAACGGAGCGTCGATTTTGAGCAGTGGACGTCTTTTTGATTAAACATTTGTTTTAATAATGGGTCGTTGTTGTTTCAAAGCGATCGCCTGATTAGAATGTGATATGCAGTGACCGATTCTTTCTTGACTGCTGAAAACCAAGGTTTAGGATTAATCTAAGGGAGGACTCTGCTGTGTACGTTTCCATTAGGGAATCCAGTCGACAGTCCAATCAAACGAATCTATACTTGGCACTCTTCGTAATTAAATTCCTTTCATTTTGCCCTTTTAGAAGTGCTAAGGAAAGGCTGCAGAAACATTAAAACTCGAGCTCTCTGACATTGTATAATTCGAGCCTGTGCAATTGGGTGACTGCATTAAAGTTCTTGCGATGCGTCGCTATTAGCTCTAATTTTCTGAGAGGGCGAATGTCAGACTTGCCTCGGCGGGTGTTTTCTTGATGTTTGCTTTTGCTGGGATAGTTGCGAAATTATGCCATACAATCGGAATGGAAGTGGAGGAGGCGTTGAAAGAAAATTAGTTGAGTGAAATAATGATGTTTGTACGGAGTTAGTTGAAAGTAACACGCGAAGTGTGAGTGAAATGTTTTTCTCTTTAATCATTTACTGTGAAACGAAGTCTAACTTTTAAATCGCGAAGGTAATTGAGTCTAACTTGGTAGGCATGTTAGGGAAAGTGCAAAACGCTGGAATGTTCTTTGTTTGATACGTAAGAGTTTAGTTAGCTAATCTACTGAATGAGATTGTTTTCAAAATTAAACTATAAATCAATTTTGTTATTACTTTTTCTTTCTCAGTTTACCTACTAAGCCTGAAATGTTTTAGAAGATTTATTGTTTTTTTAATTTTTAACGAAATCAAAGGTTTGAGGTAAATTAGGAAGGAAAAATATCTATCTGAAAAGTGTGTTTTTAGGCTGAAGGCGTGAGATGGTTTGAAAGAAATACACTAGCGGAAATAAAAATCCCAACACCAAGAAGGAAAGGAGATATCAAAGTAAAATTTATTTCTATGATTGCACATAGTGTTAATGTGAATTGATTAAAAAATCAGCCTTTCTGGATGTTAGGGGGCCGAGAAAATCGGTGAGGAGTGTTGTCTCCATAGGTGTCCATTACCGCCGTCACACGTCGTGATATTGAGTGACAGGGGATCTAAATGACTTTTGAGGGATTGGAGGACCGTGTTGCCTCCTCAGGTAGTCCAAATTCATATGGTGCACCAGTGGACGTTGCATACCGGGATAGGTGATTTCTCCTCATTGACCGGACTTGTTTTGTGGGTGTTGGTTCTAGAGAACGGGAAAGACGGGGTAAAAAGGCAAACTAGGGGGTTAAGAAGAAAGCTTGAACATTGCATACAACATGTGGTTGTGCATGTTTCTCTTGCAATTTGTCCCCAGGACAGATCTGAAGGTAAGGACGGTCTACCGGTTGCAAAATCTCAATGACGCAGCTCTGGTTGGAAAAATTACTGGTGAATCATACTCAGGAGTTGCAGAAATTGAATCCAATGCATCCCCACTCCGTTACTCTTCATCAACACTCCGTGGAACGATTAGAAAATCATCAGCTGAGTGCGCTCTCTCCATTGTGTCTTCAAACTCATACCCAACCGTCGTGGTGCTCCAAACCGAATCAGGATTCTCTCATAAACACAATATCATGAAATTGGGATTTTCATTTCCTTATTTCGTGCACTATTGGAAACAGAAATGCCCATTTTCAGCCCCTTGTTTATAGACAAAGATGTAAGAAGCTATGCGGACCGAACGGACGATCTGCAGTACTGCAAACGACATCCATCCCACTGCCGCTTGTCCTCAGTATGATCTACCGGTATTTTGGCCAACCAAAGCTGCTTCATTGAGGTTTTTTAGCCGGTTGTCCGTCCTTACCTTCAGACCTGTCCTGGGGACAAATTTCAAGAGAAAAATGCACAAACACATGTTTCATGTACTGTCCAAGCTTTTTTCTTAACCCCCTATGTTGCATTTTTACCCTGGCCTATCCGTTCTTAAGAACCAACACTCACAAAACATGTCCGGAGAAAGAGGAGAAATCACCTAGCCCGGTATGCAACGTCCGCTGGTGCACCATATGAATTTGGACTACCTGAGGTGGCAACATGGTCCTCCAATCCCTCAAAAGTCATTTAGAGCCCCTGTCACTCAATACCATGACGTGTGACGGCGGTAATGGACACCTATGGAGACAACACTTCTCACCGATTTTCTCGGCCCCCTAACATCCAGGAAGGCTGATTTTTCAACCAATTCACATTGATACTATGTGAAATCATAGAAATAAATTTGACTTTGATATCTCCTTTCCTTCTTGGTGTTGGGATTTTTATTTCCGCTAGTGTAACTGCAGCCTTCAAACACATAATACAGCATAAGGGATGCATTAAAAAGCTGTTTTTTCCACTCAATGTAAAAAAATATGTATAACAACTGCAAAAAATACTTTTATATTTTGAAAATCTCAACTTACGTCTAAGTTAAAAACTCTTCAATTTGTAACAAAATATCTTAGAATAATCATCACTAGCATTCATCCTATTAACTCGTCCGTAAACTAACTTTAGATGTTTCCTTGTAAAACCAAATCCTTACTACACTTAATATAACTGAATTCATTTATTTTAAACATCCATACTTAGGTTTTAAAATAAAATGCCTTTTTGCCTTAGCAACTGGTTAATATAAGAAGCACAACTCCCTTTGCCTTTCTTCCCCATGGACCCATTATGCCCTACAACTTCGTAATTTTAATATACCCGTATTATCAAACGAGAAAGTATAAAATCAACACAACTGCATTTCGTAAATTTGTTACATACTTTTTACACTGTATGTAGCTTTTTTTTAGTAAATATACATTTCATAACTTCGGCATTCATTTCAAATCACCCCACTTACAGATACTCAAACATTCCACCATCGAATAAAAGTATGTTTCATCTCTTAACTGTCCACTCAAGATGCCCCCACACTCTTATATACGCCTGTGTATCTATAAAAGCCTCCCTTGACCTCTTCTCCCCCTCTACTCCACCTTATTATTCCCTTCCTCCGTTTCTCGGCAAACCAGGAGAATCGCATCCGTGTATGCCATGCCATCTTTACGGAAGTCTTCCTATAAAGCGCATCTGTGGGCGCCCTAGGTAGCGGGAATAGGGCGGCTTACTGGGCACAAAAACCCTACGCAACGTCCATTTCCGGATGGGGCAAGTGAAAGAAATCTCAAAGGCTACTTTTCTTTTTTTTTCCTTTATTCAAGATATGAATACCAAATAAGGGGAGTCAATGCATGGTCTGCATGGGGGTAAATTCGTTTTGGGTGGGGTATCGGAGCTTTTTATTGTGAAAACAAGCTGTATCGATGGAGTTTGAGGGTTTTGTGGGATATTTTTTGGGATATCACCTATTGCTAGATTCATTCGTTGAGGAGGTAGGTTGGTTTGTAAGGAGTATTGAGAAGGATTCTATGTTTAAATTCCAAGTTGGTTCGTGAATAGGATTTGAACTTATGTCCTTTGAGTTTAAATAAATTATTTTAATAAATTATTCGATGATTTGCTTAAAAACACCCGGGAGACTATTAGACAGTTATACAGAGTTTTCGAAATCATCAGGTACCTAACTCACTTAACTGTCAATTCTTCCCCATTCACATGGTGAAAAATGTGAAATGTTACACAATAGTTTCAATTTAAGCCTTTCTTGGAGAAACTCTTTACGAAGTCGTCGGTTATAATTACAATGTAACACTTTTAAAAAGTTAAGAAATTTGGAGTGTCTGTCAAGTTGCAAGAAATGCCACCTTTCGTCTGACTAGTTGGGTTGAAAACCTTTTCCAGTTTAGAAACTTTCTTTGTTAAGGCTTAACCGAAATTCAGCCCTTAATACAATGTATCAAAGAGTTTAACTAAAGTTTACATTTTAACTTAAAGTTTCTATAAACTTTTGAACTATGTGCTTAATCAATAAAATATTTGAATCTATATTTGATTAAGTATTGCAATTTAAAACTTACAGAATACTACTCAGATGTATCCAAAGATTTGTTTAGAAACTTTTTAGGGACTTATTTTAAAACCTTGCCCTAATTCAATCCAGTTCTTGTGAAACATGATTTATGTTTTAAAGGGAAACACTTATAAAAATACAAATGGTTTATAGTTTTAACGAGATATAAATTACTCTTATTCTAATATGCTATTAATTGTCTTTTGGTGAGATTCTTAAATGTATCGGATGCATTTATTTACATTGATTTTATTGTTTAACTTTGTTTCAAATTGTAAAGAAAAACTTTAAAACAAGTAAAATATTTTGCGTGGTTAATCCTCAGATCTTAATTTTTCTAACTCGGGTAATATCTACTATCAGAGTCAAGCAATTATCCTTACTAAGCTTACTACATCTCATAGCCTTACAGCAACTGAGCCTTAGCTCTTAATATTCCACCTTACTACACAACCCATCAATCCTTACTTCAAAATCCACCCATAATTACCAAACCCAAAACACATCGCCACACATACAGCGTAAAAACTCCTCAAAAGAAACCACCACCAAATAATTCAATAAGCCCCGCAACATCACTCAACGTTAACCAATCGCGTTATTTATCAACCGGCAAATAACCACTCAGCCACTGACAAAAATAATTCAATAACGTTATTAACCCCTAACATACGCTAACCAACCGTGTTATTTATCAAGCCGCGCGTAATCCGTTCAAGGCGATCGGCAATCAGGCCCGTTGACTCACTGCACTGTAGACCCCGAGTTGTGTGGCGTGCGTAGCCTTTCTTTTGACTCTCCGGAAGCCCCAGTAATGATGTCTTCCTCTGATAGCGTGGCGAAAAAATTCAGCTGTAATTTATAGAACTTAATTATGAAGGATATTATTTTCCGCTAAGGATTCCTGTTGTGAGGGTGTGCTGGGGAATAACTGATCTGATGGGGGTGCTCGAAAGGGGTTTGATGGTGGAATTTGGCGAACGATGTTGTTGCTCTCTTTGAGGGGGAGTATTTTGGGGTGGAGTTATTCATCAATCTTTGTTTAGGCGGTGCCGTTTGCGTTGATTAAATTGTAAATTTTTAGAATGGATATCTGGTTTTTTAGTATCTAGTTTGAGAGGATATTCCCGCATCTAAGGTTCGCACCACACTAGCAGCTTGAAGAAGCCGAATCAATAAAAAAACTCGTTAAGATGCTTATCAAGAAGAGAAGAAAGCAGGGAGTTGAGCCTCAGTCTCCCGTCTCTTGATAAGAATCTTAGAGTTTTTTATTGCTTTGACTTCTTCAAGCTGCTAGTGTGGCGCGAGCCTTAGTGGCAAGTCAAACCTAGCGACCATAAGACGTGACAGCAATCAATCAAGCCGAGGAAAAGAGGAGAAAAAGCATGGAGTTCAGCCTGAGACTCCCCATATCTTGACAGGAATCTTCATTCCTGTCAAGATAGGGGACTAGGCTTTCTCCATGCTTTTTTTATGGAGATTGATTGCAGTAGCGACTATAAACCGCGCAGTGTGTTTTGAGCCTTACGACGCTTTTTTGGGTGGTTTACAGCCATATTCACAGCCATCAGCGTTGCCGTTACGGCTCATTCACACTGTTTCATTTTCACCGTTCATCCCGATTGATTCACTCCTGTGAATGTTGAAGAAGAGTGAAGAGTAAAAGGCCAATTCACGCTTTTAAAATTGAAGGATTCCTCCGAAATAAACACAAAAATTTATATGTCTGAATGAGCCTTTAACCAGCAGCTAAAGAATTTACAATTTGCTTTTCTCTGACCCTGATTGGTTGAATCCTTTGACCAAGGACCGACACTGTTGGCTTTAAGTATAGCTATTAGTGTGTAAAGTATAAATCATTCAGTAAAGTTTCAACATTATGCTTATAAAGCTACATTTGTTTAACCCTTTCAGTATTTGATGCCCCAAACTTCCCATACACTGCAAAAAAGCACTTCAACCTTTCACCACAAACTGGTTCAAATTTAGCTGCAACCTAGGTTTGGTAACAGGTTTCACCAAGTTTTCGGAACTTTCACTTGTGAAATCCGGTGCTTTCACTGGAGAAAGCACAAAAACTTGTTGAAACCTTTTACCGAACCTAGGTTGCAGCTAAATTTGAACCAGTTTGTGGCGAAAGGTTGAACTATTTTTTTTAACAGTGTAGGATCCAATGGTAATCTCGAGTGGCTTAGGATTGAAAGGGTTAAGTTAGTGTTTTTTGTGTTAAAAATACCTAACTAAAGACAAATAAGATTTCCGTTACTAGTGTTTTGGTCACTTTATATTGTACTGCAAAAGCTTATGCAATTGCATCATGACGTGCACACTGTAAAAAATAATCCTGCAAAAAAACAGAAAATTTCTGGCAGCAAAAGTTGCCAGAAAAAATGTGTAGGTTGAAAAATCCTGTAAACAGAAAAAAGCTGTAACCTACAGGTAAATGCTGTAAAAAGGAACTTTCTGTCAAGTGGGCTACAGATTTTTCTGTTGCCTCTCAGTAATTTTCTGCTTGTGCGCATGCACTTATTTTAGTAGAGTTTTTTTAATTTTAATTAATTGATATCCGGGGATAGAACCCGCGACCTACCGCATGCTAAGCACGCACGCTACCACTGAACCAAAGAAGATTCAGTATAACGTTGCCAATAGCTGTATTGGTTTTCAATGCAGTAAGTTTCTGTTTAAGTACAGATAAGCTAAAAAACTAGGTAAAAGCTGTTATTTTACATAAAATAAATAGAAGTGCGGTGGGAATGTTACATGACAGAATATCGGATCGAGCCTAGTTGATGGGTACGGGTTGGCGATAGATGACGTAGTAAGAGATAGATTGCCAAGTCTGGCAATCGCGAGTTGAATGACGAATGCTGTGCGCGATTCATCCAAATTGACGTAATGCGCTCTTGTGTTCTGCGTTGTATTGTAACATTCCGAAATGGCCAATTGAGAAGTGATGACGCAAATGACTCGGAAAACCAATCAGCTGTCATGTTGTGCTTAGGGATCTAAAAAATCGTTTCCGGAATTGATTCCTGATGCTTGATTCCAACCTAGAATCGATTCCTTAGGGCCAGTATCGAAAAAGTAGGAAGGATAATTAGTAAAATCAAGGATAATTATTTAATACGGATATTATACTAAAAATATAAAATAGTAATAATAATATAAAATAGTAATATAATAATAATATAAAATAGTAATATAATAATAATATAAAATAGTAATATAATAATAATATAAAATAGTAATAATAATAATAACAATATAAATATAAAATAGTAATAATAAAAATATATAATAATAGAAAAATATATAATTATAATATATTATTTCTAAATTAATACAGATAATTATTAGCAAATTTGTTAAGTACGATTCCTAAGATTCAATTTCTGCTGGAATAGATTCCTTCAAGGGTTCGATTCCAGAATCCCTTCAGAAAATATTAAGAACTTAGTTGTGGCAATCGCGTTGAATATGCGCGGATTTCAAATATTACGATGTCTCTGCGCATTTCAAAACAGTTCTTTTGTTTTGAAAGGCAGAGATGTGTAAGTTTTCAGTACGGGAATATGGTATGTTATTTGTGTTTTTTATTACTTAAAATGCATTAATGAAGAGTTATTAAGTTAAATTAGGATATTTGTATAAGTATTTTACTATATTAAGAATATTCGCCGGAACCTTAATATTCAGTAAAGCGTATTGAAATACATGCGTAATTATGCGTATCTTATAAGGGTAATTAATCTTTGAAATAATACGTCATTTCTTAACTTATCGGACGAGAAACAAGACGTCATAGTTAGATTAATATGGCATCATAGTATATTTAAGTCTTGAAAATTCGTCAATCGAGTGATAAATACTTTAAATTATGTTATAATATGTATAAATTATTTCCTTATTACGTTTAAGCAGTTTAGACTATGTTTTTAGCTGTCTGCAGCTTGGAATTTGGCGCCTTTCGATTTTGGCGACAAAAAAAACTTAGCGCCAAAAAACGCGCCAAGGCGTACCCATGAAATAGGATTTTACCCAGAATATCTCTGTAAACATAAAGTCACTGTTATTGAAATTTCTGTTTTTCTACAGTTTTTTTACAGTGCATTTGGTTTTGAACGAAATAGGATTCATTATTTTTTTAAATGTTACTAGTCACTCGAAATTTGCTTCATTGATTTATTGTTAGTGGAGTTAACTGAATATATTTTCTAATAAATTTTTTGGGTTAAAATATAAATAGAACTGTTATGGTTTGCATTATTAGTGTTTGAGACATTGTATCAGAATTAAAGAAAAGTGGTTAAAAAGTAGGAAAATATCATCAATGGGGTTTGTCCTATTAAAATTGGATAACGGGACGTGTATTACGTATTGAGTTCGTTTGTACAGTTTGAAGTAACTATTTGAAACCCTTATGGTTTCGAAAATACCCCAAGTACTGTTAAAATATACTCAGAAATTTGTTCAGCCTTTTGTAACTTAAAATTTACATAAAATTGCATAGTTTAATGCCGTCTGTGACTGTCAAATGTTGTTTACGTTCTGATGACTAAATTAATACAAACTTCAACTGTTAAGAGTGCGTTAACTTTCGAAATAGTTTATAACTCAAGTATTGTTCAAAACTAAACATTAAATGACAGTATATTGCAGTACGTCGAAATTTCCCCTTATTCTGATATTAAGAATTGTTCATTAAATTATTCTTACAGTACTATGTTAAATTATGGGTTGACGTTTGATGCACTCTATTGTTGATCAGGCGAAATAGTATGTCATTCTTACTTCCTAATATAATTATACTTTTTTACGTCTTACTTTGTGTACTTTCCATTCTTATTTTGTACACTTATTCTTACCTTTTCCCTATTTCTTTCGAAAGACAAATTTAAAATTAAGGGAAAGAAATTATTAATTAGTTAATGACGAAAAATAACGGCAGCCATTCCTATCTTCCAATCATCAAACTAAAATTGTTCAAAAATACCAAAGTAAAACAATAAATTAATTAGTTGTTATAATTTATTTTAGTAAATCAAATGACATCATCATCAAAGCTATCAATAACTATCAGTTTTTAAGGGATAATAAATTAAATACTTAAACACTCATCTCTATACATTGCTCACATCCAATGCCCTTTTGAAACCCCTGTACCAACGGATTAATATTCAAAACTCTATCCTCTTCAGACCCGAGGTATAAAAAAATTATTTCAACTCAAATTTTTTTCTTGAAATAGTATTAAAATGCTTCACAAAGATCATAAAAATCTTCAATTCAAGAAAATGTTTTTCAGGGGGCTTAAAATTTAAGGTCCACCCTGGTGGACCTTGGTTCTTAACGTAGTAAAACATGACACCATTCCTATGGTATAAAATTGTTATTTTCTTTAATTATAATTTAAATATATGAATTATTTATAATTTTTTTGTCGTAGTAGGTTATTTTGAAGGTTGTAACTTAATTTCCTTTATAAAATATATAATTTTTTAGAAAATTTAATTTTTTAAAAATTCAAAAATTCATTTTTAGGGGCATAGAAAACTTTCTGTGTATGTTTTTAACATTTTTATGCAATAATCAAAGTTAATTTACATTTATACTGTAGAAAATAGTGTTCATTTTGGGTTTTACAGAATTTTTAAAAAAAAATTTTGAAAAATTAAAAAAATTTTGAAATTTTTTTTTTAAAAATTTGCTATTTCTGTATGAAATTCAAAATTTTAAATGAAAAAAATAATAATTATCATTGAAATTATAAAATAAGTTTTTTAAATTCTCAAAATAGTTTATTTACCCGTTTTTTATTAATTTTTACTCCTACACATTTACCATCGTTAAGAACCGAGTTCCACCCTGGTGGACCTCTCTATATCTTGCTCTCCAAAACTCAAAATTTATTAGATTTCCTTACAGACTGTTTTATTCTGCTTGAAAGGATACTAAGTAATAAAACTAGTCAAATTAAGTCTCATAAATAAATTAATTTAGGTTTAAATTAATTAATATTCCCAAGTTTTAGATAGGACGCCATTTTTTCAAAAATCCTCTTTTTAAATATGTGCTGTGCGCAAAATTTTGTTTTAAAGCGCCATCTCTCGATTGAAATAGGAAGTAAAAACATCAAATCATACATATTATAGCTTTTAGCTGATATTTTTCAATAAAAAGTTTGTTTTTGAGGGGGTAAGCGAAGGTCCACCACGGTGGAACTGGGGCGTGAAGAGGCTATTATACTTCTTATCTATCCCCGGAATATTACCATCTGAAAACCGCAAGGCTTTCCCGTCGAGATAGCAGCCGAATCCTTCTCGCATGCTAGCACGGGACTCAGAGGCCGTGAAATTCCAGTTTATTGGCTTGACAAGATCTTCGTGATATGAAGACACACCCTTTCGTAGACGCTTCCATACGTGACCGGCAGACCAACGGTCAAGCGGGTCTTGTTTGGGTCCTTTCCGGCCGGCAAGTTTTTGCAGCGTGCGCGGCCAGCCATCTGGGTGAAATATTTATCATAAAGCCATTTATATGCTAATTTGTAAACTATCTATTGTTTACTCCGCTTAGGAGTTGGTTGCCGTGAAATCAATTTGACTGGGTGTCTGCGAGTTTGTAATTGTGTTTTGTTTTGGTTGTTTGGGAGTAATGGAGACGTTTTGAACCAAGTTTCGAAACATTTTATGTGCGCTTCATTACGGATTATGTTTGGACGGAAATTTTACTAATGACTAGCTCTTATGGTCATTGCGCTGGTATTTCATTTTGTTATTTTAAGGACTAAGTTAACATGCTAAATATCCAACATGCTTACGAATAATTAGGTGGAGTTTTAAAAAGTTTAATAAGCCTGTTATAAAAGAAATATAAAATAAAGGATTAAAAGTAAATTAAAAATTATCATTTCCATAAATTTACTTACTTTTGGTGTTCTCTTTTAAATATTTTATAAAAACCACTATGTTATATTTTCTGTGATATTTGAAAATAATTTCTGTTTCTACGAGATAATTTTGTCTAGTTCTAATTACGCAGTTTATACTTTTCAAAACTTTATCATATGATATTTCCATATCGAAATTTAAAATTTCAGTGTAACACGTTGGATACCGTCGCCTTGTTTTTATATCTGACATTTGATGAATCCCCTACGTTTTTATTGTTACTCTAATAAAATAATGTTCCTGAATTAAACACTCTAAATCATAAAGTTTTCAAACTAACAACATGAGTTTACACTTATTGTCCGCTTAGCCAGCAATAATTGGTGAAATACTCCTTTCATTATGAAATACCCCATATATTAAATATTTTAATTTTTACATGAGCAAATGAATCAAGTACACAAAAATATCCCAGTATCCGTTTTATAAAAAAGCGTTGAAACTAAATTATTACTTATAAAATACTAAATTGAGTAAAACACAAACTAGTATTTATAAAACTCGGTTTTTAATTTCTTAACCCCCGAAAAGTCCTTTAAAACCGCAATCTAAGCAAGTCACTTTTGATCAAATTAAGTATAACAGGACATTTATTGATGGTCTTTACTCCACTTTAAAATTTCCGGCAAGCAGTATACATGATATGGAAAGTCTCACCCTAACCAGAAATTAAATAAATCTACTTAGCGTCACTGGATTTTCTCTGAAGGAGTAAATCAAATCATAAACGATGAACAAGTCCAAAGCAGTCACAGTCAATAAAAGCCAAAGCTCACACAAGTCTAGACAAGTGCATAATTGCATCACTAAACTCATTTTATTACCGACCGAAGCGTCTACTCAGAAGATGGCGATTCAAAAAACATTTGCGGCAAAAAAATCGGTTATTTGACTAACACTGTAATTCGATTCCGATCGGGGGGCCAAAGGCGCATATCGCCTTGACACGAGGTATAAACGATGAATTGTGACCGCAACTTTTGTCCCATTTTACAAAGAGTATTTTTATACGTCTTTCTTTTGCAGGGTTCCTAGAGGAATGATAAAAACGTTGTTTGAAAGACTTGAAATATTGAATCGGGGCAAGACGCATATATAAACCTTATTTTATCGACACAATCTGAGAATTTCTTCGCTCTTTTATCCTAACCGATTGAAATTGGGAATTCTTTAATGTCAACTCAAATTACACGCACTCTGCTAGAAGACCCAAATTCAATTTGGTATCTTGTATATATTGCGCCTTGTGTAGTACGGCGGTGAAGGGTATTTCTTTCCAGGGGTTTGCTTTTTGTTGCTGCTACTTTTTACCTTTTTTCCGATCTTGATAAGCTAAGGAATATTTCTTCACGGTTCAATTTTTTTTTCGTTCCAAAGTTTTATGCAAAGAAAATCGCTCCCGAGGTTTTGGGACTGGCTGTGAAAAATGTTTGCTGTTTAGCGGTTACAATCTAAGGCTGGTATTTTTGTGTTTGTTTTGAATTTGATACTAAATCGCTTTTTTATTCGTTTTGTTGGAGCATAATTCCCTACTTGACTCGTATTAGGAGATTTATTCCTATTAGATGGACTAGAAAATGTATTTCTTGACTTGAAAATCTAATAAATGCAACTTTCTTATACGTATGACTGATTTTAATTTGGCATTTAAATATATTTTATCATGTAATCTGACTTGTCTGATACAATAGATCAGAATTTGTCACAGGTGTTTTGAAATGTGGTTGGTAAAATACAAGTTGCAATCAGTAGTTAATCTTTTATTCATTAATGTCTCAAATTATTTTGAGTAAATGAGAAAAATTAGAAAAGTTCAATGTGGTTCGACGAATCCCATTTAAGATACAAATCACAGATGGTAGAGTTGGAACTAGACAAAAATAACACAAAAACTTAGACCCCCTTAAATCTAATGCTATAGTACTTCATTGTCTCGTGACATTAGCTTTATTGTTTTATGAAATACACTTATGAATTTTATGAAACCAAGCACCCTAACCGAAAATGAAATCATGATATAATTTTTAATTAAAAATACAGAGGGTGGTCCCGAATTCATGGTACAAACTGGGTAAGATAGGTAGAGTATATCAAGATGAACAAGAATTGTTACAGGTTAGGGGGTCGCCAGTTGGTTTTAAGGGGTGAACATTAGCAAAAAACCTCGCATATCTGGCCAATAAGAGCAACAATTGTTCGATTCCGGCATTTATTACATTCACCTAATTCAAATTTTTTATGTAAAAATAAATGATATTTTTAAGTGTTTATTCAAATAAAAAACATACTTATAAAGATGCGATAGGCATGAGATAGGCATGCGTTTAAGGTAGATAGACTGCAATAGAAAGTGTCACGATGAAAACATCGTAATACTAGAGACTTGTTGGTTGGTTGCTTGGAGTTATAGAGTGCAAGGAACTAAGGTCTGACCAAGGGACAATTGTAACTTAAATCTACCTTCAACGTATGCCTGATTCATTTATTTGTCTGTTTTTGGTTAGAATAAACACTTAAATCTCATTTTACAGGACAAATTTGAATTGGTTGAATGTAATAAATGCCGGAATCGAACAATTGTTGCTCTTTCTGCCCAGATTTGCGAGGTTTTTCGCTAATTTTCACCCCTTAAAATCCACTTGCGACCCCCTAATCATACCAATTTTTGTTCTTCTTGGTGTACTCTACCTACCCTACCCAGTTTGTACCATGAATTCGGGACCACCCTGCATATTGTCATTAAAAACTTGTGCTATATTTAATTGTAAATAAAATGATTAAAGAATTTAATCATCAGTTTTAATTCAGAATTTACTAAATTTGCTATTAAATGTATCAATATTGGCATACATCCGAAACGTTTTTTTATAGATAATACAATTTTTATACTACAATACATTTTTATTGATATAATTACATGGTGTTTTTAGAGAAGTGTTTCTAGGACAGACCTAGATTACTTAGAATCAACTTGGAATTGGGGTTGGAAATGAATCCCTAACGAGCTAGGGGTTTTTATAGCCGGTATGGGAGGTTGTATAATCCACAGTGGAAATTGACACGCAACTTTTTATGATTGGATTAAAACCAGCAAAATCATTCGATTCCGGCATTTATTACATAAAAACCAATTTAGGAGCTGAAATTTCATCTCTTTGATTGGTTTTACTTGTATTGATAGCTTTAATTCGATGTTAAAAGGTGACGTGTCAATTTCCGCAGGGAATTTTATAACTTCCCATGCTCGGTTATAAAAACATCTAGCTCTTGAGGGGTGCTTTTCCGACCCCGCCATTCCTGTGTGATTCTGAGTCCTCTAGGTGTGTCCTACCTCTCCTAGAAGTTATGAAACACTTATCAGAAACACCCTGCATTGATAAATCTCTGTTTAAGTATATGCACAAAATATTCAGAATGTTTCAGAAAGGCTGATAAATACCTAATTGGATTTTAGAAAGCCTACTCTTTTCCATTTAAGAAAAGTTCTCACCTTTCACAGTGGTGTTATAAAACATAGCACAGTTTAAAATGAGGAAACAAACTCCACTCCTCAAGAAAATATCATACGTTTAAATCTTTCGAAATAATTAAATTATGGAAATTTCTCTTTGATACACAAATGGATTGAAAATATTTTTCATCATATAAGTTCTGGAAAGTTTTTAGTGTCCATGCATGTCCAGTCCAGATGTAGAATAGTAAAAGTGACTTGTTAAAAAAATTGGAGCCAAATTCTAAGCTTAGTAATTAGTAAATTGTTTCGCTAATGGAAAGAAGCAATGGTAAACAAATTCCTCGTAAGAGAAGTGAGGAAGTAAATTTGGTTTACTGTCTCAGCACTGTAACTAAAAAACTCTATTTCTTAGTCAATTGGTCTGAAAAGATAACTTTAAAGAGAGTTTTAATGAGAAATCAGCAAGAGATTTTGGGAGAAAGTTCAATTTCATTAAAACTTAAAATGTTGCGAAGTAGAAAACACTTTCACAAAAACAATGATTGGGATTTTATGATTAAGGTTGCATCCAAGTTTCATTTAAAAATGTGGTTCGAGCTCTTAAATCTTTTTTTTTCAGCAATATAATTCTACTTTCATCAATGTTTTCTGAGAAGTACTCAAAATAATATAATTCTTTATTCCCTTTTCTGTTAGAGATACACAAGTGAAGTTTTTCAATCACAAATCAAAGCAACGGTTGCATGTGTTAAGAGAATTTCAAAGTTTCAAGTAATTATGACAGTTCGCATTATTAATGTGTTTCGGCACTCAAAATTTCAGAAAGTCTCATATAATCACACTGCGAAAGTACTCGAGTGCTAGAAAAAAAACTCACTCGGAAATGAAGTTATCTCAGCAGATGTTAGCTCTCCGCACGGGTTATTTGAATTTATATTGGCATTTAAAAGGCGAAAGGCGCAAAAAGCAGAAGTAAAATTGAAATGGGTGATCAAAACGGCTTCCAAAAAAGAGCAGAAAATTCTTTGAGATATTCCCGGCAATAATTTACTTAATTTGTTTCGGCAGCGTGTAGCGCTTTATGCCTGAGCACTTTCAACAGAAAGAAGATTCCGTAGGCGGAAATGCGTAAATCATCTCTAATTACCATTTCCCATTTCAGATGAAAGAGACCCAAAATCCCGAATTCCGAATTCAGTTGACTGGCATATTACCATCCCCGGCCCTGTGGATTTAATTTCTTTCTGACGTCTACGGATTAACATTCTGCGAAGGGGAGAGAAAGAAAGAAAAATCCCTTTTTAGCTGCAGAAGAAACTTTTGTTTGATATCTCAACCTATAGCCCTCGTATAGAAAACTTCGATAATTATACGCCGCCAATAAAGAAAGGGGGTATAAGAGCCTTTAAAACACGCAGGAGAAAAAAAAACGTGTATTGAGATATAAGAGAATCACGTAATCTGTATGCCTCATTCCCCCCTCTTTGAGAATCCTCGCCTTTACCTACCAAAAGAACTTATTTACATATTCAACTCTTGGTGCTTAATCCAAGGATCTGCATTATCCTGATTGCCTGTGATCGCGGGAGAATACAAAGGAGGTATTCCCCTTTATTTAAGGCGGAATTGAGTAGAAAATTGCACCGCCACCCTACGTGTAAATCATTCTTTGCCCTGCAGGCAAAAAGTCTGTTGCGATTGCTGCTGCGCTTTGAAGGTTGGATAAAAACCGGGTACAGATTAATTAGGTCTGGTGTAATTGTGCGTTGCTTTTTGCGTAGGGTTGTTTGGTTTTTCGGAGTTTAAATGGATGGTTTGTGTAGGGTTGGGGGTTTAATGGGGGACATCGATACGTGTAATTAAATTAGAAAAGTAAAGAGTACTAGTAAACTGTATGTCTTTCATGTGTTTTGAAGAAACTAAGGAAGATCGATTTTGAAACAATATTTAGGTTAAAGAGGTTTGTTTGCGAGCTATGAATTTAAAAAGTACAATGAGTTTGTATAAATAATGTTTTACTTTGTTATTCACTGATATATTTTTAGATGTTTATATAAAGTGCAAATTAATTTATCACTTGCTTTCTTTATTGATTTCTTTCTTTTCCTTATGGTTTATTTTTTATCTGTTAGTATTAGATATTTCGATGAGACTATAAATATTACTTGAACTATCAATTATGCAGTAAAATCCCGTTATAAAGAACTTCGCGGGACCATAAAATGTCTTCGTTGTTACGATATTTCGATAATTCAAATAAAAACGGTCGGGGACTTTCTGGACTTTCTTAATATCGGTATTCGTTGTAATAAGCTTTCACTGTAAATTAAAAACTAAACATAAACCTTGTAGTTCTTGAATACAACCAAAATTATATTGTTTATCTTTGATAAGATTTAATAGTTTTTTATATTGGCAGAAATAAGAATCAGATCCCAAAGATAGACGACATTTTTATACTTGGATGAAACATTAACATTATAATTTGTTAAATTAAATGAGAAACTTACAGGAACTTTAGGAAAAATAAATAGTCTTGGTTTGACATTACCCTACCTTGTATCCAGACGGCTGAAAATAAATTTAACCGGATGTCTCATTAAAAATATGCTCCGAACTATAAGAACTACACTTAAGAACTACACTAAGAACTACACCGAACTATAAGAACTACACATAAGAACTATACTTGTCTACATGAGACAAAATCCAAAATACCCAAATTATTCCCCAAACCGACACACGCGCAATTGATAACAAAACCACACATCCCCATGATAACTGCCAAAATCCGAGCACTCCCCAAGCATTGTTTGCACCCCCGTAAAACAAATCACCAGGGCCACTCT
Organism: Tetragnatha versicolor; assembly: GCA_024610705.1. Classification (NCBI taxonomy): domain Eukaryota; kingdom Metazoa; phylum Arthropoda; class Arachnida; order Araneae; family Tetragnathidae; genus Tetragnatha; species Tetragnatha versicolor. The sequence continues at coordinate 14,459,271 of JANDEH010000009.1, forward strand.
CGAAAAAAAGGCAACTCTCATCCCTTCCCCCATTGTGCGAATTTCTTTAAAATGAATAAGGCCGGGGACGGCGGTGTCAAAGATTCAAAAACACCCATCCGATGGACAAGCAAGCACATTGTCTTACCCCTACTTTCCATCCTTTTGTCTCATAATAAAGCACTCCAGACCCTGAAATCACTATTACTTATTGTATATCCGAAGAAAAAAATCACTTTTCCCTTTGTCTTCGCGCCCCCAGCACAGATCGAAGCCCAACACGAGGGTCCATTCCATAGAAAGTCCATAGAAATCTGTCCAACATTAATGATTTTAACAAGTAGGGCGTGAAATTTTGAGCCGTGGAGCAAGGAAGGGGGGACTGTGAAAATGTATTTAAGGGAGGGGAGATGTTCATTTTTGTCGGCCATTTTTGTTTCGGGAGGAGGCTGTCCGGCAATTATATTTCATCTCTTAACAGCAAACAATCTATCACAATGTGTAGCAGTGCAGAGCGCAATTAACTGTAGTAAGTGAGAATGGGGAAGGGGGCATTTTTGCTGGAGGAAAAAGTTAATTGATTGAGTGCATTAATGCCTGGACCCCCCCCTATAAATTGGACTTGTTTCCGCGAAGTTTTGACTTTCAAAGGGATGCTCGGGTAATTTACCTAACTGAAGGGAATGTTGTTGAATTCGTTGCGAGGGTGTGAACTCATTGTAACATTAGGAAAATGCGATGAAGACGGAAGTTTATTGAGGAGAGGAAGACAAATCTTAAAAAAAATGTTTGGAGTTTAAGTAAATCATTTTTACAATGAAATTTAATTCGAGATGCAATGGTTTAAATATTGCAATGTGATCCCATTATTTTTTTTATATTGTTGATGAATTTTTTAAAATTATAATTCCTATGAAGACATTTATTTGGTTACATTGATTATACACACATACTGTAAAAAAGCTGTTATTTTCATAATGTATTAAAACACTATGAATAATTATGACCAACCTTGCTGGGCTTCATGCCTGTATAGTTGGTCGTCAATATTTGTATTAAAAGTTTTTTTCTATACATACTAACGTAAAATTTAAACTCGATGGCTTAATGTTAAGGAATTAGTTTTTTAAATTTAAAACTCTTAAACAACATGGAAATTTAAAATTATATCCCCCCCTTTGTCTTTGTGATACCGTTTTTATAATTATTTCTAACATGATTTTGGCCTACTTCTACAAGATGTTCTGTTATACCTTTTTCACAGATTGCTTTAACCTCATTCATGATTTAACATAATTTCATTGACACAAAGTAGGAATTAATGGCTTTTTTACACACTTAATATACCTGATTTGTTATGCCACATGCAACAACAGTTGAAAGGGTTTGTAAAATCATTCGTTTTCTAGAAAGAATTGATTTGTTTTTCCCAAGGGAAGTGTTGTTTGACCCTTTTAGTCCAAGCCGCCCCAAATTTTCCATAGTATTCAATAGCAATCTTGGGCGGCTTATAATTGAAAGTTAAATTTATTTCGTTTCGAACTCCAAAGGATTTTTTTTCATATTTGCAGGGCCGTATTTAGGCACGTCCAACACATGTGCTATAGCACAGGGCGGCAGATTACAACAATTCAAAGCTAAAAAACAAACAAATAAAAAGCACACAGTTGCCATTTGACTTCCGTGTGCATCAAGGATAACGAATAGAGAAACAAGAATATTTTCTTTTATTGATTAAAAATTATCCTGCAATTTACTTTTAAATAGATGTTGGTGTTTTAAACCCCCGATTTGTGATCTGTAGAAAATTTAAACCCTAATTCATTTTAAATAGGATTAAATGCTAATTTCACCCCACCATTAAGCAGTAGACTTTTAAAAGAAACAAAGGGGGGTATTTTCTTGAAACAAGAAATGAAATGGGGAGGCGGCAATAAATCGATATGCACAGGGTGGCAAAAACCCTAAATACGGCTCTGCATATTTGTATTGTTAACGCTGTATTATCACAATGGCAAATACCATAATCAACACGCAAAAACAACATTTTTAAATACGTTCAGTTGACTGCTCTGAGTTAGTATAATAATGTAAACACAACATTCCCACAAAACAAAACTCCGAGCCCCCTCTTTCAAAAAATGAAATCATCTCCCTCAAACTTTCCGATCCATCTCCCGTATTCTGGGGGAAAAATCCGGCCTGCACTCGGAGTTGGATCCGCGGCTCATAATTAAAAGCGACCAGCGGAGCGTGAAACCGAGTTACCTGGCCGGAGACACCCGACTGGCCGGGCACCTTCAATCACTTGGCGATTTCAATCACTTCCGTAATGGGGCACGCAGCCTGCCCCGTGCCACCCTCTTAATAAATACGGCGCTGTCAGCCGCGTTTTTTAGCTCATTAGTCGTCCTAATCTGAGCAGCCGGAGACTCTTGACGAGTGTGTTTGGTCGGTGGTGAAAAAATAAAAAATGTTGTGGTTGTTCAGGATTTGGATTGCGTATTGGTTTAAGGGTAGTGTTTCATGACCGGTTTTTTTGTTAAAATGTTATTGTAATTGTCAATGGTTGAATTCATATCACCAGTGATGTAGTAAGGATGAACTACCCATAGGGGACGGTATCGGGGAAGATACACTGTTGAGTAAAGCACTGTATTTTATAGAGTGGGAATTTGATTCGGAACTTTACAATCAACCAATCTGCCCAATGACTGTTTTATTAATTTTTTGTTGCAACATGTAAACAATATTTAAGCCGCTAACTAACTTGTTTTGTTCTTCTCTCTTGCTCTGCTGCCCTTTTGGATTTGTTTTGATATTTATATTTTTTGAAAAGATTTGAATAAAGAAGATTAGTTAAAGTTATACCGTTAATTACTTTTGAGGTCTAACGAAGTCTACTATAATAGGGTAAATTTCAATAACTTTCTTTTCCTTTTCAACATGGAATTACCCATAAAAGTTTATCCTAAAAATCAATGATATTATCTTAAATATGTTTCACGTTCTTCCCTGTTAGAATATAGGTTATCCAACTGAAATGTTCATTTAAAGCGGGTATCTTTAGGATAGTGTATAGCTTCTAGTCCCAGAAATATTAAGAGGTTGAATATGATTATGATACTGAATTTTATATTAAATATTTTATATTATTATTAAATAGAACCATTTTCAACTGTATAACTCATTTAAAGTTAACTTAAATTCTATTAATTAAGGATTCAATCAATCAATCAAAGTCTGCCCGGGCCTAGTGGCCCATCAGGCGGTGCCCATCTCCGTTTCTGTAGCCTTTTGGGCCTGGGGTGCTAATTACTAGCGTGTGTCCAGGCCGAGTGGCTAGCCCGACGCTGGACCCCCAGTTGATTCCCCAAGCAAGCTTGGTCCTCATTTATCGACCCCGGAAGGATGAAGGGCTGAGTTGACCCATGACCAGCTACCCAAGCAGGAGCCGCGAGGCATCGAACCTGGGTCGGTAATGCTCGTAGCCAGACACGCTAACCACTGCACCACCGCGGCCACAATTAAGGATTAACATTAGTTATATTTGGTGCGCAAAACTAAACACATATAATTTAATTTTAAAATTAGTGAAGAGATAGTTATTTTCCCATAAACAATTTACGCATAAAAGCTTAAAGCATTAAGATATGAACACCAAAAATGATTAACATGGCATATCCCATAGCCGATCAAGAACTTTTCAGGCTTGTTTAAAAAAACTAACTTGAAAAGAAGCTAAACTGAACTTAAGAACCTTTTGCTTTGTAGTTATGAAACAGGGCATTTTAATTTTAAATCAACTTTAATACCCAAATACACTGAAAAATATGCGAGCATTGTTTTATATATACCATGCTTAGATTTCATATTCCCTTTGTGAGAGAATACCGATGCAATAATAATGCCCTAATGAACAATGCACAACATTTTAAACTAAACGCTACACACTCCCAATCCCCTCTATAAAATGGATACCCGGGGCCCTCCATCCAGCTTCCCAAACGCATCAAACGCAACAAGAGAGAGGGGCCAGTGCGTTTTAAAAGCCATGCCCGGCGGCGTTCCCCAAACAAACGCTCTGGAAAGAGCCCAGGATCAATTGTCATTCAGAATTCGGCCGCTTCACGAGTGCTTCTTCACGGGCAAGCTCTGATCGACAATCTATTACTGGGCTTCGGCCCCTCTCCAGCAAAACAATTAATCTGCTTCAAATTAGACGTTTGCTCGCCCCATTCCGAGATATAATTCGGCTGTAAAACGCGGCGTTTGATGGATATGCGCTTCAAGATGGTTTGGATTGTTGATTTTGGGGCCGGGCTCTGCTTTTGAAAGATTGGTGGGAGGGTTAATGAAAGTCTGGAGTGGAGTGAGGAGATCTCGCGTTTATTGAATTGTTGCCGAAAAAGTTTGGGTGGTGCGTTTTGGTTTGGTTTTGGGTCGCATTGCGAAGGATTTCGTGTATGTTGTTTAAATGGTTTATCTAATAATATGCTAAATAAATTAAGTCGAATGAATTAGCACGAGAGAGAGATTGTTAAAATATTACTCTATTCCATTTAGTATGAATCTGTGAGGTTGATAGCAATACGTTTTTTTCCTATATTATCAAATTAAAATCATTTTAGTTGAGCGGGTAGGAAGAACACTTTAACAAACACCTAATTGGTGTTGTAATGAATACGGTTGAAAAAAAGGTTAGAACTGTGTTTTAAAAATAGTTTTGCTAAATGTTTAGGATCTGAATATCAAATACAATGATACTATCCAACAGCTCCGTCCATGACTCTTCATCAGGGGCTTGGACACGAACAGAGGGGGTGTTTCTGAATGTCGTCCTCCAAAATAAGCAAATAACATCAAGCCCCAACACCCATACATCCTAATAGAAGATAAAATCAAGTATATTTATGCAATATTAAAATCATGTCTAAATTTATTGATTTCATTAATTTAAAATCTGAAAGTGTTTCTGTGATTTTATCAACATTTTCAAAACACAATGTGTTTTATCACACAACACAATCAAATCTCAGACTAAAATAACATTATATCTAGTATGATTTAAAAACGTCTAGACCAATAGAAGTAAATTTACAATGAGCTACTAGATGGGGGTTTTGAATGGAAATAGCTAATAATCTTTAACACAATCACTAGTTTTATTTGTTAAATTAAAACATTGATGACTTCACCTTCAAATAACGTTTATAGTTTTAAACGCAAAGTAATTTCATGAATGAATAAGTGTTTATGATTCTTTGAAAACTATGAACCGATATACAGGGTGATTCAGATAAGTGTTTCATAACTTCTAGGGGAGGTAGGGTACATCAAGACGAACAAGAATTGGTATAGAAAGGGGGGTCGCAGGTACACCGTTAAAGAGCTAGGTCCTAATGTAGTGCGAGCGCGTTTCAAAAGGCCGTTTTTAGAAGTCCCGTGTGACGAAACAAAACATAATAAAATGAAAAACATTATTGCATGAGGTACAGGAGTATCCGTACTACTTAAATCCTCAATGTGAAAGAAATTGGACCACTTTCTAAACCGTGGGGTGAGTTTCAAAAGTGTAATATTAATCTTTTAGTCAAAGAATCACATTCCTTAATGGTATTTAGAAAAATGATGATCGGGGAAGGAATTTTCAATGATCGTAACATGGATCATTGAAACTGTTTGATCATTGAAAATTCCTTCCCCGATCATCATTTTTCTAAATACCATTAATGGAACTCCATTGTTTGACTAAGAGCACGTTTTAAAACTCACCCCACGGTTTAGAAAGTGGTCCAATTTCTATCAAATTTATGATGTAAGTAATACGGATACTGCTGTACCTCATGCAATAATGTTTTTCATTTTATTATGTTTTGTTTCGTCACACGGGCCTTCTAAAAACGGCCTTTTGAAACGCGCTCGCACTACATTAGGTCCTAGCTCTTTAACGGTGTAACTGCGACCCCCCTTCTATACCAATTCTTGTTCGTCTTGATGTACTCTAACACCCCTAGAAGTTATGAAACACTTATCTGAATCACCCTGTATACTATAAGGATTATAGGGGATTTCATATGATTATTAAAGAGTATTTCAGTTTTATATAATGCCTGTATTTTTCAAATGATAATAATAAAGAGTATCGTTCGAAATACTTATTATTGTTTAAATATAAGTTTTGTTATCTTTGTTTTACATCGTAAAAATTGGAATGCATCAATATTTCCTAAAATTATAATATATTCATTTGTTACTATGAAGATGATTTTATTATTTACTTTTAAATAATTAATGTAAAGACAAACAATAATGTATCATGTGCATATTCGCATATCTCTTAAACCTTTACCAAAAGTTTCATATTTACTCAGCTATTTTCACGTTTACACCTCAACACAGCATTCCCCTCACTACATAATTCCTTCAAAGTGTATATTTAACTTGCTCATTCGTAAGAGTAAATTTTTCTTACAAAGCTACATTGTATAATAATATCGATTCAATGTTATTGGCAGGAAAATGTAAAAACGATTTACCTCGCTAAAATACAGAATTACCGTAGGGAGCATCACCATTATCACTTTATCTATTTTCTCAACGAGATTATCTTTCCTAATTAGGAATTATCCCATCATCGCTAATTTACTTTCCCCAGTAAATTTCCTATAACATACCCGACGATAAGAGTCTAAGAAGAGGAGAAAAATAATTTTAAGAAGCATGCCCCATGTATTTAGATTTATCTTATCAGCCTGATGTTGAATCTTCCTTTTACCTTGAAATTTTAAAGATTATTATTTCTATAAAAATTACTTTGAGTTATTATAAAATTTTATTCGAAAAGGTGACTAGTTGGTCAAACAATCCTGTTCTCTAGATTCATATTTTCAAAATGAATTAAATTTGGGATGTAATTTAGTATTTTAGGTTAGTAGATTCCTTAATTCTTATTTCATGTTGCAGTCGCTTGATTTTCTATAACATAATTATCAATAATCATGAAAATTAAAACTATGTTTTAAGAAATAATTAGGTTTGTGTAATTACACCTTAGTATTGTAGGATCATTGAACCTAATGCCTTTTTATATCACCTGAATTGTATTAACTCATAACATATAAGGATTTTTTGGGAGGTGATATTTTAAATATAAATAAACTAAAAAAATCTAAAACCCAAATTTAAATAAACATAATTTTTATTCATTTGTATATCAGGAAATTTAATTTTTTGTTGTTTAAACATTAAGTTTAACGGTACAATCCTGCTCTTTCATACCATAGAGCCATCTATTGACGTTTTGAGAAACGAAATACCTCTGAAGGAAGCAAACCTTTTTCATTCAATGTCATCTAAGAAGGGATATAAATTATGTAGGTTGAATATCTATGCTTGACCTTCTTTATTTAACCCTTTCTTATTTTTTTGTACAAAATATATTATCACTGAATTTAAAATTTACGAGTATGTTTTTAAAACCATCTTAAGCTGATTGAGAGACTGCATAAATGATTTAGTGTGTTTACAATTTACTATAGAAGTACCTACTACTTTTTTCTATCTAGGCAAAATTTAATTATTTTACATTTTAAACATTTGTTAGAAGCTGTACCATGAACAAAATATATGTTTTACCATAAACTTCCTTCTTCAATTTACATGTAATGTTAGATTTATTCACGATGACACATAATATAGCGATACGATAGGTTTTTATCTGGTTGTATTTGCAATTATAAAATTTTAAGAAAATGTAAGGGGCAAGTATGTGAAATAGTTAATGAAAGACATCTACTGTTAACAGCAAAATGTAAGCATATAGGATTGACAATTTTTTTTTCATTTCTAAATCAAGAAGATAGTAAAATTAGGAAAACTGTTTAATCGCTTAATGATGTTTGATATTATTTAACACGAATAAATAATACATTAAACCAAATGATATTTTTAGTTTATAATTTTTTAAAGTAAATACTGTGCCCACAAATAATAACATTTCTAATATCGTAAAAACTTATTCAAATAGTACTTAGGAAGGGTTGTGTGAGTAATATGGTCGTTCTTTAATAAAACGATAATAGTTGATATATTCTTCTCACTTATAGTCTGTTCATTTAGAATAGACGCCTGAGACAAAATGCATTAGAAGCAGTTACTATCTTAATTATCATCAATATATATTTGTTCTTATGCGATGATAAGGCAGCCTAAACAGAATTGATTAACCCATTACTGCCTGACGTCCCTTTTTAGGGACGTTTTTTAAAAATCCTCCTATTTCTACAAAAATTGTTCCTTTCAATTAAAATTTGCACGGATGTATCTCTGATCTTCATAGAACATAAAGAACACAAGAAGAAAGCAGAATTTTAAAAAATTTTCACTTTTTTTAAAGTTGGAAGATAGAATTTTTCAGAAAAGTGCTTTTTTAAAAATTTTAAAAGAAAAAGCTTAAAAATCCTAGTTGTTATTTTAAAAATATTTCAATGCCGATATATATTACTGTTTATGCATTAAATCAGTTGGGGTGTTTTTTTATTTTTCCAAAATATTTTATCTTGACCATATTTTGGACCCTCGAAAACCGTCCCTAAAAAGGGACGTCAGGCACGAATGCCCCCGTGGTTTTCCCCATAGTGAAATGCTAGTGTTTCCTTCATTTTTTCATAAAAACGCTTTCGATTCTTATGAAATGTATTAAATAACTGATATTTATAAAATTAATTTAATTTTAGCTAATAAATTTATTATTTTTGTTTATTTTTTTTTGAAAATACTGTTATTTCTGCGAAATTAATGGAATAAAAAGTCTTGAATTATAAGGAATTAATTAATTTGTATTAATTAAAATGAATAAATTAATTATTTTACTATATTTATTACTTATGCAAATATATTCCGGTTATATTTTAATTAAAAGTTTAATAATTATTAGTTATAATGACCTTTTGTCATTAACATTGCCAAAAAAGTAGCTTTTGTGATACATTTTCGGCATTTTCTCTAATTAGATGCCGCTAATCATTGTGTTCTATACTGCAGATCAATCTATATCATCTGGCTTGCTAATGCACATCCCACTAATGCTTGATTTTGGGGGAGAAATTCATGTTCCGCACAATTAAATTAAATAAAATGAAAAAAGTATGGGCATTTGAAAGACTTAAACTTCACAAATTGCGATATTCTGATGGATTTGAGGTGTGTAAAAGTAATTAATACTTAATATTAGGTAACATATAAACAAAGAATGCCTTTTTCAATTAAAAACCTTAATTAATTTGCAATTAACATAGATTTGGGAGGAAAAACGTGATTTAGAGCATAAAAAATGCTCAAATTAAGTTAATTAGGGTTAATTTTACAGTTAATTGGATAAATAATTAATATTTTTTGTTCATATTCATGTTACAGTATGGTTCCGATCACTTTTAATGCAATTAAAAAGGTAGAAGATGTTTTTGAGGCTTTAAAAAAGTTTTCTACAATGCGTTTACTGTAGAGAAAAACAACGGGGGCATTCGTGCCTGACGTCCCTTTTTAGGGACGTTTTTTAATTTTGGTGTAGAAATTAAAATTTTAACCTGTAATTTTTTTCACTATTTTTCCAGTTGTTTTGGGGCTATTAACTATGGTTTTACCAAATATTTAAGAAAAATAAAAAGTTGGGCATTAATGGGTTAAAATACTGTAAAAGAATCGGTCACTGAAGTTGCGTGATGAGCGTTATTATGCGTTTTTGAGCGTTTTTGATCCTGTTTCAGGCGCCTATTCTAAATGAACAGACTATAGGAAAAGTAAGGGATAGAAAGGTTTAAGGCTAACTCAGACTTTTCACTTTTGATCTTCATTTTCGAGTAATCATCCAAAATGAAAAGTGTGAATTGACATTTTACTTTATACTCCTTCACTTTTCATGCCAGGAGTGAACAGTGTGAATGATCCTTTAGTTGCACTCGCAGGTGTCTCTTTTCTTTCATCTTTCCGAGAAGGTGCTCGGTTTTTTCTTTATTACACATAAAATTCTCCCATTTCCCTCCTTTCTCCTCTTTTGTTGTTTCGTGTTGATTGTAATTGAAGTTTGCCCTGAAAAGAAATGTCATCTATTTTTAGTGGCGAGTTTTTGAAACTCCCAGCGGCCAAAAGTTTTCAATATATGTACTCGTTTTCTTGCACAACAACCCCTCGAAAGGAGATCCTACATTCACCCGTGGTTAGTAATACCCTATTAAATTGATTAGTTATAGCCGTAGACGAAGCTGAAAAGCATGAGAGTATACAATGGTTATATCGACCCTTTTAAGTTCAAAGCATACTCTCGATCCATCGGAGATAAGTGTTCAGGACTGCTTTCCCTTCCTCAGGTAATGAATCATTTCAGGCTATCCCATTTAGCGCATAAATTAGCCAAAATCCTTGAAACCCCAACTACATGCATATCGTGAACTCTATCACGTAACTCCGCAACTACGGAATGAATAAATTTGATAAAGAGTAGATAAAGCACTTAAAATGGAAAAAAATAACTTTTTAATGCATATTTATGGCCCAGACAAAAAAAACCGGCCCCTACAATTTTCCTAGTCAAAGATATCCTCAAAAGTTAATATCCTCGGCTATGTTCACTAGATACAGAAGGCCCCCAACATTGTATTAAGCATTCACAAAACGAATAAAGCCTATCAGCTAGCGTGTATGCGTGTAGCATTCTTAAGCGTTGGCTTAGCATGACAGTTATCATTAAAAGGCTTCTGTTCGGATCCATAATGCAGTTTTGGGATATTTTTTGTCTTTTCCGCGCATTTTGTATGCGGTGGAGTGTTATTGGGGTAGCCAGACGCTGTAGCAGACTCTAGGAAACAAAGGCCAAATATTTAGAAACTACTTTGTCCCCGTGTAGCGGCGGCTGATATTGAAATATAAAGAGCTATTGGAGTCACTCTGTGCCCTGCTTTTGTTGCGGGAAAGCTGTGTGTTGTCGCAGTGTAAATTTGTTTAAATAATGCATTATGTGTCATGGAAATCATTTGAAAAGTCAGCGTAAGGAAAATGCATTACCAAATTGTTTGCGAATGGTTCCTGGGGGATTTAGCGCATATGCGTGAGATTTAATAACCCGCAGTTGTTGCTATATGCGCAATACATGTTTTAATTTTGGACATTGAAAAGCTTTTTAATAAGGTTTTCTAACAGCATCATCATACTTTCTATATTTGTTTAATTGTTAAAATTATTTTTATGCCTCACCTTGTCAACACAATTTCATGCTCTTGCTAAATTAAGTTTTTTGTGCCTTACAACACTAATAATGTGCAATTTACATCCGTATAGGCTAGTTCAAATGTTATACACTAGAAATTACATATTGTAAAGAAGTTTTAAAGTAGGTACGGAAACATTGAATTCGTTTATATTTATGAATTTCAGTATACAACTAATTATTGTGAAATAAAAATATGTTTTATTCAATTAATTTGAATATTTTACTTATTTAAAACCCCAAAAATATCCTAGAGTGCTTATAAAGAATTATTAATAAATGAATAACTAACGCATAACTAAAAAACGAAATTACATTCTAGGATGTAATGCGTAAGATTTAACTACTTCATAAGATATAACTACGTTTGATGATAATATAGAAGAGTACATGATTTTAAAATAGGGTTCAATCTTATTCGACATTAAAAAAACTTTATATCCTTAAATATTTTTTTTCAAAAACACTTATGTTTGAATAAGAATTATATCATGAGTTTGGGTAAACTTTTTAACACAGAGGGTTTTAGTGAAGCGGAATATTTCAGAATACACTTTCCATAATTTAGTTAATTTTATTTACGTTCTCCAGAGCAAAAACAAACTTTTTAAGTGGATCACAAAAGTTTTTTAAATGCGAGTACTTAAATCTTTACAGATCTGGAATGTTGAGAAACCAAGGGTCTCGGGAACTGTCAAACCTTCAGCGCATAAGAAACTGAGATGTGTTTCTTTTCTGAAGCTTCAAAAGATTGTTTACTCTAATCAGAAAAGAAAACAGTTCCTCTTCAACGATTAAGTTTCTGTATTTTTAGAAAATGATCATACTTGGGCTTTAGTTTCTTGAAATTTTTATCAAGAGGACTTTTCTTGAGAATAATCTGAATTGATTTTGCCCCCAGAATTTATGATAAAAATGATGGCATATGCTTCTGAAATTTACATATTCGTCTGAAAGTATTAATACTAAATTTATTTTTTGTAAGTAAAAGCTATGAATTAAATGGGAAAATAAAAAACATCGGTTTCGTTAATAAGTTAAGGATGTGGAAAATTATGTATGAAAATTTGTAATAGATTTCTCAACTTATTATTACTTATTTTATAAATGCTCACACACATGAACGTGAGTCACTGTGTATGAACAAAACGCATTGAATCATATTGTTTGTAAATGCATGATGGTCTTTTTGAACAAACAATGATATATATGAGGGTAAATCCAAAAACCTACTTATAAGAATGTCCTACTTAATTTGAAAGTTGGGCAATATATGTGACCTTTCTCCTAAAACATTTAATGTCTCATCTTTGAAAGACAGAAATAGAAGACATAAACCAGCCAAAAAAAACATACAATCTCTTAACTAGACACTAAGTTATATTTTCAAGTATAAACTAATATGCTCTTACTGGCATCAGTTTTTTTTTCGATATAAATATAAGATCCCAATTTATTTCTTAATAACAGTAACAAACAAACAAAAGCAACATTAGTTACTTTAAACTTTTGATAGCTTTCAAAAATCGTAACCCTTATAGCTTTTAACAATTGCTATTTTTATTATAACCCTCCCAATTCGTTCATTTTCCCCAATTTCATACCAATTTACCACCAGAGGTGAATCGCTGCAAGGATATAAATATCAATTAAAGCGAAGTTTAAAGTTGCCTTCCCTTCTGACTCCCGAGTTATTTTTGAGGGCGACAGACACTCAGCCACCCTAGGATCATAAAACCGAAAGCAAACCCTCCGCCGGAAGTCAGGACCGACACAATGCATTTTCGAAGAAGCGAATTCCTTATTAACCCGCCCCCTATCCCTAAGCCCCTTACTTCCCTCTGGTTTCGTCTATAAATATTCATGTCCCTTTAAATCAGGGAAGTCGACAATTCCTGCAACGGATGCCTTTGTACTTTGATACGCAGGGCTGGCGACATTAAGCATAGCGCTCTGCCCCCTTCGATATGCTGAAGATGCGGGAACTTCCCGAATAGCCGGCATATTGAAATAATTACTCCAGTTTCTGGGGATTTCTGGCAGAAGTGCTAGCATTCATTATGAAATAGCGCTGCGCGGGAGCAGTATCAGGTGAATATTCAGAGTTTAGTAACGATGGCCCGTCTTTCAAATTTTGGGTGGCTGAGGAATGCTTAAATTCATTATAATTCCTGTTTTGTAATGTAATACGTCTCTTCTAATTTGAATCAGCTCCGATTGGGTAGGGCTAATTACTTTCCTGGAGCTCCTCGCTGGGTTTTGAGCACTTCCCTCGCCGGTGAGGTATTTTTGTTTCGCCAGGGACTAATTCATTGTCAAAAGATTTTGGGAGGCCAATAAGGCTTGTCTTACTGGCTGAGGGGCGAGGAAATTAAAATGGGTTGGTTTAGTGGCGTTTTATAGAGATAGGTTCAAATGAGAACGTTTAGAGCAGAGAAGAAAATTAAAATGGGATTTGAGATAACTTATGTGCTGAGTACGAGTGGAGAGTAATGAGGAAACCTTACCGGGACATCTTAACAGGATTTCCTTTGATAATACATATATTCCTTAAAGAATTACAAGAGAACATTAACTATATCCTGCTTGCTTCATTATTCCCAGGGATATTCAAAATTATTCAAGAAATAATTAACACGGAGTGATACATCAGTAAAACGAAATGGATTGGAATTTGATAATGTGAAGAACTTGAAATTCGTGTTTTCTTGTGAAAGAGTATTGTTTTTTGTTAGTCACATATAAGATGATGTCAGAAACTTTTAGGGTGCTGTAGTTTGAGATGTGGAGTTACAAATGTTGACATTTTAATAGGAATTTAAATATTACCTAGCAAAATATTGCAAATTAGCTGTTACAGCCAGATTGTTGTTAGAATAATTATTGATTTGGAGCTCATTTAAACTAACTTGTATGGAATACTGAGATAATTCGTAAAATCAAAAGCTTATGAAAAACATACATTATATAAAATATTGGGTCTATTTTCAACCTTCCATTATCTTTCACCTTGTCAGTTCTTCCGTTTTCAATACATATGGTGTTAACAAACTTTTCAAAATAAAATTACTCAAATATCTTGTATGTAATTTTCTTTATTTTAAAAGTTAAATTTTCAATATAAAATGCTTTATATAAAAAATAATCAATAATACACTGATCACACACTTTAAATAATTAAAAATTAATCACTAGTACCACAAATCAGATTTCTTACAATGATTTTGAAAAGGAAAACAAAACGATCTCTGACGTCACATAAGCTGGTTGAAAAACGAACAAAGTTTAAAAGTCTCAGTTTCTCATTAGAAATTTAAATTATCATTAGGGCTATGGGGCTAAGTTCGGGACCAGCTCACAGTTCGTCAACACAGGCGTTGAGTTTTGAAATGAACTCGGAATACCATTTAGCCAAGCCACTCCTATTCAAATCTATATCCATTCCAAACTAAACAGCACAGTATGCGAAATCATTTGGCTACTGCTCTGAGCTCAGTTCAGAATGTACTGAGACGGCACCCTGAATAACATGCATTCTTCACTCCGCCATCATAATGGTCATGGCAGTATCATTACGAGGGCAGGCGGTGGGCTAGACCCCAACCCTATAGGGGGCCACACAGAAATGGCGACTATCCACAATCGGATTTGAAATATGGATAGCACTCCCAGGCCACACTATTTTAATTCCATCTATGACAAACGACGCGATGGCTCTCGGGAAAAAAGCAATATTCGAATCCCGCATGCACACACGCTCTCTCAGACGACGATCATCATGCCTTCGTAGTTATACTAATATCTCCCTGACGCCATTTGAATTTGAGTGCAACTTTTGTCCTTTGGACACTCGATGCTTTTCGGAGGCACTAAAGAATAGATTTCCGCTGCAAGAGGAGAAAAAATCGCAACTTTTTTGCCCGGAGAACATCCCCCATTCAATATATTACTGTAACTCATAGCCATATTTCTTCTCGCTCTCTGGTCCTCCCTTGTCAACCCCTTGCAAGCCCCGACTTTTTCCTTCCTCTCCTCCCGTTTTTGGTTTTGTTCCTTCTTCTCCTTTTTTTTTAAATCTGTCGTTTCGACTTCCCCGTCGAGTGTTCTCCTTTCGCTCGCTCTCTATCGCTCCCGATTCTCTCCTTACAGATGTGGGGGCAACATTCATCATCGGGAGAAATTTGTTTGTGCATGGTGCCCCACATCGACTGCCGGACCCGAGGATAAAGGCGGTTACTTTCGGAAATGCTCTGGGTTTTTTAAGGCGGCCGTTGGAAAATCACCCACCCGTCATGAAAACAACAATCACTATGGAATTAATACTCTTATAGTTTCCCAGCGAAAAAAATCAGCAAAAAAGTGAAGAGAAATTGGACACTTTGTCTGCAGTTTTCTTTAGAAACTCTGCAGTTTTTTATAAGACCGCTGAAATGCCTTTAGAATGTATTCAAGACTGCAGTAAAACAAATGCAGACATCCTAAGTCCTAAGACATCCTGCTTAAGTCCTAATGCTACAAAATAACTACAGACTTCTTTGAGAAAACTGTACTTGTGACGCTTTTTTAAAGGAATTTTTTGGACATGTTTTTTTCTGCGTTCAATAAGTATTCAAGTATCTCATATGGTTATGCTCATCACTAAACTTATGCAGTTGAGCTGGAGGCAGGAATAAAAACAATTGTTATCATGTTCAACGTTTAAGAAAATGGTAAACGTACCTGTAAGAAATCTAAATCATTTTTATATAAAATAAACCAACTTTCTCAAGTTAATAATAGAAAAAAATTGTTTTATTGGGTTATTCTCCCTCAAAAAAACGTACAAACTGCGTGCCAGAAGTTAGTACTTTTTTATTAATAAAGCATATTATTCGGGAAGTTGCATCTTTGCTTCAGAATCTTTCTGCTATTCATCTTCTTGCTTCTGCTTAGTTGAAAATATTTCACAAAAATAAAAATAAAATATTATGGCCCTAATAAAGTTATTGTTTTTAACGGAACACCGAAAGTCCCGCTTTTAAATTTACTAAATTTAAAGTGATTTGCAGTAATATATAATTGTGGACTATGATAAAAAATTAAATTAAAAATTTTTGAAATATTCTCAGAAAACATTTTTATTTAATTTTTTATTTTTTATAACTTATTTTTTTATATTTTTCACACCATTTTTTCTACTCTCTTACATCGAGATTTATCTAAAACTTAAAGTAATACGTTTGGACTCGGCCAAAAAGAAAAAAGTTTGGCAACCCTTAATGCGATCTTCTAGTTTAACATTTTACAAACACCACAATTATATCTCAAGCCCCCAGAGTGCTAACTGTTTTTGAATGAAGTGAGTTAACAATTTTTAAAACTTGACGCCTTCAGCACCCATCCAAACAGCATCTACGGTGCTAACAGTTTTTGAGTGAAGCGAACTGGTGGAGATTAGTTCTCAACGGCCCGCACCCGGTCTCATAAGCACTTAGCATGTAATGCACCAGAGACAAAAAGCCCCCAAACCACATTACCTACTGGTGTAGCGTCCGCTCCAATTTGTAGTCTGAGGGAAAGCTCCCTGGGCCTCTCCGGTTTTCCAGGTCCCCCGGGGATTCAGGGAGAAATCCCTTTTACTGTCTTTCGTTTGATCCCTTTTTGGTCTTAATGCCGGAATCCTTCACTTACAAGAAGGTTTGGGCATCTTTAGGTACGGATGTCCCAACGTTCCTCACTAGTTCTGGTTTATGAGTGTTGACAACAAGCGGGGTATAAAAATGTCTTCAGGGGAATTGATTTGAGATTGATTAGGTTTGGTTGGGTGGATTTGATGTGGTTTTATCCAAATGATCGGTGGGATTGTTTTGTGAATTATCCTGAATGTTAAAGTTATTTTTGGTTATGTTGATATTTGAGATTGTTTTCATGCTATATTGTATCACTGGGCTATAAAACAAACTGGAGTGACGAGTGAGCGTGCCGAAACCGCATCACACCTTATCGCAGTTTCTGTCTGCGTGGAGAACTTTGTGTCTGTTCCCCACCCTTTAACTTTTGAACTATTTTGAACCCCTACAGATATAGTAATGAAAGTGGGGTTTAGGTATAGTAAAGTGACTATGCCCTATCCGATGCAACATTTTTCAACGCTCTCAAGTGGAAATTTTAGGAGTTATAAATTTTATTTTAAAACTATTAGATATTTACTAAATTAGTCAATTACAAAGTTGTAGAGAAACGTCAATTTAGTAGTAAAAGACACTTTAAGCAAAAAAATATCTTGAATAAAACCCCTAAACGCACAAAAGTTTCAATCACACAATGTAAGCCTATGGAGAAATTGGTGGGTTTTGCCCCGTTGTGGAAATTCCTGTAACTCTCCACGCTGGCACGTTCGGTTGCATGTTATGCTATTGGAGGTTGTCACTCCAGTTTGTTTTATAGCTCAGTGTCTTGTATACGTTCTTTCATTTCATTTAGTTGAGATCAACACTCTAAGATTTGGTTTTTATTTACAATCGCTTGATCCTAGTTGTTGAGAATAACTACGATAACACATCTAAAATTTATCAAAACAATAGGTATGGGTAAAAAAAATATCACAAGGTGTACAATAATTCCAATTTTTACAAAAAGTGAATAAGTAAAAATGTGGTGAAGAGTGTTCAAATCTTTACATTCACATAAAGAATATAGACCCACTCTATCTCAGTGCATGACGAGACTTACACCAGACAAGAATGTGGAAATTTCTAAAAGGAATGAAAATTTTTTCACTCTGTCTTTGTACAGTTAAAAAAATACTGTTTCTCTTCAGACCTTATGAAAATAATGTGTGCTTTATAAAGGGTACTTTTGTTTTCTTGTCGTATAGTAATCTTAAAATATGTATGTGTATTTTATGACAATACTGTTACAAAAATCTTCCATTCAGCAAATTAAATATCCGTCTATTCATATCCCAGGAAAATTATGTACACAATCACAAACTATCCATATATGATTAAATACCCCAAAATTTATATACGAGGGTTGTGTTTTTTTAATTAACTTCCGTTTTGCTCCTGAAAAAAAAGTAGTGGGGATTTCGAAATAATTTTGCTACTGGTAGGTATATCCTTGTGGATATATTGGCATCTTTACTGGAATTTTTTTATTATTTATTGAAATTACAAGCGCTCTCCTGGAATTTTATTTCCGCCAACCCATAGAGAAATCCTCTTTTTCAACATTCCTCCTTTTTTGATGGTTTAAAAATAAAAACCAAATTGATATTTAAAAATAAGGCTATTACTGACGATCACAAACATCTTTAGTTAGTTTTCAACGTAATCACTTCAAATGATTCGTTTATTTTGCCTTTTCACAAGTTTTCTGGTCCTTCTTCATGAAAAGTTTGACGTTTTGTTGAGCTCAGCGTCGGTTTGGACAGCCGTTTTACACCTCGGCGCACACTATGTAGGGTTGGCTGAATTGGACCCAATGGGTTTAAAAAAAAACATGTGAAAAAACCCACATTCTGGACCCATTTTTGGGTTTTTTCAAGGAAAATCAAGATTTTGGCAGTTTTAATGTTGAAGAAAAACATTTAACAAAGTAACATACCAAGAACTGCATTTGAGTGGGTTTTTTCAAATTTTAACCAGGTTTCAATAATTAAGGGTTTTTTCATTATTGAATGGGTTCCAACTTAAGTTCAAAGTGGCAAAACTTAACTTATGCAAAACTTTACTTATGGCAAAACTTAAAGTTCAAAGTTTAAACTTTATAAAAAAAATTAAGGAGGATTTTTTTTAATTTCAGTGTTTTTCTAAGTTAAATAGTAAATCTATATAATAATAATAATCTTTATTAAATTTCTTTTAATATTGGGAATTTAATTTTTCAAAGCTTAGGATATTTTCAAAATTTAAGACGTTTAAAGTTCAAACTAGTTATACAAATTAAGGAAGATTTTTTATATTTCAGTATTTTTTTTTCAAAGTTAAATAGATTTCTTTTAAAACTTAATGGGTTTTTTCAAAGTTTAGGATATTTTTTAAATTTTAATGTTTTTTTTTTCAAAATTTAAACTAGGTTTCAAAAATTAAATGGTGTTTTTTCAGTTTCAGTGAGTTTTTTTTAAAGTTAAATAGGTTCTCTTTCATTATTCAGTGGGTTTTTCATTGTTGAATGGTTTTTTTTTTCAAAATTTAGAGCTTTTTAAGTTCTAAGAAGATGTAAGAAACTAAGGAGGATTTTTTTAAAATTTCAGTGGGTTTTAATTAATTAAGGAAGATCTTTTAGATTTCAGTATTTTTTTCAAAGTTAAATAGATTTCTTTCAATATTGAATGGGTTTTTTCAAAGTTTAGGATATTTTTAAAATGTTAGTGGGTTTTTTTATTATTGAATGGGTTTTTTCAAAATTTAAGAAGTTTAAATTTCAAACTAGTTATAAAAAATTAAAGTTTTTTTTCTAAATTGCAGTATTTTTTTTCAAAGATAAATAGAATTCTTTCAAAATTGAACGTTTTTTTTATCAAAGTTTAGGATATTTTTAAAATTTTAATGGGTTATTTTTTTCAAAATTTAAACTAGGTTTAATTTTTTTTGAGCGCTGTTGACTTTTTTTCAAACTATATTAACTACCATACTTATAGCGCGATTTGAACGAAAATTGAATAAATGCACATCTTTAAGTATACTACAAGATTCCGCTGACTATTGATCGATTTATTAATTTTAATATAGTGTCATTTGAATATTACGGAGAAACTTCGGACTATTGTAGAACGCTTACTGCATAAGGCCCACCTTAATGCAATACACCATTTTAAGCTGGACAACGCCAGGTACAACATATTAAAATTTCATACACCGATCTCAAGCAAAAATGTTTAAATTCAAGTATTACGGAAACGTCTTTAACTTAATATAAATCACGAAATATGTACCCGATTCATTAGTGCGACACATAATTGTAATCAACTCGATGTCCCGAACAAAATACTAGAATTTCATAAATACGCAATGACTATGAGAAAAAAGGATACTACTACGCTTTCAAACTTTGATCTAAAATAAGCCCCGCAATATGGAGAACAACCCTTAGAAATTTTTATTTTCTTAAAGTATTTTTAATTACCTTTACAACGATGTATAACACTTGTAATTCGATCAAAATTTAAACAAGCTTTGAACTCGAAATCAGCCAAAAAATGGAGTAATTAGCATTATGGACAAGTAAGAGGACATCCATAAATTACGCGAGGTCAAAAAGGGGGGAGGGGTTCGGAAAAATCTCACCAAATCTCATCAAGGGGGGAGGAGGGTCGATTAAAATCTCATGTCAACTTTTTAAATTAGAAAATATACGATTTTCTTTTTTTTTAAGTATGAAAAAGTTGTAGGTAAATCTCACTTGGGGGGAGGGGGGTCCAGCAAAATCACACTAAATCTCACCAAGGGGGGAGGGGGGTCCAGATTTTGGAAAAAAACACCTCACGTAATTTATGGATGGCCCCTAAACTTCATTCTGCTTCAAAAAATCCTGAAATACGTCCTAATCATCATGGCAACCCGTAATTTCTGAAAAACTTTGCCATAACGGTTTACTCATAAGTAAAATCAAAAAAAAATTTTAAATAATTATTATTGATTTATAAGCGAAATGCGGACTTGTGTTTTTTAACGATACCGAGGATTTTTTTTCAAACACTAATAACTTACTAAATATGAAAGGTATATTCATGAAAATCGGATATGACGTGTATATAGACGTATATTTTAAGAAACAATCACTTTTTAAGCCATTAATAAAAATATTGTACTTTATTTAAGAATTATTGACGTTTTTCGGTAAAACATTGGACTATCTTAGAATCCGTAATAATGACCGCAAACCTTAATGCAATACACCATTTTAATCAGCTAACAACGACGCACAACATATTAAAGTTCTATAATCATAGGTATAATACAAAGAAAGTTATAAAACCTATGGAAAACTGACATTATTTTGATAGAACACATTTAACACAGTAAGAACTCACTAAAATTTGAAAAAAAACCACATAATATGTAGGAAAAACCACTGATTTTTGAAAAAAAACCACTTACTATGTATGAGAAACCACTGACTTTTGAAAAACCCCACTTACTATATATGAGAAACCACTGATTTTTGAAAAAACCACTTACTATGTAGGAGAAACCATTGATTTTTGAAAAAACCACCTACTTAATAACCCAACCCACTTGGTTTTTCAAAAAAAAAACCCCGGGTTTTTGCCAACCCTGACACTTTGCCTGCGAATCTTTTGATGTTGATTGTTTATTAAGGCTGTAGCTCAAGAACCACCTATGCCTGGAACCCAGCAGATGCAAAACATATTATGGTTCTAAATATGAACAATTGCAAACTGCAAAATCCTCTGCCAGCCCATTATTTTTGTTAATGCTAACAGAGTATGAAGGAAGATATATTCTCTACGGGCCGGCGGGAAAAAAGTTCGAGGAGCGTGCTCGTAAATTCGATAAATAATTGAAAAATTGTCCAATTTTTCTAGTAAAGATACCAATTAATTCTTAAAGATGTACCTAGCTACCAGTAGTAAAATTATTTCGTAATTCCCACAACTTTTTTTTCAGGAGCAAAACGGAAGTTAATTAAAAAACAACATAATAAATGTGATAAATTCTTATTTAAGTTATAAGAAATTTCTTTTACTATGTCTTTTGTATCTGTCTATCATATTGTCTCGGTTACATATTTCAATTACGAATATTTTCAAATGATTTTAAAAAAGCGAACATAGGATACATACTGAGAAATCTCCAAAACGTGTAATAGAGCTCCTTATTGTTTAATATTCCAAATTCTCTCTAATCACCGTTATTTATTTAACAAAAGATTTTGAAGCGTAATCAAACGAACGAGGAGCTAGTACACATAATTCTACATCGTAAATGCTTTCATTGTCTAAATGCGTCTTAAGCTTCATAATGAAATTTCTTCACCGAGATATCAAACAATGATAATAAGGAGCGTAATGCCGTAAAGAAGCAGATAAAAAATATCCCTCACAATAGCCCAGTTGTGGTAAGAGGCTTAAGACGTAGCTAAAGTAATGCTAAAACTGTTTCTAACTTTGGCACTCTTTCAAATACCCTATGAGAAGACATCCAAATTAGTTAAACTGAATTAAGGGTACATTTAAGAGATAACTTCGCAAAAACAATGACTGATTAAAAATTAGGATTAAATCCTCGTCTTGAACGTATACATCCTTGATTGGTTTTAAGGTTTTTGCCTTCGATAACGCTCCGGAAGCTTTTTAAGTTAAGTAGGGAGCAGCATTTAATGACAAGATTAAGCTTAGGAGATTCGAACGTTCTGATTTTATAAGTTAACTAACATAAAAATATAAGTTAAGATTTTTTCTTAATGATTATTTATAAATATCTCTTCAGATAAGTTCAAATATTCCAAGGTTACTGTATAGTGATAGTATCACCTAGAAATACTACTTTTCTGCTGAATTTTACCTGTTTTGAATGTTGTAATTTAAATACATAAACTAAAGATTGTATACTATGAATTATTTTGTGCAATTACTGAAATAGTTCGTTCGTCATTGATATTTGATTTAAGTGATAAATACAAAATGGCATGTGTTAAATTTCACTACATAGAAAGCCTTTCTAAAAACTACTACTCTATTACTTAAAGAGATTACTTTAATTCCGCCGTTTAAAGTCCAAAATTTGGACACTGAGACTGAGCTATAATATTGACTTTTGTTTTTCAAAGCTTGGGAAATTATTGTTTTTTTAAACTTTAATCACATTTCCATTTGAAATGCTTGAAAGCTAAAAGCACCCCCAACCGTATGTTAAGTTTAAATGGTTCAAATGATCTACTTTGCATCTTGAGTTTTTTTAGTCGTATACATAATTATGTATTTTCTAGAACGGATTTAAAAGTAAAAATATTTTTTAAACTATCCTTTGCTCTCTCTGGAGAAAAAATTAAATATGATTTTTTTTAAATCTGTGTTGCTATAACTTTGGGATTGGGTTGTTTCCATTTATTGAAAATAAAAAATAAAAGAAGAGAATACTTGGAAATGAAAACTTATTATTGTAAGCCTGACATTGCTCTATAATAACAGAAGAACCCTAATGTGGCTATATTTAAGCCTTAAAAGACGGGCTAGCACCTTATTCTCATAAAGCATCGCTCCGTATTCACAAAAAAACAAAGTTCTCCTGTCCCGTTGAAGCACTAAACTAATCAGTAAAACGTTTAATGGAAATAAAACTAAAACACAAGACTAAACAAAAACTAAGCTCTAAAGGGAAGTTTGTATTTACCAGCAAACCCTTAAAGCCCTTTCCTTTAAAAACAAATCCGTTGCAGCAGGTCTTAATTTTATGAAATAGCGAGGCAAAGGGAACAAATTATCCAGCATTCTTTCTTTTTCGTGCCCGTTACTTATGACGCACAACACTGAAATTATGATGTTGAGCAGCCTTTCCCCTAAAGATCCCGGAAAGGCGAAATAGGGAAGTCTTCAGACAATTGAAGCAATTAAGTCAATTACTTTTACCTAGTGGATAGCGGGCCTCGCAACGTATTTAACGTAGTAATGGACGGACGTGTATACGTAAAAACATAAAACAAATAAAAGAAGGGGTCTTTGGTAGCAGGAGCTGGGTCGACAATTATTTCATTACGATGCGATCGAAGCTCGGAGTACTTTGTGAAAAGCAAAGTCTTTCGAAGTCCGTTGCATCGATGATCAATTAAAATGAGTTAATTAAGGGAAAAACGGCCGAGATGTTAAAAACACTGTCTAATTTGGGCCTAAGCGATCGGCTTGGTCGTTAATAACTACTAAAAACGTTAATGCGGCTGTTGTGATAACTGAATTAAGCTTTTATGTGGGTATCAACAGTGTTTAAAGTAAATATTAAAGGGCATCTTTAAGGGGTTATGGGTGGGTGTAGCCTTCGAAGTTTTGGGTCTTTCTTGCGTGGAAAGAAGTCAGGAAACTCGGGAAGAATCCTTCGCAGTAAAAGTTTTTTATTTTTGGTAAATTGTTCAATTTGCTATATGATTTTAATTACTATAATTCAAAATATTTAATTATATATTAGGTTCGGTAATTATTCAGGCATTCAACCTTACTTAATATTTGTGTTTTATATGGTCATCTAATTTAGTATCAACTAATTAGAAAAAAAATCTGATGGAAATAAAACTAAAACATACACTGATACCTGTTTTTGTGTGGTCCTTTTTTGTGTGATTTTTTCATATGGTATATAAAAATCGCAGTAAAAAAGACTGCACCAATGAAAAATCGCACAAAAACATTCGCATAAATAAAAAATTGCACAAAAAGGACCGCACAAAAAAAAGTTCAAGCGTGGACTACTTTTTTTTATTTAGTTAATTTTGCGTTGTGGAAACAAAACATTTTTGCTGTTTTTAACGATAACAGCTTTGGTATAATGTAAATTGGATTTACATCCCAACAATTTTTAAGCATGCAATTTCAGAAAAATAATCACACTGATTGTTATGATTTCCTCTGTTCGGCAGTTTTCAAAAAGCTGCAATGTATTTAAATAACTATTTTTTCGTAAACAATTCAGTCTAAAGTTGTATAATTGTTAAATATAGATATTTCTGAAGTTAATCTCTACATTGTCTCTGTACTTGTGTTCTATTTAGAGGAATGAAAAGTAAGATTATCGCTAAATCAGGTATAAATAGTAGGGAATAGTAGAAAAATAAAAAAATGAAAAAGACAAAAAACTTATTGTTAAAAATTAATTTCATTCAATGGTATTGGAAAATAAAAATCAGAAGAAAACACTCGAATTAAACTACTATTTCTATGTTCTAGAAAAATCTGCGCATTTCGTCAAAGGAAAAACGTTTTTTGCTCCTCAGAAGCGATAATTTATAAGGGGGGCGAAGAATTGGCAAATCCTGGTAGCAGGAACTGCAATTTTTCTCGAAGTTATCCATTTCTTTTCCAACTCCCTGCTCACAGATCCCCGAATCCGTTATTCCATCTGATCTACCACTTTCGAAAAAGAAACCATTCAGGGAAACCGAACTCCAAAAACCGGCACAGCAGGAACATCAAAAGTGCGATTTTTGAATGTACTTTTAATAAAAAAAATGGCGTACAAACAAAATCGCCCTTATACATCTCGATTCACAGTGGAGCCGGTTCCTCGTATCTTCAATCAGCAAATGACATCTGGGGTAGAGGGCTCAGATCTTGCGAAAACAAGTTTCCACTCGATAGAAAAAGAAAGTTGCGAAACAGGGAGCTAAATGTGGGGAAAAGCGAACAGAAAAAGCTCTCATTCTTTGTCAGAAGTTGGAAAAGAATACAAAAGCGGTATGTATGTTCTTATCACTATTCATCTAGAGTGCTCGTCTACTTAATATTGATTCCTGTTATTTCTGAGAAAAAAGGTAGGGAAACCTTTCAAAAGAAACTTGCTTTGGTCGAGAGAAATTTTCTTTTAAGAGTTATCAGAGGGCTGTACTTTTGGCTGCAGGAAGACTGTGTTGAATTTAATTAAGTAGTAATAACTTGTATTTTACGTACTTCATAACTGCGTGAAAAACTCGGGAGCTAAAAAGCATTTTTCAAAAATGTTTCTACTGTTGAGCTTAGTTTCATTGATTCAGAATGCTTCAAAATATTTTTTAAATTAATATTTATCCACAGTGTATCCTTGCAATATCAGCTTAAATGTTAAATTTAACTAATGTTCATTTCACTATCGCAGGTGTTTTTATTTCTTTAATAGTGTTAAAATACTTATTTTCGGACTCATTCTAACAAAATCAAAAATTAAGTAGTGTGAAAATTGCTATCCCTTGCATCTAGATGTTATCAGTATAAAAATTAAATTGATGCATTAAGATTTTGCATTTAATAGTTCAAATAACTTTGATAAGTATTGATTCCTTCCTCATATAGAAAAGTAATACTAAAGAAAATTTCTATACATTACATTTTCATATTTAACTATTTATTTTAAAGCAACTTAAAAATTGATATTTAAAAAAATTAATAGTTATCAATCGTAAACAAAATATAAAAGTTATTTAAATTTAATGTAAAGCTTCAAAAGCCAATTAAATAGTAGCAACTTTTGAACGCCACAAATTAGTGGCTGATGATAAAATTGCAATTAAGAACTAATTATTGTTAGTTCCTGTACGAGCTACTCGCTTTCTCCATACTAAAACATGTTTTGCTTCAACATTAGTGCTCAATACATACTTGCATTTTAATGACATAAATTATATCTGCTGCTTATTTGGCCCAATTAGATTGAGTATACTTTTCCCATACTTTACGTCTTTGCAGAATTGGTTATGGATTTGTAGCTTAATTAAGAGTAGATAGAATTTTACTTAATTCGCTTAATTTCTAATTTCACTACTTATATCAAAATAACGAGATAATAAATGAATAATATACGGGATTATATGTCGTATTTCTGTTTAAAAGAATATTATCGCTGTTAAAACATTGCAGAAGCTACCTAATTTATAAATTGACTAAAGTGGACTTCTTTTAAATTAAAAAATTATAATTACAAACAGAGCTTGCTTTTAATTTTAAAATCTTCTGTTTTTCAAGTCAGCAGTACTTCTTTATGCTTTATCGATGACGTGGATATTATGTATATGATTTAAAGAGGATATCTAACCTATATTTTTTTAAAGAATGTTCATCATCATTAATATCTTTACTGTGAAATTTTTCAATAAATAAATAAGTTTGCTAAGAGAAAATTATTCCTTTTTTATGATTAAAGAGGATGTAAAGCATTAAAGTGTGTGTACGCCATTAAATCATTTTAAAGCAAGCAATTATTGAAGGTTATGTATTACATTTTTAGTCTAAGATATAAAAAATACAGTTGAGAGTCATAGATTCAAAAGTCAGATATCCGTGCTTTTAGAAAAAAATACACTGGGAATTCTTTCATGATACATTGAAAACTGGAACAAAATGCTTTTCGATTTTTTAATACATTACAAAACATTAAGTTCGTAATTGTCTTATGCTTAATTATGCAAGTGTTTCTGTGCGGGACGCTGTTTTTTCGAGCGAATAAAAATACTTTATCTTTAACGATGACACTAAGTAGCCTCTTAGAAACATTTAACCTAAAAAACCCTTCTTAAATGGATCAAAAAACAAAATCATCTCTACCAAATCTAAATGGCCTGT
This sequence comes from Tetragnatha versicolor, assembly GCA_024610705.1. Classification (NCBI taxonomy): domain Eukaryota; kingdom Metazoa; phylum Arthropoda; class Arachnida; order Araneae; family Tetragnathidae; genus Tetragnatha; species Tetragnatha versicolor. The sequence continues at coordinate 14,486,756 of JANDEH010000009.1, forward strand.
GATCTCTAAAAGGCTGTAAGAGAATTTTTACACGCAAAAAATAATATCCTCAAAAACCGTTTCTTTCGAATTCCTCCCTTACAATATGGGTTTTTATTTTTGAGGCGAGCCATGTGAGAATGGAGTGCATGCGGACCCGAGTAACTAGAACCCGAAAAATCGCTCTTTTCGTGCACTTTTCATGAAAGGCATATTTGTCAAAACTTTAAAGCGAGCTCCTCTCAAAAAGAAAAGCCAGTCTTTAAACATTATCAAACTTTAGGAGGTAATCGGTACTATGCGGAGCACTGTGAAGATAGATGTATACAAATCCGAGATAGCAGCAGAAAAAAAAGGAGGGAATCCGAGACGGAAAAATCTTAAAGTGTAATGGTGCAATAATACGAGATGGTCAGCGTGGGCCCGGAGTCAACTAAAACTTATGACCCGAGTGAAAAAAAGCCGTCGATCTCTGCCTAGGAACCAAAAATAAATGCGTCTATACACATCGCAGGGTATAAATATAAAAGTGGAGACGCGAAACGGAATATCTATATTACTGAAGTAGGGCTTAAAAATATAGGGAGGGACAAAGAAGGGAGAGGAGAAAAAGTGGGTTGTAAGAAAACCACCAAAGGGGGGGGGGGTTGGAATAAGAAACTTCTGCCGGGCAATCTGATCCTTTGAGCCATGAGGAGGGCCACTGGTCATTGCCGATGACCCCGTTCCGTTCGGGTGTGTGAACTCCGCTTTTGGGAATAAATAGAAAATTCCATGGCCATTTTTAAAGCGCATTCCCCCATGTTACGGGATTCCGGAGACGGGATTAGATGGGTTTTTTACTCGGGGATTATAATGGGGGAGGGATTTTTCAGGGGAGACGTCGCTCGTGTTAAGAAGCACATAAAGGAGAGCGTTCAGGGGAGTCGTAAAGCATACATTTGGGGGAGTTTTTGCCGGGGAGCTTTGTTTTGCTTGGATGGACCGTCCATATATCATCGATGCTTTGTGGTGGAGGGTTACTCTGCTGTGCGTTGTGACATGCATGCGTCTGGGACCTTCGCTTCATTTTGTATTGTCTATGGGTGGTGAAATACCCAATAGGGATTGAAATGTGTATTGTGGAATGTGGGGATATTTATTTTTCATTAAAATATACTGTGCTGGGGATTCTGTAAACTTTTGGAAATCATATGTAACGAAATACTAATAACATTATACCTTTACTATTGAACTTTTAAAATAGGGTGATTAAACCAATCTTTCGCCTTCTCAATATTCAAAAATATCATTTCTTATGCATTCATTACCCTAGCCGAAGAAACTTTCAAGTTTCGTTAATTTTTTTCATGTATGGCAAAATTTCATTTACATCTAGCTGTAGTTACGTTACCTTGACATACATATTTGGTATGAGCTGTGCTACTAGGGTAGATAAATCATTTAACCTAATAAGTAGTACACGAAACATATTTTCACTAATTCAAATTAACTATGATAAGCTTTTTTTTAAGTAGTAGTTCAAAAGTATGAACCTTATCAGTTCAAAAAGATATCTTGGAAGTATTATAATAGCATTTTTAGTAATGTAGTAAATTAACTTATTTTTGCAATACATAATTAAATAGTAATTATTTTGGAATACGTGGGGTTATTCTGGATTAGATCATGAGAACGTAAAAATGGTAAAACTACTATCAATGTGTATTTGATTTTAAATGTATGAACAAAAATCAGTTATGCATCTTTACGAAATAGACCTAAAATCTAAAAATAAAATGTTAAACTCAAAATGGAGAATTTTTCAACAACAAGCTTCAATAGTTAAAAAGAGTTAATATTTATAAAAGATATGAACTGAGACACTTAAAACATTGAAAACTCATTTATTTTGATACGTTTTCAAATTCATTTTCTCTTTTAACTCTTAGTCTGACCTCAATACTTTCTAAACGCAGTACTCTCCACTCGAAGCGAAGAGAATTCGCATTAACAGTCCGCTTTTTACAGACGCATTAGTCAGCAATCACCAGAAACTTCATTTAAGGTATCCGGCGAATTTTTTTAATGCTGCCTCTCCTGCAAGAAAAGTGTCATTTTTTAAGCTTTGTATTTGCCCCTTGGGACCCTAATGAGACAGCTTGACAAATAGAATTCAGGTAGGGAGATCTCTAAGAACATTGCTCAAGATTAAAATAAATTACCTCACTAGAACACGCCGCTAAACAAGCTTGTAATCCCATAAGCACATTTAACCAGTCGAGGCGTAAATAAAGCTTTAATCCAAAGATATATTTTTATTACCCTTGTTATTTACCGTGTTTTATGGCTGGCAAAGGCAAATTACAATATTGAAACATTACATTAGGATGTCGATAACACATCCATGCTTTTCTCTATGGATTTGCGGGGACTGAAAGCTGTGATAAAATCCCCTCCCAGCAAAAAACAAATGAAACGGCGGCTAGCACGGTAGACCGTGATTAAATAAAGGCATTACCGTTTTTGTCCGTATAAATAACAAAGGACGTTTACATTGCCGGGATTAGCATTGGATTGAATTACTGCTTCTGCCATAACATTGTTAAGTAAGGGGTTCTTTTAATTGTTCGATTCATTTAAAAACAAATATATTTATCTAATGAAGCTAATTGATGGAGCTCGCCGCTTTAAAGCGGACAAACTGGCCTGCTGTGAAATCAGGATAATAATGTTAACACCCATAAACATAATCATAGTCGTAATGTATTTATGTCAGCCCGTTATAATTATGTAATCTCGTTTTAATGCGGATTATTATAGTGGCCAATTATATGTTTTCAACAAGCCCCGTTTTCGTAAGTGCCACATTAAGTCTACAACTCTAGGTTTTGCAGGTCTTGGGAACAAATAGTACCTTAACTTGCGGATAATAGTGACTTAGTGGAGGAACACCCTCTTCTCTATAATAACATTAGGACGAAATTTACAAAACGCCCTCCGTTAACTAGTTAATTAATCTGATTACTGGGTTAATAACCTAATTACTGATATATTGCGTAGGATACATTAGTGCTGAAAACAACAATTTAAGTTTGGCGTTTGGATGCTTAGGATAACCTGTTGGTTTAAAATGTGATGCAAAAGGACTATTTTTGAGAAAACTAGTTGATTGTTTGAAATGAAGAATTTTTTTAAATTAGTTGAACTTTAAGTTAAAAAGGAGTTTATTTTATATTTTGTACAATCCATAAAATTTAAATGTAAAAGTTGTAAAATGGTATAAAAATGTTTTGAACAATTTATGTTTAGTTAAGAATAGTTTAATAGAAATCTATTATAGTATAGAAAAACATTTTAGAGAGATAAACACATTTTATGTACTACTAAGTTGTTTACCTAATTTTAAAAATTAATGGACTCACCTCAGCTTGACGGCGTGGAATGTTATATTATTTTAAAAAATGTTTTTGAGCTTTAATCAAAGGAAGCCAACATTTATCAGAGAGGAGAGGGCTTTAGATTTTTATGAAAGGGAGTTGTATGAGTTATGTGTAATTAACATTATGTTAATAGAAAAGTTTACTGGTTTACTTTAAAGGTTGTTCTTGAATCACAAAATAGTACTTAAAATATTTAAAAGCTACAAAACATAAACAAACACTTAATTTTTAGTTTTTTAAACAAATGTGAATTTTTATTTCAGTATACATGATCAAGTCACTTTCAATAAGAAGGTTATGGATAGTGATCTTTATTAAATGGATACAAATAGGTAAAACATGTCACAAACTTTTATTAAATACCTAATTAAACACAACCATGCAAATTATCGCCCGAATAGTTAATCACATTAATGCATTCTCAAATCCTATACTTTTCTTGAAATAAATCTAATTTTGAAATGAATTAAATCGGCGGTAAGCCTTTGCTCTTATTGATATGTTATAGCCTTACTAACAAAGCCCCCAAAACTGTATAATATATTCATACATCATAACTCTTCCATTTGAAAACATTCATTATACCACTACTGCATAAGAAAGAAACAAAGAAATCGGCATTTATATTCGACAGATCCATACGGCTTCTGTTCAACAAAAGGGGGATATTAATAGACATCCCCAGCCAACCACCGTTAAACAAAAAGTCACATTATCACTTTATAAACGTGAAAACCTACTGTTTCCTTTCTTAATAAAATTACTTAGAATTTTAACGCGGACGCTATATTTCATTTCTATTGAATAGAGCCGTACAGCTCCGCAACAAAAAGAACAGATATTAATAGACCATAACTTGTTTCCCACTAGAAACCAACAGCCATTCAAACAAAAGGACTATATTTCAGGACCGATGTAAAAACTGTAATTTTGCGCCGTTACAGTGACTTCAAACGGTGAAATCTTTTCTATTTGTTGATTGCTCTCTATTGATCGAGGGGGATAGTGACTGTTAAATCTGCGTGCTCACAATTGGGTCCAATTTTCGGATTGCAGACCATATAAACGGGGAAGCGATGGCCGTATAACCGCGCGATCGGCCGCAAGTGCATAAAGAGTTAAAGCCTTGAACCACACCCACAACTTCAACCAACTCGCGAGTTGCCATGGTTACGGGTGTGACGTCACGTGCTTGCTGTAACACAAAGGCGAACGTGCCAACAATTCAAACTTTGGCGAAGCAATAATTGGTTTGGGGGAAAAAACGTAGATGATCCAATTAACGAAAAAATTCGTGTAATTTTCGGTGGGTTTTTGGAGGGGGTTTTAATCAATCACCCGTTTGATTAATGAAGGAAATGTTTTACTTTCTTAAAACATACACAGATCGGTTAGGAGAATGCATATTATGTTCATCAAGGAAGAGAATTTTTAACGAGGGAAGATGGATTGTTTGATTATTACAACGTTATTAAAACAAAGAGTTACAAATTATTGTTTTAAAATACCACCGTAAAACAGTCTAGCCTACATGTAACATTTTTAAAAAGTAAAAGGGAATGAATATTTGATGAAATAATTTTATTTTCTTTAATTATTCTTATTATTTCGGTAAGAGATATTAAGCTAAATTTTGTACTCATGGTTTTTTTTGTGTTTTTAAACGCTTTTAAGGTTTTATACAAAAAAAATTGCTTTGATTATTTTACGCTTTTATACTACAGCTTTATTTTTTATTAATATTAATTAAATGACAGTGAAAAAATCAAGTGAATTTAAAATAATTATGTTCTCTGACTTAAAGTATTTTCAAGAAACTAATTTTAATTCTGTGTGTTTTTTTAAGGTTAAGAATTTTAAAAGTAAAACATGTTATTTTCAAATCTAATGAGGCTTTAAGATATATGTTGCGTGGCACAGGGAGAAATGAGTTTAACATGAACATAATAAATCATACATTTTTGGATTTTAAAAACCATTTTCTACTAAAAAGGAAACATTTGGTAATTTTTTCCAAAACATCAACTTGAACTTTGAATTTTTGATTAAAAACGTCATATTATTTGCTAAATTTGATCTACAGACTATACTGCACAGATTTCCTGAAGCTTATATAATGTGTAGAATTTTAATCCCTTTAATCCTCAGCCGTCCATTGAATCCAATGGAAACTTTGGGGCGGCTCGGACTGGAAAGGGTTAAATAGACTGTAAGATTTTTATAATGATGCACTAGACATAAAAACTCTAAAGAACATCCAAGTGACTGTTATCTTTTTTAGATAGTTGTTTAGCTCTTAGCATTTGACCACGGAATCTCTCCAACGGGCTGGAAAACTTTCATGTAAATAAGTGAGCGTACCAAAATGTTCGTTAAAAACAATCCTAAATGATAAACTGCCCCAGGGCAATAAAAACCGCCTTTTACCGCTCCTTCAATAAGTCGTGTCGAAGCAATCTGAAGGAAGCGCCTTACTGTTTCTGACCAATTTCTCAAACGACGGTGGCCGACTCCTCAATTTTGATATCCTCAGAAGTCATACATTCATAACTGTCATGATCCCCGATGTAGATATTGCATGCGTGGCTTTCAGCCAAAACGTCTTAAGTTAGCATAATATGCAAATTCCGTTTTTGATTGCTCTGATAAATGGAATGAGATTTTTCTGCTTGCTTTGCCGAGTATGAGATTTTCCCTGATTGAATATTGTTTCCGAAAGCGGAAGATATTGTCGGGGACGGCCGTGTGCCATTGTAAGCGCGCACGGGGGCATCCCCTGTGTCCTATTCAATCACAAAACCGTGCAGAGGAAAGAGAAAAATTTCCATATTTCTCTGATCTGTTAACGGCTGGGAGATATGAAGGGTTGGCAGGAAACGACAAACGCAGTTATTGGCAAAATGTTTGTTTCCTTTAATAGCGGGGGCATCGAGTTGAAATATAGTGAATTGGGTTGCCGTTTTCTCTGGGCGGTTCGGGTGGATGTTGTTTCTATTCCACGGTTGAGGAAATGATTTAGCTCGGGTTTCAGACAAGCTTACCTTGGTCCTTTTTGTGAATTTTAACTTAGTTTATGAAGCATTTAAACTCTGGTAGATTCTGTGTTTTCTTTGCCTCTACTCCTTTTGGAATAGAGGCAAATTCCTCGAATTATAAAGTGTACATCGAGCGTTGTTTGTAACTGGAAACATTTGCGTCGTGTTTCAGGAAATGTTATTGAAGAGTATTTTGTTATTTAGTTTTAATATTGTTTTACCTTTCAAAAATATGTTTTGATGGAATATAATGATGCACATATAGTTTTATATTTCTTTCAAAGCATGGATTTTCATGAGTTAGTAAAATGCATAAATTTTACGACAAGAAAGTCAAATAAATATATATTTAAATAAATACTGCTTTTTATATTAGAAAATTACGAAATTAACTAAAAAAACCTTTTTGATGAAAGTCGAGCTACTTTACTACATTGTAAGGAGTCGTAGAATAGAAACACATTTTAGTTCTATCCTCATTAATATTAAGAAAAAATGGATTATTAAGTTTACATTTTTTTCATAAAACCAAGATGAGATTATACAGATATATACACTAACTACCAACAATTACGATGTATTACTTAGATATTCAAATAAAAAGTAGATATTAACTTTCAGGCACTTAAATATTCAGGAAACATTTATAGAAAATATTGATATTGAAGAAAAAATACTTTCGACTAAATAAATGGTTCCTCTAACACCGTTTTCTTAAACACAATTCCGCACTTTTTTCCATAACCATAAAAGAACGGAGTATCCCTTTAAAGATGTAAAAAAAATTACCAATCTGGCTGTAACATAACTCACTTAATTTCTATTTGAGACTCGACTAAAAAACGGAATGTGCTTCTTGATAATTGTGTTTCCTAATGTCTTTCGAAGAAAAAAAAGACCACACAAGACAAATCTCTTGAAAAATTCCCAGTGTCAAAGTAGCATAATGAGCTTTATTAGCAATATCTTTTCTTTGTCATTATCAGCTACCACATATATTTTATCTCTATTTTTTATATCTCCTAGACCCCTGCGGCGTTGTTTAATCAAAGCAGTTCCCCATCAAGCCACTTCCGCCTAGGTGCAACGCGTTACAAGTGATTTTTGCTCCCCTAATGGAAATTAATGCTAAAATTGAATTAAAAGGCATTATAGGTTTCTTCCATATTTGTTAAGGCCAAAGTAAAACATAATGAGAGTATTGTTTGGTAATTGTTTCTTAACTGCCTTTTACACCGTTTTTTTCCTCCCTAAAGATCAAAAGTTCCGATAATTAAAGTTGAAGGGAAAAAGCACTTGGAAGGTTTTAGTTTATTATTTCTTGAATCAAAGCAGATGAAGTGTTGGGGGAGATATAATTAAGGATAAAATATTCTTTATGTAGCGTGAACAAAGCTATCATTTACATAAATCTTTATTACGCATTCTCGGCATCAAAATCATATTAGTGCCATAAAATTTTCAAAATGCCTCTCGCTGATGAAGAATCTTCTTATTTTATTCCGCGTTTTTATTGTGTAGTAAAGTTGTACCCACCGTAAACTTTTTAACACTAACTACGAGGTCATAACCATAGTTACGGTCCGGTTTTTTTGTTATTAATGTTCTTAGTAATTAATACTTTGTAATGTTTCGACCCCATACTCGAAATTGACATGGTCGTAAATTTAAGTTTTACTGGTACATAACCATGAAAGTATATTTTCCTTACTCAGAAAAATATCTTGATGTTTTTTTTTCATTTTCTTTCCATTGTTTCTTAAACATAATCGGTTAAAATACCACTTTCAAGATTTTTTTATTATATTCCTAACCTAATTTTTCCATGTATCAACTATCAAACAAAATTAGTAAAATAGATTGATATTTAAGCGCTAATATCTTATAAAACAATTGCATGCGTCAATAAAGGTTTCTTGTATAATGCAATCTGCAAAAGTGTCTTGCATAACTATTATTTGCAAAGGTATTTGCTACTTACCATGAAAACAATAAATTTCAGGGAAATGTATGAACACATTTAAAACTAAAATATATGTTTTTTCTTGAATACTTAAGAAATATGGGATGAAAAAATAATTAATTGATGGATGTTTTTTCGCATTAGATGTTTTCATGGCATTTAAAAACAATTCCTATCTTTAGTAAACTAATAAATTTTATACACGTTATTTTATTTCATTGAGTACCCCCTTATCCTTAAGTTCAGTACATCTTAAATATCCCCAAATAAAAAGTAATTTGACATTTATTTAAAAAAGAGCTAGTTGTTTATAAGGAAGATAAACAAATCTTGGATTATATAATCAATAGTAGCTTCCATGAAACAATTTCCTGCCAGCAGGACTTAACACACAACACAATAAAATGGATCACTTATTCCCTTAATGATTTCAGATCAATAACAAAAATTAGGTAAATTCATTATCACTTCCAATCAATTATTCATCTTCCTTAAGATATCCCAATCCTAAGACAATCTTAAAACAGTCCTGAATTTCAAATATGATACCATATTTCAGTTGTATTCCACGCAAATTCATTACTTCGTTTTGTTATCCATAGACAGTACTCAAACCACAATCCCCAACTAATTAAAACAAAAAGACAATGGATGTAAATGCATATTTTTGTACCAAAGCATCTCCCAAATTTCAGCATGCAATAAACATCCCCTAGCCCCTTTGTTATATAATAAAGCATGAGGAAAACGCAGCCATCCCATGGTTTTCTAGGGGTAATGAGTGTTAAATATTCATAAAGCATGGCTCAGCTTCCCACGCCTGCACTGATTATGTTAGACAGTGAGCATTAGTTCGCTAACATAAAGAATTAATGCCCCAGCTAGACGGAATGCAATGCTATTACTTATGCATGGCCTGTTGTAACATGTCCGTTGATGAATATATTATTTGTTAATAATCTGATATTCATCGCTATTGGAACAATCGCATGCCGCGAAAACATTAAATGTCACAGATTGCAGCAAGTTTTCAATTGTTCCGGGGACCGCAAATTGGGTGGGTCTGAGGTCGGGGTGGGTGGTTTAGATCATGTTATCTGGGAGACTGCGAGAAGGAAGATCATGTTGTTATCAGGAACACTGACAAAAATTTACGTTTGCCTTAGAACTCGGTTGTAACAGATGCCGCGATCATTAAAGTTGTTTAAGATGTTTAGATCACTTTTTCCTGTAACATTTACACTCTGTAAATTTTCGTATGCTTATTCGGTGTGTTTTAATGCGTTCAATACAATTTTTTAAACGTATGCATTGCATATTTTTATGACCAAGAAAGATACTTTTGATAACTGAAATTGAATAAATAGGAATTGTAACTAACTATTGTTATTAGTGTCAGCCTGATGTTTTATGAGAACAAAAATTAGTTATTATACTTTACTTTAATGATGAAACGAAATTGTTTTTTTTGACTCATGTTTCGCATTTTGAGAGTATCTTGTCTTCATAAAATTTTAGCAATATTTTTTGGTTTCATCAACTGGCTTTACTAACAACATTACTAACTTATTTTTCTCCTCTATTTCAGAACACTACCATATATTTGTGGGTGACCTAAGCCCAGAAATTGAAACGCAACAACTTAGAGAAGCATTTGCACCTTTCGGGGAAATCTCGTAAGTACATTTATTTGCTTATATTTTCCAGGTTGTTTTGTAAGCCACTACAAAATAATCACACATTGCGCAATGGAAGTACCAAAACACACATACCTTAACTATAAGTGTTTTGATATCACTCAGCTGAATTGTTTTTATTTATGTAATCAGTGTTTCAGATGATATCTCTTCTTAAAGGGATATATATATTATTATTTTAAATGTTCAACGATGATCATATTTAGAGAAAAAAAACGTAAGATTGAAATTTAATGTAAATAAAAGAAGTATTTTAATTATTAAAATTAAAGAAATTCATAGCTAGAGCTGGCTATACATACAGGAAGTCAAACGTTTTCCACGTTCATAATTTTATACCGCATTACTTGGATAATTGAATTTTTAAATAAACATTTCCTATACCAAAAAAACTAAAACCATTAGTCATTTAGAGATTCCGCATGCGCGGTTTAATCCTAAACTTGTTTTATTCCACATTCCAAATACATTTATTCAATTTTCAATTTTTAAGAAAATTAATTAATGTAAGTATTAAGAACACCCCACCATCTCCCACTCTAGTTTTCGCTTCATTTCGTGTAACCGCGGAAAGGAACAACAAAGTAACTCACGGTAATCCAAAAACGAGTCTCCTATATTTAGCCTCATTAACATAAGTTACCTCAGCGAGATTATTTAACAACCATCGGGATAAGCGCTACAAGAATCCCCTTTAATTTATCCCGCAAAAAAAAACGTCTCCGCGAAAAAAGCGCCTCACCTACTTACCCTACCTTGTCTAATTACCAATGCGATTCCAAGTTCTTGTAACAGTTTCATTTCAACAGAATAACCCGATTACAAGGCGCGAATTTTTCCGCATTAGCTATGTGCATAAATTTGGCAGTGAGGCATGTCAACTTTTCAATAGCTGAAATAAATATGTTACGAGTCTGCAAGGGGCTCAAATTAATCTTTTGTTTCCGAGCTGCTCGCCGAATTCCCAGGTCGGGCCCGCTACGCGTGTTAATCTCGGGAGGCAGGGATTGCATAAATTATTATTTCTCGCGTTTGGCAACGTTGCCGATGTGCCAGTCTCACCGTGTGCCAGTCTCGCCGTGTCAATATTTAAGACTGATAAATCGAGATCAAAGTTAGCTTTGAATTTTGGAGGTTTGTTATGTAAATGGGGGTTCTGGGGGATGTAGTAGTGTGAAGAAGCGTATTGGGGAGGCTTTGAATGGGACGATTTGGTGTTTCTTTTTGAGGGGACCCGCCGTTTTGGGAGGTGGTGTTGAAGTACGGAAGAGGTGTGAAAAGGTGTGTGGAGATGAATTGGCGTAAAAAGGTCTCTGAAGACAGGCTCAAAGAAGAATTGCAGTTTTGGTACTGTTTTGTTAGAAGTGTGCCATGGAGGTTGGCTTTATCTTTTGGTCCTGAGTTTCGCATTTTTCCATTTCTATAGCAGTGCTGTGTATCAAAAGTTATGTTTTTGTGTAAATATTACCACTAAACAATGGACAGAAGTGTGCTTCTGAGTTTGGAATATTTCCAACGGAGATCCAGTCGGTTTTGTAGAACTACGATCTCTTCGGTTTTTAATTGAAACTACTAATGATGTCATAATTTCTCGTGATTTTCGAGGTATTGCATTTTCCCTAAAATGAATAGAACAATTGGAACTTAAAATGATTACTGTAACATAATACAAATTCTTTTAAATGGGCAGTCAAACAACAACAAAGTCAAGGACTAACAAATATTTCTAAACCCAATGAATTTCTAGAGTATACTAGTGGTTTCTGTCGTCCTTCTTATCAATTTTAATTTAGATATATGTCCCGATCATTTGGCAAAATATTTCAGTCCTCAAAACTGTACTGAAACATTATTGTAATGGAATTTAATATTTTTATAAATTTTATATTTAAATAACAATTTTATTCAGTCAATCGATTACAAAAAAAATCTTATAACTTAATTAAAGTGCTATAATTTCAAAATACCATTGCAAAATGATTTCATTATTCTATTTGTATTTTCCCTGAAATTTTTCTCAATAATTTGTTCAGTAAAAATATCTGTTTATTTTAAAGCATTAAATTTTTTTTAATATTAATGTTTGGTTTAAATTTCTTGTGAATCTCATCTGTGCTACGAAAATGTATATTTGGAGTATTTAAGGGGTACTTAAACTTAGTACTGGTGTCAAATGGTTTAACAATTTAAAAAGGTCAGGATCAAAAGGTCGCACTTTAAAGTATTTATGAGAAAAATGCTTAATATTCTTTCTTCTGTGAGTTACCAAAACTCGTGTCCCTCCTTCCTAATGAAGTTATTTCTTCTCTAGAACATAATCCCCACAGACATTTGTGAATGAATATGTGAAATGAAAGAGAAATATCTATAATTAACTCAATTCGAATAATTTATGATGTACCAAGAATTTGAAAAAGTTTCCAAATTTATCTCTATAAGTTCTGATGCTAAAATTGAATTTAGGAATTGATAACTTATGATCAAAGAAATATATGAATTCTGAAAGTTCGTACTTGAAATTTCCCTAAAACATGCTTTCAAAAGGAATCTATTATATTTTCAAAGATTAAAGGTTTTGGAAGGTTTTGTTAAGGTGTAATTTAAAATATTTCCTATGGTTTTAGAGGAAGATAACTTTAAAAATATAATTTCCACAAAGATGGAATATAATAAATTTAATTTTTAAAATTGCTATTGTTTTACTTGATGCGAACTTACTAAAAACGCATAAGATGCCCGAAACACCGGTCATTTCCATTACTTTAAATTTAAAGCAAAAACTTTTTAACGATAAAAGTATTATAATCGGAGAGTAGTTTAATCATAATTTTTTTTATATTTTTATATTATTGAAATATACTAAGAATAATACTTAGATCAAATATATTGGGGTTTAAGGATTTATTCTGAAAAAATATAAAGGGATAGTAAGCTAATGAAATTTAAAAAATAAGTTTAAGGTAATTTAAATGTAACGAACTTCAATGTTGTTTAATAAATATTTAAATATGAATTGCTTTTCATTGAATGAAACTCTTACAAAGCTTACAATCTTAAAGTATTAAGTATTTTCAAAATCTTCAAGGTTTAATTTGAATTAATTCTTGGAATATATAGTAACAGAGAGACAGACGGAGACAGAGAGAGAGAGGCTTTTCTAATATAAGTAATTTAAATTTATTGTCATAAAACCCTTTCTATCTGAAAGAAAATATTTATTCAAACTATAACTTTAAAGGATTATAATCCCGTTCAATTCCCCCACTTATTTCTCATGCATAGCTTTAAGTTGTAATCAAAACAATCTTTATCTTTTTTATTTTTATACATTACAAAGTCGATTAACATTAATAAAGCTAAGATTATTTTAATAAAGATATCGTCATATACAACAGCTGTATGACATCATTATGGTTAATAAACGATTGAGATTTAAAAACCTTTTGAATGTTTGTTTGAAAAATTTTTTTAATGAATTTACGGTCTCTTCTGTATAATAATATTCTTTTGGGCATTTTTTATAAATTGTATTCAATAAGTGTTTGGGAACATAATAGTGAAACTGTGAAATATAAAAACAAAATATTGTCAGTTTTGTAAACCTCTATAATACTAATGAAGAACTTAAATCATATAGCCTTACAGTCACAATATATCCTCCAATATCTAAATACAATTGTCCAAAAAATCTTCCTTGCTTTCTCACACACTTTGATTCTTCCCAATTGAAGTCTCAATTAATAGCTTTAAATCTTCATTCCAGAGTGATTAAAATCATCCCCTCCAAAAATCTTCTGCCTAAACCTCAGTAAGCATAGCGTCACACTTAGTAGAAATAAGTGTATCCCAGTTGCCAGGGTCGAAGTGATCTTATCAGATCGCATGGCTTCTATTTTATTCAGCAGTTTATTTTCTTGAAGCTTCCATATCTGCCGCCTTTGTTGGCTCTGTTGAGCGCATCTATTTTTAAGGAGGGAATATGAAACTGGAATAAGGTATTTGTATTGCTGAGAAAACACCGAACATCTATTATAAATTTATTGCTATCGATTTCACGGATTCCGAAGTACTTTTGGGGCAGCTGCCGAAGTTGGCTGAAGTTCTAGGTTGTATGAATGGGACGCCTTTGCATTTGTGTGTGTGCTGTGTGTGAAAGGGAAGGTTGGGTTTTTGCGGTACAAATGAAAACTTGTTGAGTTTTCCAGACTTTTGGTTTCCTGTGGAATGACTTTTTGACTGATGTATGAAGTCTGTTATTAAGTTTAATTTTTATCGCGCTGTATGAAAAGAAGCGTTTTTTAACCTCTTTGACGTTTGTTTGATATAAAGTCTTTTTTTTTTCATTTAGACTAAAATTTAATTATTATGGGCCGAATTTTTTATCGCTTTTAGAAAGTTAAAAATAGCACAATAGACCTTGCAAGTGAAAAAAAATTGTGTGGGGGGTATCTTAAAATCTTAATATATATTGAACAAAATTATATTTAAATAGCTTTTCATTAAAACCTCGCGGGTTAATACCGAATTGCCTAGATAATTAAAATTGAATACAATCTTCGCAACAGAAAAAAGTACCTCCAAATCGTTATGAACACTTTTGTCTAAAAATTAAAGATAACTTAATAGCTTGGAAATAATGACAAAAATCTTGGGTCCATGAAATGTAAATTTTAGGATCCCTAGATATAAATCAAAACAAATACACTTGAGCTTCTAAAAATATGGTACCCACCGCCTATAGAGATCAAGGAGCTAAAATCCATCTAAAATTAAGATTAGGCAGGTGTCACTTAATATCCTCTGAAAATCATACTTAAAGATATTGAAGGCACTTAACGAGTTAAGGAATATCATATCCTTTGCAAACAAAGGGGAATTATTTGCTAAATGACTCTCACGTGAATGTTTCTGCTACAATTCCGAATATGTATGGAACATCATTATTAACGGATGGTATATGTACTCCTCTTAAATTATTGTTAGGGTAATTTGATCCCCTCTAAGAGGATCCTATAGCATGCATATCAATGACAAGGAACTAAAATTATTGTCATTACATTAAACATGAAATTATCCTTAATTTTTGTTTAACATTGATTTATGTTGCATGGTTTCCTAAAAAGATCTTGTTCTTATCTCATGCACGATCCCCATCAGTCAAACCACTCTAATTCTTCGCAAGTGTGAATCGGAACTCACCCGTAACCCCCACCCGCTACAAACAGCACAAGGCGTTAACCCCACACATGAAGACTCAATACGCATTCAGAGAGAGAGAGACGAGGGTGGATATGAAGCGCGAGCCCCTCTTAAAACAGCCAGCCCCACTCCTTTTGCTACTTTTAAAAGAGTCGCTCAATTAAAAGATAATGGCGACCTAAAAGACGAAGTACGTTTAAGTGGCAAGCGTGTGTGCAGAGCGTGGCTAATTCGGAAAAGGAAGGGGGACCTTAGCTTTCTTCCATTAGTCGGGTCATTACCAGAGACCCGAAAACGGAAAGAGTTTGACCTCCAAGGGTCGAGAGGGTCTCGGCCATTCTTTAAACTTCGCAACAAAGCTTCGTTTTCTTCTCCAAACAATATGCACGTGCAGACAATTGCTCCCTGGGTTTTAGACTAATTAACCAGTTGATAAAATTATTTTTGCTCTGTCAGACGGAATGTTTCCCGTTCGGCGTGCTGCTCCGGGCCGCGTTAATAGCGTTTGAATGTATTGTGTTAGTGTGTCTCTCTGCGGGTGCCTTTGTGTTGGGAGTGTGAAGCTTGTGCTCTTTTGTGGAGATGTTGTTACACTGGCTGCGGCGGTGGGAATGGGGAAGTAATGGTTTGTGATGGTGGTAGTTGGATGCGAGTAGTGATAGCCAGCCGCTTGTTGTTATTCAAGCTTTCCAGTTTTATCGGAGTGAGCGATTAAAAAATAGTAATGCGATTGTTTAATTGTTTGGAGTTCCATTAGCTAAAGGGGATTAAGTTTTTTGTGGATTAAAACCCGTGTCTCACATCTTAATTTGATGTAAAGAAATTAATTGCCCAAAATAATGCATATTAACATTTAGTAGAGGAATTTCAGATTAACCCAACTAAAAATTCTACTTTATGAAAAAAAATTCACCCTCTAGTAATGGTTTTCATTTTCATAATCGTGTAGTACCTATTTTAGGTGAGAATTTGTTTTTTTTTTCAGTATATATACATGTGTTAAATTAAAAAAAATTAAATAAGGAAAATGTTATCTTTGATATATTTATAAAGAAATTACTTCACCTGCTTATTTCTACTATTATAGTTTCATTGTTTTCTTTTCTAAGTAGATAAATTTCAGTTCAAGAAAAAATGACTATTTTAAACATTAATTTAAAACTTACCACAATAATATCTAATCAAGCTTTTATTGTGGTTTTATAAATTAGAAGATTATTTTATTCATTTAATAATTTAAATGCATTTTAAATTTGCATTAGTCCGAATACATTATTGGTGATAATGTTTAACGAACCTACCTATTCATCAATCACCATCATTCCCTCCTCAAAATTCTTTTCTAACCACATTACTTCTAACCCCAGCTAGTTTAGCAATAATTATACACCATGATAAACATCCATTTATTTCCTAATGGACGCCTTATATCAGTGGTCCTTCAATCATTCAATTTTAACTATCATGTTTGAAATCCCGTTCAGAACGAATCCAAACATTACTCTTGCGCCCAAGAAAACATCGCTTTTGTCTCACAAACCCGTTTAACATTAATTTAAATAGATTTTCTGAGCACCGCTCCGGTAGTGATACGGATATGATTGATAGTTCTTTTCCCATACTTAATAAGGCTGAGACAGCTTTACAAGCTTCAAATACGCCTATTAAAATGCAAGAGGCGCAAAACTTAGGAAGTAAATATTAAGGAAGGGGAGTAAAAACAATTAAGTAAAAAACGCTCAGACAAGTGCATAGCATTACCCGACCCCCTCGCTTGAAATGCGTATTCATTTTGCATGCGAAATATATTTAGTAGCTCTCACGTAAGGCGAGACATGACGTGTCTAGCAAATATTAAGGATCGTATTATGCAAGCGGGTTGAAATATTTTGGCATTCAAAAACAGTTTTCCTTCTTAAAGATTCACCTTTGTTGCAAAACCGAACTGGATGTTTAAGGAATGTGTGATTACACAGCTTATTTAGTTTCCTCGGTTTGGAAAGGGTGATATGTATCCTGTGGAACAGAGAATCGGAAAAACGGTTGGTGGTAAATCCTCAGGGTACGGCTTATTGGGAATTAAGTTAAAGTTTAAGGGGGGTTGGGAAATTGTTTTGCTTTTAGGATGTATGCAAGATTTTAATTAGTTTTTAAAAGTTAAAGATACTTTTTTCTTATAAAAGTTTTGTAGGTGGTGCGAGGATTACAGTTTATTGTTTAATATAAACTTTGGTACATATGAAATCCATTTATTGGAATTGACGTATTAGATTTGATATGTTTTGTGTTTCATAACATTTTTTACAATGAATTTTAAAGATTATAAGATAAATTTAGAAAACAAAAAGTTCTTAAGTTATTTAAAATTAATTTTATTCCATGAGAAATTATATGCTGGGTGTTTCAGATAAGTGTTTCATAACTTCTAGGGGAGATAGGGTACATCAAGATGAACAAGAATTGGTATAGGTTAGGGGTCGCTTGTGTGATTCAAGGGGTGAAAATCACGGGAGAAAATCAGCGAAAACCACTCATATCTGGACAAAAAGAGCAGCAATTGTTCGATTCCGGCATTTATTACATTCAACCAATTCAAATTTTTATGTAAAAATGAAATTGAAGTGTTTATTCCAATCAAAAACAGACAAATAAATAAATTAGGCATGTGTTGTAGGTAGATTTATGTTACAATTGTCCCTAGTATTAATACATTGAGTAACGAATAGATAATGGTAAAATTGGATAGTTTGGAAACAGTACCATAAAATACCAAAATAATCAGTCAATCAAAATAAAAAAATAAATTCAACTTTAACATTCTTTTTGCCATTTCAGTACGATTACAGTTAACTTCCATGTAGTAATTGACTTAGTTACGAATGTTTTGAATGTTTTCAAAACCTGTTCTTCCCTATTCGTTCTATCAAACAAAATTGAATGAACATTTAGTGGTACACAATTCAAGTCACCCCCCTCCCATTTAAGGTTTTACACCCTCCACCTAACCTCTCCTTCTCCACTGGGCTTTAAAACTATGACCCTCCCTATAAACTCCGGCCATATACTATACGGTCAATACCATTAGCTACAGATAGCTTTTAGTACATCGAGCATGCTATACAGCTGTAAATGGGAAGTTACTGGGGCAGCCATCTAGAGCAAGTTCCGATAAAACTTCAAGGGTTTCGCCTTTAATTCGTTTATCTATGGAACACTCAACCTAAATTACGATTCTGGCGGAAGAACGCAGTAAAAACCACCGTTACTAACGAATCATTTAACAAAGTCATCAGGAAAAATACGTCTTTGCATGCTGATAAAATACCCGAACTAATTTTCGATTGATTAGCGCAGATAACGAAGGATAATTTCTATATGTTATTAGAGACCGAATTCGGCCATCTAGGTATTCAGTTTGATCAAAGGAATTGTGTGAAATTGTGTTATGGAATATTTTTATTTTAATAGTTAACATCAGATTGTGTTGCTTTTTTAATGTATGATTTGAAGGTTACTAAAATAGGTAAATATTTCTTTTAGATATTTGTAGTTATAAGACTTTACATGATAAACGAAATTTGATTATATTGTAATAACAAAAAGGTAGAGAAACTGAATTTTTTTAACAACTATAGTTTCAATATTTTAAATCTATAGTAAAACCTGTTACATAATTTGAATGAAGATTTGAGTTTTTATAACGATTTTATAAAACGTTTTCCTTTTTTCATTCATTTATAGATGTTTATGTGTGTATACAATATTTTTTCATTTAAACATAATATACCTATTCAATTTTGAAATATTCGCGTTTATTATGAAAGCAATAAATTAAACGGTGTGAAATAAGATTCTCTATGGAATATTTCTAAATGCACAATAAAGAACTTAACTTCCCATTTTAACAAGCAGTTTTAAAAATTAACTGCAATCATTATTGTTTTTGAATTGAAGCTCTCATTTTTAGCTAGCGATTATATAAACAAACTATGAATAACTCTTTTAAACAATCGAGAGTTTTATCAATGGTGTGTTTGAAAGTGTTTTAGTCTCAAAATATGCTGTATCACTGATTTCAACCGAAAACAATAAATTCATAAACTTGAACCTTATTCATAACAAATAACCTTCTTCAAAGGGCCATCATCTACTAATTCCTTTGTGTACTTCTGCAAGGGTTGAAAAACTTCGCAAACATAAATCAATCTGTTTAATTAGAGAATGAAAGCCAACGGTTTCATCCTGTTTCTGGGAATCCATACATCCCTCGCATGTGTTCGCATCGTCTGAAATAGATCCAATCTTTAATTTATTTAAAAGATCAACACAACGTTCATCGAAGAAAAAATCCTTTAAACACGTCACCTCTGCTCTCATGTTATCAGGGATAAGTCATCCTATTTTTCTGAATAAAGCACCAATTTAAACATTTAAGCCTAAAACTGAAACTATGTTCCGGAGCGAAAGATTCCTTTCGAAATTATGTATTGAGTTTAATTAATTTACTCCTGCATCCAATAAAAATAGTGCGTTCTCCACATCATTAGATTAGCAAACATTGCTGTTAGTATCTATTCCAAGTTCCTTTTATACATATGCGCTTTCATTAATAATTTGGTAAGCATCTTTCATTATGTTGCGTTTAACTTCCAGGAAAATTAAGATGTAGGATTTTCTCATGCCAATCTCTGGAACTTCTTAAAGAAAGACTGCTTTTATTCGTTTTTATTTACGATCTTCTTAGTTTATATAATTCGCTTGGCTTTGGCTAATTTAAGGTCAAAAGCCTAGTACAAAAGTCAAATGAAACGGATAAAACTTCTTTGATTCGTTAGTTAATTTTTATACATAAATCTGTTTGGGGATTCATAAAATTTGAAAGCAGTTTCTTTTTTATACAATAAAATTTACTTATTCATTAATTATAATTTCACATGGAAGGGAAATTGCATGATGATTTTATGAATTATGTGTTTAAAATTCCACTTAAGTCTGGAAATAAATAATCTGGATCCTTTGTTTAATTTTATTAATGTTTATTGTTACAATTTAAAACTGTTTTTCAGCTGCAATTTAAAACAGTTTTCAACAGGATTTATAAACATGAAAATACAAAATACTTTTATTAAAATACCACTTTCATGTATTCAAAGTGTGCAAAATATATGTTGTAATATAAACACATCTCAAACATTAATTCATCTGTGAAAATTTGTCAGTTATTATTTTTTATTCATTCAACTCTACTAACTTCAAATTATGTTCCCATTAAACTTATCCCTTTTAATAAAATGCCAGAGTAAACGCTTATTCAAATAAGGGCATAAGACAGCAAAAGCTCTTTTCCAAAACCCGTAACTTAAGGACTGGATTTAAATACATTGATAGCCAATTGATTCTCAATAATATTCACATTAGACCTAACTGCTATTAAATCCTCTTAATTAAACAAAGTAGATTTTAAGCATTTTAAATACTTCATCTTTTAATACCGATCCCTTAGCTCAACCTCAATTATAAGGAATGTAGCCCGTTAAGTGCACAAAATGCATATTAAATCTGTTTCACTATAGTGAATGTGAATATCATATGTTGTTTTGTCGTCAGATTAATTTTAATGAATTATTATAGACTGAGGGTGAAATGCAAATATTTGCTGTTCGGAGAATATTGAATACAACTTTGCTTTTGAGTACCTAAACAACTGAAAGAATGGAAATTAATAGGTTGCTACTTTGTTTACCTTATACTTAGATCTCCGTTGCAAACATAAAATTTCTAGTATGTTAAGAAACAATTGAAACATTTTGAAGGATTTTTGAATTAAGTTAAAATTTTTTACAGCTGTTCTGAAATCTATCAAGCTATATTGAAAATGCTTTTCTTTCATATAACTGTTGCTCATGATGTCGTATAAATCAAAAAAGTAGAAAACTGTTGTTACAAAAAAGTTCTGATTCATATACTCTATGATGCAATTGATTATCAAGAATGCACAAAGGTAAAAAAAAGCTAACAGTTTTACTTTAGTTAACAGTTTTTTTATTTATTTCGCAAAAATGTAAAAAAAAATATACTAAATATTAAAAAAAACATATGCTAATATATAAAATGCATATAATATTTAAGGTTAAGTAAAAGTAAAAAAATATTTAAAATAATTAAATATTTACCTACTACCTTTTTGTGTTTCTTAAATATTCTTCTAAAAGTTTTTCTTTTATCATCAAAATGAAATAATGTAAGCATAAAAATAACCCTTTTTAACTACTATTTTTAAATGTATAAATTTAAACGATAATAATACGATCCATCTCAAAGCCCTAAAACTCCAGACAACGTCTTTAAAGGTAAATGATAATTAAAGATCCACTACACGATCAAACCTAAGGAGTCTCCTTTCTTCCATTTCAAAGAAGGTAAAGAGCATCCCAGATGCACTACCTTCACATTCGGATTAAACCGAGAGTCCAATTCAGCTAACTAAGTTAAACACCACTTCTACGAATTCGAGCTCAACATAAATCTACGCCCCGTGGGTAACCTAATATAAGGCAAAGCATGGGCTTTTCATGAGGAAAAAAGTTCGTGGACCCTTCTTTCGTTTCTTACTTTTTTCGAAGAATTTTACGTCCTCTGTGCAGCTGAAAACCTGATGTAAATCCTGTTCGATATTGATGACGTAGTTTTATTGCTTCGTTACACATCTAGCTTCTTCAACTGTGTTATTGCAGGAATTGCTGAAAAAAAATGTGGATTGGGTTGTAATATACACTACCATTCTGTGAAGAGTTTCTAATAGCTTTTTTTAATAGGATAGTTGAAACATGTAATACTTCAATATGATTAAAATAATTGTGTTTTG
The DNA here is from genome assembly GCA_024610705.1 of Tetragnatha versicolor. Classification (NCBI taxonomy): domain Eukaryota; kingdom Metazoa; phylum Arthropoda; class Arachnida; order Araneae; family Tetragnathidae; genus Tetragnatha; species Tetragnatha versicolor. The sequence goes on from JANDEH010000009.1 coordinate 14,508,916, forward strand.
GTGGCTAATATAAGGATTGGAACTGCAATTTTGACTTAAATTGGTGTTTTTACGAATTGTTTTCAGTTCGTTTCTCGTTTCATATACATTAAGTAATTGATAGAAAGTTAAGATTATTTAATAATTTATACTTATATTAGTTTTGAAAGGGAATTAAGAATTCTTTCCTCTATGCATACGATTAAGAAATGAATGAATTTGAATACATTGATGTCAATTAACCTTTTTTTATCCTAAACCTCCCGCGATTGCCATAGAATCCTATAAGATATTTGGGGAGACTAGGTATGAAAGGATTAAACTAACCGTTACTAAGTTGTTTAAAATAAGTACATCGTAGTTCTCATTTCTAAAAAACCAAGAAGCTTTATAACATGGATTTATTAAATATTCAATTCTAATTTCTGTTGTACTTCATATTTGTTTTTAATTAATAACTTCTTATCTTCCCTATACATAAATTAATAGCTAGAAAGTAAAATTCGCTTGGAAATATATCAGTTAATTCAATTTACACTTCTTTCTATATTAAAATGAGATTAAGTCATAATTAGATTATGTAGAACAACGTGTGTACTTCACACCTTATACAAATAAACATAATTCTACTACCTCCAGAACAGGACATCTGATTAATATGCCAAGTCTGGCCCAAAGTTTCAGAACCACATTTCTCGATTCTTAAATTGTTGCATGGTCCCCAATGGAAAACATATCACAGAAACACAGCTTACCGTTGAATTTATGGTTTACGGCAGCATTGTGGCTTATAAAATGGCTCTGTTTGGTAGTTCGGTATAAGTCTGTCTATGTATGAACGAGAAAAAGTCGGATTTGTGACTGGCGCAATGTTCCCAAGAAAAAGTTTTAAAACCTGAATATAAAGTCTAGTGGGTTTGAGCGCTGGCATACGTTTTAACATATAAAGTATAAAGCGGCTAAAAATAAAAGTTAAGAATTGTTGCATGTATTTTTCTATAAAAAATCCTATTATCTACAATACCCTTTTAAATATTTTATGGGTAACGGCCATTCTAAATTTGAATGCATTTCGTGATTTTAATTTCAATATACTGCTTGCTGACTTACTGTAAGCCATCAACAAATTGTAAAAAAAAATTATTTTTTTATTTCGTGTTCATTTCTCATGATGTTTTTATTTTTTGTAGGGGGATTTAATAAATATATTATTAAACAATTTAAAAGAAGTGCGTGTAGTAATAGGGTACTATGTCATATACGGGACGAAATTTTAAGACTAAAGGAAACTATTTTATGTAGTAGTATTTATATATACTTAAAATTAACTTTCAATAATCTTATGTAATGCATTGACTAATATTGACTAACTACATTTATTACCATTTGAGTAATAATAATTATTATTTCATTAGAATACCTAAAAACAATTTAAAAAAACTGTCATGAAATAAATCCCACGCATTTTTTATTGTTTATTGAAATTTTTTCCTCAAAATTTTTGTGTGAGGTTCAAATTTTTATCATATTAAAAATGTACGATATGCTTTCATAATACTTACTACTAACATTTAGTTTTGAGTTATAACATTAATTGGTACTCTCAACAATCCCCAGTTGCGTTACATTAATACATTTCTCTAGTTTTATTGCTTGATGTATGTGTAGCTGGCTTTAACTTCCTCTACATGTATACTAAAGTTTTTTAAGAGCTGACAACTATATTTAGTCTATAGCCAAAGATGCGTCAGAAAAAATTTAAAAAGGGTATATTCATTTTTTTGGCCGTTTCCTTTTTTCGTTAATAATGGATTTTCCAAACGTTAAGCAGATCAGATAATGCAAACCGCAATCCTACTCCATCGCTAAAACTAAATTCCCCAAAAACAAACAAAACCGAATACCGGACGAAATTTCAGGCATTCCCACCGAGCGCTCTAAATGTGCACGCAAAGTCGTGAATCTGACAGGAGCGGCGATAAGTCCCTACAGAAAAGGCCACTTTGTGCACCATTCCGAACCTGCAAAAAATACAGCTAAACACCCCACCAGGAATAACGGCACCCTAAAAACCAAAGACGCTCACCCTAAACAAAAGAAGTGGAAGAAACAAAACGAAGACCGACCGAAATGATTTGGAAGAAAGCATGCCCAAGATAATCCCGGAATAAATCATAAGGGGTTTCTAAGCTATCACCCCCTAAGTTTTAATCTTCCGCCCTGACATGCGTAGAAGCCTCGTCCGGTCTAATAAGCAATGTCGGCTTGTACTCCTTGTTAAATATTCATAGGTCCTGGCTTTCCCAGACGTACGCATATGTGGGGCAATAAACCATTTTCTACTATCGTTATTTTTAAGACAACATCACGTATCTTCCTTTGCACTGACATGTGCATAAAGCCGGGACATTAGCAAAGGGAAAAGGAGGCAAAAAGTCCCCACTCTGGGAAATAAGGAAGGGGGCAAAAACAAAGGGTGGGGTGATAAAAGAGATAAAATAACCCAAAACGAGTTTTCTTGAAATGTTGCGAAAGCGGGTCTTGGTTTCAAACGAGGCAACTACACTCGCGTTCAAGTTTGTTTCAAGGTTGTTAATGCGGAAAGTTTTGTCTTTCTTGTTTTTGTCGCCGCGTTTATATTTTTGTCGAGGGAGGGGGAATGAGGTTCAACAAGCCGTGGAGGGAGTCGATTAAAAAAATGAATGCGAGTGTTTTGGATGTGTGGGAGTGCGCTTTACGTGGTTAACTTTAGTTTTGTTCTTGTGAATTAGAATAGAGAAAGTAAACAAGAGGGTATACCTATACATATTAAGATAATTAAAAAAAAGTTTTTTAAAATGGAGTTATATTTCATTTTCAGTTAAAAAGATAATAAAATCCAGTTAAATGATACACGATCTTTACTTATATATACAGTTACACATACAGTTACTTATTTGAAGAAAAAGTCATTCAGTTGTTTATAGTGATTTTATCATAATGTTTATACAATACATTTTACACTTATCCTTTCACATTTTGCTCCTCATTCTAAATTTAATTTTAATTTTATTTTTGTGACTATAGGGTCAATAAACATTGTTCGTGAAAACTTTCCTATGTTTTTAAAATTCAAGTTTTTCTGATGAATCACTTCTAATCAAATTCTTAACAAACTTAACAAATTAAAAGGGACAGAATTAAGCACCGTAAAAAATTTAATGTTTAATCCGATTCTAGTTCTCATTTTCAGAGGTATTTTTATTAACTACTATACCATTATTAACATTATCAGTGATATTATCTGAAAAAAAATCCTAGTGAATGAAAATTATCAATACCTTCAACTTATTTTAAAGAAATATTTTATGCTTAAAAAAACTACACCTCATAATGATGACGAGTAATGGTCTGCACATAAAGTTTAAATGCCGGTTTTAAATACCCACCGTCATTTCTAAGGCATAAATATTCTATTGCAACTCAAAACATACAAACTTCCACCACTATTTTTAAACTTAAACAAACCCTCATAAAAAGATCCCTCCAAAACAACACCCACATTTATTATCAAAGATTCATACTCCGCTTTAAAATGCAATAGTACTCCTCCTCTACATACACAAAAATATCGACGTCGCCCCTTTTTCCTTTGTCTGCAATCGCATTTTGTAGACTGGGATGACACCTAGCCGCGTTTTGCCTTCCCAGAGATAATGCTTGCATGCAATTGATTGTAGACCAGGCTTAGAGATATACCTTAGGGACCTGTATCCCTAGTCTAATGCCTAACTTGTTGTGATGCAAAGCTGAATAATTTATGGCCCTGTACAGGCGCGACTGCGGAGCTGTCCCCTAGGGAACCGCTCGCTCAAAAGGGTAGGCTCGAATAATATCCCAACCTGACGCATCATTTTGCGCTAAATATTCGGTATGGCATTTCAATAATTACTTGCATATTTGTATCGGCTTGTTCTGCGACTTGTAGTGTATGGATAGGGCAGATGATCTCCACAACCGCGGCTTTGATTTCGGGCTAAACGCGTTGCTATGGAATACAAAAGGCAGCGATGAATTCTGCATACAGTTATGAATAGTATACATGATTAACGATGGGGGTAAACTAGAGCCTAGGATCTGCAGCGCGCTGTAATGCTTCGCGGTCTCACAAATCGGTATGTGATTGCATGAAGCAATTTCAATTGAGGTAGGGGACAGTTAATACTGGTTAGCTCCCAACTGGCCATTCGAAAATGGTATCATACGTCTAGCTCACGCGATATATTCGGCTTCTCGGGTGAAGGGTATTGTGAAGGTGCATTTGGTTCTTATGCATTGAGGGGGGTTACAATGTAAAGAAGTGTGTATCAAATGTTATATCCCTCATAATGGGCTTAATAACGAGCATTTTCCGTTTGGGAGTGTATTAAGTATCATGCTTATAATGTGAATTTATTTAGTATCGTAATAATTCAGAAGCTATTCGTGACTGATACGTGGTTCGTCTTTGTAAATGTTAAGTTGCAATGTTGAAGAGTATTTCGGCTTAAGCAAATTTTACTCACAAAATCATCTTAAAATGCATGAAAGCGTTTTTGCAGAATAAATTAACTTCCCTTCAACGGGCGCAATCTGATTAGGATTTGCATAATGCCAATGCTATTCATCTAAATTACGAGTTAAAGAAAAATTTAGGGGTAAAAATTCCGTGGTTGGTAAAGTATTATTGAGTTTTAAAGTAATTTGATTTGAAATAATATTTGTGCGTAAAACTTAATAAAATACAAATTTTCTAAGCTCGGAAAATTAGTTATAAGCAGTTGAATTTCGTAAATATACAGTAGAATAATTAATAAAACTAGTAATAGTCCTTATTACTTAATATATATCATAAAACTACACTTTCTATTCACATAGGATATATCAGAGGATAAAAATTTAACACATTTTTTATTTTCCTTAAATTTTACTGATTTCGTACAATGAAATTACCGCAAGTTTTATTGAGCAGTTTCACTTTTAGTTTTGCATCTTACCTTTTATAATTTTCCTTTCCGCATATTTTCTTTTCGGGAAATACTTATTTTTATGCGAAAATCCATATTTATATACAAAGTTTTAACAATTGTTATCAAACTAAAAATCCAAGAAGCTATCTTACTATTCGCTTAAATCAAGAAAACGTGCGAACGCGCTTACTTTTTCTATCAAATGCGATAAAAACAATTTAGCATTTAATAAAGTGTGATACCAGCACCCACCCTAAAAATAGATAATCACACCAAAATAGACTCTCACAAAAGAAACGCAGCGTTACATCCCCAAACTAAACTGCCGACCCAGCCCCAACAAAAGCTAACATCACCATTTCGCTCACAGGGCAGACAATGGCTCCCATTTCCTCACTATTAATTCCTTCGCTGGCGAAACCCCCGCTAATTAAACCCGTCCTTAATCATAAATCTGATCCCGCACTTATCTCCCCGGTATCATTGCTGTGGCGAGAAGAACAATAAGAATAGCACCACCGGGCAATTGGAAATCAATAGCAGACCGTGTCACCCGCGCCTGGCCGAAACCGCTCTTTACCTGAGCGAAACACGCACCGGCGGCGGGAGCAGTGAAATAGCGCATAAAATTATCAAGCCATCTGTTAAACTGACCGTTTCATCCAATGTCGCGAATCGTGTAAAAACGCCATCGGTTTGAAATCCGCCGGAAAACGACGGAGCCGGTCGCACATCCGTCTTGGACAGTGAAGTTCGTCACGCTGCCGGGGCCTTCGCGTGAGAAGCAGAACTTAGGGCGCTGACAGGATACATCTGCGGCAGAATTAAGGGCCGTTGAACCGTGTTTTTGCAGTGGGAATGAAATGATGATAGGCGTTTTGGGGCGAAAGGCGATTTCTCCAGGATTTGTGGAGGAATTTTTGGGAGGAATGCGTTTGTCTCGTGCCTGGGGTCTTGTTTGTCACGTAAATGTATCTCTGCTCTATGGATTGTTGATTGGGCCGTCACACGATCCATTACAACGCATGGGATATGATTGTTTGTGTTTACCGATGCTGGTGTGTGTTTGATATTTTGAGCACGCTATCCGTGGATCTTGCGACCTCGAAGAATTTGTTGATAAGGTTAAATGTCTCCCACATTGAATGTAGTTAAAGGGCAGGATATGTATTGTGACAACTTTTGTTGAAATTATTGTTGCTTAACCCCGCAGGTATTGAAAATTAGTCTATTGGAAGACTCTAATTTTCTATTTTCTCTATGGGGAGGAAGAGTAAATGTGATTTTTCACTTCGTATGTGGATCTATAGATAAATAAATAATGTAATTTGATAATATATCTAAATATTATAGATAAATAATAACAAAATTTATCACAAATTTTATATTTCTTTGATAACTCTTAAACTACAAATCACAAATTTCTTTATAACTCAAAAAAGTACATATATTTTATCTTTTCATTTGTACAAATAGAAAACACTTTACTCGAACCAACTCCACTTATTAGGAATGTTTTAATTGTATCTAAGGAAAATCCAAAACTTTGTGAAGTTCTTTTTTATATGTGCAAATTTTTCTTTCTTTTAGTGTGTAATGAATCACTACATAACGACCATTTAATAATGAGTCATCGTAAAATCCTAACTTTAAATCCATAAAACTTGTTGACCTATATGTTGTAATAGGTGAGAGATTATTTCCCAATCAGACCCTCAAGAAAAACTCGTTTAAACAAGAATGAATTAATCTTAAAATAGTAAGTTTAGTATTAACTATTTATTGATAACTAATTTCTTATAATTGATTTTATGCATTTTAAACCATTATTTAATCATATTAATTTTCTTGAAATGTAATGCCAATGAATTATCGATTTGCCTTTCAAATATAAAGTGAAAAGAAATACTCAGAATATAATGTATAAATGTATAGAGGAGAGGAGGGTATATGAAATAGTCGGATAATATGGAACACCTGAGTTTCTGCTCCCCTTCGTGCTGCTATCGCTTGGCAATACCACGTAAGTTTTAAAAAATCCCCCATGATGTAGTGAGCAAAGGGTTTAGCTTCTTGTTGTTATCTGACCAGTCGCAGCAAAGCAAATTGTGTTTTAGGATTTTCGAAAGGTTTTAACGGTAAATGCTCAAACCTTTTAACCTACTAGTAACTATGAGACTTTGATTTTGTTGTTAAGCATAATGTACACTATAAGATCAGTAGTTTCTTATACTGCAGTCGTTTTTTAGCAATCCATGTTTTATCGGTCAGTAAAAAGGCTCATAGTACAAGATGGCCTGTTGGGTATTATGGAACATTCCATAAGCAAAGGGTCAGAAAAAGACGATTATATTTGTTACCAATGTAAATAGATTCATGAACAAAACTATTTGAACGTAAATTGTTAAATATATTTTTATAGTTAAGATTAACTAATGTTCTATAAGGTCTAATTAGTTTTCAATAGCTGTAAATCCAACTATTCTATATTACCCCATTGTTCCATATTACCCTCCATTTTTAACTTTTTCTTAAAGTACATTTTATGATTAAAAAAATAAAAGCTGATTTATTTGACCACTGGCCCTTCATTGTCATTTGTTATAGTATGTACTGAAAATGATTCGGTGGATTTTTATTAAAAACCAATATAGTTATTCTTAAATATATAAAGGGTGTTCCATAATACCCTCCTCTCCTCTATCTAATAAACCAGGAAGTCAAAAATCCAAAAAAAATTATTGCACTAAATAATAAAAAGATTTAAAACAATTTTCAAATACCTTAAAAACTTATAGATATTTATTTTTACTGCCTAAAACATTTTTCTCGTGTAATTATAAAAATGATCTCTTTCTCTTTAGTTTTAACAGTGAAAGCACAAAAACCATTCAGTCAAAGTTAATATTTTTTTTTCGGTTTTCTGTTGAGAAACTTTTTAACGTTAGAAAATATTTTATTCCTTGTGAATCCCAGTTTTGAATGAGCACGAAATTATTTTAGTTTTCTCTCTGCATGGTTTTCAAAATAGCGTTTACCTTTCCCTTTCATTATCCTAACATAAATAAACCTCCCTTAGTTTATTCCAGTGATACATACGTAAAAGTACACTATAGTGAAGACAATGAGAATAAATAATATTGAATTATGATATCTTTTAAATTGAAAATACATTCCGTAGCAAAGTAGGGAATGCTGATGCATGTTCTATGTCAGGGAACTGAAACAATAACAAGGAACTTTTTTTCTGGTGTAGTTTCTCTGGCCTACTACAAAGAATTCCAAAACTTCGCACAGACCTGGATACCGGTTGGAAAAATATTGGGGATATTAATTCGAAGCAGGTTTCTCTTGTAAAACAAATACCAGAGATTAGATAAAGGACGTAGCAGTCGTTAATCTTTTGTGGAGAAAACGAGTGCATTCCGTTGCTGGAATATTATGAAGGATGAAATTTGTTTTTTGAATTAGTAAAAACTGGCGTTATTAAGCAGTAATAGAAAGTTATTAAAGTGTTTTAATCTTTTACGTGAAATTTTGTAGGGAAAGTTAAAACTTAGAAGCTTAATTTTTTGCTCAATTTGGGTGCTTTTTTTTGAAAATGTTTTCGTGTTTGGTGAAATTTTCAGACTTAACTTTGAACTGAAATTATCTTCATAACTGATAGAAGGTGGAATTTTTATTTCAAATTATGTAACAAGTTTTGTGTTTTGGCATTCGTGTTTTTTAGTTTCAAAATGAAACCTAGAATCTCTAGAAAAGTAATTAAATATCATTTGGTAGTGAAAAATTGGCATGAAAAGACACTATTATATAGTTAACTATTTCTTCAGAAATATTCAGTGGCACACACAAGTGCTGTAATGTATATTCAATGGTAGATTCCCCTTTTTTTTAATCCCCACAAAGGGACTTGTAATTATATTATTGAGTGTTGTAAATTATTTTAACCTACTATTAATTTTAAGCATCTAATTAAGCATGCGTGATTACTATAATTAACTAAACGCATAGCACATTAAAATTTCAACGGAATTAATAACAGTTTACTAAGCTGGTCTCCCTCTTGAAACATTCCTTTTGTTAAAGTTTCTAAAGGAATACGTTTTTCACTTTTAGGACTTCCATTAAAAATTTCGTTAACTCATTACGTTTTTCAAGCCACCAACTCGTGATAATTGCGTTATGCATATTCAGCGAACAACTAGTGAAAAGAATGTTTTGAATGGTACTTTGACAATCGGGACTTCGGGTTTTTAAGCCGCATGCAATTTAAATAGCCTATTGGATTTAAAAAACAATTAATTCACAATTACAATCCCTGGTGCACCATGCTGGATCGTTAAAAGGCATTCAAATGCTGATTATAAATCAGAGTTGAGCACGGCCTGATTCTTCATTTGAAATTCAGGACAAGAAGTTTGTTTTCCTTTATAACTGTTCTGCGAGCGTAATGTTTGTCCAAAATCCGCTTTTTTGCAGCGAGGGATCGTGGGATATCTGGATGAACTCCTGATAAAGTATATTCATGTGCTAATTATCCGTTTTCTTCAGCGCAAAAAGAGGCGCATGATAATAGCATCCTTTAACAAATGCAGAAAGCTAGATGCTCCGACCCTTTCATCTAGCTAAGCCTATTTTGTTGGCTGAAGTAATTGCACTTGGATAATTAGATAAGAAATCTAGCGTGCCTGTATTATATTAAGGTAACGGACTGAGAACTCGCGCAAAAGAACAACTGCTGGACTAACTAATTAATGATAGAGATAATGTATCGTCTTATCGTAAATGTGGGGGAACAATTGCTGTATCGAGCTGATGAATCGGCTAATGCTTGGAAGAGATTTTATCTGTTTCATCTGCATGACTAATTGTTTGAAAAGTAACCCGCAGCGCTTGCTTTGTTAGTCGGGAAAGTGAAGCTATGAGGAATTAAATTGATTAGTCGGGCTCAGCTGTCATTAGCTTCTATGCGTCCCTGCTCGCGGAGAGTCATCGAGGATATCTGCCCTCATCACAAACCGTGCCATTGGGTTTTGCGTCGCCTCTGTTAGCAGGGAATCATTTATAAGAATAAGCTTCAGTCCAAGATCTAGAGAGTCTAAGCTCTGTGAAGAGTCAGTGCAAGCTTCGTGTAGACAGTCGTATTTATAAAACCAATATACACACTTTTCAATTCAAAATGAGAGAAGACAGTCTTAATCTAAAATGAAGCAACCCGTCTCTTAATAGTAGAATCAATAAATAGTGTTTATTATAAGAAAAAACTAGTCTAAGCTCCCTTGTCAGAAAATGTTTTAGCTCCTATATTTCAACAATTATGGGTTGCTTCGGGGATTTATTAAACCTTTTATGAGAATAAGTGCAATATATTCATTCTATTTCCATACATTTTTCATAAAATATAAGAGAAATATATTTTTGGAGAGAAATAATTTTTTAGTGCAAATTTCTTATATCGCGTTTAAAGTAATGTTAAATATTTTGAAATCGAGTGGTTTCTTTTCAGTTTACTCATATATAAGTAAAACGTCACACACTTACATTATACTTTCCTATTTCTCATTGATCTATAGTGTCAATCTGGAACACAGAAAAAAATGCACCTACTTTATCCATACATAAAAGGGGTTCAAATTATCAAAATCTGAAAGTCACCGTATTAATTGGATCCTCAACAATAGAGGAAAATTATTGCCATCTAGATAGCTCTACGCAATTAGTTAATAACTTTCCAGATTTAGTCCGTTCATTGGTAAAAATCCATCGCCAAAAGAAAATGCCTCAATTCCTCTTCCAGATAAAAACCCTGCCTCTAAAAACATCCAGCTAACCAAAACAATGTAGCTGCCTCCCCCGTAAAGAACCCTCTCTCCCTACCCAAGAGAAAGCAATCATAAATTCTTACTCATTTGTCCTTCTTTAGGATATTATAACCCCATTGATTTGTTTAGATGCTTCTGCCAAAACCCGCGATGGAAATTTTCCAAGCGGAAGAGGAAGAGGACCATTTAGCATCCAGGGGTCCACCACAGAAAAGAATTACGCAAAAGCGGAATAAAAAGGGACGACATGAATATCGCATCATATCTTGACTTTGATTAAAGTTGATAAACATTCCACGGACCTGAATTGGTACAAGGATCCGCCCAAAACAGAAAATGCAATTGAAGGGGGGGGGGGGAGAAAATAGATCTGCGCTTTCTATTCATCGAACGTCAGGGGAAGACAGACGCTTGCTATTTTCGGGATTGCTATATGTCTTCTGTTAATCGTTATTTAATGTGAAACTTAATTACTGGTCATCGAATGCAGCTTCAACTGAGGTTTTTTTTACAGAGAAGACACTAATGCACTAATCGAATTCAAAACAAGTCAGATAAATCATCGTTTACTATTCAGCTTCAGGACAAGTTTAAAGACTTCATCCTTCTATTTTTGTCCCAGATACAAATGAGGGGGCCTGCAAAATATTGCTGTGGCTTCTTTAAATTGGGTGATTCGGTTAAACTTGGGTTGAATGAGAGCATGTGGATGGTCCCTCAATTGGAAATGGAAACGAACATAACAAAACTATGAAATTTCGAAAAGAGTAAAGCTTTTCAAGTTGAGATAATTAGGAACATAAAAATACTTTAATCATTACGGAAATGAATTCAATAATCAAGTTTTAATTAAGTAGCCATATTAATTTAAGTTATTTTCTCATGTTTACTACAGCCTGTAAAGCTATATTTTCAACCTAAGCACGAATTCATTTAATCAATCAATAGGCATTTAGTAACTTTTAGAAGAGAATTATCATAAATATGAAAAAGAAATTAATGAATTTTAAACATATTTAAGGTTTATACATACGCTTTATTTACAAACTCATATTGGTGAAATTTATTTCATCTTTAGAAATAAATATTTAGCTTGTGTTGTATTATCCATGGATTAGTATGATTGTAAAAGATATTTGAAGCCTTACTTGATAAGAATTAATAGCAGTAATGTTAATCTCTTAAGATATATTTGGGCATTATTTCAAAATTTCTTGGAATAAATTACCTTTTATACCCTTGAACAATTACTAATTTAATTTAATTTAAACATTAAATACAAGAATAGGGTATACTTATCTTAATATATTACTTTACTACTGGGATAACTTAAACGAATCTAGTTAAAAATCGTAGATAATTTGAACTGGTCCCCTGAGTCCAGGTCCTATTAACTTCCTATTAAATTGTTGTTACTTTTTTTAATTCATAGTTTTGTGTATTTATACATGTTATTTGGGAGTTTTTTCAACTTCAAATTATTCATATAACACATATGAATAAGCATAATAAATCGTTAATAAAATACTCCAATTACAATTAATTTAAACTTTAAAATTAACGTAGAAGATTTCTCATGAAATGGGGGGATATGAGAGTTAGAGCATTATAAAAATAAACACAACAAATTAATTTTGCTCACAATAGGTTTTAAGAAAATACCTTTTCTTCATGGGTGTGTGTTAAAGAACATGATGGGATCAAACAATATGATAATTTAACATCCAGTATCTGAATCATACAGTCACCTACCCAATCTAACACACCAATATCCAGTCAGTCCAACAGATAGAGTTATGGGAATAGTCTTAGAAAATATGCTGTTAAAATATGTGCACAAACAGAAAATACTCCTCGTTGAGGAAATGCACTGTGCGATAGAGATAGGGATATTTCGATAGCAATTTAGAATCGGATTACAAAAGTGGGATTCCAGTAGAGAAAAGGAATCACGGATTTATAGGAAGAGTAAACTACATTTTCTTATTGTCATTTCTCTAAAGTGATGTAATATCGAACAATAGATCTTTGAAATGCACCCCAGCTCAATGTATCACCGGAACACTCGCGAGACTCGTTTCTAAAATAACTCTTTCGGTATCTAATCATTGGAATTTGCTGTTTCAAAAGTTAAACTAGATTTTGACACCCATAGATGCTTGGGTATGACTGTTTCTAAAAAAACAACAGGAATATTTAAGTTTAGAGGATATGAGTCATTAATATGCGTTTTAGTTTATTAAAGTGCTTTGAATATCGTTGTTGATGAATCTATGAAATAAAAAATTTGTAAATGTGTTCAATTATTTTACTTTAAATGCTTTTGTAACGTTTTAAAATTGAATCTGTTATATTTATATTGATAGGTTGCTCGAGAGTGATTGAAACATTAAATTTAAAACTTTATAAATCAAATAATTCTGAACGTAGCAAGAGATAAACAATTGGCATTTCGTTCAGAATTTTATGCAAGTGTGAATAAAAGGTTGTGTAACTATATTCGTTATGTCTTTGGGGATGCAATGGGAATTCATTTATCTTTTTAACCAGGTAAATAAAAATGTAATTTTGAGATTTGTTTAGAAAAAATAATTTTAAGACTTATTAGGTATGAAAGTATGCAGAAAATATCTAAAGTTTTTCAATTTTTCCTAATACAATATAATATATCCTTTCAACTTCTACCTTGCTAGCCTTTTTTCAGTCCTATATTTCTTTGTATCCTTAATTTTCGTCATACACGCCTGTGTAGTAGAACAAAAATAATAGATAATATTAAAGAACACCAACCTTGTTGTTACCTACTGTTACAACTCTATTTTTCTAACTTCTATTAATCTATATATATAAAAATGAATGTTTGTATGTATGTATGTATGTCTGTATGTATGTCCTTTATAGTTTTAAACTTTTCGAACCTACATTAACTATTAAACTATACCACGTTGATCTACTCCCTCCAGGGAAGGTTTCTGAATAATAATAATTTAAAATCGATGCATCCTTATAACTGTTTTGGTCAATTTTATGCTTAAAAACCCATATTTTGTGCCTAACTTCAGGGCAAAACCACATTGTTGTAAATATAACAAGAATGCTTAAAAACCCATATTTTGTGCCTAACTTCAGGGCAAAACCACATTGTTGTAAATATAACAAGAGAAGACGTAACTTTAAATGTTGTAGGCATATTCTCGATTGTTGCAGATTGAAATCGATTGTTGTAGTTTAAAATCCATTGTTGTGGCAAAAATATGAAAGTGGCTCCTTTATTTAACTATTTCCACATTTGGACTGGCGAAGCCCATCTGTAACGCACGAGAATAATTTTCTTTAAAAATGGACTGGCGAAGCCCATCTGTAACCCACCAGGTGATATTTATTAAAAAACTGAAACCCGGGCGAAGCCCGGGTCTAGCGCGTCAGCGCTAGTTCATAATATTTTTCACAAATACACTGCTCACAACAATTAAAGGATATTGGTAGTTTTGATACATATTGGCAAGCAAATAAAATATTTGCAGTGGTTCAAGCATTTTCCATTAACTTAGGGCCATTTAAAAGCTAAATCCATGCAGTTATCAAAATAAAAATTTTATTTTTACTTTTTTTTAATCAAAATTGGAAAATGCACATTTTGTGTAGTTAAGCAAAAAAAGTGAAAAGTCAATCAATACTTAATTGAAAACCAATTTCACTTGGGGTATGCTTTCTCCTGACTTAAAACAACGTTGTGGGTCTGTTTGACACCAGGTTTGTTTGGTTTTTTATGAGGGGCTGGGGTATTTTCTCCATTTCCCCTTTTAGAGCATTTTCAACACCTGAACTGTTTGGGAGGTATTGGAAGGGCAGCAATTCGTTTCTTAAGCATGTCCTAGACTTGTTCTATTGGATTCATGTCGAGAGAACGTGCCGGTCGATCCCTTTCTAGCGATTTCTTCATCTTGAAGAAAATCTTTAACTAGGGTAGCACAATGTTTTCTGCAATTACCATCCCTGAAAGTTAAATTATCCCCGATTTCTCCTGCATGAGGGGCAACCAGATGTGTAAGGATATTGACCTTATTAACCTGAACCACCAGAAATGGTTTCTTTGGCTGTGGGGGGTGTTTATTCCATAGATAGAGATGGTGCTCTGTATCATTACTCCATATCTTCAAATCTGACTATCAGTTCATCCTGATAACTTCTGATTTTTGCCTGGAGGGTACAAGGAACACAAAATAACCCATTTTTTGTGCATGAGGAAGTCAGATTTGAAGATGTGGAGTGATGATATAGAGCACCATCTCTATCTATGGAATAAAGACACCCCACAGCCAAAGGAACTATTTCTGGTGGTTCAGTTTAATAAGGTCAATATCCTTACACGTCTGGTTGCCCCTCATGCAGGAGAAATCGGGGATAATTTAACTTTCAGGGATATTAATTGCAGAAAACATTGTGCTACCCTAGTTAAAGATTTTCCTCAAGATGAAGAAATCGCTAGAAAGGGATCGACCGGCACGTTCTCTCGACATGAATCCAATAGAACAAGTCTAGGACATGCTTGAAAAACGAATTGCTGCCCTTCCAATACCTCCCAAACAGTTCAGGTGCTGAAAAATGCTCTAAAAGGGGAAAATGGAGAAAATACCCCAGCCCCTCACAAAAAACCAAACAAACCTGGTGTCAAACAGACCCACAACGTTGTTTTAAGTCAGGAGAAAGCATACCCCAAGTGAAATTGGTTTTCAATTAAGTATTGATTGACTTTTCACTTTTTTTGCTTAACTACACAAAATGTGGATTTTCCAATTTTGATAAAAAAAAAAGTAAAAATAAAATTTTTATTTTGATAACTGCATGGATTTAGCTTTTAAATGGACCTAAGTTAATGAAAAATGCTTGAACCACTGCAAAAATTTTATTTGCTTGCCAATTTGTACCAAAACTACCAATATTCTTTAATTGTTGTGAGCAGTGTAATATGAACCTGACTTTTTTTTTGGTCTCACATGTTAACGATTTTTATAACAGTTCCTCTAAACTCGATCCCCAGATTTTCCTCGATACCCTAATTTCTCGTAACAAACATCACTCACAACCATATCCCCCACCGAAACCCACATTTCCTAAAAGCGCTTAACCAGATAACTTATCCACCCGATTCCAAAATCCCCAGCCTCTCCCACCATTCTAACTCTAAAATAAACAATTCGCATTATTCACAGTTTCCCCTGAGTGATTCCACATTTAAAAAGACCCTCCCAGACACAAAGAAAAAAAACCCTCCCGAGTTCCTACACCGTACCGAGTCAGGCAGCGGAATCTCCTCTATCTCGAAAATTAACCCCTGCATCTCACGATCACCAGGCAGCGGGTGGCAATGAGTTAGGGAAGACGAAAGATTAATGATAATGCCTGTATGATTGAAAAATGTTCATTGTGCAACCGCGAACAAATGAAAAGATTAGTTTCAAACGCCCCGTTAGATGATTTTTGGGAATACGTTTTTTTTGGCCGTTTATTGTTGTTATTGTTATTTCCGGAACTTTTATTTCTTCATTTTTGATCGACCGTTGGATTTGTGGTTCTCTTTTCTGCAGATGTACTGTGGGTTGTGTTTTTATCGCGGGGTTTATATTGATTTCTGATACTTTTGGGGTTGTTGTACTTTGCTTTTGAAGGGTTAAGTTGGTTTTATATGGGTTGGAATGACTTATTTGTGTATTTGGGCGACCATGGGACAATCCGTTTTGTTTATTAGTTTTTGTTCAGAAAAATTTAGTTTATTCCTGATGCCTATATCAAACGACCGATAAAATAGTATTTTTAGAAGTTTTCAGTATGTAAGAAGTCAAAACATGCATGAAAATATTAGTTATTACTTTTAGACCTTTTCAATCACTGCATGATTAAAAAAAGTTGTAAATATACATCAAAATACTCAACGATTCATAAGCATGTGTAACAAATATGTTAAATTTATAAAATATACAATTTTTGTAATGATTATTATAAAGTTATTAAATGTTCAGAATTCAGACTAAGTGGTAATAATGTGAAGCAAAAATATATTCTACTTAATATTTTCATTAAAAAAACTTAAGTTTTTCATTTATTGTAACTATCGATTTCCTTTAATACAAGATTTGTTAACCTTTTTCAAACATTCACTGTAACTTTAATAGATCTTCCATTTGGAGTTAATGCAGCATATCTTCAGAATTTCTTTGTTAATAACATTCTTGTTAATCAAGAAAAATCGCTTTTAAAATTGCTAACCAAAATGTTTTACAATATTATTATTAAATATTAATTGGAAAAAAATGAATTTACATAAATTATGCTTCAATTATACAAAACTAAACGCTTTATTAAAATAGATGTACAATTTATTTTATTTGATTAACCAAGTAACAAACTACTAAAAGTACCTTTAAAGTCAATAATTGTGCTAAAAAAAAAATAAACTGTAGTGTTTCTGTTAATTTAAAAAAGTAATTGAAAACGTCTAGAAATTACTGTAGAAGGGTTAACTAATTTAGTAATGTAATTTGAAGGCTGTGAGTTGAAATGTAATTGGAGTTAAATAACTAAAACACTTGTGTGTACTTCAAAGACGACGAATTAAGGTTAGGATTTATTTAATGCATTCTGTCTGAGACTAGAATTTAATTTCTTCGCATTCGTAGACCTTAAATGTATTTCATTGTAAGTGCTTACTCTCTGCCCATTGAAAAGCTCAGAACTGTTAAGTTTTATGTCACTGTGATCGTTTAATTCAGCCATTTAACCCTAGTTAATTTTATTACAACACATATCATTGATATAATTTTTCACACAAGATTTTAAAAATGTTGTCATAAATAAATTGTAAAGATGTTTTAATAAAATTTCATTCTATTGCCATGCAATTCAGTTAATAATAATCCACATTTAGTGTCCTCTATATTGCATTTTATATTTAAATATTATAAAACCCATACTCAAATAAATGTATAATTTTCTATTGCATATATTACATATAATACTTGTATTATTGTACTACTTATAATTTAGAGGATATAAAAAATATTTGTATTACATTATTGTAAAAAAAAATTTAAAAATTATGGGAAATCTAATAAGGCTTATGGATTTTATACTTAAGTATAAGTTACTCGTAGTTTTTGAAAGAGTTATCTTAAAAAGTTATTAAAACCTGAAATAAAAGAGAAAACTGTCAAAATTAAGCAATTGTATACCATAGAATTAAATATTTTATAAAATTAGTAACAGAGTAATCGTTATATAAGTATTAGCAGTTAAAAGTAAGTTTAAATAGATACACATTTTTGTGTTTAAATAGTCTGATATGGCATAATCATTTAGTGACGCAAATAAACGATACTTATTTATATACTAGCGCTGACGCGCTAGACCCGGGCTTCGCCCGGGTTTCAGTTTTTTAATAAATATCACCTGGTGGGTTACAGATGGGCTTCGCCAGTCCATTTTTAAAGAAAATTATTCTCGTGCGTTACAGATGGGCTTCGCCAGTCCAAATGTGGAAATAGTTAAATAAAGGAGCCACTTTCATATTTTTGCCACAACAATGGATTTTAAACTACAACAATCGATTTCAATCTGCAACAATCGAGAATATGCCTACAACATTTAAAGTTACGTCTTCTCTTGTTATATTTACAAAAATGTGGTTTTGCCCTGAAGTTAGGCACAAAATATGGGTTTTTAAGCATTCTTGTTATATTTACAACAATGTGGTTTTGCCCTGAAGTTAGGCACAAAATATGGGTTTTTAAGCATAAAATTGACCAAAACAGTTATAAGGATGCATCGATTTTAAATTATTATTATTCAGAAACCTTCCCTGGAGGGAGTAGATCAACGTGGTATAGTTTAATAGTTAATGTAGGTTCGAAAAGTTTAAAACTATAAAGGACATACATACAGACATACATACATACATACAAACATTCATTTTTATATATATAGATACATTAATCATTGGAAATACTTAAGTTATCTCTTATGGCTTTTGATGCTAGAGTGAAAAATATAAATAAGCGCCATATGGATTGAATCCATTAAAAAATACTTTACATCACATGCTCAACACTTAAAGACCTTTATATCGGTATTTTAAAAAATATATTCAGATCTTCCATGCTGACTTCAGTTTTTACTGTCCTATTATCTGAAAAATTCGAATTTCAAATTTACATTTAGGACTAATGAAAAACTGAAAAGTAACGCGATAAAGTCAATTACATATCATGGGAACTTGTTTAGTCGATGAACAATATCAATGAAAAATTAGAATCAAGAATAGATCAGTATAAACTTCGATAAAAGGGGTGCAGTTTTGAAAACCTTTCAGGAAAGACAGAATATTACCATTAGGATGCTAAAGAGAGAAAGATACACTATGTGTTCAATTCCCAATAATGATTGATTTGGGTTTTTTTCTTTTTTAATTTGTTAGGTGAAAAATTTATTTAGCTTTACTGCTGGGTCTTTTTTACAGGGCCTATTATATTTTAGTTTACAAAATAACCGTAAAAATTCCTACGTTATCAATGTTATTTTATTACTTGCATTTGTTTAAAACACAGTTACCAATATTAGAATAATGTAAACATATTATAAGTAGAAGTTTATATAACTTTATAATTTTCCTCTTTTACGCTTTCTAAAATTAAATCTCATTATTTTAAAAGCTTTTTAATTCAACATTTATGGCTTATCATATTAAAAATAAAAACTTTTTTTAACCATCAATAGATATTTAGAAAAAAAATAAATTTTTGAATCAAGAATTACCATCCTTAGGAGTAAAATAATGTATTTTCGTTTTTAAATTTATTTTTAAAGAAGGAAAATACCCAATGGGAATCTCACTAAATAAATATCTTAAATGTTTGATATATTATGAAAGTATGTTAAAGAGGTACATTCATTCTTCAAAAAACCAATTGTTTCAATGTAAAGCTTATGTGCTATTACTTTTAAAAGTAAAATAGCATTTTTCCCTATGAGTCATTTCACAAACATGTAATTTACCAAAATCAATACACAATAAATCAAACAGCCGATGATGGCACATCTATCCAACGGCTTTTTTACCCAAACTCAGTTATAACCTCCCAACTCCAAGAAACATCCCCCACAGAGCCTTAAAACATCATAAACAATTCAAAGACAACCCCTCCTTTCCCTCCAGCCCGAAGTTATCGACCCCGAAAAATTCCTTAACAGTTCCCCCGTCCTGTTGTTTTTTGTAGTTAGAGCACTATTATTTTACCCCGGCATTACACCCACACCTATGTCGAGTCCCCCCTTGACTTAGACAACTCGTCCCCTCAGTATAAAGGAAACCGGCGAGAGCTATCAGAGAAAAAAGCTCACAAAAAATGGCGTGTCGAGACAACAGAAGGATGTTTAATTCAATCATTCATGGTCCGGTCTCCGGTAATCCTGCCAGAGGAGAACCTGTCTTTCAATCAATAGGGCTTCTAAACAGGGCCCTAGCAGCGGAAAACTGAAAGTGGGCTTTCCTCTCGCTGCGAGTGTGGTTTCTTCCCTCCTTTTCTCCCTTTCTCTCTTTTTTCTCTCTTTTTATTTATTTTCGGTTTCTGCCGTAAATGAAATGGCGGCAAAGCAGACGGCGGCCGGGTTAACCCGATTCAATTTTAGCTTTTTTTTGTTTCGAGGATTTTTTTTGTTCGCTCCTTTCCACACTCGATTTTTTACGTCGTGTTTTTTTCTGGGGATACTACATTTAAAACATTGTTATCGAGCACGCAGCCGATTATGTTTGGCTTTTCTTTGTTAGAGCTATGAATCCCCGTGAATTTTGAGGTGGGAATCCTTTTCTTTTCCAACTATTGCAGATTATTCTTTAGTTACCTAGTTACCCTTAGTATCAAGGTTACTTATTATTACTACACATTTAATAACGGTATAGCAGAGGAAATTCAAAAATGTTATCGTCATGGAAATCCATTCCTTATCCTTCCTCCTTATTTCAACTACTACAACTTATGCTTTAGTTATCTTAAGATACAATGACTACAAGGTTCATAGCTGTCGCATGTTTTTATTTTTTTACTCCTGTCTTTTATTTCCTATATTTTCTACTTCTTAATTTACATAGTATTTTCGTCTGTAAGCGAGAAAAATCTGACCATTTTGAAATTTTTTCTGACAAATCCCATATTTTTTTCATAAATGTCCTGTATTTTGGCTATGAATCCAATGACACATTGATACAAAGTCCATTTAAATTAGTTCAGAGACGTATTATCCGTATCGAAATCCGCCCATGTGCTTTCCTTCCTAGTATAGCTACTATGACATTTTATGCTTTAGTTACCTTAAATAGTAAGGTCACTTTCTTACGAAATTTTAATTTTTTTTTCGATTTGCCTGACACCTAATGCAGTACACTTAATAGAATAGGCTATTTTAAAAAAGATCAATTGCTTACATAAATTGAAAAACTTCATTCTTTTTAACTAGCTGTCCTAACTTAATTCAAATTAAGTCTTTAACAAAGCGTTTGGTTGATATTGCATGAATATAAATAGCTACTTACATAATCCATAAAATAAAAACAAAATTTACTAAAAGCTTATGACTATCAGTTTCCATTTCTATAAATTACAGTGTAATGAGTGCAACAATAATTAAAAAAATCATATGGTGGATAGTACAGTTTAGTTAATATATGTGTTTAGTTTCTTAATACTAAACACATAAATACCTTGATTGAATAACTTATGAGAAGGTTTTAACAAAAAAATCTGATCCCTCATTTCAAAAAGTCTATAGCTCAAATTAATTATCATGCGTGTAATGGTTTTGAATATCTTCTAATGTGAGCATAAAAGTATCACGTGAAACTATTTGTTTTCCCCCCATCTAAGCCAACCACCTTTTGAAGATGACAAAAATCTGATGTTTTACCATTTGGCTAATAACATTAGTTCATCAGAAAAAATCTCTTTCCGAAGTAATAAAACAAGAAGTATTAGTGTTTCCAATAATCGCAGCAAGCAACTCATAGCAGGGGCATTTAGAAAATCACTCAACTATCTTACTAACGTTTTTCCGATAGTTCACAATAAAATTGCAGCTGGTTAATGGTATTAGACGCTACTCTGACAATAAACTTTAATAGTCGATAAGTGCAGTCCTCACTAATATCCATGGCTTAGAGCTTCATCAAAGGAATTCCAATGCTCAAAAATGCTTTGTTTGCGAATATGTGAATTGTTTTGTGCAAAAGAAGAAAAATCTCTCTACAAAAATGCATTTATTTTTGTGAATTAATATTTAAATAGGTAATAAAGTATACGTACATATTTTTTAAAGGTATTCTATACGCATTAAGGATTGTTTAAAATTTTATTTCAATGTCACATGGATGGGATGAGAAAAACCTAGAATGTTGAATTATGCCAACACTGATATTATTGATTAGCTTGAGTGGTAAAGTAGCTTGTGAAATATACCTACCATACGTTTTATTACATTTTCTACTTATATGTTACAGCAGGACTATTTTTGTATGTGGAAAATTTATTACCATTGAAATGTTTCTTTATAGTGTGTATTATTTTCTTGCTATATGATTTTTCTTCTAAAAAGAGTAGTCTTCACGCAATTAAATAGTTTATTGAAAATTCCATTAATTGTCAAGTTTGAAAAATTAAAATAAAAAATAATTGTTTTAAATAACATTCCACTAAAAAACTACTATCTTTATTCCCCAATAATTAATTTAACTCCTTCTCCCTACCCAGTTTCATATTGATCTATTTTTTGATAGAACACAAAACCTCCAAATCTGATTTTGCTGAACACATTCAAAACGATACTGAAATACGCCTTTTTTATTTACAAACCAAAACTGCAGAAAAATCGAGTTTTCGTCGCTATCCAAATTCAACTGTTTCACCTCCCCCAGAAGCGTACGAAGAAAAAAAGTACCTCCCCGTTTTAATCTCTTTGCGCGGTTTTTTTTTGCGATTTTTTTTAGTCGCGGCAAATATTTCTGTTTTTGCCTGGACCGATGTATTCGGATTAAAAACAAAAGAAAGCTGGTGAAAAAACTCGGATGATAGCCCGTGTTTAAAACTTTTATCATTCCCCGTGAAGATGAAAGTGAATCGTGCTTTCAAGGATTCACTAGCAAGTGATTCATTAATCATCTTTCTGTGTGACATTATTCTAACGGAGTATTTCCAGTTGATAAATGACAAAGTGTATCGTTGCACTTAGAGGGGGGTTTGCTTATAAAAAGAGCTTCAAATGCATATATTTATAATCTTAGATTAGAACGAATGAGCAGTGAGGGACTCCAGATACCCAGATGGTTTTTATGGAGATATAACAAAATGTTTCTCATTTTGCAAACTGGTTCCCAACTCTTCTTCTCTGCATTGACGCTGAAATATCAATGACTATTTCATATTCAGGGATACTCTGTTAGAAAGTAGGGTATTTGAACTAAAAAATGGTACTACACTCACTGTAATGCGGCATTTCAGACTTTTCTGTAAGATGGGAATTTTTAAGCTGAGCGTTTCATTTATCTGAAGTTAAAAGATCCCAATATATAACAGTAGACAATATCGGATAATATTTCCATTAGGTTATAGAAATATTAAAATATCCAGGGCTCAAAAAGCATTATAAGCTGAATATCGTCCTCTATCATGAAAATTTGGGATATTAAAAGGGTTTTCATTGCACCAGATAATGACATTTTTGATAGGATTTTTGAGGCTAAAAAACACATGAGAAGAAATGTTGCTCCCTTTATGACTCTAAACATGATATATATATATATATATATATATATATATATATATATATATATATATATATATATATATATATATATATATATATATATATATATATATATATATATATATTAAAATATATATATATATATATAGTTTATATTAAAAAACACATGAGAAGAAATGTTGCTCCCTTTATGACTCTAAACATGATATATATATATATATATATATTAAATTATTTTCACATAGAAGGTGTTAGAAAATGTCGTTTAAATACATCTCATACATATTTTTAGCTTCAGTACTATCACTTTAATGTGGTTTTACATTTTATGATTGAATAGTTATATAAAAATTTTATCTTTGAATGCATTATGTTACACATTCCAAGGTGTTTTGAGCTCATAAATAAAAGATGAAAAAATTTTCTTTTATAAAACCCAAAATGTGGTTTTCAATGAATTTATTCAATAGACTTATTGAAAAGCGTTAGAATTATGACTACATTACGAATTGGTACGGCAACATTATTTCCAATTACACATTCACATAGTTATTTAATGTAGTAGCTGTGTATTGAACTTTTGTGCAATACCCTTTTAAAACAGAATTATTACCCATTTGAATTGGTTAGTAAGTGATTGCATGATTCAAACACATTACCTAGTTTAAATATTGTTAATAACTAAAATACTGAACCAAGAAAAATATTCTTGGTAGATTTAATAAATAGTCCCGAAGGAGTAGTTATAATTCTTTACTCCA
Source organism: Tetragnatha versicolor (assembly GCA_024610705.1). NCBI lineage: Eukaryota > Metazoa > Arthropoda > Arachnida > Araneae > Tetragnathidae > Tetragnatha > Tetragnatha versicolor. The sequence goes on from JANDEH010000009.1 coordinate 14,533,273, forward strand.
AAATTAATGTCCACTTTTCCCTCTTTAAAGTACGCATTTCAGATTCTTCTTTAAACATATCAAACCTATTATTTATTACCATAATGCAAGCATACGTGCGTTAAAAACGCTATTAATAAAGAGATACTCTCAATTCTCTAATAAATGTTTCAGTACCATACTGTTCAGCTATCGTGAATCTTGTACATTCTCATACATACACTCCAAATAATTTGTTTTTACTCGTATAGCGTGCATCATAGGGCACAGTCTCACACGCGATGCTTCGTGCTTCTAAGAAACAATATCACTCAAATTTTTATGGTGAGAATTTCCTATTTCCAAACTATTAATGCCATGACCCAGAGTCCTCATTATTTTGACAGTTTTAGATGATTAATGCGTACATTATTGATGAATTTCAAAGGAAAATTTATTTCAATGAAATAATTTACCCATATATCATACGCTAAATCTAAAGTTTCCCCCGTCATTTTTGTATTTTATGCTTTACTACTACCTATTGGATTTTCTTAGTATTTAACTTTCTTTAGAAAACCTTAAGCTACAACCTCTTATAATGCGGTTCAATATACATCAATTTACGAAGCGTGTGCAAAAAAACTGACGTTTCAACGTTCCCAATAAAAACTTTTACCACCACTACCACATTGAATTACTGTTTTATCTTTAATACCCTTTCCCCTTTTTTAAACGTGTTTCGTTAGTTACTACTTATATTTCTTTTAGTGTTACCAGCATTTAAATAGTTTGATGTATTAGTTAATGATGAAATCACTAATATTTTGCATTCATGGATACATTAACAAACTTTAAGTTTCTGTTTCATAAGAATAATCCGTTTCCCACAATATTTGATACCTCTTTGATAAGAGTATTCATTATTTTTAATGTTTTCTTTAACATTTATTAACTTTAATATTTTCCCCACGTATGGACCTCAAACTCGTGATATAATTTTTTCTTGTTAACACCAATGATCTTTCAGTTAAACAACGGATTCTCATCATACCATATAAGCCGGAAACATTTACTTTTTTCTGTTAAAACTGGCCTGTTGTTGATAATAGATGAGATAGTAGATGATGAACTGTAATAGATGAGGTGTCATTGAAAATGATAGTATGAAGTCTTGTCATAAAAAACATCATAAACACTTAATAAAAAGGTTTTAACAAACTATCTACCATTTGCGCTACACCACAATCAGCAATTGTTTAAAAGACAATATAGAAGACAACTATAAAACTCATTGAGATATTAATGCTTGAATTAAGATTCATTCCAAACAATCTCGCTCGCAGACCTCTATTTGCCTATCCGAAAACAATTCATTTTAAATAGAGGAAATCCCAGTACATCTACCGATTCCCAAATGATCTTCTTGCTAGAAAGCAATCCCTCTAGCACTAGTCCGAAGATCTCATCAGTGACTGTGACTTTTAGTGTTAAAAGCTCCCTTCAAAGTGACGCCATTCTTTTGATGTTCGGCTAGTCGGAAGCTCAGGGGAACACTATAATTCTATTGCAGCGAAGTTACCATTCGTTAAGTTAATCCATTCCTATTTTTAGATTTAAAGTCTACAAAGAATCGCCTAACACTTTGATACACTCCTCCTGTCTTGAGAGTTGTTCTTGATTGGGAGTTATACGAGTTGTGCATTGCGATGGTCTGTGTCGAGATCTTCTCTGATACTTTTAACTTTACTTAGTTTCAACTAAATTTTTCTCGATTTATTTGATACAGTCCGACTGTAGTGTATTTATTTTTGTTGTATTATTTTTAATCCAACAAAGTGCCTGAATATTTTGCATCAAAATGTTTTGTACGTTAACTATTTTGTTTATTTAACTAACACTTCATTACCATTTTATATCAGTACTTTGTTTTTCATAATCCCTATTTTTTATTACTTACTACCACAACATTTTTCTTTTTGATTTAAAAAACACGAGTTTCTCATGGATAAAAAAATACTTTATACTGTTTTTTTTTCTGAATTTTCTAACACCATACCCTCATATTAGTGTTATTTATGCATATGTTACGGATAAAGGGAGTGATAAAATGGACATAATTAATAATGCCCGAAGTAAGGCGGGCACTCTGATAAATTTTCATTTATCAATGAGTATTTATCACGTTGCCCAAAATACGTAAGAATTATTAAAAATTCCTGTATTTATAACATTTCCGGTAACACATATAAAATAAATTTTTTACTTTATTAGTGTTAAGTACGAAGAAATTCTTTATACATGCTTTCTCACACAATCTTTACTCATCCACTTTTTTAAATGAGGGTGTATTACTTAAACTTGCGCACTTCTTAAAAATCACTTTCTTTGGGAAAAATAACATTGAAATTAAAGAAAACAAGTCCATTCCTAAAACATAATGAATCTAATAGTTTTACTTATTTGAATGTTACGCATAAATCATTAAATATATCATTCCATTAATAAAAACTGAAATCTTTCTTCGAGTAAAAGTAGGTACTTAAAATTTCCAATAAAACGCGGAATCCAATTAAAACTTCAAACTGATACTTATCTTAAACTGCCGTTTTATTGTCCAAGGGCATTTTCAAATTAGCAAAAACTCCATTTTAACCTTATGGTTGCGGCAATTATTAATTCAAGAGATAGCTCGCTAGGATTGGCATTAAGGTATTGAAATGCATTATCCATTCACACTTTCATCATTGCTTACCCAGGTATGTTTCAAAAGCGGTTTATTTACCTAGTCAAACAAAAATGGAAACTACTACATTTGAAGGAAGACTTCATTAAATTAGCACGCTTTAAAACCAACACCATAAAACCAAAGGGAATTTCATTTTGTAAAGGCACAAAGAAATCAATGTTTTGAAAGAAATAAGATAATTAAGTTCCAGTAATGAAATTAATTGTCAACATTCAGACTTACCAAAGAGAGCATCTTACGCAAAAAAAAGCGAAATGCGAAAGCTACACTCTGAAAATTAAATTTACTTATCACTGTTTGCACTGCAATTCCAGGAGTTTCCGCGTTCCCCTCCTATGCCAAATTCAAATTATTATAATTGCGCCCTTAAAGATGATCCGAAATTCACGCGAGTATCTAAACAGCAGGCGCAACTCCTTCTACAAAGTGACCTGTTTACATTGGGGAGTTGGTTAATCCGAGAGATAGGCGGCTCAGAGAAAAAAAACGGCTCCCAAATTATTTAGAGACGATACACCGTCGGAAGGATGCGCATCTTCCAATTTTATATATTAAAGTATGAAATATTTACTTTCCTTTGCTGCGGTATTGCTGTTATGTCGTATACACAAATGTTGGCTAATTTGCGTATTTTGACTGTCCCCTGTGGCCTAAGCATTTCGAATGATGTTGATAAGTGGTTTCTATAGTTATTTTCACTCGCTTGATTGTATCAAGTTTTATAATTTTACAATGCCGTTAAAAACCTAGATGTTTTCTTCAGTCACTCTTTCTTTTATGAGACAAATTCGCGTTTTTAACGAAAAATGTACGAAAGTTTTCTTCGTTTCTCTAACCAAATAATAGAGATTTTAGCGTCTGTCTTCTATGCTTGCTATTCCCAAGGTACCCTCTGTTTGATCAGGATGTGTTTTGAAAGCAATATCCGTTATATTTCGTAACGAATTGTAGGCAAACAGGAGATTTGTGCATTTTATGTGTTTCTTCTCCAGTTAATGATAGAAAAATGTTGAATGTGTAGTGTTTGGAATATCAACTCTTTAAATACGAGTCTTTTTAAAGAATGAAAGGGATCGCTAGGATCTATGGGGAATGCTAGGAATCGTTAGCAACAAATTCATCTCTCGCCTCACGAAAAATCTAATGAAGATGCGCTCTTAAATATTTGAATTAAAATAGTATTATAATGCTATCAACTAAATTCAGTTCAAGTTGTTCTATAACTCTACACATAAGCATTTTAATTTTCGCATTAAGCTTATTGAGGAAGTATATAAACGCAAGCTTATTAAAAGGAAGCTCTCTAAAATTTTGTTGTGCGATCGAATCAGTTATTGCCAAGTTTGCTTTGTAAATATATCTATTAGACCAATTATTTTTCTTCTTCACCACACGTGATAGATTTGTTGCTACATTACATAAGCTTCAGTACTAATCATTAATTAGGAAGATTGACATCAGACCCATCCAAACACATTTAAAAATATAATTTTAAGCACTTAAGCAGTCATCCCTTTAAAAACGAAGAAGAAATTGAATAGACAAGAACATTTGGGGAATACATGGCGGTCATAAAGAACGCAATTCATTTAAGAACGCAATTATAAAAATCAAGTTGTTTCCACAGATATTCAAAAGAAAAGGGAGGTTTTAAATATGCTCACAAACCCTATCATACCCAACGGTTTTGTTCGATGTTCAATCGATGAAATTGATTTGAAGGATATTTTACTGTATATCAACTTGAGAGCATCTGGTGACAAATCTTTTAGAAGGTTCCGTTTTGTCATCTCTCTTGAGACAAGGGAAGGACAATTTTCTAAATCATTGAACAATGAAACAAGGTTGTTTAGAGAAGCTTTAGCATATATTTTATTCTCCTTTCACGACCAGATCTTTCAAATACAGTTCAAAAGCTTCTTAAGAGTAGCAGGTATTTGCAATTTTAGTGGCACTTTGACAGTTGGGGAAATAGGAAATCATACGTGCACGAAAATTCAACAATTTAAATAAAAAATTATATAGAATATATGCTTATTTTTTAATGAGAAACATTCTAGATTGAGAAAAATGATATCTCTAGCCCTTATCTTAAAACTTACTGTCTTACTTCTCTAGAAAATCTTATATTGCATTAAGTGCTTGTAAAGTATTATACCACATTCTATGAGGATGTTTAGTGAGATAAATATAAATACCTAAAAAAATAATTAAATCATTCTTAACATCATTCACAAAAGTCTAATACAGATTATCTGAATTATTTAATTCGATTAAAAAGATTAAAAGATGCCATTTAATAAATATTATAATGTGTACAATTCTGAAAATTTTTAAGTTATGTACAATGTTTTGAAATTTTCTGGCCCATTTAAAATATCTACGATATTAAAACTTTAATAACTATGAAATCATTGCATTTCTTCGTTAACAAACCAATTTATTTACTTTTAAAAAGAGTTAAATTTTCTAATGATTTAATCATATTGCGCTGCTTAATAGTTAATATTATTTTTGTTTTAATTCTTGAAAAAAGACTGACTTCTCTAGTTGGTCAGACTCTCTGTAAAACTTTTGGCTTGTAAATATATATTTAACAGCATAGGCCGTCTCCCCAGGGGAAATGACATTAAATATGTACCTATCCATACTCAATTAACTAACTACTGCAAACGGATTGGATTATATTTACTATTTTTTTCTTCAAAATACTGCAATAAAAGAGCTATAAAATTTCTGTATACATCCATTTGACTTGTTGTACAAAAGGAGTAAAATCATGGATTTTTATACGACATGTCAAATTCACTCCAACAAGAGTGTTCCCCTTGTAAATCTAAATGAAAAAGCTGTACTCAATTGCCTTCAGCTGATAAATGCAGTCGACAGAGGGAAAAGATAACGTCCATCAACGACTCGTATCCCGTTTAGAATTTCACGATCGCTCCTCATTCATAGCCATAAAACACCCCACCCACAAAAAAACCCTCGGTTTGTTCTGGATTTTTACTCAAGAAAAGCTGCATATTCATTTAGGTGTTAAATAATGAGCATCCCCCATAAATAACAGTTACATATGAGCAGTTCCAACGCACTGGTACAGTTCAGTAATTAGGACATTCTTTTTAGTGGAACTTTGTTTTATGGTGGCCATTATGCAAATAACTAAAACTTATAAAATGAAACTAAGATCACCCCAGATATAAATTAAGGCCGTGAACTGGTGATATAAGTACTTTGGTTTAAAGGATACTTATATGATGTGAAATTACTAAGTGCCTGAGCATATTTCTCGTGCTGATGTCTTTACACAGCAGCACACTTCTTGGCATAAGTGAATATCTTGAGCCCGTTCCCCCACCGTTTGAGAGCAGGGTAATTATTTCAAAACGCCTAAATCTCTTGCGGTTGTATTTATGTTTATTGTCTAAAATAAGTCTCTCTGATGCTGTAAGGCAGAGAGGGAACATGTTTGCTGAGAGGAATCAACGGGGCTGTGTTTTGTTAGTTCTTTGAGGATTTAGGGGGAGAATAAATTACATCAATTGCGGGGGAACCTTTTTAAGTTGGGGAAACTTTTTTTTTCTTACTTTTTGTTTAGATTCAAAATGGGTGTTGTGGTGATTCTTCACTTGGCGTTATTGGTTCTTCGGTTGGTTTAACTTGGTCGTCCATATTTTTACAGTTTGTACGCAGGTGGGAAAGTTAAAAAAGTATCGTTACAATCATTCCAACTAATTTTATTATTTCAATACCCAAATTGGATACCAAAAATAGCAATAAAAGACAAAATTTGGAACAGAATTTCTGAACTTTTTGGGAAAATTTTAATACAATGCTTTGCACTGTTGTTAATTAAAATATTTTCAAACTTATTTATTTTAATATTCAGATAACTTGTGGATCAATTTAACACATTTTTTACCTACCCAACTTACAAATTCCCTCTTATTTGGCCTATATTCTATTAATATACCAAATTTTGCCAGGATATAAGTTGAAGTTTTTGAGTTAAAAGTGAATGAAATAATCTAAAATTTACCCTTAAAACCCCAAACAAGGTTTTTTAAGTATCACATTTATTGCTAAAGGTTCTTTTTATTTGAGAAAATTAGTGATTGAATTAGTACCATTATAAAACATTCTCTGTTCTTTCTTACAGTGCATAACAAGGTATATAATTAAAATTATATAAAAGCCTTTAATACAGTATTAAATTGTTTATGAAACTTTTAAAATACATACCTTAAATGAAAGGAGGATTCACCATATATCGCTGCTTAAGCGGACAATAAGTGTAAATTCACAACTCTCAAGCGTCACCTCCAACCGTGGACCGGTTTCGTCCTTGTTAGGACTTATCAGCACGGTATAGGACGGTAACGCAAGAGAGCGGAGGGCAAGTACTATTTCAGTTTCAGTTATAGTCGGCTAGACTAGTACTTGCCCTCAGCTCTCTAGCGTTACCGTCCTATACCGTGCTGATGAGTCCTCACCAGGACGAACCGGTCCATGGTTGGAGGTGACGCTTGAGAGTTGTGAGTTTACACTTACATACCTTAAATGTCTAAATTTTTAAATAGTAAGAAAATCTAAGAATAATTATTCAAATTTATCATAAACTTTTCATCAATATAAAATTTCTAATTGTTTCGGTAAAACACACACGAAAAAATAAATTCTAGAATCTACTTTGTCTCCACTCAAAAACCATTATTTCTCCAAAATCGAAATTGTTTGATAAAAATGCAATCCGGATTTCAGCAGTTTATTTTCAGCATATTCGTTTACTCGCTCCCAAACATTTTTATTTAAACTTCTTGCTCATGTTTGAAAAATTCATTTCTAGTTCAAATATTACATCCATGATATTGGAATTTTATTACGAAGAAAGCGAGATTATACATGTTTGTGCTTGAAAGTTATTTTATAATTCCATGAATGCCGTGATTCCCCGGCATGTTGGATTAAAAGGGGCTCCATTGAAGAATAAATTAATCTAGATATCTTGAATAACGTTTCCTTATAAAGGTGGAATAAAAAGTAAATAAAAGTAGCTGTATTGAGAAACTTAAATTCTGAAATAGGGTGCTATTTGTTTGCGATTCAGTGTTTTAGATAAATAAGCTGTTACGATTGGTTGTATAACAGACTCATAGAAGATTTTGTTTAAACAACCTAAAATTTTAATTATAATTGCTTAATTATATTTAAGGCGTTTCGTTAGTTAGGTAATGCAGCAGATTCAAACACTGGATCAACAATAACGCGAGAATTTTTATTAAGTTTTAATTAATAAAATTTTATTATTTGTATGGAAGTGAAATATGTATTTATGGATACTTAAAAATATTGTAACAGGCAGGTTACAGTTTGTCATTGCTGGATTTGAGCTCAGTGGGACCATGGAGAAATATTGTTTCAGACAGGTTTATTGCTAAAGACAGTATCGTTATACATATTTTCCCTACATTTTCAATTTTTTTACATCATGAATTTTTTATTCGGATATTATAAGCTTTTTTATGGAGAAATTCATATATTTTAATTGCGAATGTGCACACGATTAAAAAAATAGAGTGTATCTTCTCTTCAAATTTTTCTAAGCCCTTTTGTTTTGGTTTGGTTATTTTTATGTGTCCATTGTGATATCGATGTTTCTCATTTTTTTAAAAAATTAAATGTGATTCTCAGAGCAATAATTTTATCAAGTAGCAAAAAAATATATCATTTAACCAACTGCCCAAATTTAATCTAGAAAAGCTAAACTATAATACTACATCTAACTTTTTTCCTTTGTTGTAAGTTGAAGAATTTCAAACGGCTCGCACAACACGTGTATTACTCAGTAAGCAGAATAACTGAACTATACATAACGTGATACTTAATAACTACTCACTGCTTTTGAAATTCCGAATCACCCTCAACTTTTTTTAAGTAGCCCAAAAATTTTGATCATAACTTTTTCTTATAAATCTAATTTATGGTAACCGATTGGTCCAAGCTAACACATCATTCCCAAACTTAACAACAATACACCTTTATTCCATTTTACCTTCTCTTTTATTATAAGACTACTTTCCTCCCTTCGTCATTGGTAAGCAATTTTCCATAACGTCAAAACTAATTCGGACGGATTCCCCCGGAACGACAACTGGACTTTCCATAGAACACTAATCACACCTCCCCCCGTCAAATCCCTGCCGATCCCTCTTTCGAATTTTCCACGAGCACTCTCTCCCCACATCTTTTCTTGGCAGCATTTTTTCCGCCCACACTGGTCAAAAGCGATTGCATTGATTGTATTATCTGCAGTCTCCAGACCCAAGCCTAGCCGGCTATCCACCGGGAAATCGCTCCTTCCCCTGCGGTACCAAAGTCGCCCTTTCGCCGCTACTCTCTCAATGCCTCGCCGGAGGCCTCGGCAGCCGACACCACAATGTGCGCCGATTGCTATTTTTCATTCAACTCCCCAGAATGGGGGAATAAGACGCAACTTTTTCGAGGGGCATAAGTAGGTTAGCCAGAAGCTTTAGTTCCCTCTTCTTTTTTCCCGGCGCCGAAGGTAGGGGGTGTTATTGTTGGCCTCTTAGAGGGTATTTTCGGCCAAATCCTTTTGGACAGTTACTCGTGTTTGGGCATTAGGAATGGTTTTCGTATTTTAATTTCAGTGGACAGAGATGGGTTGCGTGGGTCTTTACTCTAATAATATTGATTTTAACCATTTAATATGATTATCCCTACTGTATTGGATAAAACCAATCAGCTTCAGGAGGAAAACTGAAGAGAAGTATGCTGTTTTTACCACTATTTATTAATGTATGGACGTCTCTCTATTCATATATATGGTAATGCTATGATTTCATTAAAATAAATATTGTATGGTAACTCAATTCGAATGAACAGTACGTTTCATTAAGGACTAAGTCTCTCCCCCTCCGACTTTTTTAATAGGGGCAAAGTTTCAATTTGACTGTAAAATTGGAGAAAACAAAAACTTTCTTTTTTCTACAAAAAGGAATGCTTAATTCAACGTGCTGAATATTAATATGGTATATAACTTTAAATTAATGAAATATTTTCTAGTGAAATGCGCTTATGGAGAAGATTGAGACTGAAACATGAATGCGGATATATCTTACAAAACTTCCTAGAATAATTAGGAATACTAATTTTCCCTTGAAAATGATTACCTTAAGCTCCTTAACAGTTCCTGTCTCTGAAGATTAATGTTTCACAAGTATGTTTCGAAAGAAACGTTGTATTATTAAATGTTCCTGGTAACATTTCAATTTATAAATAGCAATTAGTGAAATTACAAACTTCAATAGAATATGGTACAAATTGTATGTTACATTTACAAACTACTCTAGAAGAATTTAAATTAAATTAATTATTTAAAATAACTTAATAAAGTATACAAATTAAGCAAGCAAACAAATTTGCGTAGTTCTCACAAGGTAAAATGTCCCTGTTAAACAGCTTTTCACATCGACTTATTAATACCAATTTTGAACACAAGAGAAACCAGGAAATTCTCCGAACAAATAAATGTTTTCCACTACTAGCAAGCAATAAGAGCAGATGGTCCAATTTGTTGGTAGCGGCTCTTTTGAGAGTGGTAATAAATTTCCTCATAATTAGTCCTTACTGAGTACAATTCTAACCAATAACACTTTCCGTATTGCCACAAAACTATAACACAAATCTTAGCGTGCTTGATAAAAACGAAGAAATACGAAAGATAAATTCGCAATAAACAACCACACAAAAGAAACCAATAAAAGATAATTACCTTTCAACATGCAAAGCAATAAAGTCATTACGTTATAATTTACAATTAACGCCACTTTATATCCCACTACAAACATTTATTGCATGCAACACGAAATAAAAGTCAATGCTGAAACCCGTCAAATATATTGAAGTTAAATCATTTCCAAAGGTAAGTGTTAAAGCTCATTCATTAAAAACCTTATCTTTTACAATTAAGCAGTACTAGTTCCAACACTTTGATAAGGGTAATGTTTCAATCCTTAATACAAACCACCACGAAAAAATACACTCTATCTATTGTAGTACGTATGTTATTTGAATGTATTATTTTCCAAACGGTGCGTCTTTAGCGTAGATTGGTAGCTTTTAAGAGCTTGGTATATCCAACTAGGGCAGCCTCTTCCGTGTGAGATGCCATTATCACACATCATCTATTCAACACATGCAGGTAGCTTTATATTATTGTGCTTTGTCATGCAATTGAAATATAATTTCGAACTCTTCCCGATACAGTTGTCTTCTCATTATCTTCTTCGGTGCTGTGGCAATAATAGACATAGACACTTTATTGCAAGTACACATGCGACACAGCTCGATCCAGCTGTTTAGCTTTTAAATCTAAGGCTGAGTGTTGTTTGCTGAGCGTGAGTTCAGCACACTAGCGTTCAGCACCTCGTAGGATTCATTATTCTTTGGATTCATTATTCCCCCGTTTGGGTGTGTAACTGACTGAGATTATGCAGCACGGTTTTGTTGTGGATTCAAGGGTGGCCACGTATGAGGTGTTAAGAATGGGGTGGCTGTCTCGATTAAGGATTTGACACCTTTGTGTGTGGGAGGAGGACTTTAATTCACATTTAAGGTAGTTTAAGATGGTGGCGAGATAATTTATTTGGTTTGTGTTAGAGACTCCTTTGATTTTCCAAACATGAAGTTAAATGTGATTGGTGTGAAAGGAATCGTATTAAAGATTCAATGCATCAAAGTATGTCTTGTTTTTTTGGATGACTACTTTTATATTCGTTAGGATTTTCTTTTGAAGAATTTGTAACTGATTCGCTCTATTTATTCTCTTTAAATCGGTATATCTTATTAGGTTTTCATAGAAATATCTTAAGCCTAAATGGTTAAAAGTACATCCGGGAAATTTTTCTACAAAAATAAAAAAATATACGCTATTTTTTTGTTTTATACAGTATTTTTATTTAAAATTTTAAAAAAACTTTATGAATTGAATTATCTGTCTACATTTGAATCCACTAAATTAATTTTTGCGTTCTATAACATATTTCTTTGTTAATTGATTGATTAGCTGATGATATTTTTTCCTTTAAAGTATTATATTTTATCTAATACAATTATTTATTAAATTAAAATCGTTTCCAACTTTTTATACCGTAAACCATTCGCATTCCAAACAAATGTCATAACTTTTTTAAAGTTGAAGTCATATCAATTAGCACTCATTTTTGAAAATAAAATTAAGTTTAATAGTTTAAATAGCCTCCATTGAAACACATGCTAAAATAACCTTTCAATAAGACAAACAGGTTCATCCCCTTACTCGAAAATTTACACAGCAATATCTCAACTTATATCCACCCAAGACATATCATTTGCCCTCCTCCATATCATTAAATAAAAGCGCTTAAGAACTGTTTTCATATAAGAACTGTTTTCATCATTTAAGAAACTATTTTCATCTTAATTGAACACACACTTAGAAATCCCATTGGTTTTTAATCCTAGCTGGTTTTAAAATTTAGCTGGTAATAAATGTGAAGTAATTCTTAAAAATCGAACTGGTTTTAAAATTTAAATTGTAATTAATGTTAAGTAACCCTCAAAAATCAAACTGTTTTTTTAAGATTACTTCACATAACCCATCAAACAACATCCAAACAACCCATCCCTACTCCCAAATCAATTCCAACCGTCCCTCCAAAAATTTCCTGCAATTCCCACTCCAACTAAAACCTCCCTGAAAGACTAAACCCCCTTTTAATCCGCCCTATCCATGCCGACACCATAACAACAGTCCGAACAGCGCATACGTTAAGCTGAAAAATGAAGGCGGACATAATCTCGCTGCAAATAGCCAATTGTTACTTCGGCAAAGAGAGGGCTCAGAGAAATAACACCTTGCCTACCAAAGCGGAAAGCTTGTACGCGCCATTACGCCAAGCACACATCTTTTCCGCTGCGACACTCGGCTAAGTGTAATCGGCACTCTTCCGCCTGTCTGTTTTCAGTACGCTTTTTGAGAGTGAGTGCGGGCGGAGCGCTGTTTCACCGACCTTTGAATTGCCATTGCTTTTCGCAATTTTCAAGGCCGGGTTAATAAATGAAGTATTGTTAGTATATAATTACTTGTTCTTGTTGTGTTAGCTTTTTTATCCATAAGTAGCTATTTAAAAATAATAAATAAAAGTTAAACTTCCCTTTATAGGGGATTGACAATTTAGGTTTCGTCAGCTTTTCTTAAACTGTAGAGTTTAAAATAAGATAGGAGGAGATAAGAAATAAAAAGATAGATTTGAAATAAGTAAGAGGAAAATTATACTTCCCTTTATATGGAATTAACAAATTAGGTTTTGTCAGCTTTTTTAAACAGTAGAGTGCAAGGGGTTGTCAAGAGAGATACGAAAAAGAGTTCAATATATATTTGTTCTTTAATTGTGCATAAATTAACTAGGGTTTTAAAAACTTTTATATGAATAAACTTAATAAATAGATTTTTCTAAAATATTTAGCTACTTATAATTACTATCTATAGGTTATAAATTATTCTATGTTTTTAAAAGTATAAAAATCTCTCAGGTTTATAATATACCAGTTAAATAGTTTCCTGGTTCATTTTTTCTTTTCTGGGCATGAAATTATAGTTGATTGTAAAGCAAAATTGTCGAACAGAAATAGAAAAACACGGTTTAAGAAAAAACTTTTGTTACTCTTTATTCTTGCTTTTTACGCAAAAAATATGTGTTTTCAATACTAAACATTTCCAAAAACTATCACCAAACTTCTTCAATTTAACTTTTTCTGAAATAACTTAACTTTTACAGAGATATATTTATATCAAAGAACTTTATCAAAAAATGGTTCTAACTTGAAAATCCTTAGTTAATATTCTTTTACAATTTAAGTTAAAAAGTGAATTGTTGGAACTCGCATTGTTTGCATTTAACTAGAAGAAGTTTTTGAAAGGCAGTATCTGAAAACGCTTAGAAGATAAGACAAAGGCAAAAGAAAATGCTTAAATCTCCAACTAAAGAATATATCACCAACGGCACCGTAAAAGCCTCTTTTAAAGGCAATCTAATCTGTTTTTATTCTTGTTTTATGCAAATAACTGACTGCTATAATAGCACCACAGCATCAAAAGTGAGACACGAATTTCTGTGTTTTTCATTTTGTGAAGAGAATTTTGTAAACTCTTCTTTATAGAATGAAGCTTAGAAGATGTGAAGAATAAATGGTAATCCTAAAGTATTTAAATATATATCCGTAGTAACTTGTTACATTAAACATATGTTTAACTCACGTGGAATATAAATGCCATTACTTTTGTTGTAATATGATACAATAGGTTTTACATCTTAAGTTTCTAGTTTTTTCATAAACACCACAAGCGAAACATTCATAGGGGAAAAGTTATAAACTAACTAAAAGATAGTTCAATGCAGAATTCTTTTAAAAATATTTATGCACGCAACATATTCCTATGATATTTAAAAGTTGATTCCGCACCAGTATTTTCTGATACTGGTATAGTTTTGTAAGGGGGTTACTTCAAACTAAAATATTATCAAAATTATTGTTATTTTTTTTAATAAGAACATTTTAAATTTGATTTATAAATAAGCATACTTGTTACGAGAAAAGTGATATACCGGGTATTATTACTAATACCTGAAGTGAGGTGGGCAATGGGATAAATACTTATTGATAAATGAGTTGGTACTTCTCTGTTTATCACTTTGCCCGTACCATATATTCTAAAGTAAAGAATATCTCATCTGTCAGTAGTTGCCTGTCGGTTTCTCGGCTGTAACATAACTTAAATTTTCTTCGAAACTTTCACAGCCATAAAATAAAGTATCTCTATAAAAATTTCTAAAAAAATATATAATCTCTAAAAAATTTATGTAATATTTTACTTTTAAATACTCGTGCTTTTAATGCCATGTTATCTTTATTTTCCCCTTTTTTCCTATAAAAAGTTTAAAGTTAAAAATTTAGAGCACCCACCTTCACAATTAGTTTTTAATGTATTTTAATCAAATATAAACGTGTTTATTGTGTAAATAATAAATTTTAAAACAAAATACCCAAGATATTCTCTCATTAAAAGTCAATTTTATGTTACTTTACTATACATTGTACTTTTTATAGTTCACATAAAAAGGTGGACTAAGAATGATAAAAGTGAAAAGGGAGTATTGTAATAAATTAATGAACTACATATTAATTCTTATGGAATTTCGTCGTAAGAGTCATTGTTGAATATTTTAAAAGTAAATTTCACTTTTGATGATAAATCCATGCTTATCGGGAAAAAGATCTATTTAATTTAAAACAAAATGCATCAACTTAAATTCACAGTGCATCCGAGTATTAAGAATTTATAAGATGCCTCTGAGACTTTTTTGAAACCCAGGGTACTCGCATAGTAAAAAACTTACAACGAGAAAAAAAGTTCCAAGACTTTCCAAAACTCGGAGTTCAAGATGAGGGTAAAAAAAACTCTCAACGAACAAGCACAAAGTAAAGGTCTTTTTTATGCTCTGCATCTTTTATGTATAAGTTATTTAATATGCATATAACGTTTGAATTTCCTTGTTTGCTAGCCTACAACAGTATCAATGAGGTTTGAAAATGGTATACATGAGCTTTTTTATGCGTATCCAGTTATTTAAAACAGGAGAAGGGTCATAAAATAAAGAACAGAAGGTACTGCTCATGCCTAAATTACTTTGCATTGATTACATAATTATGCTAATTTAATTAGAAGTTTCCTGAGTTAATTTACCTTTCTTGATCCATCGTTACCATTCTTCACGCTAGGACTTCAAGGCAGGCAACCCAAGAAAGTTTCGTTTGGACCAAGGGAGAAAATAAGAATTTCTTAAAAAAAAAGTAAGGTTCCCTAGAGTTTAGGTTTCAGTTGAAATTTCACTTGTAGTTGCGGAATTGTAAAACCCTGAAGCGAAGAAACGAATAGGTTTTAGGAATTATATTGTTTTCATTAATTATTAGTTGCAATATTTAGGGAACTTTTATCAATCATTAAGATATAACATGGGGAAAGTTAAAAACTATTTATTTTAAATCTTATTCTGGCAGTTTCAAACCTATTTTCAACATTATGCGAAAATTGATTGACTACCTTTTTTAACACACTCCAATTTATTATATTATTTTTGATAGAAAACATGAAAACTGGAACGAGTGGTTCATAGGATAAGTTTACATGACATAAATACACTTACACATCTTGCACCTTAAAACATCCAATTTGTTCCCGTGAATTCTTCCACAAAAGAATTAAGATTTAATAAAATCACCAGTAAAAGAATAAATTTTAAAAACGTGTGTACAAGTAAAATTTTTCGTGATCGTTAAGTTAAAATGAGGGCAGTCTCCCATTATCTAGGACCATAATATGCATGCTGTGAAGGTACAATATTATTCAGGTGTATTAAAGATGATTTACCTTTAATACTGATCGTTATTTGAAGGCTCCCTCTTATTACTGTGCTATAAAAAGCTCTGAAGCTTCTTCAAAAAACAGAAAGTTTCCTTTAAAAGAAAAGGGAAAAAGGGATATATATTTCTTCAAATTACAGAAATTCGCCAGCAACAATGCTGCCGGTTAATTTCCGTTAATTGAAGGAAGAGTTTTTTATACACTGTAGGAAAGGATCCCATCAAGGACCCCCAACTTGACCACATATCCCCCCACCCCATTAAAAACAAGCCACGTAACCACAGAGCAACCCTGACCAACCATCCATCCCCAATCACCGCAAGCAATGCTTCACTTCAGAAAAGATAACGGATGCTCATCCACTATCTATGGATGGGGAATCACAGGCGGAGTGACAAGTTAGCCAGGGCCGGACTGGCGAAAGCGGGGGGTCAAACGCTGACCGATGGTCTTCGTCTTCCTCTGAACATTATGGTCATCGCTTAACACTCGCCACCCTTTATTTTCGTTTCCTCTTGCGGTCCTGGAAATAGAATCAATTCCTCCACTTGGCTATCCATTTCAAACCCAGCCGCCCCAAATTTCCCATTGGATTCCATGTTAATCTCGGTCGGCTTAGGATTGAAAGGGCTATAGCATGGGAGATGGAATAGTTGTTGGGGATATACGCGTTGTGCGAAGTGGGATCTGTCTGGGAGGGATTCGGTAAGCTGCTTTCCACTCGGAATTGTGCGACTTGTTTCCAAAGTGTAGATGGTTGTTGTATGGAATTGAAAGTTTTCGTAGGTCGGGGGTGCTTGTTTGAATTAGAATTACCTGCTGGTTTTGGTGCTGGTGGTATTAGTTTCTGGAAATGTATACTTTGTCCGGAAAGGTTGGAGGGGGATAATATGTATTTTATGTTGGAAATAGTTTGGGGTTACGTTTTTTGATTGGAGTATGTAAGTGTGATGTAAAATGGGGACTTGAATTTTCCTTTTTTAGTTTCAAATTAAGTTTAATACTTATCATTTTAGACGAATATTGAGTTGTTATGAATGAAGGCAATCGTTTTTATCATTATGATTGAAACATATAATAGTCATTTGGTTAAAATCTTTAGCATTAACGAATAATTCTATTCAAACTGTTGAATAATAAAGGATTTGATGCAACTGCCTATTTAATTTTTTTCTGATTCTTGATGATGATCGTTTTCTTCATTTCAATTAAAAATTTAAAAACTGGGTTAAATGTTAGGATAAATGCTATTTTTGCAATCAAACAAGATAAATTTACTTTTCTCTTTTATTGTTCTGTCTCACTTCACTTTAAAATTTATTTTGCTCCATTCTCAAACAGTCTACATCAAATAGTTTGAAAACCCTAATAAGAATCAAATGTTTGGATAGAATTGATTCTTTTCTGTAGTATATTACCTTAAAACAAATCACAAAGGAATTCGTTTACAGAATTTCTGATATAAGTTGAAACCAAGAGCAATTGCAATAAAATCACCAAAACCTCGCAAGCACAGAAAATTAAATTTCCCCACTGTTTACATCTTTTGCTTGGTTCAAACGAGAATTTCAGGAATCTAAATACACTACAATTCATTTCTAGCTAAAGCCAAAACAAACCTGTCTGTATGTTTTCCAAACAAGAAATTAAACATTCCACACTTGCAACATTCAGTCTATTTCCTCCACACAAACATGATAATAGTCTCAAATTTGCCTAAATCTGCCAAAGGATAAAATTTCCAGACAGCAGGGCTCAAGAAAAATACCCCAATCTTTTAAAGCAATCTAATGATCCTTAGGGTTAATATCGACTCTCCATCCAAAATTACAGCACCCAAGGAACTTAAACACATAGCATTTCCCCAAATATATGGCGAAATCCTAGATTCGGATTCTCAAGTTTGTTGATCGAAAATGTTTAACAAACAGCGTCAGTGTTTATTTTCAGCTCTAATTGCGAGTGTGCGTAGAACGGCAGTGGCATTTCTTTCCAATGGCGAGGGCAAACAGACGAATAATGAAGGGGAGCAGCCGGCTCCCTTGGGTAAAGCCAGAAATTAATCGCGTTAATCTCCGCGTAATGGCATTTTTCCGTTTACTCAACGGGCATGGCGAGATTGAAAAAGTAATTTTAAATAATTGGAGTAATTACTGGAAGGAGGGGGAGGAATAGGTGGATTCGGACATATGTTTAAGAGAGACATAGAAGAAGTGGGGAGTGTTTAGAATCAGAAGTATATTGTCGAGATCTGTAGTTGTATACTATATTTGGATGTGAATCAGATGCTGAAAGGGGCATATCCGCTACATATTACAGTAATCGTCAAAACATTATATCCTAACTAAAGTAGTTCATGAATGCAGAGGAGACTAATTCCAATGTAGATCTATTTTTATAATTGCGAATTTACACTTAAACCTGCTTTTATTTCCTTCTATATAAAAGCAATTTGATAATGTATATTTTAAGTATCAAAGGAACTTACTCAAAACTTCTTTCAAACATTTTAGTTAAGTTTTATATTGTGTATACCCCTTTTATATTAACTATTTTCTATCCGTTTGTGTTTTTAATTAATATTAATAAATTCCCTAATAAACTAAATGTAAAGTTAGTTTGAAGATTTTATGTTTATGGACTGTTTGAAAATTAAATGAAAATTGTTCCTGCATAAAGCTAAAATTCTAAATTTTTATTTGATATGAACTGACTAATCTTTGATAATCTATGGTATGAATAAATGTGGCTGCTACCTGGAATTGTTGATGCGTCTAAACAAAATATGATTAACTCTTTATTTAGTTTTTAAAATTAGTCCCGTAAGATCTGGCGATAAAGGGTTTTTTAGAACATCAAAATAAACTCAATATACACCACACATTAAACAATCCTAACAAAACAATGCAATTCTAATTTTATGCAGTCTAGGGAAGACAATATTTGACGATTTTGGAGTCTAAAGGTGCTAATAATAAACCAATTTCAACTTGTAATAACTAACACACACATAATCAGCTACATGAAAAATCATTCCTTCTTTGGCAACTCCTTTGGTTGCGAAAGTCTACGGGAACAGGCATCTGCCATCACGACATTCCTCCTAAATAAAGACCCTGACCAGCCAGCCCACTTCATCAAAAACACTAAAAGCGTGAGATGCAGCAAGGGAGGAAGTGATTGAATGTATAATTAATGAATCGTATGGAAACTTTGATGTCTCGCCACTTTATCCCATCAGGTAAACAAGAAGACTGCAGCAATAATAGTTAATCATCTTCATTGATTTTGTGTAAATTTGGTAATTTGTAGATATTGGACATCGCGCTCTTTCATACTTTGCGGATCAGTCAAAGAGTGAAAGGGGGAGGAACAATTTGTTCTTTTGATTTGGCGAGGAACAATTAATTTGCTTCCCTCGTGATTCCTTTGTGGTATCGGATACTGTAGAGGATACGTGTAACTTCCAGATGGGAGGGTTTCGTGATTTTTAACGCTGTTGCTATTTATAGCGAGCGGAGGGTTGCTTTTCAGCTTGATGAGCGTCTAGAAGTTTCTAGACAAAGTTTTGAATACCCTTTGCTCTAAAAGGTTATTTTTATGAACATGAAAGAGACACAATGAAGCTACATTGGTCACCAAAAGTTTACTTTTTTTCTCTATTTACGTACCCTAAAACTGGTTGAAAGGAATCACTTGGAAAAGTTTTTTAAAGTACCCTAACTCCAGTTGTTTTAAAGTTATAGAATTAGTATGAAAGCAGGCTAATTCTACTAGAAGTTCTTTCAACTATGGAAATATATTTTACGATCAGATCTTGCTCCACCTAGGCTTTGAAGTTGAATACAAAAAAGGTAGAATGAAAATTCGATGTCAAAACTTTGCTAAATTTATCAAAAACATAACTTCTTTACATAAGTTTTTGGTTCCTACCATGTGTCCCCAATTCTTGTTAAGACTTTTTAAAATTTAATTTTAAATAAGTGGTAATTCCAATCCGACAATTCCAATCCTACATTGATGCGGGGTGAATCGGATCAGTCATAAAAATGCTTGGTTTTCTACCTTTAGTTACTTTTATGGTTTTATATTTGTTATTATCAACATCTTAAGTCCTGGGCCGATAGAATAGGGGTCACGAGGAAGCATAGCTCTCCTAATTGAAAAAAAGTCGATTTTATTGGCAATTTAAACTTGAAATTTTTTTAAAAAATCGATCCAAAATGAAGTTATCAGTAGTTTTATAGGTTGAAACCATATTTATTTTAGGAATATCTTAATTTCATAATTCTCCATAGCCTACAGTGAAATATACTAAATAACCCAGTTCCATAAACAAAATGTTCTCTAAAATAAGGTTTTTGGCTATAAGTTCGTTATAAAATTCAATAAAAAAAGCATATATAAAATTCACCTTTCCCTTTTAAACCAAATAGTACCTACTAAAAAATAAAAATCCCCTTTAAGAATCAAAACATGTGAATTCTAGATGCAAATGATATCTCCATTAAAAACAGCCCCCGAAATTTTTATCACACACCGGACACGCAACTAACATGCAAAGCCATGTATGCGAATACACTTATAACTGTACATAGACACAGACATATGTATTTATGTATATCTCCCCCCAAGAGTGCACTTTCGCACCCTGGGTAGCGAGTCGAAGGTGTAAATCACCTCATTTATGTATCATAAAAATGTAACATTAGGTAGACGGGGTGGGTTTCACGATGGTTAGCCCTCTCACTACAACCCTGGACGTGGTTATGATTTCCCTTTTTACTGTGAGGAAATGTGAGTAAATTTCGGGTGCAGGAGCATTTGGTGAGCCAGGGGACTCAGATTAATAAAAACAGCCATAGCACCGAGCAAGTTATGGAGAGAAGCATGGGGGCTCATTTCTACCCAGATTGTAATGGTGAGACAACAAATAACTTGGGTTCTCTCTTTCCCTGGTATGGCCCTTGAAGGTTTTTTTGCTGAGTTTCGGGGAATTAGCCCCTGTTTCACTGTGGGGAGTTTTTCGGGGGCTAAATCAGAGTTTAAAACTTGCTTGTTGACGTTTACTGCGTGATGATAAACACCCGACGGGAGTGCAGCCGTAAAAATTAATGTTTGGGAAAAACTTGTGGGAAAGAGAGGGGTTGGTTGGGAGATGTGCATTTGGATGGGATGGGGGGAATGTATTTTCGGCTTTTTTTGTTTAGGGGGCTCTAACCTCACCTTCGAGAAATACTGAAAGTTTCAGAAGCCTCTTTAAGTCTATTTTATTCAAATTACTGAAGTATTCGATTGGTTTTTTTCTTCATGTTTCTTTCTTTGACGTTATCATTTAGTTGATGAAATATAAAAAAACTGATATTTTTTGTACTTTTTAATTTTTTTAATATATTATATAATAGTAAAAGGCAATGTAAATGTGCAGTTGAGTAATGTGTATAGTTTAAAAAACAAGTGGCTTAATATATATATTTTTTTATTTTTAAGAAATAGAGCTCGCGAAAAATTTCATTCTATTAAATTACTCATACATTTTTCATTCTAAGAAACCTACTTTGGTCAAAAGAATTATCCATATTTCTACCCTTTTATCATGTTAAAAAGTTGCTTAAGTAATTGTTGAAAATACGGTTTACAATAAAAATGTTTTATTCTTAAAGACACTTTGTATATTTGGTGGTCCAAAATAATAGACGATTTTTAGTCTCCTTAATAGGAAAATTAATGGAACGGCTTTTATTTAATACATTTTTATAAATAAATGTGCTATAAAATCAACCTGTAAAATATGTTAGATAATATATTGAAGTTCCATATGTTATACTACGTTATCTAATTCATACAATCAATCAAAAATATATATATCAAGTTATAAGTAATGCGATTTATGAAAGATTACATGATAAAAAAAATACGAATAAGTGATTACTTGCATTTATATATAGCAGAATAAAATGCTTTTATCAAGATATATGTGCTTAAGATTAGGGAATTGACATACACACACAATCATAGTTATCTGTAAAATATTTATTATGATACAGGTTTGATTGCATTCAGCACGTCTAACCTTAAAAAATAGCTTACTGAGATTTTTATGCTCAATTAGAAAACATTTTTACTCTGGGATGAACAAAATAATTTTTTGTATAGTAAGTTATGTTGTTTTTCTTGCACATAAACTACAAGCAATGAAAAAGTGGTTTTACAGTAACTGCAAGATAGCGTGTGGGCCTTGAATGTTTTTTTTCCTGTACACTAACTCTACGCAAGGAAAAGAAAGTTCTACAGGTAATTCAAAATGTTAGATGAAACGAGAGATAGTTGTGATCAAGATTTTAGAAATACCTAGAAATGACAGAAAATAAGCTTCAAGTTGATCATATATTTTCCTAATATTTGCCCTTTATTATGTCCTTTTTTATATGTTAATTAGCAATGCATTTCATTGAATTCTTAAACTGGTACTAAACTTCGATAAAACACCACAGTTCAGATATAATGATAGCGTATTATTAGGTGATATTAGAGAAAAAAAATATTTTTGCGATTACTTCTCAGTCTTCAATTAGTTTAATGAACTATTGAGTAAAAGTATAAACAGAGGGATACCTTATTTAAACTAACTTAGTTGCAGTTTCTAAATGAAAATAAGTAGCTAATGATGTAACAATAACCCCTTTCAACACTCCAAAGGCAAACTGAAGGATATGTTTCAGTGCAAATTATCTTTATTCTAAAGTAGTCAGAAGAATTAAAGTTTTCAGAACTTTTCCCTCTTAATATGTACTAACTTTTGCGGGATGATTATCAACAAAAATTTCTCCCTATCTGTCACAACGATTTGTTCCCAATTACTTACTTTAAAACCAAACAGCTTAACCCATTCCAGCATAAACGAGAATTTCATTTTTTTGAAATCACAGCGCTTCCATAGTTTTGCTTTCATTTTAAATTTTACCTAAAAAAACACGGAAGCTACCCATAAATTATTTCTATCCCAACTCTGCGTTGACAAAAAGTATTGTTAATTAAAAGCCAGCCAGGAAGCATCCGAATTGAAAAAGTAAATACCTCTTCTGAAGGGTCATTTCGTTTTCCAGGTTGGATTTTTAAATATTTCTAGCTAATCACTTTTGTGCCTGCTTCATACACTCTCTGCTTTAACTTGTGATCTCTGTAAATTGCGAAGCTAGCTGGAATACTAGCATTCCCCGTATTTTAATTATTCCCGAATAATTTTTTGCCGAGTTTTTTCTGCAATGGATTGTAGGGGGATGTGTTTTCGCATCTTAGACTGAGATAATTACTTTTTTAAAAGATTGCTATGCATGTTGCTCCCGATGTTGTCGAAGCGTTAAGACAAAGTGAGGTGTAAAGTGATCGGGTCGACAATTGTCGCTGCCGTTATGTTTGAAAAGAAAAATTCAAAAATGCAAATGACGTATTAATTTTGAAATTGCTTTTCTTCCAATTTGCGTGCTAATAATACAAGGCTTGGTATTGCGAGGGAGCTGCAACACAGGAATGTCGATAAAAGTTTAAACTAACGGAAAAGTTTTAGACTTGCACTTTTGTTTCACTTAATAGGAGCACTTTATTAAATGCATATAGAGGAAAGTTTAGAATATGGACCCTTAGAAACTATCGAAATATAATTATCTATCTAATAATGTAGGTTAATGTTATATAACTGTGTGAGATTTTATTAAAACTATTTACCATAGCATTACTTTTCTTTATGAAACTAATGTGCATTAATTGAATTTAAAATATTATTCAGGAAAAAATATTATATATTTTAAAAATATTAAAATATTATTTCAGGAAATTGAAATCAGTAGGGTTTTTTCATATTACGCTGAACTTTCAGTTATAGTAAAATAAGTTTAACTATTTCCTCTTATGTTAAAAAAGTTGAACAAAAAATGAAGGAAAAAAGATATACAAAATATAAACTATTAATAAAAATTTATATTTAAAAGTATGTAACGAAAACTCGGGATCTGGGGTGATGTTCACTTCCTTAACAGACCCGGCCAGTAAAAAAAACTACTTTTTATTTGAAACAAATATTTGAACTCCTATCCTGAAACATGCTTTCAAACTTAACTAATACAATGAACGGTTTAAAAATGCCACGAACTGATAAAAATCAAAGTCTCGCTTTCTCGATATTGTAAATAATTACCCAAAGGAGGCTGGTTACCACTATAAAAATATCTAAAGAGAGCGATTAGTTAAGTAGATGAAAAAAATCGGTCATCTTAGAGTTAACCCTCCGTCGGTCGCAACTGAACTTTTTCGCACACCTCATACATTTTCGTTCGCCTTTCCGTTATTATGAGGGGTAGAAGTCTGAAATTCCTGATAGTCTCCTATCTTTACCGGATGTATGGCGCAAACCAATTCATTAAATTCGCGCGCTTTGTTTAGTTTGGTTTTCATCACAATTTCACTATTTGGCACATTGCGACCGATCGCGTTTCACTTCTTTAACGTGCGTAAATATGTTTTTTGTTATCCTTGATGCTTATTTATTTATTTTATGAGTGCTTACACACACATCAATATTGTTAAATTTTCCTTAATATATATGTAATTTTTCTAATTACTTTTGGTTTATTGCGGTTGAATATGCACCTAAAAAATCGTACCATATACACTTACCTCGCAAAAGACAAAGTTGTGCAATATGCAAATATATGGCTACTACCTGCAGGTTCACAGTTAACAGTTAAAAATAATATATTTTGCAGTTATTTTACAATAACTACAAGGCCTGTCAGCGGTAAATATGCCTAACCTAGAACCTGCAAGTATATTACATGTGATATTTATATTTGTAAATAGTTATTATCTGGACATTGGTTTCAAAAACAATAATTTAGAATCAATATCCATCAGTTTTCCCATTATAAAAAATAATTTTTGACTAAGATATCAAATTATTTTTCCTGATGATGTAAGTTTAATTTTATGCTATTTTTAATTTTTTTCTTAATTATTAAAAACAAATATCAGATTTTTTATGTCAGGATAATACAATGAATATCTGTTACTGTTTTTAAGACTCTATCATTGAAATTAAAAGGTAGAAAATTGCGATTCTTTTGATTGTGCGTTTTGGCACATTGCGACCGAACGCGTCAGTTTAATATTGCGACCGACGGAGGGTTAATTAGTATATTTAAAAATAATTAAAGGATAAAGATAAATTAAAAGTAGTTCAAAGTTTTTCCAAACATATTTAGAGACACGGGTCTAAAGCTAACTTTCACTACACTCTTCTATTCATCGTATAAATTTGATTTTTATTAAACTTCACAGTGACATTTTGTGTGTTTGTCAAATTCTTCCTTTAATTCTTTTCCTAAAAAATCTTCTTCAAATGACCATCTCCACAAAACATTTCCAATTCACAATTTTCATAATCACTGACCCAAGCAGAGAAATCAAAATAGCGTTACACTCAAACATAAGTGATCATAAAATGAATATAATAAAACCCGAAACCCACTGTAGCAAAAGCACTTAAAACTTCGAGAAACCAAACCGACATTAAAAACACAATTCAATGGCAATTTTATTCCGATTCTAAGCAGACCACGCACCGACTCAAAAACTCCCCATCCCCCCCAGAAAAAAAACTCTCAACTCATCGATGTTTTATACATTCATAAGTTTTTAAAAGCAAAGCCCGGGGTTTGATAAATATCCCGGGAAAGATGCTGGACCGAGTTCTCGGTTTTTGTTTCTTGTCTTTCAATGGGAAACGGAAGTAATGAGCCGGATACGATTCCGTACTTGAGGTCAGGCTTTTGGCATGAAGTACCGGACGCCACTGTGCTTCGGCCTATACGGACACTATCCCCCTACTGGACAAGGGTGCGTTCGTGGCGGGGTTATCGCCAGGGTGATTTTTTTTCCTTTGAAAATGTGGCAGATGTTGTAAAAGAACTTAAAAATGCAATCGCGTATACAGGGTGACTTAATTCTTCGGTAAATTCATAATTCCTTAGGTACGCAACGGTTGTTAAAAACAGAGCGGTATTCCATCGATTCGATTCTGTAATCGATTCTAATGTTGATTCGAATCCCAAAGATTTGAATAACCAATTCTCTCGTATGTAGGTAAATTCCTCGTTATTAAATATTAATATTAAACACAAACCTTAAAATAATTAAAACTTATAAAATCAAACTTAACAATAAGATAATTTTGATTGAGTTCTATCAATGACTTGATTCTTAAGAGATTTAATTTCTTGGTATCGATTCAGTTCTATACTATTCAATACTTCAAACAAATGAAACAAACTGCTCGGTGTTAATGACGACAGAAAAAACATCATTCTATACAAATTAATTGATAGGTATACTTTTTTTCACGGCTTTATTTTAGAAAAGTCTTTTAGGGTGATGATTTACCCATAATATGCGACTATCTTGAACCCATTTTTAGCTTTTCAGGTATCAAAGTCTTTTAGTATTAATTCTTTAATTTTCTGGAATTAATTGAAAAAGTTATTGAAAAATTATGTTAAGGCAATTGAATTTTAACTGAATGATAATGTAGCTTTAGTTATCAAAAGTAGAAAATTGTTCGTCTTGACAGAAAGGAGGGAAACACAATGTAACTGAATAATGTATTTATTCCATGACTCCATTACCATCCTTCCACAGACACTCCCTTGCTCAGACTTCAAAATTATTAATTAATTTTTAGAGCGGTATTTTATTTCACAGCCTATGAAATAAAATAGACTAGCTGTCTCATATTTTAAACGTCATTTAAACAAGACGCTATGGGTAGAACGAAAGGAGTTATTTTGTATTTATTTCAGTGTTTTTCCACTTAATTTCCCAGAAGCTTCATATTCTATTGGATTACTGTACTGCAAATTTAATTTTGTTTCCGTCTGCAATTTATTTTAGTCGGTACTTACATTTTTGTTTCGACTAAAATATCCACTAAGTTGAAAGACGAACTGACTAAACTTGATTAATGTACTGCAGTTAATTCTTGGACTAATAAAATTATCTCAATCTATTTTTAGAAGCATCGGTAACTGTTAGTTTCCAGTTAACTTAATTCTAGTGTGTTTATTTTACCTACTTTTTATTATTTTTCTGCATTACTAAACTCAAAAATACCAGCCACAATCATTTTGCAGTTATTTATATAAAACGATATTTGCCTACTTGTGCAGAAAATATTTTTAAATTTATTTTCTTTACAAAACTATTAATTAATTATATTATATTAACTATTAATTAAAAGGAAATAATAGGATGTCATACTTGGTTCAATTTTTAAATCTATATTTTCTTAATTTGCATTTAAAATCAAATGAAAATATTTAAGACTATCGATATGGATAATAGAAAAGGAAAATTCCATGATTTATTTCATTAAATTTTTCATATTTATTCATCCATACTAATTCAGTATACTAATTCATCCATACTAATTCAGTCATATTTTCATACTAATTCAGATTTATTTCATACTAATATTAAAACTTAAATATTATAACGAAAGTATATCTTTCGTTTCATGGATTTTTAGCCTATGTTAATCAATGTTTTCTGTACTTTCCATTTGTAATGTTTTCTGTAAGCTATTTGAATTTGTTTACTTAAATTTATCTAGCAGTTGTAAAAGTATACTTCAATATGACCCGAAACTTTTCATCAGTACGGTTAAAAACTGAAAACTCAACAGCAAATCAGCCCAAAACTGCCTAATTCAACATAACAAGACAAAGTTTCATTTCGTACAATAAGGTACAAAAAAAAGTATCAAAATATGTTTTCTAAGCCATCTCAATCGCAACATCCATTGGCGACATTGTTGGCACTCTTCCACACAGCAGGGAATTTGGCAACCCCGCCAATGTCCTGTTGGTGAAGCAATGGGGCGTGGACTATCAGGTCCGGCAGCCAGACCTCCCTCTCGATGTGACCCCAGGGGTCACTCCTGGCGACCCGCAACGGATGGGGCAAGGAATCCGCAGGGGTCCGGCCTGGCGTCTGTTTTAATGAAGCGCGGTGAATAATGACGCCAAATATTTGAAATGACGCCTGAGGCGAAAAATCGTGAGGTTAGGCGTTTCCTGAAGTAGAAACGGAAGGGCTTGATTTGGGGTAAATGGAGGGTTGAAGCAAAAACTGTATTGGTCTAAATAGTGTGTCGGGCTTACCGCAAGTAATGAATAGCGAATTTAGTTGGTTGTAAGGAAATATCCCATATTTTTTCGAATGGAAAACTATAAGCCGTTTGTATAACGAAGTATGTTAAGCTTTTATATTTTGTGAATTATTTCACAAAATTTATTTTATACTTTGAAAAGTAAATAATTATCCAATGAAGGCAAATTTAGGTTCCAATGAGTGCAAATAAGTAATTTTTATACTACGTTAGTATAAAATTGTTTGGAAATAATTAATTGAAATATAATATCTTGATATTAAATAATTGATGGGCTTCCGTTAAGAAGTGCAAACTCAACATTTGAAATATTTTTTATCCGACATTAGAAACTAGTCTCAATTATGCGTTTGTACTTATTTAATTAAATGAAAAAATCTAAGAAACTCTGTATGCATGGTCAATCATCGGTAGAGATAGTCATTGACCTGATAATGTTTCTGTTGTAAGCGTTGCTTTTAAAGTGCTGCTTTTACATATTTCAGTGTATAAAAATTTATGCAGCTAAATTTAATTAGTTGATTAAAGCCATACTTAATAAAGAGGCCTCTGTAAAGCAATGCTGGTAGTAAACCGAAAAAACACACTGAAAGA
The DNA here is from genome assembly GCA_024610705.1 of Tetragnatha versicolor. Taxonomy (NCBI): domain Eukaryota; kingdom Metazoa; phylum Arthropoda; class Arachnida; order Araneae; family Tetragnathidae; genus Tetragnatha; species Tetragnatha versicolor. The sequence continues at coordinate 14,562,277 of JANDEH010000009.1, forward strand.
TTTCAAAAGTAATAGATATAATCATAATTAACTTCTCTTAAGAGTAAAGAAAACTAAAAACAACACGAACACGAAAAACCCATATAAAGCAATCATAAACAACCTCTACACACGATGAAATTTAAAAAAATCATCTGCACAAAATCACAACAAGTAAAAAAATTAAAACTTAATGAATTCATTCACCACCCCTCGATTATTAAATCTTAAAAAAACAAACCCTCTTCTTATCCCCTCCTTCTACTTGACCTTAACCGTCACTGAACGGGCACACATACCCCCTCAAAATAAAACTTGAAAAGCGCAAAACACAAAAACCAACCTGTCCCCAGCAAGCCTCAAGGTTTGTTCTCAACTGATTAAACACATCATCTCCCTTCCAATTATTTTCAATTTGATTAGATTCCCTCTCTCTCCCCTCAATATTCCTCACTCAAACTTTTTCCTCTTCCGAATAATACCTCCTGCCGTTAATAATAAAAACTCGCGCTTGAGTATAAATAAAAGAAAATTATTTTCCCCCTCGTCCAGCATGAATATTTGAAGCTTATGGGAGCGGGAGTGATCTATTGATTCGGATGGGCTGGAACCAGCGCATGTTGGCGGTGTGTGCTCCCGTGCTATTGACAGCCATCCGCATAATCAGAGGAAGCGTTTTTGGGGAGTAATAGGCTGGAGGTGTTTGATTCGCTTTTCCTCTCAATTTTAATGCTTTGTGTTTAGTGTGTGTAAGAGAAATAGATGGGAAACATTGGGATGTTTTTTTAAAGGGTGTGAACTTATTTTGCCCATGAGCTACTGTGTGAGCCCCTATACATACGTAGTTTTGAGAGATTTAAGGTATCGATACCTGTGGCGTTCCTATGGAGAAGGTATATTTTGAAGTTGTCCTTACACAGAGCTCGTTCGTGTCTTTTATTTCTATATTTTTGGCCTCTGTCCTATATTTTCTACTTTTTTATGTGCATTATTAATTCGACTGTGTTTACAGACGAGAAAAATCTGACCCTTTTAAGGCCTACCTCTAAAATGACTATTTTCGACTTTTTCGTCGAAAATTTGGTTCTTACATTTTCAAGTAGTGTAGACTTTTATCTTTCCAAAACGGTTTTCATTTTACTTGTAGGTGAATAAGAAAAGAAATTACAGCATTTTTAAAACAGATAGCCATGTGCGATCGTATACAAATATAAACTTTAAAGGTAATTTTCTCAGAACTAAATTTTGCATAAAAACCCTCCACTATTTACATGATTACTCAAAAACTATCCTAGATAATCACTTCAAATTTTTACAGTATATTAATCATATTGTTATTAACCAGATGGACTACAGATTTTTATGTAAGTTTATATTTTTTATTCTTATTGACGTTTTTTTGTTAAATGGTTGTAGAAATTTTGAAATTTTTCACTTACCTTTACATTTTATGCCGTAAAAGAATTACTTTTCAAAATATGTCTTAGAAAATAGTCCATTCTGAAGATAAGTGTTATACGATACTTGAGTCCAAAGGAAATTTATATAGGGGTAACATTTTTGGGCAAGAGTGAGAGGGGTTTTATAAAAATTCACTTAAATTTTACACTAATTACCCCATATTTTAGAAAATAGTATAATAAATTTTATTTTTTTAGCATTGATCAATGTTTTGATGAACATTTAAACTAAAAATTTAAAAAAAAATTGTAAATCAAGTATTTAAAAAAATGGTCTCAAAGGTAGGCGGATACCTTAAAATTCTTCTGTCTTGTCCTATACTTTCGCTATGAAACCTCAATACACGCCTATTGCCATTTTGACATGACAATATGTAAAATTCTTAAAATCAACCAAAACATACTTATCTAATCTTTCTTCTTAATCTTAAAATAAATCTTTGGTCTTACTCCACTTCAATTCATACCATTTTAATTAAAAATTTCAATTTATAAAGTATTCTTCGAATACTTAAGGTATGATTTAGATTATTCAATAATATATTTGTCTTTAAACTTTTATTTATTTATTTATTTATTTGAACATAAATACAAATACAAATATAATTAACATAGTCGCCTGGGACCTCTTGGTCCACGTAGGTGACCATATAAATGGGTGGAAAAAATACAATAGTGGCAAACAGGGTGTCATTAAAATAAAATACATTTTCAGTCGTTACATCAAGTTTATACAAGACATAATAAAAAAACTAAAAGAGCAGAAGGACAGAAGTAAATCACTACATAAAAAATTTTCTACATTTTCTATTGAAAACAAAAAATCCTTTAGTTTCTTTTTGAATAGGTATTTTGATGGACTATTTTGGATTTCTAATGGTAGCTTATTATAAAGTTTGGGGGCTATATAGGAAAAGTTTTTACAAAATATTATTTTTTGGGCTTAGGAATGTTATATATTACATTAGGTCTTCAAGGATTTATATTATTACGTTTTGTACATTCTAGTGGATTTAAAAAAAGGTACAGGCATATTTTGTAAAAGAAAAGATGACGAAGGGGAAGAATATTCAGTAATTTGAAGTGATTTATAGTAATAGAATCTGTGATATTAAGCAATAACTTTACGAACCTTTCCTGTAGTTTACTGATTCTTTTTAAATTTACAAAATAATCCCCCCACTTTGGTTGATTAGTCGCTTTAATTAGTAAGATTAACGCAGTTGATGTTGATAATATCTTATTAAAAAGAATGTTTTTCTTTTTCAATTGAATTATATAGGATTTATTTACGCTTCTTCATAACTTAAATAGGTATTTTATGCACATTCTCTCCACTAGTCGATTGCATATAAGACATGTTTACTACTTATAGCATTTTAATAGATCATGAGAATTGGTAAATAAGGATTCATTTGGACTTATCACACTTCAAGTTAATAAGAGTAAAAAAGTATAATTTAATAATAATTCGAATAAATTCGGAAATAATTTTAAATTGTTTTGGTACAAATGTATGTTTTAAATCATTATAGTAATGAAATGGTTTTTCTTATAAATCTACATTAATCACAACATTAAAAAGTGTAAAATATTTACTCAATGTAACACAAAATGTGATTCAGCTTACTTTTCAAAAAACGCCGCATAAACGTTTAAATTCATTTAGTTTTTTAAACGCTTTAATAAATATTTCTGTAACTCTAACACAAACGCGTGTATTATAATTTTTATAGCACAAAATTTTTAAACCTTCCCTACCCGCTTCGTCGGTAACTTTAAAATAAACCACCCATCAAACTACACTATTTCTGTGATAAGTGGTACGAAGTCTGCACATCTTAACGCAACAATCTGTTAACTAACACACTCCCTGTATAGTATAGTATGCCTTGAAACAAAACCACTTACCCAACTACATTTCTTTCCTTCCCGAACCCGAATGTAATAACCCGAAAAATTGTTTTCCCTTCTAAGAACATCCTTTCGACTGGTTTAAATGCAAATCCCCCACCAGAGTTCATCGGCAACACATCTGTACCCAGACCAAACTTAATTTGACTTCCTCCATAAACTCTCACGAAAGTCTCCAAATTTATTTCCCTCTCTCAAGGGAGGAGGGGGCGGCAAAAAGATCACCCCCCTCAGCACAAAAGAAGGGAGGAGGGAACATAAAATAGGCAGCAGGAAACGATTTTACTCATATCCATCCAGCGAAAGTTTTGATCTTTCCAAAAGCAACCGTCTAGGAGTTTCTCCCCAGCTGGCAAGTCGACGATATTTCACAGAGCCGACGAATACGTTAGAAGCAGATCATCGGGATTACGGCGGGCCGAAAAAACAAAGGCAATCTTCCCCGCGTGATATATTTCCCTATGACCATTGTATATCTACAATTTATCGATGTTATCACGCGTGTTTATTGATTTACGGCCACAATAAACGAAAAGTTATCTGCTTATGATGGCGACACCGCGGCAAGTGATTGCGTTAAATCTCGGCGAGCTTCTTTATTTTGATAAGGGATGAAATCTGGCGGAACGGCCGATTGTGCTCGTTTTTTGGCCGCCGGAATTGAAATAAAGAGACTGGCTTAACAGCGGGTGTGAAACATGGCTAAAAAGCCTGTCCGATGGGGGGGGCGTCCGCAAATTAAGGGAGGTTTAAAGTGCGTCTTTTTGGCTAATAATTCTGCGGTCTTATCTAACTCATTAAAGGTGAATTTAAAAAAATTAAAATATTTTTCTTGTTCCATGTTTTATTTGGATCAATTAGAGTAATAAATACCCATGTTCTCAGATTTTTCAAAAAGTGGTTTTATGATTTTTTTACTGGCAGCTTTTATTGTCAACCGTCCTTCTTTTTTTCTTGTATCCGCCTATATACTTAAACCCTTTATCTACGGAATAATGATTCGCTGCAATTTTTTTCGTGCTTTTGTGCAAATACTTTTTTAGTCACTAAATTGAAAATTAAGAGATATACAGACATAAATAAAATAATCATCTTTGGAAAATTGAATCCGCTAGAGCTAATTAATACTTTTGAGTACTGTCAGTACACGGAAGGCTAAAATATTCTCCCAATACAAAAAACCCATGGAGATTTTTTCGCAGTTTTAAGTCTTAAAAAATAATTAACTTTACTTTTGACTTTAACTACATTTTTGCGGGAACAAAAATGACAATCATGGGAATCCGATCGAAATGGTAGCTGAAAGCCCAACTTCTGCTTATCCATTCTCAATTCTCGTTAAAATACTCATCATTTGCTGTTTTTTATCCTGGTAAAGAAAAGCTGAAAGAGAGTTTCTGAAAAGTGACGTCAATATAATCGTAAGGATGGTTATTCCATGTAATTTGAAAGTTGGTGGGACTTGTAAGTACCGTCAGTAGATAAATGATTAAACACTATATCTTGCTATTTCATCACTAAAACGGCAGGGAAGATATAAATTTCTATAACTTTTTATGCCCACTAATAGCGGATTAAAAAGTACAATGTCTTGTGGAAGTACCAACCGTCCTTAATAGGTTAAAAATCCTTTCTTAAGATCTCTTGCAGTTATAAGTTTTCCATTAATTATTTTTACAGGGTATCAAATTATTTCAGAAATCGTTTGACAGGTGAATGAAACTCCAAATATAATAAATAAGAACTATTTAACATTGGCAAGCTGCATTATAAAAACCAGAACACGAAAACATTAATGGAGTTGACGCTACACTGTAAAAAAACTGTAGAAAAACAGAAAATTCAATAACAATGACTTTATGTTTACAGAGATATTCTGTCATGTTACATTCCCACCGCACTTCTATTTATTTTATGTAAAATAACAGCTTTTACCTAGTTTTTTAGCTTATCTGTACTTAAACAGAAACTTACTGCATTGAAAACCAATACAGCTATTGGCAACGTTATATTGAATCTTCTTTGGTTCAGTGGTAGCGTGCTTGCTTAGCATGCGGTAGGTCGCGGGTTCGATCCCCGGATATCAATTAATTAAAATTAAAAAAACTCTACTAAAATAAGTGCATGCGCACAAGCAGAAAATTACTGAGAGGCAACAGAAAAATCTGTAGCCCACTTGACAGAAAGTTCCTTTTTACAGCATTCACCTGTAGGTTACAGCTTTTTTCTGTTTACAGGATTTTTCAACCTACAGATTTTTTCTGGCAACTTTTGCTGCCAGAAATTTTCTGTTTTTTTGCAGGATTATTTTTTACAGTGTATAAATGTAAATATTTAAGATATGGCATTAAATAACAATAAAAAACACTAAAGAAAATTCTTATGTAGTAAATTCGTATGAAGCTAATACAAGAAAAAACTTTGATGTAACATGACATAACATTTTAAAAGTAATCATTCAATTAATGGAAAATACATTCAAAATAAAAAAAACTATAATATAATCCACAAGAGTAAATATTTATAGTAAGATAATTGTAACCAATCCTCAAAAATCATGAAACTTCATGTTCATATTTGAAAAAGGAAATTTTATTAGATGAGAAGCGAACTATCTTTATAAAGGCTAAGTTTCTGAAAATATTGATTGCATTTATAGTTTTTGTTTATACTTTTCAGTTTAAATTTGCCATCATTGACCCGAATTTCGATAGAATCGATGCAAATAATACTTTAATGAAAAAACCTTTAAACATGGTGTTTTCCGACATAAATTTCTTTTACATTAAATTTAACAAAACATACAATAACAAAACTCCAAAACACCAAACTATATTCCTTTCTCCGAACATTCCCTATTTTAAACATCAACCAAAATAGACAAAAAAACCCATCAGTCATTCAAATAAGTCATCGAACCAGACCCAGCTCTCTATTTACCCTTCGTAGCCTTCAATTGGGGAATATTTGAGCTGAAACCTATCAGCACGCCCCTCCCGGCGGCAGATGAAGAAATTAATAATAAATAGTGGCTCTCGGGGTATTCGATCCCAGGCAGACAATAGCAATCTGCTTTGGGGAGCAATCGGCCTCTTCCAACCGCTAGTAATCTTGTTGGCCATCACCTTTGGAACGGGCTTGCTTTTTGCTGCTGCTCCCCGGAATCAGTTTAAGGTTTTGACGGAGATGTTGCCGGTTGGGGAGAGAGAGGGTATTCAACTGCGAGTTTCTTTCGGGAGGGTTTGCGTTTGGAAAATAGGATTTATGAATTGTGTATGGGTGCGTGAGATGGGAGCTGTGTTAATTCGTATGTTTTTATGCGGTTATTAGTGAAAAGTTACTGATGATGAAATTGATGTTATTGATATAATGAGGATATGCACTATTTTTTCATTCGAGAAATTGGTTTTAATGACGGGCTTACTCATCATTTAAAGAATTTTAATGGAATATAAGACATGCACAACTTAAGCTAGATTGGCACTTAAACTAGTTTAACTTTTTTTGTGTAAACCGGGTACTAGGAATATTTATGCTTGTTGTCCCTGCTTTTTGTATTTTACTTACTATACTTGATCTTAAACGCCGACATTTCGACGTAATGTATTTTGGCATACATACCTACTATAATAGCTCACTGACTTCGTTACTTATAAATACTATGCTGGAAAATAAGCGTAAACGTATAAATGCTTTTTAATCTTCTAAAATAATGTAATTAATTGGTGCCATTAATTGAAATTATATAGTTGGTATCGTTTTTAACTATTAATATTTGGAAATGTTAATTCACCACTACATATTTCATTTTTTTATATTTCTTTAAAATTAAGTTTAGTAGGTCTATTTCTTTTTATTCTTGGAATAGATTAAAAGAGAATAAATGTTACTTTTATTTTATGCCTTTGATATATAATAATTTCGATGGCTATTATCACGGTTAACAATTTTATAAGCTTTTTAACAAAGATGTTGCATAGCCGGAAAAATATAAAACAATATGAACAATATTAATAAAACCGAGTTATAGTCACAGTTTTTGCTTTTATCAGGGTACTTATGATATCAAAAACAGGTTACTGAATATAATTTCCTAAATATTACTCAAACTTTACAAATATCCCTTCACACATTCAGCTTTGAACTTTACCTTAAACATCCCCTAACCGCTTTCCAAACTAAGTTAACTCCAAATCAACTTATATTAACTCCAAAATCTATCCCAAACCTCCACATAAAAGCCATCCCAAACCGCTGCGTCTGGCCACTCCGAATTTTAAACCCATCTCCTTTGGTGATTTATTACCAACACGCACTGTACCGAAATTTATTACCACCCCGATTAACCAGAATTAAATCTACAAGAGCAGAACATCAATAAATAAATCTCCCAAACCAATAACAAAATTGATCCACCCATTTCGGCCACAATTAATAAACCGCCCAGATGCATCTTTCCCTACTCAAAAGCGTGCTCCATAAAACTCACGTATCCCGATATATCGAGCTTTGACGATTAATAATCTCCGCCTATCCCAATGCAATTCATCCGTACTATCTGTAGTAGCCTTCGTCGATTAAAACTCACTATAGCTAAAGTTAAATCCAGTTCCTTTGAAACCAGATCCTTGTGATGGTTTCAGAATCAACCTCCGATAGCGATCTCTACGAGCTTGACTAAATCCGTATACTTTATTGCAAGGGCTAATCGATTGTAATCAATAGTCGATTTCTGCCACACGTTTGCTTCAAGCGTGGATTCCTTTGGACACTAATTGTTGGCCAAAAGAATTAGATGTGATTATCGCTTGATGGTCTTTTCGGGAGGTAGTTGGATAGGGTCTCTAGAGACCTTTGACCTTGCGAGACAATGTTCTCTCGGTCTATTAAAGCATTTGATGTCCCTTTTACGTGTTTTCAAATCTTGATGGCTGAGCAGTACAATTTATCTTATTTTCAATGAATAAACATTAGGAGACTAACTTACACTTACAGATTTACGTGTTTTTTGGTGAGGTGTTTTCATAAAGGATGTGTATTTCTAATTTTATTTGTGTAATTTTTCATGATTTCAATAAAAAAAATAAAATTTGTTTTGAATTAAAGTATATTATAAAATATTACGAACTTTAAAACGCTCATTACTCTAGTTCAGAAATATAATAACTCAGTCCAACTTTTTTGTGGTTCCTATAAATTCTGTAACAAAAAAAATCATTCACGAAATAGTTATGAGTTATAAATGGTTGGAAATTTTTCTGATTTTTTACGGTTAGCCAAAGAAGTAGAGACGTTAAAGAAAAAATTAGGGTGATAACTGCAATGAAACTACTCAATGGCAATTGTTTTAACAGTTTTTTTTAAAGGGATCTCGATCTGTGGGAGAAATTACAGGGTATGGGTTACAACTATCTTTGGACAAATCTAACGGTCATATTCATAGCCATCAAAGTTGGTTACTGGTTAACACCGAGGATGAGGGCTATTAGAAGATATGACTTATTAATTTTGAATTAAGAAGGGGATATCATGTATAAATTCTTAAAAATTATTAAATTTTGGATTTTTTAATGTAAAATATGAGACGCGGTGACGGTTCTTTGATAGGTGTTGTTTGTTTCTTTTAAGATGGTTAATTGTAATATTTTAAAAACTACGGATACAGAACAGTTCAGGTTCAGAATATACGTGAAATAGGTTTTGAATGTTTTGCAATTAAAATAATACCTATATTATCAAAAACGTTTGACCATATTCCACAAATTTACCTGGCCCCATTCAGTCATTTAAATAAGATCTATACATCTGAAAGATAAAAAACAGACAAACTCAACGTAAAGACCATAGCTTTTAACGATATTCGTAATTATCAACCCACTCATACTACGCAAAATCCGAAGAAACAATAGAACCTCCCTAAATTAATACATACTTAACCCAAAACACATACCTCCATGTTATACTAGCATGCCTATCTCAAACCTTGCCTGTTTTCCTATCGAATCATTGCACCAGGCCTTGATTATTGTCCCTGGTGTACAGCATGCATCTAGTAGTATAATGGCGCATGCGCGTGTTTTCCGTGTCTACGAGGGGTATCACGTGAATTAATCTGCAATAATTGTGAGGCGCATTGGGAAATCTGTAATTTCAATTGTTCATGAGGCATAGAGCGCAGTCATCCTCCCAGTTCTATTGCCTGGATGTGAATAGATGGCGAACACTTGCCTTCAACGCGCGGAGAAGCATTATGTTCGTGTGTAAATGACTCGAACGTGGGATGGGATTATCTGGGTTGGGGATGTTGTTGCTGGTACTTTGAAAAATTAAATATGTAACTTTTGTTGCTGGTACTTTTGGAAATTAAAGATGTAATTGCTGGTACTTTGAAAAGTTAAAGATATAATTCTTGTTGCTAGTACTTTGAAATATTAACTATGTCACTTTTGTTGCTGGTACTTTTGGAAATTAAAGATGTAATTGCTGGTACTTTGAAAAGTTAAAGATGTAATTGAATTTGCTGGTACTTTGAAAAGTTAAAGATATAATTCTTGTTGCTGGTACTTTGAAATATTAAATATGTAACTTTTGTTGCTGGTACTTTTGGAAATTAAAGATGTAATTGCTGTTGCCGGTACTTTGAAAAGTTAAAGATGTAATTTATACACACGTGCAGTTACCCTATATCTATTCAGTGATGAGATATTAAAACTGTGTGTTTTGTTTGGACTGTAATATAGGATTATCTCCGAAAGTGTTGTTCAGAAGCGAAGAAATTGATGTTTTGATTGCGGATAAAACTATAGATCCTACATGACATGTTTTGTGGATAAATAGGTCATCTTCGTCAGTGCTAAAAAGTGACGATTAACTTGGTAATTAAAACTTTTACGTAAAAGTAGAGAAAATATAAAAAAGTTGTGTATGATTAAGTTTTAAAGCTGAAGTAGAGAGTACACAATTTTTTAATTCATAAAAGGAACAAGGTCAACTTACTAGCAAAATCAGACCAATTAGGAACATCATGTTTCCAAACGGAATTTGATTGTGTCATTGAAGCTATAATTTTTAACTTATGGACTTCACAAGTATTTCATTGCTTTTATTAAGTTTGTTGTTAGTACTTTTAAAGTTATTTATAAATTTTAAACAATTAAAAAAAACTTTATTCCCAAACTGAAAAATTAAACTCATTTCCAAAACATTTCATAAACACCTTAGAAAGGACGATTTAACCAAAATAATGAAATGAAGGTTCAATGTAAAAATAAACATTTAGCATCATCAATCATAATTTGGAACCTCATTATTACTATAATAAAAGTATTCAAGTATCATGATACATTCTAACGTTTCCTTAAGTAATAAAAACATTCTAAAAAAACTCAATTAAATGAAATAAAGCTTGTGGTACCTATCAGAGTATGAAGTTAAACATAACGTATTTTTCCATTCTATTCAACAAAAACTGCTTGGCCCTTCCTTCTGAAACAGATGATGTTGAAAAAAAAACTCTCCGAACAATCATACCATCATCTTATATTTATCATGATAATTGCTGTTGGGGAGTAAAAAAGTCTTATGAATTATTCCCATCCCATCAAAGAAAAACTGCCCTTCAGGTCTCACTTCCCAAACCTAGGTGTGGTTAATACATTTGAATACTTTAGAGTCAAGTGTTGAAATTAGTTTTTTTACCTTTGCACATTTGTTTTTACAATTGGGTTCGGAGAACTCTTGAATATTTTACTACATATTGGGATTCTAACTTCTAAAGCCGTTACATCGTGACAAAATGATACATTTATGACCCTGCCTGGGTAGGCGGATACTAAAGATTCGCTTTAAAGGGCTTATAGGGCATTTATTTCAGCATGTTGGGTGGTTAGAGTGCATGAGCAATGCTCTTTAAAAAAATTAAAAGTTTCGAAATGGGTAAAGTTTGTTATTTATTGATTGTAAATATTGTGCAGCGTAGACTCATGCTTATTTCTTGTGCGTTAAACTCAATATTTATGGGTCGCGTAAGAACCCTCCTTTAACATATTAGTCCTAAACGACAAATTTTCTTTTTATTTAAAAGCAGTTTTGTCTGATGGAATTAGATCATTTCGTTTATAATAATATTAGAGGTTTTAGTATATATAATGTATTTATTTATAAGTATAACTTTTAAAAAATTGAGTTGGTTAAACAACTTACCATTTTATTTATTTATGGTTTTTATCATTCTGTATGCTTTTCCTTCTGACTTACTTCTACTTACTGACTGACTTAAAAATTTGGATTGAAATTTCAGTATCTAATTTTTTAACAATCATATTATTTATCCAAATATAATTGCTTCTGAAATATTTAAACTATACTGGCTTGGTAAAGTCAACTTTATTTTAAAACGTAACTGATTCATTATCTTGGTTTAAATAAAACTAATCAATAACTTTTCATAATTTTTCACTCTAAACCCATAACTTCCCTAAACATTCCCAAAGAAGACCATCATTTGAATACGAACATTCACAAAAAATACGAAGACGCGAGAAAAAAAAACCGCTCAACTTTCTCAAAATATAAACATAAACATTTCTCGCAGTCTCGAATTGAAAAGACAAGTATGTTTTAAAAAACGAGTGTGTCTGGGATACACTCTTCTGACCAAAAATAAAAGCCACTTTCTCACTTTTTACAGCTTGAAACAAGAATATTTCAAATGACACATAATACGCTGCATCCTTTTTTTACCAGTTCTCAAAGCGCATAAAGCCGTTCGCGTATCAGTAACAAGATGTGTGTTCCCCTCTTTTTTTCCACCCAGCGCTCTTGATCTATCTTCAAATCAATACTCCGCTGCTTCAGACGTATCGTATCTGTGTATTATATATAAATCTGAAGGCAGTATATATGTTAGGGAAAGGGTATTTTCCATCACCTATCCCTGGGTGTTTTTTCGCCCCTTTAAATGCACCAATCGAATAAGAAACTCGTCCATCTCTCTGGTGTATAACAGTTTTTTTTCTGTTGTATACAGTTTTAGAGCAAATATGTTTAGCAGTCGTGAATTTTTTGATCCCGTAGACTCTTCTGTGCACCGCTGGCGCGTCAGTTTTAACAAGGTAAAGCCCGACTTACGCGCTAATCCCACTTCTATTCCCTGCGTTCCCCCTATGGAAGTCATCGCGTATGATGTACGATCTCGCCAAATATCTTTCCGCCATTCTTCTATCAGATTGATCTTTTTGCCACTGTTTAGCGAGCGTTTTTCTCGGCTGTTATTCCCTTTGCTAATCTTTTCCCTCTTTTTTTAAGCGATTCTTTCGTTAGTTTTTCTGCGGTAAAAGAGATATTAAGTAATACTGAAAAATCTTTTGTCCCATCAGTAGATTGAGATGGATATGGACTTTCGAGCCCTTGGGTTGAACTGACCACTAAACCTTGTAAGCTCAGTGATTGATGAACCAATGGGGATTGAGAATGAAAGTCAATCTGGTGTATAAGCTTAGAAATGGCAATTAGGATGAACGATAGTTTTTCTGGAGAAATTATTTTATACTTATTAAAACTTGTATTAATATATACGTTTCCTTACCACACGAATTGCAACATACATTCTCAAAAGTTTACTTCCTCTAGTTGAAATACATAATTGAAATAAGCACTTGGTTCCGCGCTCTGAGTTAAGAATTTTACTCTCAAACTTAAGTTGCTCATTACTTAAATTGTAAACTTAAGTTTCCCCCTTGCAAGCAGTAGTTTAAATCCTACATTTACGGGAAACAACCCACAAAAGTTGTTCATTTATGGATGAATCGATAGGAGAGATAGGATTAAATAGATATAAGATAAATTTAGCTAAGAAATCATAAAGAGTGTAAATTAGAATCTATATGTATAATACTGACATTGATTGAAACATTGTACCTACTCCATGATACAATCACGTATTACATATTGCTAATATGTAAGAATGTTTATTTGGTATCTAAAAATAGTTGGAATTACATTTGATAAACTTTACTCTAGTGACAATTGGGGTTGTAACAAATTGTTTGGTAAAGTTTATTAGGAATAATGTAATGAATATGGTTTATAGAAAGGAAAAGGTTTATCCTTCATTTGAATTCAGAAATGGGAGATTTCTTCACAGTTTTCTTATTGCAGCGGTTAAATGTCCTTTTTACTTTGGCCCTTACTTAACCGGAAAAAATAAGGAAACTGATAAAAAACATTGTTATTCCAAATAGCAAATAAGAAAAAAATTTTATTTATTAACTTTTATGAAAATAAATATTTAAATTTCAAAATCGTCTATAAGCATGTAACACTCATGTTAATTGGTATTTAAAATACATAAAACTGTCGATTAATGAATCCCCAACACTGCACCCCGCGGGGTACCCAACTGCAGCTGAATGCAAATGCGATCCGCGGCATATCCAAGTTTTCCACCAGAAATAGTGACTACCGGTATGAATATAAATGTAAATGCTATGCAAAATATCAATCTTCACCTGGCCAGCGCGATATTAGATAGCGTTGCGAGTCCTTTACATTCGGAATGAAGCCGAGATTACACAAAAGACTGCCACCTTTTGTGGCGCAGGTAAGGGGCTGCTTTGATGGCTTATACTGAATCCGAACTTTGTCGGCAGTAAACAGCATAATGCATATCGCAAGCTGATTACCAACGGTGAAGAGCGGTGATTTACTACTGGTTATTTCTAGGGGGTTCCGTTTCTATTTATTTCTGAGGGGAAGACAATGGGGGTTATGCGGAAGCGTCTTGGCTCGTTTCTTATTCTTCGCGCCTTTATGTTTTGCATAAAACTCCGTTTGTGGCGAGTGAGACTGGGATATGAATGCGTCTCGCAGAGATAATAAAACTAGTGTCGCGATCTCTGTAGGGAGACAGCGCGGAATTGGGTTGTCAAGGAATCTGGATGTTTCGAGATGGATGGCACTATAAACATATTTCAATGTGTTCTGTTTATTGCTGTCGGGTTTTTTTGTTTTTGTTTGAGTATATTTATTGTGATTAATTTTAGATTGGCCATAATCGTTATCTTTCTTCTGGGTGTTTCTCCAGTGTGCTATTAAAAGTATCGATATCTTTTGGCTGTTTTCAATACTCGTCGTTTATAACTGGAGTTCGATTTAATAGTTGAGGTAAATTTTATTTCACCCGTTAACTATGTAATTTTTTTGAAACTGTAATGTATAAATTTTAGCAAAATAAATTCGACCTTTACAAATGAATAGTTTTTAAATAATGGAATATTATGTGGTGTTTGACTACATCCTGAAAGGTTAAATATATTCCACTTAATAACTCAATAAACCAACTAAAGAAACTCTGTTTTTAGCAAACTTCAAATTAAACCTTTATTATATTCAGTAATATTAATTTTTTCAACTTACAATTTGAAACTGGTGTTTTAAAACTTTGTTTAAATTACAGTTTTTTCTTGATACTTTTTTTTTAATTTAATACCTTCTCATAATTTTTTAAAGTTCTTTTTTTAATTACAATAAAGAGATGATTTGAAATTATTGATATTGTCATTTTAGTAAATATTAAAACCTCTAGAAGTATCCATATTAAACTATTATTTTTCTTTTTAATAAATCTTTCTCAATTTTACTTTTATGATTGTATATACTATGTACATTTTTAAAGGACTCTTTTCGTATAGTTTTAATATATAGATACAAAACAAGGCTAGAATTGACTCTTAAAAGCAATCTTTAAAATACTCGCATATTAATGTTTTGATAGATAATTGATTATTCATTCGAATGAAAATCATATACTTTGCAAGATAAATTCAGACAATAGAAATTTTAATTTGTGCCCATACACAATTAAATCTAATCAAAGCGTTCAACATGCATGATACGCAACTACCTTTCTTAATTAAAGAAGCGCACTCAATAAAGACAAACTTATTATTTCCAAACCTTAAGTTTCCCCAATAAAATCAAATTAAACTTTAATTTCCCATGTTCCTGCGAAAACTTTCTTCTAATGCAGAAGGTTTTAAAAGATTTACGAGAAGATAATATTATTCTTCAACCAAAGCACTCCATACCCGCAGCACTATTAATCTTCGAAAATTTAATGCATTTTAAATTATCTCTCTTTTAATCATCTTTCCGAATTCCGGGAAGAGCTCCGGTTTTTTCCCCTCCCGTTTCTGTAAACTTCCAAATGAGTGCCCGGCTTAAGTGCGCGAGTCCGTAATTTCATTAACTATCCCTCTGCGACAAAACCAACCTGCAAGACAAAACCCAATCAAAAATGCCCACATGTTTATGGAGTATCAATACGGCTGAGCATTTTATTCGGGGGCGAAACAATGTCACACAACTAATGAATACCAACAAGGCTTCAGGTTGCACAAAAAAGGCTCATTAGGCTAAAACCTGATCAATAAACCTTGGAGAATATGATCCTATGGAATATGCAGAGTTTGCACGCTTGGTAATAGCGCATTGTTGTGTTCCCTTAATGCTTTACGAATATCGGTGCCCATTGATGGTAACCTGCCTCGTTAAGATCATTTATATCCTGTTGTTTATGCCCCGGGTCTATTATCAGTAAAAGCGGTATAACACTTTGGCGGGGTTTTTCCCCTTTAAGTACTTAACTGTGCATAATTCATAGTGTGTGAAATGGGATAGGGGCGAGTGCAGTGGAGGCGTTTGTTTCTATAGAAGGGGGTTGTGGGATTGTTTTTCAGATTCCTTTTGGGAAAGCTCTGAGTATTTCATCTGCAATTTGGGTCTGAGAGAGGTTTGGGTCATTAAGGAGAACAATGTATGATTTGTACTGAGTGCGAAGAAATCTCTAACAAATAATTGCAACACGTGTAGATAATGTAATTATATGGAAACAAATTATTGTAACTAGACGCAATAACGTGAATTATGCAGGAAGAGTTCTTCAGAGTGAATGCATGAATTCTATTTGTCCAAATCAAAACTACTAATGAAAATTGTGTGAGCAATTGTTACTTAGAGGAATAGTTAGTTCTCTATAGTTTTGTTACCTTGAGCAAGTAAAGTAAAAAAAAACTCGAAAATCTTATATTTGGGGTATGGCCACATGCATTGTATTGTTTGTTAATTCGTTAATTTTGTAAATAAGTTTATTTTACTTAAAATTTAAATGCTTTCCCTTTGTCTTTTTATTTATAATTGTAAAAAAATATTATGCAAAAGGTGTCTTCATCTATTATAAAAAGTATATAAAGATAAATACATTTATTAACTTAAAACATAAAAAGATTGAATTGTATTTTTATGAAATTAATAATATAATAATGTAATTTTAAAACATTAATCTTTAATTTATCAATTTTGAATCATTAACAATTCCATTCCTGTTCAAATAATTGAACCATTTTAGATTCATCGTTCTTTAAAAAAATAATGAACAAAGCTTAGGCTGTACCTAGGAATCTTTATAAATCATTTTATTAAATGTCTGCCTTAAAGTTTAAACCAACCAAATAGAAATATTATCCTTTTACCATTGGATAATTTTGACACTCCTTGATGGATAATCCCACCACACACATAGGTCAAGACGTAGCTAACACGACCATTAAACGGCTCGGTGAAGTACGTTTACTTGATGATCAATTCAACCACAGACGTTACTGACACCGACGCTAAAACGAGTGAATGAAGGACGCTACCACCTACTCTTCTAAGCAACTTTCCCAAGTGATACCTCAGTAACT
This sequence comes from Tetragnatha versicolor, assembly GCA_024610705.1. Lineage (NCBI taxonomy): Eukaryota > Metazoa > Arthropoda > Arachnida > Araneae > Tetragnathidae > Tetragnatha > Tetragnatha versicolor. Next base: position 14,579,372 of record JANDEH010000009.1, read on the forward strand.
CCAAAATCTCGATAAAACTCTCCACCGGACCTATCCATGGCTGACAAGTAGCCGAATAAAGGATATAAATACGCATTACCCTAAACCCGCCCTCTGGCAGGATTTCAGCGAGACGCCCAAATATTATCTCAATCTCTTAGAGATGCAGGTGGATCCCACCCCCCGTATGCAAATGTATATCGTTTAATATTTTAACGCAGTCATTATGGGAATCCCAACAACGGTGCTATGGGGAAAGGTAGTTTTCAAAGGCTTTAAAACTCTGGATGCATGAAGATGTCAAAGTGCTCCAAACTTTGAGCCTTTGATGTGGGAACACTAGCAAAGGAGATAACCCCATGCGGTGGGTTCCACTTGCAATAAGCGTATCAGAACCTCGCCGCTGAATGGATTTGCTGAGGGCCTCTGGTTTTATCTGAGGGAGCCTTGCTTTTCAATTAAGCGGTCTGAGGAGGTATTGGCGTTTGGGAGCCGGAAATTTCTTATAACTCAATCAACTCGGGATGGAAAATATTAACTTTTCAATGCATGCTGCTTTGGGGTGAGATTAAATGATTATTATAAGATAGTTCCTTGCATAGATATGTGTATTTGATTAGTAAGTTTGATGCTGTTAATCTATCCATCGGGGGAACAATGAATTTCGTAGGGATTTATTGGAATGCTAAAAAGATTGCTTTACTGTACGAATAGAATAGTTTGGGCTGGTTTTTTAACTTAAGAAGTATGGCTTCAAGACACCTTAACATGTATCTGTGGTTAGCTTAACTAATTAGTATAGGGGAAAGATGGTATAGCATAACATATACAGTTTGATGTATGTTATTAATCTAACTTTCAGGGTAACAATGATAATGAGTTAGAATTTGGAGATATTGAATAGACTACATTTTTTACACAAACTCAAAAGTTTAATTTCCTTTGTGCAGTTAAGAAGTGTATTTAAAGATTGACTTTAATGTGGTCGACTAGTTTTTAACTAATAATTCAGTAATGCCCCTCAGTTTTTATGCGAAAGAAATTTCTCACACAAAATGGATTAATTCTTCTTTTCCGAAATTCGTGTAGGTGTATATTAATAACACACACATAATAATTGTCAATTTTAATTTCATTGTATAATATATTACTCCTTACGCGTGTAACAAAGCATTTTTTTTCTAAAAAAAATGTAAAAAAGACTGAAAATTTAATTTTGTAGAGTACCTATAGAAGATAAAACTGGAAATATTTAACCCTCTCGGCACCAGAACATCAAAAAAGTGAAAATCTTTTTTCTTCTTCTCAATACATCCAAAATGCCCCTATAATTTGTCTCGAAAAATTTTTTTTTCTTGTGTGCACTCCTTCCTAATTTTTTATGAGTCTCATATGAGACCATATGGGCCATATTTTTTTTAATTTTAACAGAAAATACTTGGTTTAGTAGAACTTATTAAAAGACATGGTCATAATATTAGAAGATTACGAAATAAGAAAATATCTACCAACCTATAAAAAATTTTCTACAGAAGCTAGTATCTAGCTAGTATTTTCTCTTCACAAGCATCACAGCTTAAAATGTAAACATTGAGGTATAAATCATCTTGCTGCCATTTAGGAACGAATTCAGAAACCATGTAGAAGTCTCATATGTCATCTACATGAATCAGTGAAGTCACTGATGAAAAGAAAATAAATTTGCGTGTTTACATCATACCAAAATTTAACTCATAAGTAGGAGCCTCATATGAGGCCCAGGTTGGCGAGAGGGTTAAAATTTTTTGAATGCTTTTTAAATTGTTTTTTAGGAAACATTTATCGTTTAATTTATTTCTTAAGGACTTTTTGTTGAGTTAAAACTTTTCAAACACTAGTTTAATGTTAATTCAGTATTTTATAATTTTTATGAGTGTCGCTTACGGGGTTATTTATACTTGGAAAAAATTTCCTCCATGTCTCCGAATTCATATTTGAACGGAAAATTTAATATTTTGAAAGCATAAATTACCTAAGAAGTGCTTCAAAAATTAGCCTTTAAACTTGTGTTCAAAAACACATTTCTCTGTAATAACTAGATTTACATCTTTAAAGTCTTGTACGCATCAAAACACCATAAACACGAAGTTCATTACAAAACTTTAACTTTACTTTTGATAGTTTACTTTCCATAGAGCGTACTTCACCTTAAGCACTGAACGAACTAAGTATTGTCCCAACTTCCCAATGCGTTAAAATTTCATAACAGCATAAATCGCTACTTGCCCGTAAGCTCGTTCAATCCAGGTGTCGGCCATAAACACAGCAGAACCAAGCCACGCCATAGCTACATAAAACTGCACACCTGACTATATTTAGCTAGGCTTCTAAATCGTGCACGCCGATTTTACTGACAGTTTTATGCATGTTTCACCCAGGGTACTTATTCCTGATGAGTGAATTTATGACCATCAAATCATATGTTCAGCTGATACACATTCACACATGTATAAAAAGAGGTCTTTCAACTTCAAGGTTTAAGTAATTAAGAAAATATGTCGACGAGTTTTTTCTCTAGTGACTCCGATAGATTTGTTAATCATGAGTTTTTTTACGGTTAACATTAATTAAGATTCTTTAGGTGTGGTTGCCTCTCAATAACTCTGATCCACCTAGTTTTTATACATAACTTATCGGATATAATTAAATTTCTATAAATATCTTTGCTTCCACAACGTTTTTATAATGTATCAAGTGCTTATTATTGGTTACCAGCCGAGTGAGTTATAACAATTGTAGTCTGTATTTTGTAATCCCACAAAATTAATTTCAACGCTAGCTCATAGGAGCTTCGAAATAATAAATGATTTCTTCGTGACACCATAGTTTGAACAAAAAAACTGCACTTTGAATGATGAGTGAAGAGGGAAATTATCTTTATTGATTTTTAATTTAACGATATTTTTTCAAACACTATCTTTGTCATTAAGGTTTTTTGTAGCGTACTTTTTGCAGTTTTGTTTCGCGGAATCGAATTTCCCTGAACAATACACATTGTATTCAAATCCTATTAATGAAAAATCCGTCTTATTTGGAGAAGTATGCTTTTTTCGATTCTTTTCCTTTATCTGCTGCGCAATCTTTGTGGAGGGATTAAAAAATAAACGGTTTAATTTATGCAGGTCCACGAAAAGTGAGTAAAGCCTTTTATTCGATAAATCTTGATAGCGACTAAATTAACAATGAGAGATATAGTTTTATTCTTGACCCAACTTACTTTTTGGCTTACTTGAAAATAAAAAACATTACTTTCGGATGATTTATTCTTCCTAACGTTAAATTCCGACTAATACGCTTCTGTGTTAAATGTAAATGAAAGGATTATTTGGATTCATCTTTGTAATACGTGTCTATGTTCAAGTTTAAATTTTTTTTTGGTGGGAATATTAAGAAACTGAGACGAATTTAACTTCGGGTTCAAAAATTTGGAACTTGTGTAATTACAAGAAAATAGTTTTTACTCGGTGAAATTACTTAACGAAACTAAAAAATGTGCAATCAGTATTCACTAACTCTAGTAGTCAAATTACTAAGAAACTTATTCTTCGTCGTATTCTATTGTTTTTGTTACGAAAATGTGTATGACAATTAGAAGAGAACCCCTGTTACGTGTTGTGTTATTTAAAAAGAACTATTTGAAATTGTATCTGCTATGGAAAAGAATACTTTATATTAACTACAATATCATGAAGTAAAACAGATACGTTACCGCAAAATATAAAAGTTTATAAATTTATTTATATAAAATTATTCATTAAATTCTTAACTTAAAAACTGGATAATAATTTTGGCTCTTTAACATAATAAATGTATTTTAATAATAAAAACTACTTAACAACTGAGAAATCATCTGGGTTTTAGTTATAAGAATTTTTTTCTTCGTATTCAAACTAGTAAAAGATATGTTTATAGTTTCAGAATTTGCATTCCTTAAAGAATTTACTTAGAGTTTCACACACTCAGCAAGGAATATCGTAACTTATATGTGTTGCTGAATTTATAAGCTTGAAAATAATGTTAACACTGCTTACAAAACCTATATAGAATATTAAACGAAATTCAGGCTTCTTTTTTTAATTCCAACACAATCCATTTTGCTTTACACAATCGATTACTCAATTTGGATGTAAGATATTCCGTTTCTAGAACCAATAAAGTGTAATATCTCGTATACAACTATGACTGAATGCATAATTTCGAAATTTATCACCATAAACGTTTTTTACGGATTGGGATTATTCCTTCTCAATGCAATCGGGCAAAATGCAAATCAGATCTGAATTCGAGATTCATATAAATACACATTTTTTCATAACCAAGCTGAGACGTTCTTCGTGGATTTGGAGCTGTGAATAGAGCTTCGAATAAACCAATAATTTACCGCTCGCAACTGTTAGAAGAAAAAGTCACAATGGCGGGCTAGTCTTTTAGAAGCGGGCTTAAAGTTTAATAAACTCTTGGTTCACTCAATCTATATTTAGAAGCTTATAATTCACGGAATTTTATAAAAGGCGTAAGCAAGAAACATAAATTTGGATTTTTGGAAGAATGAAGCGGTATTTCGTGATGTCTTAAGTTTTAAAAAATGGCCAGATTTTCCTTTGGTGTTTTATTGCCTGCTCCATTTCATTCGATGAACTGAAATATTTTTGAGGTAAACATTATTCATTATCTTGGGATTTTTAAAAATATTTTTTACAAATAGATATTGTTTTCATATGCATCAGCCACTTTTTATAAATAAGAATACAGGCTAAATATTGAAATGAAATATTTGTTGTGTTAAAAAAATTGTAAAATTCGCCAATATATAAACATTTAAGTTTAAGAAGCTCTTTCACATTCAACCTCACCCTTTCTGCTTCAAATTTAGATTTGAAAGGGAGGTAAAGTTACCTTAAATATTGATAAACATAAAATCACGAGACTAAAATTTTATTAATCCTACTTCAATCAAAATTAACTTAATTTTAATAATGGAAAGTATGTTTAACTGTACTTCAGTTTAAAAATAGACAAATAGTACGATACTTGGCAAAAGGTGATTCATAGAAAACGTCAGAAACTAACACTTGATGCATGAAAGTTTAACCCACAGAAAATTGCATTCATTTAACCCACCCGTTATAAAGTAGCAATAGCATGTTACTTTACATAATTATATTTACTTCACTCCCAAGAAACTCATTCGTAACACAGAGAAATGTTAGATATTCTGCTTCTTGGAAATCTTGGTTGCATTTTCTGATATATTTACGATAAAACCGCCAAAAATGTGCTGACACGGCAAAAATCTCAAACTTGATAAAAATTTCGTTAAGTAAAAAAGTATAACTGTGTGTTAAAGTCGATTAAAAAAACTTGATCGATGAAAATAATCATCAGAATCGCCGGCTGCGAAATGCGTCAAATAAATCCAATGGAATAAATAAGAGCAAGCACTTGAACCCAAAGCGGCCACTAAAGAAAACAAATCCTATATATTCTCCCCTTAAACGACGGCAGGCCGAAGAGATAAAGAACACTCCCCAGTATAAAGGGACGTTATCTATTTGTATACAACACTTCTCAATATGTATGTGCATTTTTCAAAAACTGAAAAGTGTCAGGCATGCAAAAGACGACGAATTTATTCCGGGTGCAAATCCAATGAAAAAAGTGGTGGGGCGATAAGATGGCAAGGAGATGTCGTGTCCACCAAAAAATGACTTAAAATTCATTGTACACAAAAATAGCGATGCCAGGCGATAGAAAAAGGGGCCTCCCATCGCTCATGGGGCCTGCCCCTGTCACCCCACTTTTCGTTGCTTGAGCTGCATGGCTGGCCACGCCGAAATGGCCAGACAATTGAAGCATGCGAAATCGCTGCATAGAAATGGCCCCTCCATGTCTTTGGCCCATTCTCCCGTCCATCGTTTTCTTGCCGCTCTTTTTTGAGCCGTTTGACCGTTTCCTTCTTAATGAATGTCAAAGGGGCTGACAAAGAGGCATGATAATAAGGTCAGATCTGCCATCGCCCACAAAGGCCAGCGGCCACTCTCAAACAACGGTCGGCTCGCCTCTAATCTGCGGAGGTTTTGATAAATACACTTATTTTTGAATCTGCTGCTCTCGGGGTAGATATTATTTTGGAGCGGCCTATGCATATTTAGATTTTTTCGTCCCCCTCTAAGCGAGTGTTTGAATAAATCCCAACTATTCTCTTCGCCATTCGAATTCTAATATATATTGTATTTATGCTGATATGTTTTTGATGTGGTGGGATTCAAACAGGCTGTGTTTTTTAAATTAAACTTCAGGTCGATTTGAATATAAATAGAAATGGTTTACGCAGTTTAAATTTTTATGGTGATTTTTGGTATGGATGTTTCGGGATGAAAAGCTGGACAGATATTTTTTTGATTAATGATTTTCAAAGGGCTTGTCCCTTCTATGCGTACGAAGTCAATATTAATTTTCGATAGTGAGCTATTATCTAAGCATAAAATGCATTCGATGGTGTTCTTGAATGTTCCCGTGTTTAGGTAAGCTATATGAAAAACTCAAAAATATATTTCATTGATAAAATATTTTGAAGTCTTATATTGTAATTTTTTAATTAATCGCAATTGAACTCGGAATGAGGTTAAACGAGAATTGTCACCGAAAGACTTAGCATGGAGTAGATTCAAATTTCCTTTGGTACTTAAATTTTAAAAAAAATTGAAAATTTCAACTGGATTTTTATTGCTTTCAGCTTATAAAATGACTAATTGATTTCATCAATTATTTCCACTTAAGGTATCCGCCTACCCCTAAAATGACGATTTTCGACTTTTTCGTCAAAAATTTGGTTCTAACATTTTCAAGTAGTTTATACTTTTATCTTTCCAAAACTGTTTTCATTTTACTTGTAGGTGAACTAGAAAAGAAATTACAGCTTTTTTAAAACAGATAATCGTGTGCGATCGTATACAAATATAAACTTTAAAGCTAATTTCCTCAGAACTAAATTTTGCATAAAAACCATCCACTATTTACATGATTACTCAAAAACTATCCAAGATATTCACTCCAAATTTTTAACAGTATATTAATCATATTGTTATTAACCAGCTGGACTGCAGAATTTTATGTAAGTTTATGTTTTTTTATTTTTATTGACGTTTTTTGGTTAAATGGTTGTAGAAATTTTGAAATTTTTGACTTACCTTCTTTACATTTTATGCTGTAAAACAATTACTTTTCAAAATATGTCTTAGAAAATGGCCCATTCTGAAGATAAGTGTTAAACGATACTCGTGTCCAAAGGAAATTTATATAGGGGTAATAGTTTTTGGGCAAGAGTGAGAGGGGTTTTATAAAAGTTCACTTAAATTTTAAACTAAATACCCCATATTTTAGAAAATAATGTAATTAATTTTGTTTTTTAGCATTAATCAATGTTTTGATGTACATTTAAACTAAATATTAAAAAAAATTTGTAAATCAAGTATTTAAAAAAATGGTCTCAAAGGTAGGTGGATACCTTAAACTTGTAATCTTTTACACGCTTTGCAATGTATCCTTTGATCGATATTTACGAAACCTTCTTGATGTGTTGAAGTAGAAGTATTCTACAAAAACATTTTTACAGAAAAAAATAACTCCAAACTTATTCTCAGGCTATTTATAATGCCCTAACAAAAGTAGAGCAAAGGGATAGAACGGTTTATGACCATTTTCCACCAAAATGGCTATTGGTTCACATCTGTTGCATTTTAAAGATAACTAAACATTGACAAGTCATTAAAGGAGAAAATCTTCACAGAGTTATTACACTGTGAAGATGGACTATGCTGAAGAAAAATGAAAATTTTCAAACCATTAAATTTGTTTTTCTCAGATTAAATTTTTATGGAAATGTACCGGTCCGTCTTAAAGAGAGCATGCCAAAGGGAGATTGTACACAACTCAAAACTTCACAAACAACAGTTTTTCTGGAGGGCATATGCTCGGTTTTTTTCAAGCTCCTTTTTACAACTAATACCTATAAAGAAATAAACAGCTCCTAGTTAATAAACAAAATTCCCTCTATAAACTAAACTAAAGAAACAGATACACGACATCAACACGACCGCCATAATAGTGAACTAACAAAAATTTGTCCCTCCTCACATCAAAAACAAAACGACACTCGAAAGTCTTTAAAGAACTGAAAAAAAGACAACTCTGAAGTAAAATTAAGATAATAAACTAAAAAAACAGACGGACATCTATCAGCAAAAAATCCACGAGAACAGTGAACAAACAGAAAGTGAACAGTGAACAAACAGAGAGTAAACACTCCCACATCAAAGGCAAAGCGATACCCAGCGGTCTCAATCCCCCCAACAAACCCTCATAGCAACCCCATTCCCCCTTTATCTACCACCATTTTCCCCATATTATTCGGGACCCATCTCCCCACAGAGTGAGTGCACCCTCCCCCATATTATTCCGGGGTCCACGGGTCCGTTTGAAAGGAACAATTAGGGAGATCATCACATCTTCCGTCTATAGGTTACATAAGACTCTCTACCCGGAAATGAAGCCGTCCTTTTTCCTTTTATGGAAGGCGGCCTGGCCGGAAATTTCCCCTCAGCGGCTGTAAAACCCGTCCAATTACTACGAGTTAAGATGACTTTATTTCTCGGCCGCCCTTGAAAGGAGGCTGCTTTGTTAACGGCCGGTTTTTACCCTTTAACGGGCTCGATTAAGGCTTTTTCTTTAATTACGGGCATTTGCATTTTGAGGCCGCCGATTGTGGATCAATTCGGAAGCGCACAAATAATTATCGCGGGATGCTAATTTTATTGGCGGCTTGGCCCCGTTTGGTGAGGGTGGCAGACCTATTGAGGGGAGTTAATAAAGGTAAAGGAGTTGCGGAGGGAGATTTGGTGTAGGAGAAAAATAACTGCAATGGAGGGAGATTCGTATAAAGTAAAGGAGCTGACGGCGGGTTTTACTATGGGAGGAACACAACCGTGAACTAGATTAGGTAAAAAAAATGTGTAAAGGAGTTATTTTTAGAAGCTGTAACAAAAAGTGAAAAACAATTACAAGAAAAATAACTACGACTTGTTCGATGAAAAAAAGAGAAAACCTGCGCCGTTTTTTTTTTAGTTATTCAAAGAATTTCAAAGAGGTATTTTTGTAATATGGTGTTTTTTAAATAAGTTTTTTCTTTACGACGACGTTACAAAACTTTTTAACTCATTCGTTGAATACGTTAATCCTATATTATTTCATTCTTAATATCAAATTTAGTAATTTCTAAATTTATGTTGTACCAAGTTTGTTAATTAAAAATCGTAATGATTAATAGAAAGAATTCGGGGAAATGTATTTATGGGAGTAAATTTTGAGGTAATTAAAAATCTTAATGATTTAAAGAAATAATTCGGGGAAATGTATTTATGGGGGAAATTTTTGAGGCGTAGTAATTAAAAGGTAAACGGAAAAAACTATAGTAGGGGAAATCAGGCTATAACGGCATACTCGGGTAAAATGACTTTTTTGATTTTCTTGAAATTTAGCAGAAGGGCAGCACGTGTCTATCTTTTTTTCTTCTTTTATTGCATCCAAAATGATACAAACAGACACCATTATTTGAAAAACATTTCTTACCTCGTGGTGAACGAAAATCGAAAATGTGTCAAAGTTTTTGTCATGCGTTTTTATAATGAGCTCTCTTTTATTCATAGCCATTAATTTAACATAACCATGATTCTTGTGTGGATTTATATCCAATTAATACTATATTTCATGGGGTAGGAAGTTGATTTATATTTTTGTTTTACAAGAAATTGAAAGTAAATAAAAATACACCTTTCAGGGTAAAATGACATAAAACTCATTGGTATAAATGACATAGTGACCTTATGGACACACATATGTCATTTAACTATGTCTATCCCTATGTCTATCGTGGCTAGTTAAACTTTCTAAAAATGTAACTAGAGTTGAAATCTCATAACTGTTCTTGTTTTTTTTTCTAATAAAAACAAACTTTTTATTATAAGCACATTACAGTTTTTTTAAATTTGCTGATTATCTTTCGCACAAAAATTAATTACAGATTATGTCAAAGTGCTTAACTACTAATATAGTTATTGTTTGGAATCAAATAGAATTGTATTTGCTGAAGAAATTACTTTTTTCTCTTCTTAAAGTTTACTGTGTCATTTTATCCTTATATCGGGTAAAATGACATATTTCCTACTTTTTTCGAAAAGTAAGTTTTTGGAAAGGAAAAAAGAAAGATTATGATATTACTCAATTAGGGGGTGTTAGAGCATTAAATAAACATTTCATTGGTTTTAAAAACTACAGGAAATCTAATCAAATCGTGTCTCACGGTTGCTTTGAAAAAGTGGTATGTCGTTTTAGCCGGATCTCCGTTATAGAATTTGGAATGAAGTTAAAAAATTTGAAACGCAAGAAAGGCTCGAAGTTTTGACAAAAGTTTATAAAGGTGGTATCAAGAAATGTAAATGAGTATAATAGAGTTTTAATTTCAGGAGAGAAATCGTTTAGTATGAAATTTAGAGTGGAGTTCTAGAAATGTTTATCTCGTGTTTGTTATGTTTGTTATTGTGGTATTTTGTGTCAAAAAGAGAATATGTTTATCTTTGGTTGTTTACCTCCTTGTTACTTTCAGTTATATCGAGTGACTCGTAGAAGGGGTTTAAACGTTGGTGTTCTGAAGCAAACAATAGCACTACATATTGTTAAGGGTTTTAAAATAGGGTCATGTTACACGAGATCCCGGTAGTCCTATTATTCCTTTTTATAACCATTATTTTTCCTTTCAATATTCAGATTATATTTCTAGCTAAACAAGAAAACAACTGGAAAGTCCTCATAATTTCTGAGAAATGTACTTTTATCCTGTAAACAACTTCAAAAATTTCTCATTGAAGAAAATAAATAATTTCTTTTTCATAGTACTCCCCACAACATCTAAATTATGGCACTTTTGTTAAATGTCTTCCCATTACAAGTCATCTCATAAGCATAAATTAAGCTCCGAGCTACCTTTATCAAACTACTCTAACTCAAGAAACACCTTTTAGAGATCTTCCAAATTTGCCTATTACTTAATTTCCTCTTTCAGTTAATTAAACATCAATGATAGAGGAAACTACAAAAAGAAGTTTCTCTTTCTAATCACTTCTTTTAATGATTTTCAAAAGTAAAAAATCATCAACTTTTCAGTAACGTAAGAATCTTGGATTATCCCATCTTTAAATAATATGATAATGGATGTTACAGAAAGTACGGACTTTAAGTGACCTAAATAATTGTATTTACAATTAATTCCTAGTAATTGGATCACCTAGCTGACGTGCTTATTTTATTTCAGAATTTAAGTTATTTTTATTGCTTAGTTTTGTCTCTCGGTCTTTTCTTTATAGATTTCATTCTAATTGATAATTAAAATTGCGTGTTGTATTAAAAGCATTTCCTGTGAGTTAATATTTCATAACGTTGTATGTTAATTTCTTAAATTCTTATTCATGCATGGATTGAAATGTGTGTGAGATTACGAATAATTCTATCCTTAAAAATAATTTCCCCGAAACAGTTTAATCTAAGAATGTTTGAAAATTTTAAAAAATGTATCTGGAAATATTTTTCATGTTTCTTTAATGGAATTTTTTGACTTATTATTTTTTAATTGAAATCACATTGGAAATAAACTATTGATGGGATTTGAGGAAAAACTACACTTATCTTTTTTTAATACAAATGAATACATTCCTAAACTAGAATTTAATGTACTTTTTCCCATTTAAATAAAGGGAACTACTCGACTTTCCACTCAATTTATCTTTGATTCAACTTCACTCATTGCATAATTTTTCCTTTTCTTGAACAAACAAAAAAAAACAAACACAAGTAGGAACTAACTCGCAAGTAAAACACTTGTTGAAAAGCCATACCTGACCTTCCACAACTGACCATAGAAATTATCAGGTTTGGCTTTAACCGGAGATTTCCTCAGAGAAGAAAAATTCATGCGGTCAAGGAAGAACAGGAAGAGGAAATAGGATAACAAATTGGGTTAACGTAGGGATAAAAGATGGCCTCTATTTACTGTCCAGGGCCTGTTTTTATCCGGAAATACAACAAGGAAAGAAGAGAAGAGTACAAAATGGCGTTGAGTACAAAATTAGGATAGATTGCTTACCCCTTGCAATCATGCTTTGACCTCCATGTGCTTCACTTGGACCCGAAGTATTGAATTACCGGCTCATCTATGAAAGAAGTATCCATAGCGAAATTAAGTTAGGGATATTCTCAGAGAGGAAAGGGCAACTGATTTATGAAACGAATATTCACGTTTAAGGTTTTAGCGTGTTATTATGTTAATCGTTTTCCTGGACTAATCACTCAGTGTTTTTTTCTGAAGAACTTTTTGAGATGAGATAAAGGTTTTCGTGTTCTGGGTTATATTTAAATTGGTATGGTTGAGTGGTAAGCTCTGTTAAGGACCACTGAAAATAGGGGTTTTCGGGTAGTAATCACTTTTATCGTGTTCGTTGATGTTGAAGTCTCAAGCAAAATAATTGTTTTAAGCAATTTGCTTAGAAACTGATACTGTAAAAATTATGTTTCAAAATATAACTTTTTTATCATATACTATAATTTTACAAGAAAGGTAACTAAAATAATCAGTTATGTTAAATACATCTACATTACAAAGCGATATATCCGTTGAAAATGTAAATTTTATGTTGTACTCGTTATATAATATTTTGCCTGAGAATTTCTATAATAATTTGTAGTGACAAAAATTAAAATGATACAGTTAATCGTTTGCATAATACTAAATCTAACGCCCTTAAGCATAACTTTGACTTGTTATGAAAAAAAGTATCAATGCGGCTTGAACTAGTAGCCCCAAGATGTGTTACAACTGAAGTTCTCTTCATTATTTTTGAGAACAGATCGTTAAAATCATAGTTTCATTTTAATGTTTTAGACTCAGACAGGATATTGTGTCACAAGATAATGCGTTACTTTCAACACTGAGAGAAATGACACTTTCAAATTTGAGAAAATCACTGTTTTCATTTAGGTATGAAACTTTTGTTTTGAATACGAAGACCCAATTCTTTTAATTTTTAAATACCAGAAATGTTCTGTTTTAAACCATTTAATTGTCACCACTAAATTGGGATTTCTTTTTGTGACACGCATGAAAAATTTGATTATTGGAGCATCCTTTTCTATTCGTTTTACTATTTGTAAACTCTAGTTGCAACTTTACGTCGTCGTGGATTCACGCAATAGACACAAGGGATGAGGCCGATACACGCACGGGTATTTACAACTTTGCCTCCCTGAAATTTTCACTTCCAAATGGGTCCCTAATGTATTTTTTTGAGTAATTCAATATTTTCAAAATGATTTGATACAAGTTTCCAACTTGAAAAAATTTGATTTAAAGCCAGTTTTAAAATTTGACATTCTCAGATTTGGATATTTTTCACTCAGTTTTGAAATAGATTTCATCTTAAAAGTAAAACTTTCAAAATAATCCAATCAAATATCATTTTAAAATGAAGTAACACTTTTCTTTATGGCGTTGAAATTGTTTGGTACTGAACCCCCTTGTTAACATCATTGTTGGTAGCGTTTTTAACTTCATTCTTACTACAGTATGTAACCTCGATATCTCGAAGCCGAAAGAACCCAAAAATTAATTACAGATATTGAGTTTTCAAAGTAACAAGAATTATCCCAATATAAAAATAATTAATACTTACTTTCAGGACGGGTAATATCTTTTCAAGGTAACAAAGATCGAGGTAATGAGGTTATACTCACTCATACTTTACTCAAAATATGAATGTGTCATTACAGTTTCAAGTCATTTAAAAAATCATGTCCTGGAATTAATATTTTCATATTAAGACAATTTTTTTGAACTTGAATGCGTCAAATAATTTCTGCCGTTGATGTGAGTGGTACAACATAAATACACCAAATGCAGCGTTAAAATAGCACCAATAAGTTGCATGGAATCGACAGGCAACATGGACATTGCCTGTCCCACTCCCGACATCGATTCCCGACAGTGACATTCAATTACGCGAAAGAGTAAATCCGTTCATCAAAAATCACATTGTCGGTATGTCTATCGAATTATAAGTCCCAATCCGCGGCCTTTAAACGACAGAGTCAGGAGGAAGCGGCTACCATGTCATCGTGCATTATGATCAAGATTGAGTATGTCATTATATGATTAATCCTGTTCGAGCCGCCTAAAATATTCATGGGTGGCGAAAAACAGCGTTCTGGAAGCGATTCAATCTTCGCGGGGTAATGGAAATGGCATATCCGTTGCATTGTTTTGTCTTGGTGGGCAAATAGCGGGGATGGGTAGATGGGTTTTGGGTCTTGGTGGACTATTTCTGGGATTTGGGAAATGCTTGGGGTTTTTTAATGTGTTTTAAGACTCTCGTGCGCTGGGAAGTGGATGTATGATAAGGTTTCGTTGGCGTCTGTCTTTGGATACTGATTGGTTTTTTTAATATTTTCTGACATAGGCCGCCTACTATTGTCATTGAATCCTATGGTCAATTTGGGACTGCTAGGACAAAAAGGGTTAACAATTTTGCGGACGTAGCTGACCTTTAAAATTTATCAATTGAGCTCACGTGTTTAATACTCGATAAATTGAAGTGGCAACCCTCTTCATAATATATTGTCCGTTAAAAGTCGATTCTACTCCCAAATGTATTGGATATCTAATAGTAAAATAAAAAAATGTAAACAAATTGTTTACTTAAAGTTGGATAGTTTGACGAAATATTTCAAGATTTTTTTTAACATTGGGAGAGCGCAGTAAAACAAACAATCATGCGTATACCCTGCTTATAAAAGTTATTTTTCCTTCTTAGTATTAGATTAGTATGCGGAAAAAAATTACTTAGGGGAATCGTGTTAGTTTGACTGCTGAGAAATTCACCTGTAAAACTGGTTTTTCCTTCTTAGTAGATAGTATGCAGAAAAGTGAACTTAGTGGATTCGGGAAGTTTGACTGCCGAGAAATTCACCTGTAAAACTGGTTTTTCCTTTATAATAGGCTTTATACAGAAAAACAAACCAATTCTACTTTCTTGTTTTGTGCTATTGTAAATTCAGCACATCGGAAGAAAACATTAGCAAACAATTTAATAATATTCTAGTTGTGGTTTTAGTTTTGACTTATAAAGTTGATGTCATCAAATAATTATAATTAATTAATATATCAATTCACTTTACAACTAGTACTATAATATTTTTTAAATACTTTTATGGTTGTACTAAAACTAGGCTGCTAAAATCATCTTTTTGCTATATCTAATGCGCTTTATTAGTATGCAAAAAGAGATAGTCACATGATTCAGGATATAATTTTTATTCAAACAGTCTGCTTATCAATATATAAAAAACCATTCACACAGCACAGTAGTTTCCTATCAAAAATACATCTAAGAAGATAAATAAATCTGAATTTTAAGTAATGTTACACATCTTCTGAAGCCATAAATCAATTCAAAAAGGAGTATTACAGTAGAATAGATGACTCAACCCTCTATTATTGTGATTGCAAAAGTTCTATTGGTGGCATACCATTTTCCTACACTTTCATGAATATGTCACTGAAAACATAAAGATTTTTATCTGCTCCTATTTTTAAATACGCCATTAATGCCTCTATCGATTTACTAGACAATGCAAACTTGTATAATAATCTTTTCACATCGCAACGTTGGTCAATAGATGACTCAATAGCCAAAGGGGTGCCAAAACCTTCCCTCGTGGTCAACCACGGCAGCGTTTTTCCATGAGTTAATACTCCATCCGCCCTAGCTCATAACAGCAGCAAACTGAAATCTAATCATAGCATGCGAGTCTAAGCGTGCTCGGTATTTATGGGGGTGAAAACGTAGATAGCGAAGGGCTTGAACGAAGATCGGTTGTAATACTGCGTGGTCTACAAGCGTAGAGGGCGGCAAAAAGGAGTTTGTAACGTGGAAAGCTATTTAGATGGAGTTTTTTTTAGAAATAGTTTAATAGAGATTGGAGATGAATCATAATGTTTGATTTTTTTAATTTCAATCGATTTGGTGTTTTTCATTTGTTTAAAGCATTTTTCATTCCAAATGCTTTCCGATAATAACGAATCCTTTTCATTCCGTTCGAAACATTTAATATCCGTTCTTATATTTGGCAAAGAAAGTCGTCGTTCTATTTATACAGGGTGTATCTGAAATGGTGCAACAAACTTTCAGGGATGATAATAGACACCTAGACGAGTCAGAATCACCTAGGATTCGGGGGTCCCAGACCAAACCCCAGGGAGTTAAAAATGGAGCGACACCCCAAAAAAATCATTGAAAAATTTAATTTTTACAATTAGCTGTTAATATAAATATTTTTATCGGTCCCTACGGCATCATCACAAACAAGTTTTGCTATACATAAATATCAAAGATCAATTATGGGGCCAACTTTAGTAAAAAAGTTCATTTGTGGCTTGAGATCACTGTCATTTTTGTGATGACTATTGTTCGGCAACTAGTGCTCAAAAAATTATTAACTATCAACTGCTAACTAGTCTGGGAAAATCTATTTGCAACTATTAGTTAACTAATAATTCCTGGGACTAGTTGCACCTTGAAGTTAACTATTTCCCAAAGTAATTAACTAATAGTTAACTAAATTTATGGGTATTTGAGTACTCTACCATCTTAATTCATTTTTGTTAAATTTTAACGAACCTGTTATTCACCATTAAAATCTTTCACATCATAGCAAAGAAGTTTTTACTAGTAGTTATCAAAAAAAGTAGTTCAACTTATAGTTGAACTAGTATAAACCAAAAGTAATTTAACCACTAGCTAACTACTAGTTGATCAGTAGTTAACTAATGGTTATAACTAGTTTTTGTTAACTAGTGACTAGTGCCGAACACTAATGATGACAGAAGCCAACGTTCCATCTAGTCCTTCCCACTGTGTAGCACAGGGAAAGCGCAGGGCGGAATCTTAAAATGAAAGGGGGTATAGCATTACAGTTATTGTTAGTGGCCAGGAGTTTATGCATGCACATTCCTACTTCTCGTGTGTGAAGAGGCAGACAGGTCAATTTTTGCAGTGACGAATTTGCATGGAGAGGCTGGCCGAGCTATTTTGCTGCATGTTCAGAAAAATGGGGCCGGGTAGGGGACGATGGCATATTTACACTTGCAAAATGGGGCTACTGTGGACTATGCAGATTTGGAGGTTGCTATGGTTTCCTACTGCTTTTTGTTTACAAATTATACTCCATTTACATCATGTTTGTAGAGGCATTAATATTTAATTTTATGTGTTCGTGAAGGGGTATACGTTTTTCAAGTGAGTCATCCCGCTTCGCGTGTGATTCAGGCTACTAGTTAAATGCATGTAACTGAAATTAAGGGAATGTTTCCATTCTTGTGTTTTAAAGGTTTTTAAGAATGTAATATAACTTTTGGTGAGGTTGATAGTAGTTGCATGTAATACTTGAGTAACGTTTTGAGTATGTCATCTTTTTTAATCTCCCACATGGCATCACTCAAAAAGATGAGTTGTTCCAAATATGAGTGTTTAACAATGAAAGATACGTATGAAAATATGGATAAAGGATTATAAAGTAAACAACGTTTAATATGCTTACTAAAGTATGCAGAGAATACAAAATATGTATATGTCCATTCTACTGATAGCCGGGAAGAACATAAAATTATAATATTGATTTCACTACGTATTTTTATTGTTGTTATAAAATATTGGTTGTTTTTGCGTTTTCTTCAACATTACAACACTTTTTAAAAATCAAAATAAATTTTATTTAAATTTTCCACCTTTACCTCAAACATTTATTTTGTATACTACGCTTTTGTAACTCTTTTGCTGTTTGTACGATTTGTAGCTTTTATGAAAAATAGCATTTCTTTTCCAACAAACCTCTAAACTTGCAAGTTACTCTTATGCATATTTCTCCATCCTATTCATATTAATTTTCTCTAGAAAAAAAAACTACTTTTTACGTAAAAAGAAAGAAAACTCAATACAAAACAGAAAAGCGTTTTAATAGGAGCTAAAAGAAACTTAACAGATAGGTATCTCAAGAAGAAAAAGTTTTCAACAAGTTTTTTCACACCAGTTCCTCGAAAACGCTCAGTTTTTAATATTAAATTTTAAAAAAAACTGGAAATATTATGAAGTTTTACTCCCTTTATCATAGCTCTACACTTTCAGTAAAGTTATAAAAAATATCTTTTTTAATATTAATTATCTTATATTAATATTCTTCATCAAATATTCCCCCGATCATCCCAGATGTTAACAGAAAAATTCCGGAATCCATTTCTTACATGACTTAAGTAATATAAAGCTTTTCATAAGGTCAATTATTTTACGTCCCGACTCCGACACGCCAAAAAAAACACTTCAAAAAAGTTTCCAAAAGTTTCCCAACAAACCAGTCCATAACTTCCTCCGTCCACTCCACCTTCCCCAATCCGTTCCCTATCGACAGGGTCATCCCCGAACCCCTTCCATTCCACCCTCAACAGATCAGTCCACCCCCCAACACGGCAAATAACCCCCTCGCACTGACTCAACCCTTCCATATTAATTTTTTGCGCGGAAACTTGGCCGCGCTTTATGTTATTCATTAGCCGGCTCGGAAACAAACGCGGCCGGGTGAAGTAGGCCAGGAAAATCGATGCCATCGTTTCAAACTCCGCTCCGAAGTTTGCGTGTATCGATCGCGCGCCGCCAGACTGGTTTGCCTAGCTTTGGATCGCGCCTTTTCACAGTTTTTGGTTGGGAGTGCGCTTTCTCTCTCCTGCGCGTCCGCTCCTTTCCGCGCGGAGCGGCCGGTCGGGAAATGAGTGGGGAATGTACAGCCGCAGGGGGAAAGTTAGGTGGTGGACAATTGGTTTGAGTAGCCACTTTAAAATGTTACGTCGTGGACAATCGTTAGTTGAAGAAATGTACAGCCTCATGGGAAAAAAGTAACGTAAGACATTGAAAAGGACATGGGAATTATATTTTAATTTTTTGAAATGTACAGCTACAGGAAATTAGTTACTTTGCGGGCAATAGGTAAAGGAAAATGAGTAGGAATATATAGCGAAGTGATAGGGCATCCGGTTTGACGGTTGGGAAATGAGTACACTAAAAACTAATCCTGTAAAAAACAGAAAATTTCTGGCAGCAAAAGTTGCCAGAAAAGTTTTGTAAGCAGAAAAATCCTGTAAACAGAAAAAAGCTGTAACCTACAGGTAAATGCTGTAAACAGAAACTTTTTTAGCTGTTTTTTTTTAATTTTAATAAAATAATAACTGGGTATATAACCCACGACCTATACCGCATGCTAAGCACGCACGCTACCGGTGCTACAAAGAGGATTCAGTATAAGAAGAAATTATCCAAAGATCTTTCTTTCTCCACGAACTGAAACTTTTATTTGGCTCCAAAGCGTGTTGGGTGTTGCCAATAGCTGTATTCGTTTTCGCTGCAGAAAGTTTCCGATTAAGTACAGATAAGCTAAAAAACTAGAAAAAAGCTGTTTTTTTACATAAAATAAAAAGAAGTGCGGTGGGAATGTTACATGACAGAATATCCCTGTAAACGTAAAGTCATTTTTATTGAAACTTTCTGTTTTTCTACAGTTTTTTACAGTGTAGGAATGTACAGCTGCGGGGAAATAGTTAGATGGTGGTCAGTTGGATAGCGTTGGGGGAAAGTTGGAAATGTACATCTATAGGAAAATAGTGACGTTGTGAGCAGTTGGTGAAAGAAAATGAGTCTGAATTTAGATCCACAGGGAAAAGAGTACGTTGTGGACAGTTGTTTAGTGTGGGGAAATGGATGGGGATTGTACAGTCACTGGAAAAAAGTTAGCATGTGAACCGTTGTTTGTGTGAGGAAATGAGTGGGATATGCACAGCAACGGGTAAAATTTTAAGTAAGACATATAAAAAACAAAGGAACTAGATTAACCGTATAATGTTAAAAAATTATACTTCTTTCCCTTAGTTAAGCAATGCCTGTCCCGTCACATATGATAAAAACTTTTTAACGAAAAATATTTTGGGATAAGTTAAAATAAAAATATGAAATAAATTAGAGTTAAATTAAAATGAAGACGGTATTAAAAATTTCTTTTAATGATGTTTAAATTAAGAAATAAGGGAGTAAAATGAATTGCAACGATGGAATTTTAAGATGTAAAGCTTTATAAAAACAAAGAATTGCGCTAACAAATACATTGTTATATTCGCCTTCAAATGCTGTGTCATGAAGAGATTTATTACATGGAATGAGATAATATGTGAGGATTCCAAAGAGATAAATTTGATCCGAAAAAAAGAGAATACACTAATTCCATACATACCTATTTTACCTATAAAAAGGTTGTCACCCACACCACCAACTAATTCTTCACTAATTTCAAAAATCAAAACAATGAGAAAGCGGCTTTACTCCCCCTATCTGAGTCTTTTCCCGCGCTTAGCGTATAAGTCATTAAACCTACTCTACTCAAAGTCTCCTCCTCAACGTCCCGCCACCACCGCGAAAATTGAGCCCTAACTCACTTATATTTTAATAATGAAAAGTAGATTTGGAGGCAAGAACAAAATTTCTTTATTTGCGCGCCTTGTCTCCGTGCAAGGAAGAATCTCCTTCCGTTTTCCCCGGGAGATTTCCCGCGTTTTTGAAGCGAAATTCCTGATTTGGGTGGAAGGGACCGAAAATCCCCTCATTCGAATACCTACCCCGGTTCCATTCGGGGCCTAACGAACGTGTTTTGGAAGCTGAATCGTCTGTAGTGAGATTGGCACGCGCAGTAATCATTAGAAATGCGTTCTGCTCAGCCGAGTTGCGGTGATATTTTATCTCCGAACGCCGCTTTTTCCCGGGGAGAGGAAAATCTTAAATGGAAGCGCCGTGCGAGGGATTTTTGCGGGTTTTTTTCCCAGGGAATTACGGATATGCCGCACCTGCGAAATTGGAGGTGTGATTGCAAAATGCAGATAAGGATGCTACTGCTACCTCAAATTTTGTAAGGCGTTTGATCCAATCCCAGAAGTGCACCTGTCTTAGATGCTTGCTTATTACGTGAAAAATTACCCGTCTGTTTGGGACGTGTATGGGGGTTAAAATGGAATAGCGCTTACTTACACTTTATATTCTAGTGCTTACCATACCTAGCAATCGAAAAATGAACTGCTTCTTCAAAGTTTTAATTCTACGAATAACCACCAAAAATAAAATTTATGCTCTTAAAGTCACGATGTTAATCTTTGTAATAATAATATCTCCAAAATATGCCTTTATAATAAAATAGCTTGTAACTCGTTTCTACTTTTTTTTTCACAATTCTTGAAAATTAATCTCAATTTACACATTTTATGTTTTAAATATGAAAATTTATGATTAAAAGAGTATTAGCATAATAAACCATAACAAACGTGACAATACGTAATGAAACTTTTAAGCTTTTTATATTATTATAATTCTAATTGAAGAAATTAGGTTTTAATTAAGAATTAACTAAAATTAAGAATTAACTATATTTTAAAAATTAGGAATTAACTATGGTTTTTATTGTATTTTTATTTTCGTATTGTATTTTTTATGTTCATTAAATTTATTTTATTTTTCTATGTTCAATAACATTAGGAAATCTGTAACCCCATGGAAGATCCTTTCTGGCTCCTTTGGGATATTAAAAAGAAAATCTTTCAGTGTTTTTTTCCATTATCCTTTTCTTTCCTGTTGTGCATTGTCGTGTTGTGTGTTGTTGTTGTTGAATAAATTTGAATTTGAATTTTCTACACAACCGCATACTTATGATCTAACTGTAAACTACAAAAATAATTGGATACATAGAAGGACGTGTACAATCAATATGTTAGAGGGATATTTTGTAGTGGCTTTAAACATTTTTTCTTCTCTTGAAATTTAAAAAAAAATTGTAAAAATTCCTGTTTTCTTAATTTCTTCTCTCGTTTCAGTGACTGCCGTGTAGTCAGAGACCCTCAAACCCTCAAGTCCAAAGGGTATGGCTTTGTGTCATTCGTCAAAAAAGCGGTAAGTTCATTTGATCATCCCGTTCAAGTGTTTATGTTTCTCTTTAGAATAAAGTAGTGAACTAGGAGAACCGTTTAATGCAAGAAACAGAAATCAACAGTTTAAACTATGGTTTATAAATCAATATCCCACAATATTGTTCTTAACACTCTTTTTATATCCACTGTTTTTCAATCTTATCAAACCACGTTTGTGGGATTGGAAACCCACTATTATGGTAGTTGGTTCGTTATTCATAGGCATGAAACCATCTTCTACAAAACAGCATCCAATAAACCACCTTTTGAAAAATCAATCGAAATACTCCCACTCCTCATAACGGAACCTCTCCACGCGGATGTTTCGATGAGTCTGTTTATTGTCTATTCCTTGTCTTTTTAGCGTTATTGCCTCGCTATAAAATCTTCAGAAATCCCTATTTGTAAGTGCTGTTAGAGTAAGAAGAAAACGCGGTAGTGTAAAACGCTTTTTGCCTGAAATGGTTCACTAAAGACCACTTGAAATGTGCTAGACCCAATTGGATTCAACCTTCAAAAGCAGTCATATCAGGAGTTCCTTCACGAACCGAAAGAAACTGAACCAAAATACTGCCCAAAACTTTCCCGCGGGCTCACGTTGATAAGCGAAGGATAATTTTTAAACTGCGATACTTCGGCAGCACGGTAACCCTTTTGGAAGATATTGGAACAGGTTGTTACACAGTAACTCAGGGAAGGTTCTGCTCGTTATGTACGAAATCACGTACGTCCCCCTGAAGTTTAGAACTCCGAGTTTTTTTGAAATATCCGAACTGCTTTCAGGATCTGTATTCCGGGAAATAGTTGAAAGGAACACACTTTCTGGGAGAGCTGGATTTCGTTCATAGGGAAAAATCCTTTTGCTTTCTTTTAGTTTGCGCTTTTTTTTCTGGCCGTGAAACGTGAGATTTATTTATGCATCTTAAAGTGGTACATGCAAAACATTTATTTAATCTGGAAGATTCCCCTGCTGAGCCTGAAAGGTTTCAGAAGTTTTTGAAAACTATCGCATGATGCGGAAATTTAGGCAAACTAGTTTTGGTGGGTACAAATTTGTCCTCATCAAAGATGTGGTTCTGACTATCCCTATCGATATCAACTTTACTTGTAATATGTATAATGGGGCATGAATTTAATTGGGACTATTTTATTATGTAAAAATTAACTTTTTATAATATAAAATTATTTTATGATGTAAAGGAATACTATGCATTCAAATTTTTCAATAGTAGATTGTGTTTTGCGGCTTGTATGTGTATGGCGAAAACCCTCTTTTTCTCTAAACCTCACAAAAGTAGTTTAATAAATACGAAACAAATTATAATATTTATAGAAATATTCATATCTTAGTACATCCTCAGAAAACTGGTAAAAACTAAGGTTTTTTTTAAAGAAAACGCTAACCGAGATATTAATTAGATGAAATGAAGAAAAATCCTATTAATTCTAAACAAGACAAATCATCAAATTACATACTCGTGAAAAAGAAAGTGGAAAACTGTTTCAAAAAAGTAAATGCATAAATAAAAATTAGACAAATTCATGAAGATAAGAATGCAAATCGTGTTTTTAATAAATATTCACAATTTTTGGGAAAGTATTCAATATATTCAAGATGCGAAAGTAATAATAAATCAGTCTGAAATGACATTTATCTTAATTTTAAGTATCAAAATACTTTTGAAAATATTCGTTCTTTTAAAATCTGTCTATTTCAATAAAATTTTAAAAGTTAAATCTATGGTTAAGTCAAACATAAATTATAAAATTTCATAGTTGTTATTCGTGTGAATAGGTATGCATTGTAGAAAATAAGTCTGCATTATAAATTTACTGTTGAAAAGAAAGTAAGATAGGAATAGATTATATTAATAATAATAAATAAATTTTATTTTCAAATTATAAATTTATATGGACCACAAAGGGATACAAAACATGAAAATAGACATTTATTCACAATTACACAAAATAAAAGTAATAAAAACAATTACAGAACAAAAACTTAAATATTATATAAAAAGAAATACCCCTATATATATTAGGGTGGCCCAAAAAACTTCTTTTTCAGGTAGAGTTCTGGGCACCCTCTACTTTTTTTGAACAGCAAATAGAAGCTCATAGCCAAAATTTCAACTCTGTATTTGAATTAGAAGTCGATGCCAAAGAGGAGAGGAATTTTCTATGTTAATTAATAGCTCTTGTATTATTTGAGGGTGTTTAGGGTTTTAATTTTTTTCTCCATGATTTTTTTTTTTATTTTCAACTTGAAATTTGACGGAAAGGTTTATTTTAGGAGTTGTAAAGCTTTAAAATTTCTTAATAAAAATTTTTCAAAAAAATTTTATTTAATTTTTTCCCATTTTTTTAATTTTTGAAAAAGGTGGTTATGATGCACACCAAATGAAAGAAAATGAAATTACTAAAAAAATTAGCCTGGTTTCATATTTTAAGTTGTATAGTTCTAGAGTTATTAGCTGTTTAAAAATGCAGAAAAAACCACTTTACAAAAGTTCTTTGGACATTAGAAAATTACTACAACCAAAATAAAGGTGATAAAAAATAAAACCTGGTACATTATATCTATAACGTTAGTAGTTTCTTATAAAAATCATGAACAAAATGAGATGGTTTTATCTTTGGTTTTTTAGTTGTTTTGTATAAAAATCTTTGAATTTGGACTTTTTCACTCCTCTTTGGCATCGCTTATTAATTAAGGTTACAGAGCCCAAACTTGGCCAAAATAGTTTTCTCTGTAGGTCTCAAAAATTGAGGGAGTGCCGTGCCAATTTCATAACACTTTTTTTTCCCATAGAAAAGTGTGCCACCCTGCCCTATATTTAGGAAAACTAAAATTAAAATAACTTAAACAAAAGAATATTGCTATGAAATTAAATTTTCACTAGGCCGAAATTTAATTCATGATGAAGTTTATGACAAAAAAGAGAATAAACCCGTTCGATGGATTCCACCGTCCGTCAGTTTGATGTTAATTATAGTTAAGAGCGGTAGATGGCGCCAGAATTTGAAGAGATATCTGCTCTTTCTGCTCTAAAATAAGAAATGGAGTGATTTTAACTTGAATGTTTCAAAGATGGCAAATGTTAAATTAAATCTTATTGGGAATAAATCATAAGAATGATAAAAACTTTCGGAAAACATGCAAGACAGTTGAAACATAAATTGCTGAATTGAACATCTCCACGATCATTTTGAATATTTCCTAAAAAATTATTTTATCCTTAGTTTTTATTTAATTTATTTTCAGCCTAAGTAATTTATCATACTAACAGCTTGCATTGAAAACTCAATAGTTAATACACACTATCTAAAAAGTAAAACATTTTTCTTATTAGCAAATATCGCACGGATTTATAATAAACTCTATTCCTAAATTTTTTTAAAACTTTTAAATTAAATTTAAATAATTTAATTTTATAGTTTGCGCCTAAACTCTAGGTCATCAAATTTATAACTTATAAGTTATGCTTACTCAAAGAATCTAAAGTGTGGGAGGTAGCACACATATAACGAGAAATTTGTAATGAATCTGTATTAAAATATATTTTTAATTGAAAATATTTCTTTCATTTCAGGATGCAGAAAATGCGATAGGTACGATGAATGGCCAATGGTTGGGTAGTCGAGCAATCCGCACCAATTGGGCAACAAGGAAGCCTCCAGTCAATCGTTCTCAAAATGACAGTAAGTTTAAGATTTATATACTATTCTAACCTCCTTCTAAATTCATAGCTGCCAATTCTTCTAATTTAGCCAGATGATTTCGGTTTGTTTTTAACAAATTGTTTACATTTTGTGTTTTATTCATATCTTCCGAATATTGTCCGATTTGGGTGTTTCATATTTTGCTTTTTAACTCAGCTACTAATTGGAAAGTTCGTTGAAAAATTAAAATATTCCGGATAAATCGGAAGAATTGCTAACATAGAAAGGTAATTTTAACTCAACCAGTTATCATCTTTTCATTTATTAACAATTTATAAGAGTTTGAAGTTAATTTTATAGTGAATGATTAGATGGTGAAACAATTTTCCGATGGTACTGAGATAAGGAACTATTAGCTTAATATTTAAAAAAAATTAACTCTAAAACTTAAATCAAAAATTAGTTTTTAATTTAAATTATGAAAATTTTGAAGAAAATGAAAATTAAGTATCACTTTCATTCAGTAATCAGTAAACGTAAATTGTTTCTATATATTTAAATTATTAACAAATGTGATTTTATTATGTTATATACTTTTCTTT
This sequence comes from Tetragnatha versicolor, assembly GCA_024610705.1. Taxonomy (NCBI): domain Eukaryota; kingdom Metazoa; phylum Arthropoda; class Arachnida; order Araneae; family Tetragnathidae; genus Tetragnatha; species Tetragnatha versicolor. The sequence goes on from JANDEH010000009.1 coordinate 14,605,799, forward strand.
CTGTTAAAATACTGTAAACATGCTACCAGTTCTTAATTAAACTGTTCAAATATGTTTTTATAAACTCTTAACTTTGATGCAATATTTTTTAAATTGCAAGGTTTTTTATAAATTTGAAATAATCCCAAAAAACTAATTTCAAAACCCTAAGAGACACTGTAAATTAATATATGCGTTCAAAGTAACTTATCCTTCAAAATACCCTTGAAAAATGTATTGTTAAGAATACTTCATGATAAGTGTGAGTAAGGTAAAGTTTATTACTCTTAAGGTGATATTAGACAATCATAAGAACCAATCTTAAGTTTAAACAAACATCTTAACTAAAACCCTTGATGACTTCATTTATTATTTTAATCCGTTAATGCGTTCTTCTATCCCTTAATTCCTATTTTAATTTATTTTCCTTATTCCATCGAATACTTCATTCGCCTCAACAAAGTGCTAAGTGCCTTTATTCTAAGCCTAATTTAATTTTCTAAGAATATGTTAATAGCCTCCGCTGGGCTCAATTCATCAAGGTCAATGTTGGTTATGAAACGCCTACTAGATTGATTAGCTCTTCTAAACTGTCATTGTATTCTGTATGAGATTTAATTGAGTCATAAGTTACATAGTAGATTATTTTGACTTTTAAAGTATAGAAAACGTTTAAATCCATTAGTTTTCATGAAAATTGTAGAAGAATTCAGGCTTTTCTTTAGTATATTCGGTGTTAAAAAATACAGCAAATTTTAAAGATTACATGGAAGAAGAAAAAATTTTAAGGGATTTATTTAAACAACTATTTAAAACATAATTTCCCTTTTAGAAATAGAGGAAACTAATTGTGTATTTTATATCTTTTCATATTTTAAAGTAATCTAAATAACTGGTTTTCTTTTTGAAGCGTTAGTTCAACCATTCGATCTTTTAAAATTTTAGAAATTAGTAGTAGTAGAGTTTATTTTGAAGATGCAATAAGATTTTAATTCCTTTATTTAAATGCGTGGAGAAATTCTCATTTTTCTTTCACAATAAAATGCTTTCCAATAATCTTAAGATTTAGGAACCACTCTGTCGATTCAATTCTATTTATATACAATTGGTTTTTTTTTTCATTCTTCAAAAACAAATTAACCGTTATTAAAAATATACCCTCTAGTTTTGAACGGGTAGTACCTCGAATTTTTCATTCAACACCACACAATAAAAATTTATCGTATTCTTATTCTCTGACTTTTCCCCCACTCTAACAATGTAATTCAGGCTCCTAACACAAAAACCTATTCGAAAAAATCCGATTACCTTACTCCTGAAATAAATTTCCACTAAACCCCAAACGCTTCACTACACCTTTCCAGC